>CM023103.1:8033773-9233773 GCA_013103745.1 Gardenia jasminoides
TGTCATTTCATGGCTTATTGTGTTTTGCTTCGATTAAAATTCTTTTTCTTGTTTTGAACCACTGTTATGTTGCTTTTATTTAATTCCAAATCTTGAATGATGCTCCTTTGGTTGCTCATATTATGTGTAGAAAGTTGCCTCCTATTCAGTTCAAGATCATGGACAGTCTTGTTTTCAGTCATAGATTTTATAATTATCTGATCAAGGAAGCATATTAAGGAGGAGGGTGAAAAGAGACTTATAACAAGTGAAAGCAGAATAAGGTTGCTTCACATTCTTCATTGTGCCCAGAAGTAGTGACAGAGATTGATAACCCGTTGACTTATTGCCATGCTTTGTAGCAGAGTGATTGTGGTGGGATTTTTTTTTTTTTTTTTTTTTGAGTTTTGCAGTGTCATGCATTGTGTAAAACATAGTAATGCCATAGAATTGTGGAACATTCTTAGAGTGTGAAAAATTTAGGTTTAAAAGGTGCATTGTGGAATTATTCTCCTTTTCCATGTTCACCTGCTGTATTTGCTTGGTGCTACCACTACATTGTTCATTAAACCTTAGAGGAGGGCCTGCTGTGAAATGTTCTTATTTTTGGACTTGTGTTTGGATGTCAAAGCTAGGGATTGTACTTCAGATTAACCAAAATTGGGTGCTTGTCCTCTATGAGATTTTTGTAGTGCAAAAATACACTTATTAATGGCTTATGGAGATAGAAAACTCTCTTAGCTGCACCATTCTTTTGTATTTCACAGTGGAAGAAGTTGCTTATGTATCCCCAAGTTGTGTAAAGATTTGGAAGAAATATATGGTTATGAGGATAGATAAATGTTCGTGCAACATTAATCTCTGATCACTTCGCTTGATATGCTAATTGTCATTGTGTGTACTGTGTTCCTCTCATGACCCAGATGTTATTATTGACCTCGGCTGTTCCAACAGGAGATACTGTTGTTCAAAATGGTCAGCCATTTTGTCATACATTTCTTTGTTTGGGAAGCATAAAAATTTAAAATTCTTACATTCTCACAATTCTCTTCTTTTAAACAATAGCTCATTGTTTGAGATCATAAAAGATCTTTATCAAATGGTTATATTTCCTTGAACCAATTTGTTTGTGTCTCTGGTTATAGTAGTCTTATAGTAGTCTTTTATGACTAGGAGTTGATTTCCTCTAGTTTAGGAGACTGTTGTTAGCTTCAAAACATGTTTCAATTCAGGTTGTTTATCCCATTAGTGACTTGTGTTGGAGTTGGAGACGTTGCACCTGTCTTTTAACCTTTTTTGCTTACGTTCATGAGAGTTGTGCTAAGATACCTTCTTTTTTTTTTTTTTCAACAAACATTACCATTATATTAATAAACCACTTGATATTACAAGAGTTAATTACAAAAAGGGGCAACTACCCTCAAATCCTTCTTTGCTATATCAGTTAGCCAAACAGGGAATTGATTTTCCCATCCCACATCCTTTGCAAGTTTAACTGCAAATTTGGCTGATTGATGACTACTTTGATTCCCCATTCTATGAACAAAAGAGAAGCTACATAGCTCAAAGCTGCTCCTCAAGTCTTCGATGTCTTTTAAGACTGTAGCTAAGCCGCCTTCCTGAGACCAATTTTTGTGCCGAGGACGGCCACTGCTCAATCTTACAGTGCAGGCAGGCATCTATTCATGTAGCTAAGTTTTCAAGTAGCTAAGTTTTCAAATTGCCCATGGCATGGGTCCTAGGGAACATTGTTGTACAAAATGTTAATTCCATGGTAATCCCCAACTCAGGAGTGCTAGTTCCTTCAAACATCCTCCACATTCACCCCAAAAGCACCCATGCAAACGGAAACGAAGTGAGAGAAAAAATGAATGTTATCCAAAATTCATCATGACGGGCCCCGAGGAGTTGTCCATGCACCATGCGTTACTCTGCTGTTTTTGATCTTTCAATCCTCCGCAATACCTTCAGCTCGTCAACTTCCTTCGAGGAGAAGGGAATGGGGTAGATTAGTTGCATCCTGGGGTGATAGTACCGTCTGAGATTTGACCATTTCGAAGAATAGGTTATTAACAGCAGTTACGAGCAACAATCTTCTTCTTCTGCTTCAATCTATTAAATCTGGTAACAAGAGAAGATTTACCAAAAATAGCAAGAAAAAGCAGATCCTTCAACAATAGGCAGAAGCCTGCAACTATTCTGAGCTCTTTAAGATGCAGTGAATGCCAAATCACCTCCAACGAAGAAACTTATATACAAAACGAAGTGCACACAGGATATACAGCTACCACAAATGTTCACAAGCTGCAACTTCAATAACGAAGTGCACACAGCATATACAGCTACCACAAATGTTCACATGCTACATCAAATTGAAGAGGAACTCTTTCAAGCATCTGAAAGAGGCATCCTGTATTGATTTGCCAGCCTCTTGGCGGTATTATCAGCTAGGACACCATCTATCAACTCATATTTTCTATAGTTGGCTTTCAACGTCTCCAGCTGCTGGTTTGCAAGGTTTTCCTCCTCCTTGAGTTGATGCTGCTTCAAGAAAATGCCAAAAAAGATTTTAAAAAAAAAAAGGTGTTTTTCAACTGGACTAATTGAACAAAGTTGGCTTAAAATTTGAAGACTGTAATAATACAACCGTCAGCTCAAAGTAGTACGAGGAAAGAACCTTCATCAAAAGCAATAACATAAGAATCTTACATTGAGCAGGAATTCAGTTTCAGCAGCATGCTTTCTGGTCAAAACCTTAATCTTCCGGGCAACCTCAAAATCAGGATCTTCGGGGTCCAGCCACTTGTAAGTGATCCTCCTGCCAGGTTTCTTTGGACGACTGTCAAACATTTCCACTTCTGCAGCACGTGCTCTGACAGGCCTTGGCATCCCAAGAACCATAAAGGGGGAATCAGCCATCTCAGCAATGATCGCAGAGGCCTGTTTCAGAGTTTCCATCTCCACCAATGCAGCTCGTGGGAGGCTCTGTGGATTGATATAGTTGGGAATGAATTGGACATTTATGACATTGCCAAATTGATCCAAAGCAGCTTTCAGAATATTCTCTGTCACCTGAGGTGACAGGTTGTCCATATAGACTGTTCTTCTCACCCTTTCTTCAAATGCCGCATACTCTTCAGCTGACGCTGCCATCAGTAATCTTCTCCTATTAAAACAGTATTAGGAACAAGTCAGACTATGCTTATGGCATATAATAGTAGAATCTGAACAGCAGAAAAAACAAAAACCATCATCCACACACCAAATGCAGATGGCATGATCTATTATCTATTGATCCAATTTAATATTCTTATCTTGCAGTAACATCAGCCCCTGCATCTAAACTATAATAACAACATCAACAGCCAATAGCTTTACATTCCATGAAGCTAACTAGAAAAAGGTTTGATTATTTACATCCACGATACTCACGATCTTGTTTTTTAAGAGTTCTTCCACTACGGCATGTTCCCTTGAAACAGTTAAAGTTAGTACCCTTCCACGAAAGTGGTTACCTATGTTTTTTTTCTTTCAGTATATTGAAATATAAAAATAGTAGTAAGAAACAATATTGCATAAGAACCAATAAAGTTATCAATGTCATACATGCTCATTGACAAGCTGCAAATCTGAACAGCTAAAATTATTGTCATCAAATGATGGATGTTATCGTGCGGTTCACTTAGCCTTTGGCATGTTAACTGAACCAAACCCCTTCAACCAACTTAGTCGTCTATTATCTAAACAATTTTGTCACTTGGCAATAGAAGCAATGTCACCAATAAAACCATAAAAAACTGACATTAGTTCTTACTGATTGAGAAGCAGGTTGAAACAATCTATATGAATCTCCTACTGACATTATTTGCAAAATCTTATTCAGCAAAAAGCCAAAAAAAAAAACTTATGCTTTAAGCTTGGTATAAATTTCTATGCACAGAAAGTCAAAAGAAAAAGGATACAAGTATATTTCTTCTAAGTTCTGATGTTAAAAATCTGTATTAGGCAGGTAGCTATGTAGCTTCAAAAGAAAAAAAGAAAGAAAAGAGGATAATTTGACTAGTCAAACACTAGCTCCCAGGCGAAATAGAATTCATTTCTGGATACCACAGGGTTTGATCAAAGCAAAATTTCTTTTGACTTCCTGTACACTTGAAATCATCTCCAAATTCATTATATTAACAAGCATAGAACCTTACAATCCAAAACCTGACTACTTCCTTTTTTCTTTTTTTTTTGGGGTTGGTGGAGGGTCCCTTTTCAATCATTTCAAAAATTATTAGCTGAACAACAGGAAACATGCAGAAAGCAAAAAAGTGCACAAGCAAAGTCTCCAGCAGAAAATTATTCTATAGAATGCTTTGCAGTCAATTAGTTCTAATCTAGCACTAGAATTGTATAAATTACAAGACTGATTATGTCAAGCATCATTCACTCCAAGTCAAGTTCCACAGAAATATAAAAACCTGACTATACGTACTTGACACTAACCGTGCCTACCTTGAATACAGTAAGAAATTGGCATTTTGAATTGCTGAAAGAATACATAGACACACAAAGACACATAAAAGGTGTATCAGCATTATATAACCAAAGTAGAAGAACATTTAGAACAGTATAATCTCCACATTTACTGTAGTCACAACTTCCCAGCTCGTTCAGCAGCAAATGTTCGAGTCAAGCAGCTTGAGCTCAACTTCATTTGTTTGGGTACTTCAAAGTTCAGCTTGAGCTCATAAGCCACAAACTTGACTCGACTTTGCTTTATCACACCACTATTCTTAATGAAAAGCCTGTTAGCACTTCGTGATATAAAAGACACAGTAAATTCAAAAGGAGCTCTTCCTCGTAATGTCAAACAGGAGAATAGAAGCAACTCATAAGCTTACACTAATTAGGGAAAATGGCCAATTTAATCCTTCAACTTTTTCACTTAAACCAATTTGGTTCTCAATCTTTTATTTGAATGCTTTTAGTCCCTCAACTTAAAATCAATTGCCAATTTCATCCTTTTACGATGGCGCCGCCAATAAGAATATTTCCGGTACAAGAATCACCATCAAGTTAAGGGCAATATAGGAACTTTGGTTTTAGTAACTATTAAAATGAATAAAAGCACTTCCCATTAAATAGAGGACTAAAGCTGCAATTTTCTTGAATTTATCTTCTTCATCTTTGAGACCAGGTACTGCTGCTATTTTGCTGCATTCCTGAATTATGATTCTTGTTCTCTGACTCTCAACTCTATCAGAGTTGGACTGATTGAACGCACACTGGCACACACACCTAAGGGTCCCATTTAAAAAATAAAAGACAAAGAAAATGGGAAAAGAGAAGGGATTCTTCTTGACTCTTTATTTGCTGTTGTCCGATGTAGAGCTAGCCACGGAAGCTGGCATCTTATCAGTTACAAACATATGCATCTCATTGAATAGTCTCTACCTTAACGTAGTTAAGACATTGAATCAAACATAAGATAGGCATAAAGAAACATGAGACTTTTTTCTATCAAACATAAGATAGGCATAAAGAAACATGAGACTTTTTTCTATCAAAATGCGATGAAATCAGACGCAAAATATCTCTAATCAGAATGATTCCACCTTGATACTTTAAACAGAAGCAAAAGTTCCAGATTTCGAGATCAATATATCCAAGTAAATGCCCACAAACAGTTTGATAACAAGGGTGGCAATTTTTATAGAACGACTTATTCCTCTTCTCCCACTGGAGTTGGCAGGGGTTGCTAGAGGCAATGGAATGCGTAGTAGAGACATGCCTAAAATCTCAAACGTATGAGAGAATTACTAGTTTCTATCCTTCCTTTGGACTAGCCTCTGCCACTCTCTTGGAGGAAATTGATAGCAGAAGATTGATGGAAGAATGCGAAGCACGGACATAGATGGAGGAATTGGGCAAGTAGAAAAGCTAGCGAGACTAGATGAAGGAGAAGGTAGAAAAAGAGGAGAGAGAGATGTGTTGAAAAGAAGTTGTATAATTCTGTCGATGAAGCAGTAACAGATATTCTGTTGAAAAGGTATGAAATAGGAGTAATTATTATTGTTGAAGAAGAAAGAGTATGGTTGAGATTTAATGCTATGATTGCAGAAGAAATTTCCTTGGTGTGATTTTTGGGTTGGTAATGTCAAATTTGAGTAACAGAGTATAGAGCACAACATCTCGTTAAGGAAGATTATCAAATTTTTAAAATTGCAACATTAGTCCCCAACCTAATGAAAAAACTTTTTTTTTCTATTCTAATAATAACCCTGACATATAGTTCCTATATTGCCCTTAAATTGATGGTGATTCTTGTACTAAAAATATACTTATTGGCGGCGCCACCATAAAGGATGAAATTGGCAATTGATTTCAAGTTAAGGCATTAAAAGCATTCAAATAAAAGATTGAGGACCAAATTGGCTTAAGTGAAAAAGTTAAAGGATTAAACTGGCCATTTCTCCCACTAATTATTCAGGTCATGGCATTACAACTTTTATAGGTTTTCAACTCGACCACCTTAAAAGGCAGCTCCCCACCAGCAAGTGGTTCCAAGGAAGTCAAAGCAATGTTAATTGCACCCAAATCCCACTAACAACTAATTTTGACATATTGAAAGTATCAAACCACCCAGGAAATTCATGACCAACAAACTAATATTAGAAGCAAAGACAGTCTGTCAACTATCCATTTGCTTCTATTACTAGCTGAAAATCATAGTAAACACATAGAATAACTGTAACAGAGACAATCATTGGTCCTGTAATCAAATCAGAAGGCATACTTGGGATTACACAAAAATAATCTAATCCTATTTTTGATTCAAAGACTCGTCCGAGCCGGATTTTGTCACCGGAACTTGGCTGGCCGTTCGTCGAACGATACCGTGCAAGTCGGAGACTCCGCAATAAGGAGTGAATCAAAAAAACAGGGCCGAATCGTCAGAGTTCACCCGTTTCAACTCAGAACCAAATGGAAGAAAAACTTGATGCTTTAATAAAATTAATGACAACAAAATGAGGATCCCCCAAGTTGATAATTAAAATGCATTGGACAAAATCAATTTGAAATAGACGAAGCAAAAACAACAATAAGAATATAATTTTCACACACCTATTTCTCCTCAAAAAGCCTTTAAACAAACAGCAAGCGGGCAGAACAAGGAGGCAGAGGATGAGAAGACCGAGTGAAGCTGGAGAAGATTATCGTGCCGCACTCCCGCCCCGGGGGGTGTTGGGGTGGTGTGTATGAGTTTTGTGTTGGTGGCTGGAAACGGAAGGTGGCCGTGGGTTCGAGCGCGGTGCGAATTGGGATTGGGATGGTGGGCTTGGGGTGCGGCCGTGGGTTTCGAGTGAGGTACGAATTGGGATTGTCGAGCGGGCTTGAGTCGTTTCAACAAGATTGTTAAGAAGGCTTTTTGGTGGGTTTTCAGTTAGGCGGGGTTAGAACTGATTCTTCTGAAACATTGGACTGCTACCACCGTGATAATCAAAAGTTTATATTTATTTCGCCTCTTAAACATTGAATTGAAGATAAGGCAAATCAAGTTTTTTTACTAAAATTTCATTTTTAACTCACAATTTTCTAAAAATATTATGTGCCTCAATTTTTTTCAAATATTTTGTTAACCTTGGATCGAGGTGTGATTTTGTAATATTCTAATAATTTTATTTGAAAAGTTTGACTATTTAAGTTTGTCCGTTAAATCTAATGAAAAAATCTAAAGATTTCACTTTAATTATAATCACAATGAGTTAAATTATAGGTTTTCAAATCACAGAAGCTAAAGTGTATATTAGATCAAATCATATGAAACTCTTTGATATTCTGTCCTAACAATAAAAAGGTGAAAAGAGTGAAAAGAAAGAGTAGAGTGGATATGGTGAATAGGCAATTAGGCGTTAACAAGACCAGCATTCCCACGGGCTAAGTTTACGTTTCACTGTCGACTTTGATTTCACGTGAAGACTTGAAGTTGCTCCTCATGCTTAGAGGTGCAATCAAGTTGAGTCAATCCTGATTAGCGCCATACTCAAATTCGAGTTCGATTTAATGTATTAGTATTTGAGATCGAACTCAACTTGACTGAGCATAAATTTCTATGATCGAATTTGATTTGCTAAACTTTTTGAGGTTCTTGAGATCAATTTCGTTTAGAATCGTGCATATATTTTATATTACAAGAGATAATACATACTGCTCATTAACGTTCATCAAGCTCTCGAGCTTAATACATCTATGCTCAATATTCGACTTGTTTGACTAATCGCACAATTTAAAAACAACTCAAACTCGATCAGTACCAAGTCAAGTTGCTTGTTTGATCGAGCTAATTTGTAAGTTAATTGGTTCGTTTACAGCCCCACTCATACCTTTTTGTGTCGGTAATGAATGGAAATTTATAAAGAAAATAAGAAAAAGAGTTACATCATCCAGATACAAAACGGGGTGAAAAAACACCCATCAAAAAAGAAACAAAGCGATTTTGATAATCATTAAAAACACCCTTTATCACGCCTTTGATAATCATTCCAAGCGATTTGGAATTCGCACTCACGGTGGCCACGAAGCCGGCAGCTGTAGGTGTAATTTTGTAGAAGCAATACCATGCGGGCAGTGCATATGTGTGTATGTACGCAGATACATACACATGGACACATGTTCTTTCCTTTTTTTTTTCCTTTTTTTTTTTTTTTTTTTTTTTTTGGGAACCTACTATCTGGCTATCATATTGTTTATTCATTGTTATCTTTTTTTAGCACCCAAGCCCACCAAAGGGGGGAAAAAGGATAAGTGTTTTAGTTGCACCAGACTAAAGGACCAAGGTATGCAAAGTTCACGTCTTCTTTAGATCATTCACCTGCTATAAACATACGTTGATGGAATCCAGCATTGGTATATTCTGTGTGGTTGTACCACTGAAGAAGTGTTATCTGTTCCCTCAAGGGAAAAAGGAAAACGTCAACACTAGTGTTACTTGTAGGTAAGAATTTAAGAAACTGCTCAAGAGTTTGATGCTCTCCCCACAAACATGCGTAATGACGTACACATATTCCACACTGTGATTGTCGATTATTATATTCTTCCGTTGATTATGAAGCATTCGGATGAGATAGGATTAGATCATTCTGGCAGGAAGGAATGGATGGACCTAATACCTATCCATTGCAATTAATCTAATGGACCGGTGATAACTGATCTGATTATTAATATCAAGTGTACAATTGTTGTTTCTGGAGCTGCTGAACGTTGTTCATGTACAGTAGTTTGTCAAAAGGTAGCTCTGATGATTAATGAGTTGAGCCGCTGATTATACATATATAGTATGAAATGAAATACCCTCAATACACTACTCTTTAGTCAAACACACAGTTGGATTATCATTATGTCTTCCTTTTTACCATTAATTGCGGTAACTACACCTACTCTGATTTGATCCGCCTTTTCCCTTTCTCTCTCTTTTATTATATCCTGTACAATTCCAGATGTGCCACCTACCTCCCAATTCTGAAGCAGGAGCAAATTAGGCAAGTATGCAACTTTCCTACTGCCCTGCATGCGTTTACTAGAATGATAAGCGTAGAAAATTCCAACCCAAAATTACTGAGAAGACGATCATGCTCTATAGTTGTGAATAATAATACTACATGATATGGAACTTCAGTACACGATTTTACAAACACCGCCCCCCCAGCACCCCCAAAAAAAGAAAAAAGAAAAAAAGGAGCACTACACCATACCACAATGCAGATTCAACATATTAATTTGGACCCCTTTTTGCTCCATCGATCATGGATGGGATGCTCCAACTTTTGGATTTGGTACCCTCTTGTCTCAACTCCACTCCAAAAAAAGACCAATAAAAAAAAATGAAGAAAAAGGGAAGAACAGATGGGTTCAAATTCAATTCAGTGCCGACACAATCTGAAAATGACGAAGTACCACAAAGAAGGGGGAAACAACAAGAACGCAAGAAATTGAAAAGGAAGAAAAAGATGGATGCTGGAGTGTCAGATTTTGTGCTCCACAACGTCTACGGTAGCGGTGCAGGATAGCAACCTCTGGAAAATAGTGCGCAGTGCATCACAGGAGAAGTCTTTCACTCTCTGCACCATCACAAACCTGGTCCTGATCTTCCTCCGACGATGCTGAAACTTGCTTGTGGTTGCTGTTCTTGCAACAGCCACCCTCTCCTTAACCCTCCCGAAGCATTTCTTGGTCCTCTGTTGCACGCTCTCTTCTCTTGAAAACGTGTAGGCACTCCTCAGGTACAGCTGCCTGCATGATGCGCTGTCCACCACCACCCCAGACCGCTGCAGATAGTTATTATGCAACTGCCCTTTGCCGCCCGAGTTCCCCGTCGACTTCACAAACTCTGCATCGGAGTCGGGCCATTTCTGGAGGCTGACATAGCTGTTGGCTCTCCGGACGGGACATCTGGTGTCGTCGACGCAGTTTGATATGCAAGCTGTGGTCATAACTTCCTGGAGCTACTCAGCCTAGATGACTTTGGCACAACGGGGAATTTTCAGCGTTTGCTCTCGTAAAAGTAGTAGTATAAAGAGAGAAGGTGAAGGCTTAAATTGGAAGAGAAGTTACTGGCTACTAACTAACGTTACATGTGGTGTGGTATACTAGTAGTAGAGACAATTGGGTGAGAATGGGTCACTTCTCTACTTTCTGCTGCTACTTTGTAGAGCAATTTGGATTGCCAGTTCCTATAATTTTTTAAAGAAAAATGTAGGGTAGAGGCTTGGTACAACATGTGAAATAAAAAATAATAATTAAAAAAGTGTATTCACAAAAAAAAATAATTTTTACACTTGTGATTTGTGCTGGTAGGGAAAAGTTTAAAAGCAACAGCAACTGTAAAATTTTACACAATTCCACTGTTCAACAACTGGTCCCCTTAGATTAATCTCTGACTCAATTTGGCAATAACTTCCTGAGTGTTTCTAATCTAACTGGGTGTGTGTGTTTATACCGTTCTCGGAAAAAAACAACTGGATACAAAAATAGAATCAGACAGAAGCTGTGATGGTGGATTCATACACTTAAGAGTGTGTTAATAGTTATTTTAGTTTTTTTGCTAAAAAGAAAAAAGAAAAACTTAATTTATTTGTGTTACAAGGACGACCATAAAAAGACTGTTTAATAGACGTTAAAACCAAGAGTGCACGTCATATGTATTAGAAAATTGCTCAAGCTTTGAAGTCAAGAATTTAGGGGCCCCAATTAAATCCCGGTGAAACGTTGAACTATGTCAAGACTGATTTAATTTTCACGAAGCAAAGATATTCGGTTTGTTCCCAGACTTCAGTCCATGCAATTCCCCAACTTGGGACACCAATTCAAGAAAGAAACAAACGCGATTTCAAACAATTAAGATCAACAATATCATCTAGCTGAATGTAAAGAATAACAACTGAAAAATAAAGAAATTGAGATATCCCATAACCTTTTTGGGGATTTATGTCTAAATCTTTTTCCGTCACCGTTCTCCTAAAAATTAAAATACTAGTCGAGTCGATTTTGGTGGCCGAACACGATAGAAATTCATTAATTTCGCCCATAAACTTCTGATTTGATGATTCAGTTAGAAGGCTTAAAAGGAAATCTCGATAGACCCATCCTAGATTTCCTGGTGGAATCTTTTTTTTTTTTTTTTTGGTGGGGATAATGAGCAAAAAGATCTTGAGAGGAATTTACTTTTTCAATCTGTCTCTCTTCAACTGAAAGAGGACTATAAAGGCAACGGAACTGGTTCAAAAATCAAATTACGAACTTAATTGAAATTAATCTGACATCCTCGCATCGAGTATGTGCTAATACTAGCAGTAATTGAGCTGCAAAATTCCCAGATTTTCTGTTCACGCCACTAATTGTCTGATTTTAAAGAATTGATTGTCCGGCTTCAAATTGTGAACCGGGATTAGAAAATTTTTTACGTATAGTTGGACGCTTAGTTGATTGGTTAAAAATAATTTATGCATGTTTGTTTAATGAGTGAAAATTTATTAAACGTTAATCTAAGTGAGTATAAAGATGTGATATGTGATCTATGCAAAACTTTTTTTTTTTTTTAATTTACTGTGCGGGACAAAAATGATAACAAGAGATAATTATCACTTTAGCTTTAGCCCACTGCTTTACACTTTTGATGATTCTCGGACGTATGAAGCTTCAATCAGACCCTGCCCTGATCAGTAGGCCACGCAATAGGAGCCAATTTGGGCGGACAAATTTTGGAGCCTGTTTAGGTTTACCGGACATTCCGTATATGGATTAATGATGTACATAAACTAGACCTGGCCCAACATCTGTACTCGACAGCCCAAACAATAAGTGAGCGTGGAAGGGGGGCTGTGGTTTTGGAGCCTGTTTAGGTCTACCGGACATTCCGTATATGGATTAATGATGTACATAAACTAGACCTGGCCCAACATCTGTACTCGACAGCCCAAACAATAAGTGAGCGTGGAAGGGGGGCTGTGGTTTTGGGCTTTCATGTTTAATTAACAATGACAATTAATTATTATCCACTTGAAGCGGAGAAATTTTTGATGGGAATGGATATTAATTTAATTAGTACTGTTATATTGTCTTTTTTCCACATGTAATCTCAAACAAGTAACCTAGTTGATCGAAAGAGTCAAAACTTATCATGTTCTTATGACAAATGTAAGAAGAAACTAAAGCAGATGCTAAAGCTTTAGCAATGTTCGAAAGGGAAAGTCAGGACAATGACTTTATGATTATAAAACCACATGTCAAGATATAGATACACTACCAGAGAAATTTTAGGTGAGATATAACGACGTACATAGGTATCATTGATTGTCAAAATGTATTGTTATTAGATTTAGAGGTGAAATCACTAGGTATCATTGATTGTCAAAATGTATTGTTATTAGATTGAGAGGTGAAATCACCCTTCACGTTTGAAGAATCAAAGGTTATGAATTTAAATCCTCCTATTATTTTTGAGGAATTAGATGTTCTGAATTCAAATCCTTCTATTGTTTCTCCACTTCTTAAATTTCATCATTTCTTACTAGAAAAAAATAAAAAGCAAAAAAATTCTCTCTATGTACATGCTTTTTTTTTTTCAAACAATTAATTGCTTCTTTTGATTATTGAAAATCCTTAAAGTTCTATAGTTAATTTCCAATTAAACGAAACAAAAGAAGTCCTATCTTCATCAAATGACAACAAGGAAATCGGGCAGCATTTCGTTTCCACAAGTTATGGTCGTTTGGTCGAATGATATACTAAGCCATTTTGACACCAAAATGTATAAATGAATAAGGAGTAAACAATTAAAGATTATTGTTCTTCTAGGTGGAGGGTGTTAGCATATTAAATCAAGGATCAAAAAAATAGAAATTTCTATATTATTATTTAGCAGTGTTTTAGTCAAGTTAAATTTTTGATAATTCTAATAGAGTCAAGTTATGGTAATTTTATGGTTTAGAAATTAGTATTTGATTAGAAAATTTATTGTGGTTGTAAGACTTGTTTACCAAGTCATCTACTCTATAAATAGGGAGTCTTATTATTGTTATCAGTCGAGAAGAGTGAAGTTTGAGAGTTTTATTATTATTGTATGATTATTGATATATATTATTGATTTATTCCTCTTCTCTCACATATACTTGTATGTGTGTAAATTGCCTTCTTATTTCCATACACATTGGTTTTATTAAATTTATCCCTTATAGCTCTTTGATTGATTTTTTTTTTCTTCTACAGGGGAGGAACTAGCTTCTGAAATTTACTTATTATTGAGTGTCCAAATTTTATTCCCACAAATTTTTTTTACTTTTTTGGTTTTTTTTTTGGGGACTAGTTTCTAGTTCTTCGTGTCTATTTGTTTGTTTGTTTGTTTGTTTAACGTTGCCTTTTTACTGCGTCCATCTTGATACAAGTTTTTAAGCAGTTTAATGAATGATCAAGACTCAGTTCACTAAGCAATATACCGGAAGTAATTTTCATTAATTTATAGCTGAAAAACAAGTGAGTGCATTCCATCCATTGAAACATGCAACATGGGGCCTGGAAACGTTTCAACTTTCAATATTTCGGTGTCGTGAAGAAATGAAGGCGTGCGCAAGAGGGATTAGGAATTGTGGTTAACCACTTCATTTTCCAAAAGTACAACATTCAATCAGTAATTTGTCAAAGGGACTTAAAGGAAAAAATCCGAGAACGGATCTATATCCATACAATTTGTAAGACACTCAAAAGAAGACAAATTTGAACCAAGAAAATGGTTGACTGATGCAGTTCTCATTAGATGACCCAAAAAAGATCATATACGTCTTACTTTTAAAGACGTAGTAGGTTGTAACGTATCTACCAAGGAAAAGAATCAAGGTGACACACATTATTAGCTTATTAGCTTAATGATGATAGCTATCTCTATCTATCTCTTGTTGTCAAAAAAGTTAAAAATATCTATCTCTTTCCTTCTGTTTTGCTTGTATAAGAAGTACATTACAATTAGTGAATTTTGATACAGTGGTCTCCACTTTCCTTTTCTTTTTCGTTTTTTTTTCCACTTCACCTAATTGCAAACAGCATAATGTATAGCCATGCATGGAAATTCGTGACCAGAAGAAGCATAAATTGTGAATTTTTTAAATGAGATAAAAGCACGTACGGTTTTATAACCAATTATCCTTAAAAAAAATGCTGATTATGCTAGATAACATCCTATTAAGTTGGGTCTCAAGGTCTTTCTACCCCACCCCCAACTCCACCGGGGTTAAAAAAACAATTCTGTTTGGAGTAGAGAATTATCCAAATATATATATTTTTATTTTTGTTTTTGAAATTTATAGTAATATATTCCAAAAATACTCCATACACAATTCTAGATAAAACTAACAAAAACATAAAAAGGAAAAAGAAAAAAGCCATCACTTCTCTATTCTTCCACCTATCACTACCACCTCCTCTATTTCTTCCTCTCTCATTCTCTCTTCTTCCTCTTCCTCTTCTTCCCTCCTCTCTCTTCCTCTTTCTCTATTCAAGTAAGAAAGAGGAGAGGAGAGGAAGAGGATGAAGGAGGAGACGGAAAGAGAGAGGAAGAGGAGGAAAAGGGAGGAGAGAGGAGGAAAAGGGAGGAGAGATGAGGAAAGAGAGGAAGACAGTGATAACGATGGAGAAGAGATGATGGATGAATAATTATGGTGGACAGTGGTACGTGGTGGGTGGTAGTAGAAAATAATAAATTCTTAAAAATATTCTAATTAAATTTAAAATTTAAAAACACTTAATTCATACAAACCATTTACAATAGAGAGTTTTTTCAAAAACACTCCAAAAATACTTGATCCATATAGATCCAACTGTCAGAGCAAATTGGGATGCACGATTTCATGTTTGTATTCCTTCCTCCAATGTTCGTGCTCAAGACATTTGGCAGCGTAGAGTTTTTTCGCTAACAAATAATTCTCAGAAAACTTCAATAAATTCGATATATTATACTAAAGAGTGGATGCATATCACAGGATGGAACTTGAATGCACTTGTAGACTTTTTGCCATCGAATGCTGAGCAGATTTAAAGATTTCTTTTTTTAATGGATATTTGTTATGTTTCTGAAGAGCTATTGTTTCAATCCTTTGGAAATAGATCCCAGCGAGAAATGGATCTTCCATTTCGCGTGACAGAAGACACAAAGCATAGCCAGAATTATAATTACCAGGGAAAAAAAAAAGAAGAAGAAAGCGTACATAACAGTCAACATGCATGTAATTGCCATTAATTGTGAAATATTTGGGAAGGTCTGGCTCAATCATGCTGTAAAAATATCAGCGGTCGATCGTTAATATCATTGGGAGTAAAGAACGCCTAGCTTAAAAAACAAGATGATGAAATCTTTTG
This sequence comes from Gardenia jasminoides, assembly GCA_013103745.1. NCBI lineage: Eukaryota > Viridiplantae > Streptophyta > Magnoliopsida > Gentianales > Rubiaceae > Gardenia > Gardenia jasminoides. Next base: position 8,049,644 of record CM023103.1, read on the forward strand.
CTCACAAGAGCCTCACGGAAATTTTCCTTTTCTTTTTTCAATTTGAGCGGATTCAACTTCAATTACCACTATTGATCATGTCATATTTTTGGTACTGGACCATACATCATTTATGAAAATTTTTATAAATCGCCCATCAACACAATCTTTGTATTGACAATGAGATTTGAGTACAACACAATCCTTACATTAACGGTAAGATTCAAATACACAGCCTTATCAAATAAGCTGAACGGCAATTGATCAAACTTATGTCAATCCTCACGGTGGAACTGCAACATAGCAAAAATTAAACCATGACGTAAAGTTCTCCCAGTTTCACAATTAACATGGAAAATGCAAGTGGACTTGGTAGTCACACTACGTAGATAGAATAGAACCAGTGGGAGGCAGTGCAACTTCTTACCTACTGACCATACTCTAACTGTCAAACCTTATAACCACACGAAACCATCCCCCCTTAATTATTCTTATCGTCGTACAAATTACAAGGCAAATTTCACACACACACATTACTAGCTTCACAGAGAATGAAGCCACCCAAATCTAGCCAGCATGCATGCATTATCCCTTTGATTTGATACAGCCATCAATTGATCAAACCAAACTTTAGGAAATTTCCCAAAAGGAATTCCCCTCTGCTGGCCTTTCCAGCTCGCAGAGAATTCTGTATTCGGTGCCAAAAGTGCCAATATACATATACATAACCCAAGTCGATCCAGTCAATCATGTCTTCTTCCGCAGCTGATAGCGTGTCCACGGCCAGTGACCTTCCATTTTTGGGCCCGAGACAGGTGATGGAGCTCCAAGAATACAGTCGAAGACCCAGGCACCATGTATCGCCTACGCTGGGTGAGCTATTACAGCAAGTAGAATATTCTACCAGTGATCAGGGCTGCACCTCTTCTAACCATGCCCATGTTCTTGAACCTGATCAAGACGACTTTCCCAACACTACTCCCACACCATTTCCTTTTGTTCTTTCCTTTCGCAACCTCAGTTACAGCGTGAAAGTCCGCCGCGGAATAGCACTTCCCGGGTTCCTCCGGAGGAGGACTTCCTCGCCAGATATGCCAGCGGACGTCGGGGTCGACAGCCAAACTAACATGAAGATCCTGTTGGATAACATATCCGGTGAGGCCAGGGAAGGTGAGATTTTAGCTGTACTCGGAGCTAGTGGATCCGGAAAATCAACTCTGATTGATGCTCTGGCGGATCGCATAGCACGAGAAAGTCTCAAAGGGGCAATCACCTTAAACGGCGAAGTTTTGGAGGCCAGGCTTCTCAAGATCATGTCGGCATATGTCATGCAAGACGATCTCTTGTTCCCCATGTTGACCGTGGAAGAGACCCTCATGTTCTCGGCAGAGTTCCGGCTCCCGCGGTCTCTGTCCAAGTCCAGGAAGGAGGCAAGAGTTCAAGCACTGATTGACCAACTAGGCCTCAGAAGCGCGGCCAAGACTCTGATTGGAGATGAGGGCCACAGAGGAGTTTCAGGTGGCGAGCGACGCCGCGTTTCCATCGGCATTGACATAATTCATGACCCTGTATTGTTGTTTCTTGACGAGCCCACCTCGGGGCTTGACTCCACCAGTGCCTATATGGTGGTGAAGGTCTTGCAAAGGATTGCTAGGAGTGGGAGCATTGTGATCATGTCAATTCACCAACCCAGCTTTAGGATTCTCAACGTTCTGGACCGTTTGATTTTCCTTTCACGTGGCCAGACGGTGTTTAGCGGATCTCCAGCTAGCCTTCCGCGATTCTTTGCTGAATTCGGTCACCCTATTCCGCCAAACGAAGACAGGACCGAGTTTGTCCTTGATCTGGTTCGCGAGCGTGAAGGTACCCCCGGTGGGACGAAAGCTTTGGTTGATTTCAACAGGTCATGGGAACTCAGGGAGAACACGAATCCTGGTAACACCCATTTGGGGAATGGAACGACCACCCCATCACTCAAAGATGCCATTAGTTCAAGCATTTCCAAGGGGAAATTAGTCTCTGGAGCAACAAGTAACGACGCTAGCCTATCATCAGTTCCCCGTTTTGCGAATCCATTTTGGAGTGAGATGATAGTTATTGCCAAAAGATCAATCTTAAACTCTATAAGAGCTCCGGAGCTCTTTGGAGTTCGCTTGGGTGCTGTTATCGTGACGGGATTCATTCTAGCCACTATCTTCCGCAAGCTAGACAGTTCCCCTAAAGGCATCCAAGAGAGGTTGGGCTTCTTCGCCTTTGCCATGTCCACTACGTTTTACACTTGCGCGGAAGCCATTCCAGTCTTTCTCCAGCAGCGCTATATCTTCATGCGAGAGACGGCTTACAATGCTTATCGCCGCTCATCTTATGTCCTTTCCCACTCCATCATATCCGTTCCATCCATATTAATCCTCTCCATCTCCTTTGCCGTGATAACCTTTTGGGCTGTTGGATTAGCTGGCGGAGCACCAGGGTTCCTGCTCTTTTTCCTTTTCACCGTGGCGGCATTCTGGGCTGGAAGTTCATTTGTTACGTTCCTCTCCGGAGTCATATACAATGTCATGATGGGATACACCGTGGTCGTGGCAATTCTAGCATATTTTGTTCTGTTCAGCGGGTTCTTCATCAGCCGGGATCGGATTCCGCCTTATTGGATATGGTTCCACTATGCTTCTCTGGTGAAGTATCCCTACCAGGGCGTGCTACAAAATGAATTCAGTGACCCCAACAAATGCTTTGTGAGGGGAATTCAGGTGTTCGACGGCTCACCCTTGAGGGATGTCCCAGATTCAATGAAGCTGAAGCTGTTGAAGTCCATGAGTGATACATTGCACATCAATATTACGCGTTCAACCTGCTTGACAACAGCCTCGGATATACTGCACCAGACTGGGGTCACTGATCTCGACAAATGGCATAGCTTTTGGGTCACAATTGCATGGGGATTTTTCTTCAGAGTCCTTTTTTACTTTGCCTTGTTAATTGGAAGCAAAAACAAAAGAAGCTGAAGAAAGAATCCGTCCGTCCACAATAATTGGCGGCTGAGTACTTGCTTTTTCCTTAGTGTTGGTTTTGTCTAGTTTTATTCTTTTGTCAAATTTATGTCTCAGTTTTTAATTTCCCTCGACTTCTTGTTTGGTACGTAGTAGTTGATGGTGGCATCTAAATCTTAAATCAGCACTAGTGCTTCATGTAAATCCACCTATCACTTTAGTGGGTGAACCGCTTATGCTATGTTTTGATGGTTGTCCCAAGCCGCCAGATGGCGTAAATTGTTAATTACCCACTAGTTGATTATTTCCCGAATATATAAGCCACAAAGGTTAAATAAAGTGGTGAACTTGTTGCCACTCTTGCAGTACACTTTGGATCTTCCATTCAGATCCCTTGTTCAAGTTTCGTATCCAGTTTAAAGCGACTGTCATTTTATTTAATGAAACTACTGATGTGTTTTACTTAATGAAACTGAGAATTTAATAAAATGATATCGTTCTAAACTGGATACGGAACTTGAATAGAAAACCTAGATAGAGGATCTGAACTCCTTGTAGTCCAAGCTTCTTTGGAAGGAAATTTAGATTCCACACCACATAGTTCTAAGTGCTGTTGGAATTTCTATAAACATACAAATAATGAAACGGAGACATAATACATACCTTATAATTGCACATAATGCTATTTCTTGCTGCGCCATGCTCCAAGTGACATCAACTTTAACCCTAGGATCCCCTTGTGACTTTCTTGTAATCTAGTGCCTGAGGCACACTCTACCAAATGTGTGTGCAGTTAATAGAAAGTATATTTGTTGAAATTATTTGTTTATAATTTTTTATTGTTCAAATTCTTTTATAATATAGATTATAGTACAAAGAAACAATGAAATATCAAAATTGTCTTGTATAGTATTTTTTTTTATTGCTCAAATATTTTGATAGTATAAATAATTGTACAGAAAGGTGATGGAACTTGAACAAATTACAGGTGAGAAATGGGAGTTAGTGGATAAGATTACGTAGGAGTTGGAATTTAGTGTGAAAAAGCAGATAATCTCAATAAATAACTAACGCGTGAAGTAAATAACTCTTTTCTTTTCTAATCATGGGGGATTTTTTTAATATATTAGGACAAATTTACCCTTGTCATTAAGGGTTTATTAGAAATTATAAAAAATGACACTAGGTGTTAACACCACATAGTGATGCTCACGCTGTGTGTTAAACTAGGAATTATTGTAGATATTTTTCAAGTAGATTAGACAAGAAGAAATAATTATTTCTCCAAAAGAAAATAGTTTTTTTTTTTTTTTTGGGAAGTGTTAGTTTGGTTTTAGTACGGGAAACTAGAAGTCCAAAGTTTTATTTTTACTCTTACAAAATTCCTTCCTCACTGCCAGAACTAGCCCTCTGGTTATGACAACTCCTACCAAACTGTCTCTTCAAATTTCCTTTTTTTTTTTCTTTTTTCTTTTTTGGTCAACAAACAAAATGTTGTTTTGTTTTTTCCCATTTGTGAAGCATCATCTACATCATTAGTTCATTACGAGGAAGGGCCGCTTCTTCGACTAAGAAAAGTTAAGGGGCTCTATGTAAGGCCCACTTAACTTGCCTGCATTCCAAAATATCTTATAACTTAAAAGAGCAGATATGGGCTCCCTAAAATTATCTTTCACGAGTGCTCAGGCTTAGGCCTGGCCCAAAGTATTGTTGTCTATTGACTCTTGGATCCACGAGACGGCATCCACACCGCTCATATTCGTCAATCCCGTCCCATCTAATATAAGCAGACAGATAGTGCTGATGCTTTTTCACTCTCTTCGTTCGTAAGACTTTTTAGGGCTGAATCCGGAAATCGCAGTTGGGCAGTTTTTACTGTGAGGTAATCTTCTCCTTATTCCGTTATTAACTAGAAATTTGTACAGGATTTACGTTGGGAATTTTCGTGTGGACTTGTGGCATAATTTAATTCATCCGTGTTCTTCAAATTTTACGTTTTTCTGTGGAATTTCTTCGATTATTTGCTGAATTATGGTTGTTACAGTTATAATTAGGTGAGTCTGGGCTGTTGTCGGATCTTGTTGAACAGGCGAACATACTAAAACGGGCAAATCGATTAGTTCTGGGATTGGAATTTCGTTAAGCAGTAGCTCCTGAGGATTTCTGTGGGGCTTATGGGACTATTAACTCCCTTCTTTACGTTAACAATTGAAGTTTGAGTCTCTTAATCCGAATGAATGAGTATAGTATTTTCCTTTAGTTTCTGTTTTTGATCGAATCAGACATCTTTCTGGGTTTTGTCTTACTTGTTCTGATTCTGGAATTGAAATTAAAACTATGAAGTTGGTTGTGTGTGTTTGTGTTGCGTGCTCAAGTAATAACTGCTGCTGACTAGTAAATTTGAGGGGCTCATGCATATTTTGGTGGCCTTGCTCACAAGGTAGAACGTGAAGGAAATTGGTTGAGGACTAACCTTCCATGTTCTTTTTTGGTTGGTTTCATAGCTATGATTAGTGAATTACCACTATTCAAGGCTACCGTCTTCAGAACAGAATTGGATTTTTTCCTGCTGATAAATATCTTCAGTGCATTTGTCTTTTCTTATTATTTCCCCATTTCCATCTTTTTTTTGCTTTCTACGGGCAAAGATAATACTGAGAGGTAATAACCATTGTGGGATCCCCAATACGAACTACTGAGGTACTAAACCAGACTTTTGGTATTGCTTAGCATATACCTGTTATGTAGTATTGGTTCACTAGTCTTGGTTGTGAGCTGACTGTCATGGTACCAGTCTACTAGTTACTTATTCTATTCTTTTTGGGGTTACTGAATGATTTCATTTTTTACCTAAAGTGCAGTTGAAAATGCCTCGTTATGATGATCGATATGGGAATACCACTCGTCTCTATGTTGGTCACTTGTCTTCAAGGACTCGTTCACGAGATTTGGAGCATCTCTTCAGCAGATATGGGAGGTATATATCTATATGTAGTTTCATGTGTAGCTTAGTTGGCCTTCCTATGTTTAAAGGTGTTTCTTCTTGCTAAGTTTTGTGCCAAATGATGCCTTTGAGTACCTGGATACTTGGCTATTATGTAGGGTTATATCTGTCGGTCTAGCAAGTTCAATGTTTTTTCAGTTTACTCGGACGATAACCTCAGATGCCACCAATAATATTAAATTTCCATTGGAATTTAATACTGAAAAGTGAATAATAATAGATGATAGAAACTCTAATTCCCTGCTTTTCTTGTTAAAGTTTGAAGTTTGATTGTTGCTGAAAACTCTGAGTGCGCATTTGAAACCTGAAGATGGAAATCTTGGGGATTCATAAAGAGTTTCACGTCCTAGACATAGATTACTCTGAGGCTGGGACCTTTGCCGTGAAATTTTTAGTTGATGGTCGAATTAAGTTCCTTTTCTTTTGGATTTTCAAAACCTGTTCACTTAGACATTTACCTTTATAGTTTCCGTAAATGCTGAAATGTGATCAGAACAGCGGTTAGTTAATCTAGGTTGTGGGATTAAGTCTCCAATTGCATATGGAGATTGGGTTGCTCTCCAAGCATTTCTGTTGCTTGGTGTCTCATACATCATATTATCATTGAAGGAACCTTGCGTCCCAGGTGTGTTTGAGATTAACTTGAATGATCTTGTTGAAGGTTACTCGACTTTTGCCTGGCCTGAAGGTCAATTGGTGAGTGGGTGGCCTTGGTGGAAATTCTTGCCGAGTGTTAGGGGACTTTGGAGATTCTTTCTGTTGTGTCTTTGCGTATTTTTATGGCATTGGCAACAATCTCAAAATGGTGTTTAGTTCGTCTTGAAGGACAAGTTTCATGCACTTCCAGTACTTAAGTAAGTAATGATGGCCTTACTGTTTCTGGCAACCATTTCCGCAGAGTACGAGACGTGGATATGAAGCAAGACTTTGCTTTTGTGGTATGTTTCTTCTATTTTTGTTGTTACTTGTGTGTGTGTGTCTATATATATATATATATATATATATAGATATTTGCTTTTCTGCTTAAAGATTAAGGTCTCCAATTTCACAATTTTTTCCCCCACTGGTTTTTCTATCTCAACTTTGTTGCGTAGGATTTTAGCGATCCAAGGGATGCTGATGATGCAATATATAGTTTAAATGGTCGAGAAGTTGATGGGCGCCGCATCATAGTCGAACTCGCAAAAGGAGTAAGTAGTCATGAAGAAGAAATAGTTTTTTGGGCCTTTCTTTATTAAAATTAGAGAATTATGGTTTATGTTCCAAGTCCTATTCCTACAAACTATCTTCAATTGCCAGATTGATTTCCTAGCGTACAGTTTCAGGAGGCCTTTTTGAAGTTCTCTTGGTTATTTAGATGCTTAGTTTGTGATAAGCTGAAGTGACAAACCTAACAAAACTTATCCTGGTTATGCGCAATTTGAGGATAGGTGCCACGTGGTCCTGGTGGTGTCCGTGAATATCTTGGCAGAGGTCCTCCTCCTGGTTCTGGGCGCTGCTTCAATTGTGGTCTTGATGGTCACTGGGCCAGAGATTGCAAAGCTGGCGACTGGAAGAACAAGTGTTATCGCTGTGGGGAAAGAGGTCACATAGAAAGAAACTGCAAGAATAGTCCTAAGAAGCTGAGGTACTTGTGTTTGAACAGCCCTGTCCATTAAAATCTATACAATCTGGTCTGATTTTGTAGCAGTTGTATTTTGATTTTTGGCATTTTGCTGACAATGATCAAGCAGAACTGCTTTTGTCCAGAAATTTGAATGCCCCCTATTTCAGATATTTGGTGTTTTTCCAAATGTATGCAAGCTTAGTATAGTTTTTTGCATGTTTTAGATAAAGAGCCATCAGAGGACATTTTTTATGATTGTTGGCCTTGTTTATTGTCTTTTTTTGAAGTTGATGGCTTGTAGCATTCATAAGAGCAAAGAAATAAAGGATGAGCTTATTGTTACTGTTTTATTATGCCATAGGATTAAAACTCCTGATGTTTGTGCAATATCAGTACATGCATGTGTATCTTCATGATAGAGTGGCCCTTTTATCTATGCAATAGAGTGCGTTTTTGTTTACACTCTTTAGACTTTCTCCTGTCCATTTTTCTCGACAATTGTCTGGTGTCGTTATATTGCTTTTCATCTAGTTTCCCATGTGATAATGTTGCTTCAGACGTGGTCGTAGTTATTCAAGATCACCAGTGAGATCACGATCTCCTCGCCGTGGCAGAGGTCGCAGTCCAAGCTATAGCCGCAGTCGCAGCTACAGGTTAGCTGTGAGCTTAATATTAGCATGTTGTTAGTGTTTATTCTTTTTCAATTGGCTTTCTTGATTTAACATTTTTATGGTAGTAGGGCTATCATTGGTTTCAAATGTCAACATTTTAGCTCAAGCTCAGTTGCAAGTGCCTTACTTTAGACTCATTGTCAACTCCACTGTGTTATATAGAATAAAGTGCTGAAGCTTAGCTTGATCTGACTACTTTGTAACTAGTTTTGTAGATCAGATAAATTGCAGTAAGATTAGAATTAGTAAGTTTGGGGGTGCTCCATCAGCCTTTCGCTAGGCTCACGAGTTGGTTTAGTCCTGTGCGCAGGAAAGACAAGACAGGCGAGCTTAACCACTTTTAAGCACCAACCATCTTGTTACCAGCTCTTACATGATTTCTGATACATAAATCCTCTAGACTTCTCCCTTCTTAAATTGCATGTTTGGTTGTCTTCTAATTTTGCATGTTATACACTGCTAGCATTCTGAAGCATTAGTTTTTAATTGAATCTTTGTATATGTTGCTAGCCGGTCAAGATCACCTCCAGTTAGAGCGCGAGTTCTTGAGCGTGAGGAGCGGAGATCCAGATCTCCATACAGTAGCCCTGATCTTAAGAAGGCTCCTTCCAGATTAAGGAAGCATAGCTTAACACCTGATGAAGGCAGAACGAGGGGTAGAGCGAGTCCTTCTCCTGAGAAAGAGAGATTGGTGAACAAGCAAGATGAGAACACTCAAAGCCCTATTGAAAGGGGCAAAAGCCCGGTGAGCTATGATAGGGGTTATGATAATAGCCCTGTTGAAGCAAATGGTCACAGCCGCAGCCCTAGTCTGAGGGATGAGAGGAGCCCTGTTTATGATAACGACGAACAAAATACCCCGAGAGGCAGTGAGTCACCATGAAAACTTGGCTTACAGAGTGTTTTCAGGTCAAGGATATGCGTCAAGGAGGGCTCATTTATGGCCTTTGTTCTATTTTTGAGAATCGTATGATATTGCATCATAATGTTACAGTAGATTATGTATCCAGGAGATTGCATAGGTTTTGGCTTGTGGAACAGGATTTAAAAATAGCTCTTGATTATATCTAAACAGTTGTGCATCTATTGGGGCGGAATGTAATGACTTACTAGAAATGGACCACCGTTGTTTCTCTTGCAGTGGTATGCAGCAGGTCTTATGTCTCATCTGGCTTTCTGTTAGCATGATATCCTCGGATTCCCTGCGAGCAGATATTTTGATCAATTATGTTGTTTCCGGGAAGATCCTGCACTAGTGGATCGCAGTTGGTGAGCGATGCAAAGTTCCCGAGTAACAAACAATACGTGCGTGGACCTGCAGTGTGAATCATTTCGATTCTGAAGTTTAGGATTGAAAGAAGCTGGTTCTCTAGAAACCATTATATCATCTTCATCTGAATTGAATATGTGCCAAGAGAAACTGGAGAAGTTGTCGAAACTCGAAGCTGGTGAAATGACAAATCTTATTCTGCCAATAGAGATTTTACGAGCTGGGCTGTGACTTGGGCACCGTTTGGAATGAATGAAAGATGTTCCTGGTGGAAAATAAAGGAAAGAAAAGTTAAAGTTACATTCATGTCATTAAGCAACAAAGGAAAGAAGAGTGAAGTAACATGCATGTCATTTGGCTCCACAATTTATTTTTCTATTTCTTTTTTTCCCATCCTGACATCCTCTATGTGACAAATTCCACGTCCCTAGTTTTCCGTGAGAAATCTTACAATCATCACATTGTTCGGCAATACAGTCAAAGAAAATCAAACATTTTGAAGCTTCTAATATTCAAAAAAGAAAGGGAATAAAAAGAGCAGTACGCAGTCTATGGGCATACCAGCTAGTCGCCAAAGCAGATTTTTTTTCCCCTTTTGAACAAAGCAATTTTTTTTTAAATCGAAACGACGTTTCCTACTGTAGTCTAGTCTGTTCCTCCTCCGTACTAAGGGCGAGGGGTCAACCCAGAGAGGTCAAATGGGTGAAACTTCCAAAATATCCGAGTCAAGAAATAGATTTTCATATAGATGGTATTAAATTAATTCCTCAATTTTTTTGATAACTGTGCTTAATCTGTTGAACTACATGAGTGGCCCTTGCAAGTTGCCGTAAAACTTTAACAAACTGAATCAGGCTCAAAGACGCTGGCGTACTACGTTGCCAACTTTGTAGCCCAGCCATTTCATTTTAAGGTCGATTTGAAGCTATTGTTATCTAGATACTATAATTTAATGTAGGAGTGGCATCAAAAAACATGTCGCGCGCTGGCCTGGTGGCTCTCCCGTCTTTCAGCGCCATCCGGTCGGCGGCCAATAAGCCACGGCTGAAGCCCAAAAGCAAGACCCAGAAATTCAACAACCACGGCCAGAGACCCGCCGAATCCATTGATATTTCTGCTACAAACAGCAGCAAACTCGGGCTCGGGTTCGGTAAGAAGAAGAAAGAACCCCTGTGGCAGTGTATCCAGAATTGCGGTGCTTGCTGCAAGCTCAATAAAGGTCCGACTTTCCCCTCCCCTGAGGAGATTTTTGATGACCCTTCTGACGTTCAGGTCTCTTTTCCACTCTAATATAATCAATCTTTTGCTCAAGCAGTTTGGCCATTTTTATGGGTTGGGTCTTGGGTGCAATTTTAATGAATTTGGCTAATTAAATGAGCTGTCTTTCAGCAATATAAGAGCTTGATAGGGCCAGATGGCTGGTGCATACATTACGAGAAGACTACAAGAAAGTGTTCCATTTATGCCGGTGGGTTCGCATGAATTATTCATTTGAGGGGCTTGATTTGATGTTGCTGCTTTTTCAGTTTAAGTATTGGTCTTGATTGTTTTCTCCAGATCGTCCGTACTTTTGTCGGGTGGAGCCTGACATTTTCGAGACGTTGTACGGAATTGACGAGAAAAAATTCAATAAAGAGGCTTGCAGGTTTGTAACGATATCCCATTTCCTCTTGCTTTCATGGCTATGTGCAAGTCCACTGACGAATGTATGAGTTGACAGTCTTTTTTGGCTCTGAAACAGTTGCTGCATAGACACAATTAAGGCTATACATGGATCAAAATCGGAGGAGCTGAATAACTTCAAACACGCAATATGGGAGACGAGCTCATAGTGATCAGTGTAGTTGGGATTGCCTGAATTTTTTAGATTACCCTTTCTCCGTTGAGAAAGGTTATTCGTGGTATCTAATATTAAGTGCACCATAAAATGATGCCCTTCAGAGCTTGTGCTAGTTCTTAATGCCGAAGTCTTGAGTATATGTTGTCTAGTTATGATTTCTCAGTGCTACTGGGAACAGGTCAGACAATTCACTTGCTACTCATTCTATATATAATGAGTCCATGTCCATTAGTGATCAGTGTATTACTTGTTCCCTTTTTGTAGATGTACAGCATGATATTTCCATCTAGGCTGGGTTTTCAGCTGAAGTTAACTTTCAATAATTCCATTGCTGATGATGACCTGAATTGTTTGAAGAAGAGCTACCAGGAAACCAGTTGCATAATCAGGTCCTTCAAATCTGAGTGACCAGCATCCTCATCGGCTTTCTGTTTCTTCAAAGTTTATCCGAAAGGACGATATTCTGAAGGATGGAAATGTAGCTCATGGATGGTTATGGCACAGATATGGCATATGGAAGGTGGAGTTTTTCGTCCTGTGCAAAATATATTGGACTTCATTATAAGTGGAAACTGTTTTGGATTGCTAGTGGACTAGAGGTATGGTAAATGGAAAAAGCAGCAGAAGTGTCGGCCGGAAAGAATCGCCAGACAATTTGTAGATAATGCCCGGAAGCAAGAATCAATTCCATACATGTGTCTAGTTATGTGATTATTACTCTTTGAAGTTGCAGATGGAGGGTTTTCTGATATGAATCCATTCAAAATCCGTACCTTATAAATATCATATTGGTCTTCTGCGATCTTTTTTATTGTACTTGTACTACAAATCACCCAAGATTTTGATGATTATCTTTGAGGGTCAGTCACGTCAGATTTCAATCTGACAATACCATTAATCTGCCTGATCCTATTACTCACGCTTGCTTTTTCCTGACCCTAAACTCTGAAAATTTAAATTATGGAATTGTAATTACATGTTTTTTTAATATGAAGTCTTCCATAGTGTGAAATCTGCAAAATAACATTTAGAAATTTTATTGAAACATAAAGAATTTTGTAATAACACGTTAGAATGTGTTCCCATGAAAATAGTTTTCTGGCTCGGCCACGGTCTAACTATGAAAGTTGGCCATCCTAATTCCTAAGGGTGGCCATCATGCTGATCTGCTGTTTGATCAGTTGATCTCTACTTTGACAACACTGAAACATTTTTATTAAAAATCATGAGCTCACTTGTTATTAGAGCTAAGTCATTCCAATTTCCAAGAGAAGGTTACTAGAAATTTTATCAACGGGATGAGCACATAAATTCTGGAGATATTTAAGTCGAGTACTACTTCACTCGTACTGGGTTCGCTGCAAATGTGCAGTGCCTACAGTTTTCTTCCTGCGATGAGGCTTCCCTAATCTTGCTGACTTGAATCTTGGTATGTATACTGACGCTCATTATCAGCTACTTGCCTTTTTAAAGGGAATGAAATTGATCACAGAACTTCGGAACTTTGTCGGACTTGCGAATTTGGACGGCCAGACGAATCTCATACCGCCGCCTTTACCAGCACCACCTTGAAACTTTAATATTAAAGTGAATGCTCTAAGATTTAGATAAGGGAATAGCATAAGATGCAATTTCTATCCATTCACCGTTTCACTCCCTCTGTCCACCGATTCAAGATGCCGATTATATACATAGGCCTTTTCACTTTAAATTTCTGATCGACTTCTTGCTTTTCCGTACATATGGAGGGGGAATCTTGCTCTTCCAGAACCCCACCACCCTCCCCAGTAAGAAAAAACGATTGGTGTACAGTGTCCTGAATCCGAATCTGATCGTTTCCTCGAAAAATTAGAAAGAGAAAAAAAATTTAATGCATGAACTCCTGCTATAAATGACTGCACAGCCTCTACTGTAGCAAGGTCTGCAGGACTGGCGCGGTCCTAAGAACTGCTTGGAGATTGCATCTTCCACATATAGAAGATGCACTTCTTAGATTATGTGCTATATGAGCCTGAATCCAGTGATTGTGAGTCTTATTATCTTAACTGGTTGGATAGCAGCTACAGTAGGACTGGTCCCTATGGAGAACCTCTTCAATATCATCAACAGGAATTGCACGACGAATCAAAATTTTCAGTACACGAGGAAGCCGAGGATGGCCTTTTTACTGGATCCTGGCATTCTAACCATGAGGGCAATGACCAAATCCAGTTGCCTTGCAGAGGCAGGAGCGACTGGCTTGCCGAGTACGAGTCCTACTATTTTGCTGGTGGCTGGGGAGAAGATGCAGTCCTACAAGACTACAACAATACACTCTATGAGCCATACAAGGACAGCCTGAAGAAAGCAGACCATGCATTTGCAGACCGAGATGAAGATGGCGATTACCAGAGTTTCAACGAAGGCGTGAAGCAGGTTGTTAGTGATAATCAATGGCCTAGCTTGGATTTTGGGTTAGCTGTTGGAATGAATGAATTTTGTCAGGACCATAGCTGGAAAGACCCTCAACCTGTATACGATGATTGGTGGGGTGAAACGGAACTTTGGGAGAGCATCTTTGGTCATTGGCCTTGCCTTGCCCATCCAGAACGGGAAAGCCCAGCCGTGCCGACTCATTACTAATTTCCCGTTTACCTTGTGCTTTCCTTACTGCTAATGGCTGGCGTTTATTGTTTGCCTTCCATGTTGGGCGTTTCATGGGGTTGCTTCTCCAACTCCAGTTGCTATATTTTTGTGAACATCAATGGAATTATGACGTCTGTTGCTACGACGAAATGTACTAGTAAAAGAAAAATAAATATATTTTGATTAGCTCCGAGAAGAATATGGAGAATTGCAGAGATTCTGCTTGACGCCTGCTGCTGTTTACCAGAAGCATATATCTTCCATTCTCACTCAGCCGTAAACGAAAATTGCTTGATTTATAGAGAGTGGCAATGGACGAGCAACAGGTGATTTCTAGCCAGTGTTTAGGCCGCACAATAACGAATACACTGTAGCAGTAGTCCAAAATTGATTTTATTCCCGCCGTTGAATGCACTCAGATTTTCAGAAACAAATATACACCCCATTTCTACTGTTATATCCAATACCGTCTTACTAGCTTCTGACCCTGCAGCTAACAGTTCTTTACAAATCAAGATGATATTTCCCCAAGATTATACATTTACAAAGACGATTTCACAGATAACTGGAAAAATAATTAGCCTTTAATATTTATTTATATTACATGGCTAAGAGGACCAATCCCTAAGTCATCCTCAATGTCATCACCCTCCTCAAACAGTTTAAGGAACCGAGCCTGCTCTTGCTGCTTCTTTCTTTTTTGCCAATACTTATATGCAGCTACCATTGCAAGAATCACTATCACTGCAACTGAAGCACTGATAAAAACTACAGGTACCCAGTGCATTCCCTTCTCCCCATTATGCGCTGCAGAGGAATGTTCTGAAGCTGATACAACAAAGTGTTACAATGAACAACATATCAGTCAAACCATAGGATTGTATGAGAAATGATCATATTCTTTGGCAAATTTTCATGTTCAAACACATCTAAGCATGCAGAAGAATTATGCATTCTTTAGAGAAAACATAGCCTACAGCCTGAAAGACACATTTTACATCCTCAAATTAATATTCAGTAGAGCAAGCATGTGTGTCTAACACAGTCCTTACCTCACGATGAAGTACCATCACAGATGATAAAAACAAAATCCAAGAAATCCATCTAATGGAATTCCCTTACATACTAAATTTATACTTAAGAACTAGTAAGGTTATTCTCAGTGCTTTAACTATACAAGTCAAATACTAAATTCCACCTCACTCCATAACGAGTCATTATCTTTTTCATTCATTTCATGAAGAGGCTATCACAAAGATTCCATAACGACCACTCTAAGTCCAAGATATCAATTTCTCCTTCCCACAACCTACATTATGATGGGTGGAGGAGCTTGAATAGATTTCAAGGTCTCTTCTAACTTTAAAATGCACATATAAAATTTGAACTCTTGCAGAGAAAATAACAAACAACTTCATCTCTGTTAGAAAACTTCAGAAATGCAGCATAGATACTAGTCTAGGAAACTGCAGACAATAAGGGAAGAGGAAACAAAATAGGATGCTTACCGTTTCCAAGGGGAACGCATTCTGGGCATAAGAAAGTAGCATTGAATTCCTTCTCTTTCATATGAACATATTTCCCATCAGATCTTGTAAAATCAGATGCACAGAACTCCCATTCATCAAATACATCATCTGATATAAAGCTGTCATGCTCATAAACCCCACATCGCTTGCATTTTTTCTCCGTAAGTTCTGTTAAAGGCTGATAACATCACAAGACAAGAAATGAACCATTTTGAGATGCAATAAACCACATGTAATGGGTTAAAGTAAATGAGTCAACTATTGAGGGCAAAACAAAAATTCAGGAGGCCTACAACCAGATATAAGGATCTATAAGTTAAAAATTACAGGTAGAAAACAAAAGGAACAGCCTTCCTTGACTAAAAATTGAGCTCTTTGCAGGTGCACTAAAACCATAACACACTTCTACATCCAGTTAGTGGGAAGAAAAGGACAGGTATTAATAATGTTGCTATTTCATGAATCCAAGGCACATTATGCCAACCACAACCACTCTTTCAATACTTAACAAGTCAAAAAAACTCAGAGCCAAAAATTTGTCCTCAAAACTTGATCAGTTCTACAAAATTATAACTCAAGTCATCACAAACCTGCCAAGATTCTTCACCTTTGAAGGAATATGAGACATTCTTTTTCTTGACGTCAGGCAGAAATGTCTTGTTCTCCCCCTTACATTGGAAGTAAACAGTAGGTTCCTTGAACCACTCATGGGTTTTGTATATCTCAATGGAATCAAGTGTAACGACTGCGCCAGCTATATACTCTGCAAAGTAGAAACATTACCACATGATGCAGTTATGAAAGTTTGCTGTGACCTGTAGCTATCATATCTGGCCAGAGAAAGCAGCACACTGTAGGCATTCTTAAACAAGGCATGAATGTAAATTACCAAATAAAAAAAAAAAGTTAAAGCAAATCATCCGATTAAGAGAGCAGTTCTTCTAAATCTTGTAATAACAATAATAGAAAAACAGTTGATTAACGAAATTGAGTAATCCACCATAAACTGCAAACGACATCATCCCACAAAACAGAAGACTTTCCTGCCCTTCAGAGTACTGACGTAACTAAGACCATAAACAAGCACATATTTACTAGAACTGCTTTTTATCATTCCTTAGCGTGGCCTCGAACTTTACTTTAATTACACGTTTTTTAGGTATTCCTTAATTTCTTATAAGCTTACAATGATTTTAAATAGAAGCACCAAAAGCAATTGCATAGTATATGTCTTTTAATGCATAAGCGAATAAAAAATATTCCTTCTGGCCGCAAATAAATATACAGATTTGCATCTCCCCTCTTTCAGTGGTTAGTCAGTTGATAAATTAATAGGGAGAATCAACTATTTTTTCTAACCATTCTGCCACCCACTCATGACCCGTCAACCGATACAAAGCTGATTCCGTAAGAAAAGAATATATGCTGGTACCATGGTGCAGTTTCCGGAGGGCAAAAATCTCAGATATTGATTTCGAAATTTTAATCTGATGGCTCAACGGGTCTAGAAAGCTGAATCTTTCGAAGAAAATTACCTGGAAACAAAATTAGAAGAAATATGGAGCAGAAGAGGACGACGGTGACATGAGCCCTAAAATGATTTAATCGGAGATGCATTGAATTTCCCTTTTCCTCCTGGCTAATTTTATCTCGTCCTCCTGTACTGGCCTGATAAAGATTTTGATCAATTCAAGGGTATAAATCACCGTCAGCAGCACGCTTCTACTTCAAATCGGTCCGGTGACGAAGAAGGAGGTGACAAGAGTTCAACGACGCCGTGTAGTAGGGGTTTCTGGAAGCTTCTTGACGAGAGAAATCACGTCAAGACTCGGGAGGAGGAGGAGGAGGAGGAGGAGGAGGAGGAGGAAGGAGAGAGAGATCGTGAGACTGATTCGCGCCCGCGGGTTGTTCAACGGTCGTTGGGGGTTGGAGGAGAGAAACTGAGGCGGTTTTGTTGGATTTGACCAACCACTTAACCCTGTTTGGACATTCCAATCCAAAGCCTCGATATGAAGGCCCAATACCACCTCACACTCAGTGGAGCTAGCCCAACCTTTGTAACTTTCATCAGTGGGTCTAACAATTCATGTTCGAAACTCATTTTGCGGGCCTTTGTATTTGCCAATATCGGGAGAAGCAATAGGACCCAATTTGTTGCGGTCGTGTTTCTCCTGTGTCCCCCAGTCCAGTCCAGTCCTTCTGGCGCCTAGTGGATGAGCTAAAACTCCGGTACACTGGTTGACCGGTCAAGCGTGAAGGAGGGGTGGCCATTGACCCTTCCGGCAGTTCTAAGTAAGTTGTTCAATCCGTAAACCTCACCGGAAACAAGTAAAAGTGTCAACATTCCGGATAGAATGATACATTTGACTACCTTAAACCTCGAATAACAATTCAAAATGTGGTCATAATACTGAATTTACATCTCATGATGAGATGGATTGTCACGTGACACTAATAAAAGATCGGTCCATCACTAAATCAATGGTCTCCCTCATTTTGAAGCTTGTATCCCCGGCAACAAAGCATAAAAACATGCAAATAATGATATGTTCTATTTTTATAGGCAAAATCAGCTTGAGCATTTTTCATTTCGTCCATTATTAATTGTTCTTCCTTTCCCTCCCGTGTCACGGGGACGGCCTTGGAGAGATTTGTCAAGGTAAGAAGGAGGACAGGGTCTCAATCAAGGAACGCCCCAAGACACAGAACCAGAGATAGATACCCTCAAATTGCAAATGTCAAGAGCCAAAATTCTTGCTGCCTTGCTCTTGATGACCTTGGCTCACGGAATCATCCTTTCCCCCACTCAGGCCGAGGTGTTTCATTCCACCCCAAGAGCAAAACTGAGAAAGAGACACCCGCGACCATTCCCGGCGAACATCACCCATTCATTGCCGGAGCCTTTCATCCCCAGATACGACTGGGAGCAGGAAGAATATGTCACGGCTCACAATGACCTGAGGCGGACTTTGGGAATGCCCCCATTGCAATGGGATCCTAAGCTCGCCTTGTTCGCCCATTTTTGGGCATTGGAGCGCCAGAGCGACTGCAACTACAGGAGCCATTCCTTTTCCAGGAACCGTTTCGGGGAGAACATTTTCTGGATGCAGTACAAGGAGTTTACTCCTAGGGCCGTGGTGCAACAATGGTTCAGCGAGCAGCCACTCTTTGACCACACAACCAATCGGTGCAAATGCCCGTTCGAGACTGATGAATGCGAGTGCGGGCATTACCTCAATGTCATATGGAAAACTACCCAGAGGGTTGGGTGCAGCTCCCCCATCTATTGCGCAGGAGAAAAGGGACTTCTCGTCGTCTGTAACTATGAACCCGCTGGAAATATTGCGGGCGTCGACCCATTGAATCCTGGTCCAGAATCAGGCTTCTCGTCTGGGCAGCCGTCGCATCGACGTTTTAGAAGAGGATGAAAGTCCCAAAGCTTATTCACAACCGAATTGGCTTATACATTTTTCCTTCACTGGTGCAATTGTTCCGTGTCTTGGAGCCTTTAAATCAAAGGCATGGTTTCTGGAAATAGATACTCCCTAAAATAATCGGCTTAACTAGCGTATACGGTTGCAGTAATGACCTGTTTGGATGCTGAGATTTCTTATCCTGTGTCATTTCTTGCAAATGTGCCACAATCAGTTTCTTACCTAAATCTATGAAGTACGTCTAATCGTTTCGTTCCATCCGGTGGAATGGAATCATGTAACCGTTTTTAAACATGATAAGTTGGCTATGCGCTGAAATCTCTGATGCCGAAGTGCTATCCTGTGCCGGGCTTCTTCTAAAGGTTTAAGCAGAGAAGGCAAACTTAAATTTTTTATTGAGCTTTTGCAACTTCTTGTACCTTATTCTGAATCTGATTGCATGCATGAGAAGGCATGTAATGATTTTAAATGTGTTTTTTTTTTTTTTTTTTTGGCTGCTACGAAATCATTTCCATCTGCCATTTTCTTTTCCTACCACAAACAGTGAATTCGAGCGCATTATAGTGATCTTTTCTCCCTCCGTATTTCTGGTAATAAAGATTTGCAGCACTTGATGCCGACTGTGCTTTACAACAGTAAAGAGAACAGAATTGACCAGCTACTTCTTTGACCTACAAATTCAAAATCTAAGAAAAGTGCCGCTGCTTTACTACTCTATATGTGTAAATATGCAAACACAAAAAATAGGAGCTTGGTAGACCACAAATGTAAAGAAGAAAGTTGGAATTTGAGGCAGTCCCTACAAACTTATGGTAGTTAAATAGAAACGGCGGTAACAGACCTGGAATACAACTCGCTCTTTGCCGGTCGATAGTCTTGGATGTCTACCCAAAAGGACAAAAGGAAAGGCTAGGATTTCTAAACCACGCCCCCCCCCCCCCAAAAAAAAGAAAAATTGACGGGCTAAGATACACAGATCAGCCGGAAATCCATATTTCCAAAGTGGAAGACAAATGAAAATAAAGTTCGATAGCAGTATACGATTTTCTATTAATCGAGTGAAAAGCCTTCTTGCCCACAATTTTCCACTAACATGCAATCACATGACAACTGAATCCTGGACCCTCTTGCCCACAACTTGGTATTGGACAGAAGTAGTCTTTGGAACTCAACTAGAGAACCTCAATCTGAAATGAAAACGTTGGTCTGTAGTTGATAAGCTTTTGTGAAGAAAGACGGCCAGCTCATGTAGGTTGACATGATACTGCTAACAGTGGAAGCTCCAATAAGCATGTTCATGACCACAATCTGCAGTTGAATAGCCTCCAGGGGTGAAGCTCCTCCCATAATAAGGCCAGTCATAGCACCGGGAAGGGATATAAGACCTACAGTCTTGGCATTGTCTAAGACTGGAGAAAGGGCAATGACCAGGGACCTTTTCACCTGCTGCATTGTGGCCTGACGGGGAGTAGCCCCAAGTGCCAATGCTGTCTCCACCTAGCAAAACCATGGGATTTCTATAATCAGTACAGCAGTACCTCAAAATTCCCAAACACAGAAGTAATGTCAAAGTCCATTCATTTATGAATTGCAATTCAGGAATCAGATCAGAGTCACAAAAAAATTAGATAAAAATAAAGGGGTGGAACAAAAGATATGACAATCGGTTGAGATTGAGATAGCTGGTGTCCAATTAGAGTTGAGGAAAGTTCGAAACCATAGCTGGGGGAGGCGCTGGAATCATGGAACCTACCAAGTTCATTTGTATCTTGATGTCATCCCGGAGTCTTTTCATGGTAACCCCAGTGACGGTCATCGCATTGCCAACCATCATTCCTGCAACAGGGATGATATACCGTGGGGTGAAAGGGAAAACATTCAACAGAATCAGTAAGAACATTGTCACAGCTGTTCCTGCTAAGATGGATACTCCTGCCACGTACTTGCCACGGGGTACATGTTTAGCACGCTGACCAGCAGTGTAACCAGCAACAGATACCTGCAGCAGCAAAAGAAATAATACTAGTAAGTTTAAGGCCGATGTCAGAACCTTAAAAAAATTTACCCAATCATACTTGAGAAACAGAGCAAGGAAGAAATTTGTTAAACTAATTGATAAGTCAAGGCCACCCTTGATGGATGTTAAAAGGCAGAAAGGGTTAACGTCATTACATCATTATCATGTTAAAGAGTCTGCAAACAAGCCCTGACTGAGTTAGGCAACCAAAATTTCTCGGCCGAAAGAGCTAATAAAGAATTTTCCAACAACATACAATTGAGTTTTCTTGGGGGTCTTTTAAGTATCAATAAAGCATTTTAGTGAGTTTGGTGTTGTTGCTCCAGGACTGATTTTATGCAAGTGCCACGGACTAGTCAGAGCTTTATCTGTCTCGTAAATTTTCTTGTAAGTTGCATACGCATTAAGAAATTCTTTTATAGATCATGCTGTCGAAGATTGAATAAAGCCTAAATTAATCCAATGACCAGTTTCAAAATTCTCAATCCAATCTGGCTTTGGATTCAGAAGTGATGCCAGCCAAACAGGGCAGTTGACCAAAAGTTGTGAAATTGGGCAGGGGGGAAAAAGGAAACGCGGTGCTGATGCCATTATGGAAGCAACATTCGGCGTCTTACTATGGTGGACTTCAAACAAATCGAGCATAAACCTTGCCTCTTCAATCGTGTCTATATATAATCTTTTCTGGATACCGACTTCCAGAAAGGTGAATGCATTGCTCCTTTGAACAAGTACATGATTGCGTGTAACATTATGTATTAACTAATTAACAACTGTCGCTGCCGAAAAGATTAGTCTACTTCCGTAGGATAAAAAATGGAAAAAGAGTAGGACAGACAGAACAAGACAGAAATTTTTAGTAATATAATTCTCTGTGACTTAGCATGCGTAGAAAATGCTGAATAATTCAAGGTGAAAACCAGAAGGTTCCCACAGAAAAGTAACACTTCAAAGGCAAGTTTTTTTCTGAAATGATTTCTGGAATTGGGCAAAAAGAAAACAGAACAAGAAAAGAAAGATAGAGTTGAAAGAAAAGAAGAAGACAGCCAACGTTAGGTTATTGGTTTAATGATAGCAGTAAATGTCCCCCGTGCGCTGTGAATCCAGAATAAGCTAACAGGCAAGTTTTCTTTTTCATTATGGTCATTATTTCATCCACGAGAGTTGGGTCAAAGAAACAGAAGACGGGATGAGATGAATCATGTACCATGAAAAGATATGCGGCAACAATCCAGATGCTGTTGTTCTGATTGAAGATGAACTGAAGGACAAAGCCAATGATGGATAGCTGAAGAAAAGACCTGAAGATTGAATAAATCATTTCTCCCTCTAATCCCAGCCTCTGCAAATAGGACAGGATCATGGCCATCAGCACCACGGCCAGTGCGGCAACCGGTTTGATCATACCCTTTGCGAACTCCATCAGCCATTCCCAGTCCATACTGTTTCAAGAAAGCCAAAATATTGGAGTAACGAAGATAATAAACAAGAAACCTGCAGCAAGAGAAGGAAGATACTATGACGGAGGACTCAAGATAGATGTGGAGAATGAATGTTAAGTCGGGTGGAGATGATATGGTGCAGTGGTAGCTAGTAAAGACCTCCCCCTGATGGAAACAGAGAATTTTGAGACAATCCCGTGGCGCTTCTATTTGAGGATTTACAAGAGGTTTGGCCTTTTTGTGACCCAGGAAGAAAGGGGGGACGTACATGCGAACGAGTACGACCGCATACGGAATATTATGGGGCCTACTTTTTTTTTTTTATTTAAAAGAGATCTTATCTACTTTTGGGCCGGTTTGGCACCCGCATCCTTGGCGATGTTTTTAATAGATAAGTTTTTTCACAACTTTTATAAACGATAAACTTTAAAAACACTCTAAAATTTTTAATGTACACGCACTAAAATATCTATAAACATACAAATTGTTTCTTCTTTTTTTTCTTTCATCCCTCCTTTACTTCTTCCTCAACCTGCCATCCACCGCACTTGCTGATGCCAGCACCCTATTCATTCTTTCCTTCTTTTTTTTTTTTTCTTTTTCCGGCCCCCTCCTTCCCTTCTCAGCCTCTCCCTCCTCCTCCCGGGAGGGGGATGATCGGAAGTGAGAGGAGGAGAGGGAGGAGAGGATGAAAGGAGGGGGGAAATAACAAAAACAAAAGAAAAAAAGAAAAAGGAAAAAAAAGTGCCATGGTGACGGTTGCTCAACGTTGAGGAGGGAAAGAAGGTAAAGGGAGAAAGGAGTAATGAAAAAGAAAAAGAAAAATTTTTCCAAATCCTCAAACACAAAAATGTTGTTCTACAATTTATTTATACAATAATTTACGATGAATTTTTATATAGATATCTAAAAAATTTACCATCCAAACGGGCCCATAAGCTCTTACTGTCTAATCATGCTGTGCTACTGTGAAACGAGAATGGTGGGGCCTGCCAATGGAATCGTGCAATTGGTACGATCGCAGATGTCAGCTGATAATATTATTGTCTTATCACTTGGCAGTTCATTTTTAATAAGACCAAAGTAGAACAGTAGTTTCCATCATAAAATAGCCCTGGCAGTGATGGTGGATCCAGAAACACCCACATATTAGACCGGGCCAGTTGCGACAAGCCCAAGCAGTCGTGTTTCTTTCGTGACAGGCAATGGATGTACCGTCCCCGGCGCGATGGAACATCGCATCTGGACGGACCTCTGCCATTCGCGTTTTGGAGATTTGGCGGGGCCGTTTCATGAATATGCTCTCTGAAAAGTGTACATAAATTAATAGTACACGTTAAGAGGAATGCCTGTACTAGTTTTTCGGAATATATATATATATATATATATAATTAATCTGTGAAAGAGCCTAATCACTCTGAGAAGAATGAGCATTCGCGTGATAAATCAAACATAATTTAAACATGCTGACCAGATCCAATAGACAACCGTTAGAAAAATTTATAAATTATTTCAATTATTGTCTTTAATTTAAGGATAGTTTTTTTTTTTTATACATTGTTAGTGTAGAATTTCTTTTACACCAACTGGTTTGAGTTATACCATATAATACAAATATAAATTTGAAATTCAAATCATGCATATGTGGCATGCGTCCAAAACTGGTAGTGTAAAAAATTCACTGCACTGTTAGTATATAAAAAGTTAATTTTTAAATTAAATATAGGAACTGTCTACAATAAGCTACTCCAACTTTGCCCATGACAACTACGATCACTTTGCTTAATGGTAGTAGTATATACTACGAGTCTCTAGAGATTTTCTTCTTTAGTAACTTAAGACATTAAAATTCTCAAAAAGGTTCACTCCACTATCCATGAGCTTTTACTTATTTTTAGAACTCTTTTTTTAACGTTTTCTATTAGTGGACTTAATTAAAGGATAAAATATAGAGAGTTGTCCACAGTGAAAGTTGGTTTGAGAAAGCAGTAGTACAATGGCAGGACCCAGAAGGCATTATTGAAATTTGAAATAAAATCAAGAAGTCAAGAGAGCACACAGGAGTTAGGCAACTGGTTGCATTATATAAATGTCTTTTCTTCTATCTCCAATCGATCAACGACTCGACAACTGATGCTTTAATTAATATGTTTCCTCTTCCAATTGGGCCATACGTAGTACATTTCCCGGCTTTCGCTGACCACATTTGTGCCTTATTGTAGAATTTTCCTTTAAATATGTTCTCCTCTTGAAATTAAATCCAAATCCAGTGTAAGCTACTCGCGATTAACTAGCATCTCTAGTGGGACTTTCCGTGTGGAAACCGTGGGCATGATCACTTTTCCACTTTAATAATAATAAGGATTATTACGAGTATCTTCTTCTTTTGGAGTGTACTCGTCGAAATCAAGCCGTTTTCATACAAAGGCACCCTCGTAGCATCTGGCCAGAACCTTTTCAGCATTTATCTCATGCAATTGGGACCCAAATCTAATTAATTTTAGTGATCCGAATTTCAGATTGCTGAGCAAAGTTCCAAGTTAAGGACAGTATTTATTCAAATTTGACTTTCCAACTAAACTGTCATGTTCATTCGAACTTTGCAGCGGAGCTCTTCTATTGGTTTTTACCATTGTTTGAAAGTTTACAAGGTTTATAAATCTAGCTTTTTGTTGCAAAGTTATTGTTGGGCCCAAATAATCGATCAGCTGATGAGCCGAAAGAAGCAGCCACAGGTCGAGATAGGAAGTCGGTTGGCCATCAGCTGTTGGGTCCAAATAATCGGCCAGCTGATAAGCCGAAAGAAGCAGCCACAGGTCGAGATAGTGAATCAGCCGATCATGGGGTACGCAAGGAACCGATTTGGACAAAGTCATCGAGTGCATTGGCAACTGAAGGAACTAGGGTCGTTCAACGGCGGTCGACCATCCCACTACCCTGGACAAGCGGGGGTTCAGCAGACAGGGCGGAGTATGGCTAGAGATAAGACGGTGAGCGTAGCCCTATATTTTAGGAAATGGTAGACAGCACTATCCCCACTATTCACGAAATCAACAGCAAATGGGAAAGTGGGTGAGGAGTAAAACCTGCATCGATTTTGGGATAAAACGGTTACAAAGCGGTATCTATAAATACCGATGAGTGTTTCAGCAAACGCATCATCAAAAATATCAAAAACCACAACAAAACCTAGAATCAAATAGCGAATAGGAATAGTTTCTAGATAGGTATCTTTACTTTAGTTTATTTCTTGCTTAATCAGCTCATGTTCTTTCTTGTTTCTTTCAACTTCAATCGAAATCTAATTCAGTTTGTCCGTAAGTTTCTTTAGTTCATCAGTGTCCTATCAGTACTTTTTTCCTTCCAATTTCGTCAGCACGGAATTTAAGTCCTTGAGGTCTCTCAAGACGGACGAACAACAATCGACTAGAGATCAGGACAATCAGCGCACTACAGGTTTGGGCATCGCCCAGCCGGCAGATCAGGGTTTCCTAATTTTTCACGTACAAATTAGGTGGCACACGCGTAGGGCGGGTTCTCAATCAACAAGTGTTCGTGGGTTGCAAAAATCGGCACGAACAGTTATAATAACAAAATAACCTTTATTAACAATTCCGATGACCGTTGACTAATGTTCTAAAATTGATCTCTTTGTAAAATCATAATGGCTTCTCCACTCTGCTGTAATCAACAAGAAGTTTTTTTTTTTTTTTCCCTTCTTCTCAATGAGAAGCATTTTGAAAGGCTTAAGATTGTAGAACCTAAATTTTAGGGTTCTAATAATAATTACGTATGCAAGGCTATAGATTGAATGATGAAAAGATAAAACACTCAAAATATATGTAGAAGGGAGAGAAGAAAATAATAAACACATTATTATTGATATCTCAAGATAATGGAAGAAAGTCTTACCACAATTAAACCTTACAGATTCCTCTTGGACTCTCTTAAGAAAATACTCTATCTAATGTTCTATTTATAGTCTACCAGACTTGCTGGATAAGAAACCACTTATCTAAGTAATTACCAAATAAAACACAAATTCCTAAATCACACAACTACTAAAAATCTAATTATAATAAATCAACAAATACTAAACAGTTTGGTTTATTTTGTCAATATATTCTGCCAACAAAGATGAATAATATATTGCATGAAATAATAATGTTTCACATTAAGGTCACTGCGATGGAGTATGGGGTCGATTTTTCCATGTGGTTCCAAGAGAGCGCAAAAAATGATGTTGAGATACTTACCTCTTTTGTATCTAATATTGCAATATCAAGTTAATTAATGATGAGCCACATTCCAGACCAAAAAAAAAAAAAAAAGAATGGAGCATGGGGTCACACAATGTAAATCACAACATGGCAACTGACCAATTAGTTTGGATATTTGTAGGTACACCCATTGTTTACTTGTAGTTACACATACACCAGACGGCCAGACGGCCAGACACATATTTAAATATCATATTTTTGTAGTGACTTGTTTTTATTTGACAATCAACGTTGTTTGGAAAACCTCCAGCTTAAGCATGTAATTGAAAAAAAAAAAAGAAAAAAAAAGGAAGGGAGTACGAAAAGTAGGGTTGTTTTCTTGTATGCTGTTTTGGTTCTAAAGATACTTAAATCAGCAGTCACATATAGGAGATTATTTTTAAAAATATATTTAAAATAACATTGTTGTACTCTTTACAACATTGGTAAAATAAAAAGATAGTTAAAAAATATCTTTATGATATAAGTAAAATAATATTAAAACCATGTGTATGCATACACACATGTGTGCCCGTTCTCAATTGAGCTTTTTAAAATTGTTGTGTTCTCAACTAATTTTAAAAATTAATTTTAGATTTTTTGGACCCAAAATAAAAAGCTGGAAATCAGAATTATGTCTTCATATGCTCTTGGATTCTAGCCTCCTTTTTTTTTTTTTTTGTATATATATGTAGATGAAATCACCCTTTAAACATCAATATAAATACTAAATTATCTAAAGATCAGATAACTTTTTATGAAATCACTACTGAGGTCACCCTAGCATTAGAAGAGGGCTCCCCCGCTCTCAAGGTCTTCCTGTTAGATTCAAATCTTGTGAGAATGAATGGGAAGAGTAAACAAAATATATATGTATATATATATATATGTATATGCATATGTATATAAAATAAAATAATTAAAATTTTTTATGGTCTTTCTATCTTGTTCCTACTCTCATCTTACTTCCATATTTTTGTTAAAATCAGCTTTTTAAACTTTTTTGGAGGGCATGTATGCATTTATTAAAAAAACCTTTTAAACAATAAATGAGGACATATGAGTTATTTTCAAGAACCAAACTGACTGACAGGCTTGGAGTTTTTGGGTTTTTTGCTTTTTGTTGTTGGGGGAGGGGTGGGGGCTTAGGGAGGAAGGATTAAAAAAAAAAAAAAATTCCAATTAGAGGAACATTTCTGGGCTAGTATCAGCCCAATTTTGCGCTCTGAAGCAAACCAGAAGGCCTATAAGCTGGCTACAATTAGCCCGACCATTTTTCCCGACGAAGCCCAGCAAGGGGTGGGACTATAAGCGTTTCGGAGCTGACGGCGTCGTCCAGGTCCACAAGTTCTGTAGTCACTCGCGGTAGCAGTCTGCCCACTTGCCTTCACCATTCTTCAAGTTCCATACCTTAAAGAAGATTTTGAGCATCTCCTTTGGCTTTCATTCTCCGGCGATGAGTTTATTCAGAACCGCGGCGAGATCGAGTCGTCTGATTAGACCGGTTCGTCAACATCAAGGACTGCCGTCACTACTTGGCCACTCGCCCACACGTTTCTCCACCGAAACCGAGCAGCCCAGTCAGGACACGACTTGCGATTCATTTCTTCAAACTCCTGCCACTGGTTCTCACGACTTTTCAGTTTCCACGTTTTAATTTTTGTTATATCATTCATCTTCTTCGGTTGCAATATCACTAATCACTTCTAAACTTGAGGTAGGACTTAGGGCTCAGACTTGTATTTGTATAGAAATGCTAATTTCAATTTTGCTGGCTAAATTTGGAATTCCATTTCCACAAAAACCCAACACAAACCCTGAAGTTAGCTTCTCATTTTTAGGAGTAAATGCAACTGATAATTGAAGTTTGATTCATACTGGAAAAATTATGATCAAGTGACTGCGATATATGACTTGATATCGTCTTGATTATGCATAGTTTACACTAACCTGCCGTGCAAGCTGCAAATGATGCTTAGGAATTAATATGATTCTTTTCTATTTTGACAGTTAGTTTACATGGGTTTTTACAGCCTTAAGATGTAACAATTAAACCATTACTAACCTTTTTGAAATTTCTGATTGATGGTAGGAGCAATCTGGTATCCATTATACTGTTGTTTATTGGAAGTGCATTTTACTTACATATGTCTATCTCTTGTATAAACATCAGGACTAGTTTATGGGAAATTATTAGGCACAACAAAGCATACAACGAAGACCGATGTTCTCAATTTGTTGGAAGGGTGCAACTTGAGTACAGATGATGTCAAAGTTTGTTACGATCACTACTATGAGACAATGTCAATGTATATCCTCTTTTCTTCAGTTTCTAATTGCTTTTTACCTGGAAACTTTTGGAGCATTGTGGTTTTGGAATGTCAAAACCCTTGTTGCATTTCTTGATGGTTTCTGCACTTCCACTTCATATAAAATTTTCTGTGCAGTCCTTACAGTGATTATCCTGATTATGCTATTTGTTGGGGAAGTAGTCACAGCTGTTTTCATTTCTCTACGATGTTTCTGTATTGCAGTTGACAATTAACCCCCCTATTGCTCATTTGATGTAATGGATTTTTTTTGTTATATTTATGCATCATTTTATTGTCAAATCTTCATGTTAGAATTATCAATGTGCTTGAAACATTATTTTTTCTTGTTTATGTGGTGGCATCCAGGTCCATACGGTTTCCTTCGCGATCAGCTTATAATGCTGCAATTAGGTCAATTAACAGGAAGGGTCGCTTCAGATTGGATATGGTAATTTTAAACAGTATACAGAATGAAGTTGTTTTCTTTTACTTTATAGAGAAAAAGAAGAAGCAAGATATTGGTCATTTTCAAGCCTACTTACTTCTGTTGACAGGCTGATCGTTCGCAGTGGGAAACATTAAAACCCTATGATGGAAAAGCTGTATGTTGAAGTCTTTCTCTACTTAGTTGTTTCTTGTTGTAGTCTTGTCCGTCCTTAAAGCTAAATCCTCAAACATACACGGTTTTTGTAGAATTCTGCTGTCTTTTCCTAAAAGCCAGTGGTGGCATTTGTTTACTAGGTGGACTACAAACTACAGTTCTTTTTCAAGAAGCTGTTAGAACTAAAATGTAGTTGCCTTGTTTTTTTCCTCCCTTTCTTCGCAGATCTTACTTCAAGGAATTCCCCGTAATGCGTTGATGGAGGATGTGGAGCGATTCCTTTCTGGTTGCCAGTATGACGCATCCTCCATGCAGATGTTTTTCAGGTTAGTTCTGAAGAGTTGTAATGAGAGTGAGAGGAGAAAGGGTACTGAAGGTTGTAGAGGCATGGTTGTTATGCGCTAACTTCCTTCTCCTGATATCCTCTGAGGTGCATATATATTTTTTGTTGTTGCAGGCAGGCATTTCCGAACACGATTAGAATGGCACTTGTGCATTTCCCTTCACAGGCTCTTGCGATGCATGCTTTCATTACCAAAAATCAAGGTTTTTGTCTGAATAGTCAAGTCTTGGTGCGGATCCTCCATTAGTTTTTTTGTCTTGAAATTTTTCCTGGTAAAATTGGTTGCCCTTTTCGTTTGGGCGGTGCTCTGGCACAAGAGACACTAGGATGTGGAAGTGGCAATTAGATTACTGCACTTCTGTATCTCCAATTTGCAATCTTGAAAATTTGTTGAAACAATTACGTTAGAATTTTCTTGTTTAAGTTGCACTCATCTTATGCTTAAGAGATGAGTTGTTTCCATTGACCAATCAGGCGCTGACTTTTCCAAGAATTTTTAAGCTAACCGTGGAACTACAAGGAAAGATGGAGAAATGTGCATCCGTCATCATTTACTTTCTGGAAGGAGAATTATATTTGTATTCCGTCAGGTTGTGGGGACTGAAATGGATTTCTGTAGTTGGTTGTGTTTTTCTTCTCTCTCCCTCCTCCTCTTTTTTTTTTTGACCATCCTGTACGCCCATCTTTGTGAGTCTAATTGGGATTCGGTCGAGGGAGTGTCCCAGAGTCTAATTTTTACTTGAGGGTGAAGACGTGGCCCAGGGCATCATACGTAGGAATCGAAATCGAATTTGTTACCTTCGTTGGCATCGACAGCCTGTTTACCAGTTGGCCCAGACTCATGGGTAAATAGCGTCTCGATGTTATGTACCTTTGCTTAGTTGCTATTAACTGCTTGCCATTGTAGCCGCTATAGCAGCGCAAGCTCATATTTTCAGTATGTTCACCAGTGTTGGCTTGCTTTTCGCGGGATCATGGCTTACTTTTGTGCAAATACTGCCGCGACCCGTTTTTGAAATGATGTCCAACCAGTAAAAGTGTGTTTTGCCAGTAAACACCTCAGGAAAATTTAGGCAATCTGAATCCTGTAGTTCTGAGTTTAAAATATGCCATTGCATGTCATATAGTATCAATTATTTCTACTTATACATGAAACAAGGTAATGCAAAATATTGGGTCTAATTTAGCTTTGATCGTGTCATGTTGACGTTGTCTTCTTTTTCATGTTTTCTAAGATAACGAAGGAGTGATTCAATTGCAAATGGATTAGAAGAAACTGAGAAACCAAATGACAATCTGAATTTAGGTACTATTTTAAGGAAACAGAAGAAAATTAGTGCAAGAAATTACCGAACTCTTGGATTTGCAGGTTAGCATTCTATATTATAGTTAGTCACATAACATAAATAACAAACATCGCCAAGTGCAAGAGGATTCCTCTTTTCCGTAAACTTTTTTTTTTTTTAAAGGGTCACCTGTCTGAGGAGAAACTCAGAATAATTCTTCTCTATCTCAAGAAGCATCAAGCAGATTTTTTATTGCAATTGAACTATGGGAAAGTTGTTCTCGTCTTGTTTTGCATGCACCGTCCAACTTTTTCTATGAAAAATGGGCCACTCTGTTAAGATACAAACTCCTCCATATTCACAGTAGATGTAATTTAGCAAGAGAGAATAATCAGCTCAAAAACCATGCCAAGAATCTTGGCAATGCCAAACAGTTACTCCAACATGATTTGCCGCGAATGCCACTTGTAGCGTAGTTTCAATTTCACAAGATCCTTCTGTAGTGTAGTGCTAACCAATCATCTGATCTTTGTGGACTCAATAACTGATCCGAAGATGAGGCCAAACAAGACATGAACCAGAAACATCATGTTTGCCTTTTTATATACAATCAGTTTCTTCAAATATTATAGGTAAATGACCGAAGCCTCGCATGTGGTCTACTAAGCCATCCATCACAGCCAGAATCTCAGTGTAATTGGAGTTGGATATGTCTTCAGCTCTAAACTGGTAAACTCCATTCTTGATCTCAACCCAACTACGTCCAGGATCTGTTTTCAGGCACATATCCTTCATCAATTTCCGCACTCTTGCTGCCTGATCCCAGTACCCAACACTGGCATACAAGTTTGCAAGCTGCAAGTGGGTAACAGCACACGACGGCTTCAGTAAAAGCCTGTTTTCAGCAGCTTCGATGCCAACCCAAACATTGCCATGAAGCCTACAGGAAGAAAGTAATGAACCCCATATGACAGCATTAGGATTGATGGGCATTCTTTTGATGAAATCACTAGCCTCTTCTAGCATACCCGCTCGACCAAGGAGGTCCACGATGCAGGAATAATGGTCTTGCCCCGGATTTACACCATACTCTGCCATTAAGTTGAAGAAAAATCTGCCTAGTTTGACTAAACCTGCATGTCGACAAGAAGTCAAAATTCCAAGAAAAGTAATGGCATCAGGCTTCACCCTCTGCTGCGTCATTTCTTTAAAAAGCCCAACAGCCTTCAATGCAAGCCCGTGCAGAGCATAACCAGCAATCATCGAATTCCATGAAACCAAATCTCTATTACCTGTTTCCCGAAATATAGCCAAAGCATCCTCAACACTGCCACATTTACAATACATAGATATAAGAGCATTAGCAATATGTACATAGCAATCAAAACCGGTGAGAATTGTTTGACAATGGACACTTCTCCCTTGCCCAAGACACCCGCTACCAGTGCATGCACAGAGAAAGCTCGCAAAGGTAAAAGCATTGGGCTTCAACGTCAAATCCCTCATTTTACGATAAAGCTGCAAACAGATGTCAATCCGGCATTCTTGCGCAAAACCATTTATAATTGCAGTCCAGGACACAATATTTCTAATGGGCATTTCATCGAACACTTTATAAGCACTATTGAGTACTCCGCATTTGCTGTAAAATGTGATCAAAGAACTGCCAACATAAACATTGGAAAGGAACCCATTAATGACTGCCAGACCATGCATTTGAATGCCTGCACTTACAGCTCTCTCGGACCCGCATAAACTCAACGCATTTGACAAGACACTTGGGCCAATACTCAACCCCTGTCGATGGCGTCTAAACAGCTCTGAAAGGTTTGAACTCTCGTTTGTGTTTGGAGGGTTTCCTGTCCTACCGTCTTGGGATTCCTGGAATTGAAGTGAATCGGTTGTTCGCAGAAAGTCCTCAACGAGGCGAAGATGGTTTTTGCGATTGCGGACGACATCAGGCTTTGAAGCTATAATATTAACGACCCTCTGGCCTTTGACCACCAGTGTCTTAGTTTTTGGAGAGTTCCTCAGCATAGGAATGTAGTCTGCCTAAAGGCTAAAGCACCTCCCCTACCATTCATATTCGTCAAAACCTCTCCTCAAAAAGATACAGCTCCTCTTCTCCCTCCTGCTATTGTTTTCGTAAAATTGGTGAAATGTTTAGAAACATATAATTCATTCTCTCGGTCTAATTATTTTGTCTTCGAAATGCGAAGTGATAGACTTGTTACCTTAAAAAAAAAAAAAAAAAAAGAGTGATAGACTCGTCACTGAAATTATTTAATTCTAAATATCCTATTTCATTTAATCACCATCATTATTTTTTTTCTTTTATTCGGGTTGGTCATCAGAGTCAATGTAGAGTGTTCAGAAATACTAAATACACTTCAGAAGCTCCTGTCAACCATAGTAAAGTCTACAAGGACATATATCTCTCGAATGACAACGATAGAAGAAGAATTACAAGAATTTAATGATAATCAATTTTATGCTCTCACACAAAAGTTTGAGGCAGTCATCTTGCGGTGTTGCTCTATTTGTGCATTGACACCTATCTTCCTCTATTGAAATTTTTTCTTCTTCAATAGGAGCTTTCTGCAAGTGAGGAAAGGCAGCTGTTAGTTTTAGCAAGTTCACATGCTCAGAAGAAAAGGCTGCTGGTATGTAGCTTCTTCATCATAGTGTACTCCTTTAATTTAGCTCCAATTTCGCCCTCATGCAGAGTAAATGGTCAATGAAAAGCAATGAACATCTAAAGCTGAGTTATTGAAGTGTGAAAGTGTTCTTGCAGGAAAGGAGGATTTAGTTTTCAGACTTTTGGATACATGGCTGAAGACTTTTTGATCAACCAGACTTTTTGTTTACTTCTGGTAACATGCAATATCATCTAGGAAAGCTGCCTCCAGAATTGAAAGAAAAGAATGTTGCCTATATCTTCTTTTACATCTTCTGTTTGTTTATAAATGCTATTACTTTATTGTTTCCGAATGTTATAGTTACGCTGATCCAATTCTGATCCTGAACCCGTGAAGTCTTAGTTGAAATCGATTAATTTTGTATAAGGTATGTGTCGTGTTGGAAATTGCCACCTCCGGCAGTAGTTGTTGTTGCTTCCAAAGAAACCATCTTATAACCTCACTAGAATGTCACTATTATTTCAAACATAATTGTCTTTTTCTTTATCAATTCTTCATTTATCATACTATCAAGACATCTTGGAGCTCTAAGTCCTGACTTGTGATGGAATATTGTTACTGCAGACTTAGTACAGTTGGACAATGATGCAAGTCAGAAAGCTGAATCTATTATGGGTCCATGCTTTGAGGATATGAAAAAATAAATAAAAAGTATCCACGGGCAGAAAATTATTGAAATTCAAGAAAATGCCAGAAAGTACCTAGAAATTGGTTATTCCTGAACTGTCATCCATAGAGAAAGATTTGTTGTCGGCGTCTGACATGGTGGTGTTGTGACAACAAAGCAAGAACGAGCTAGATGTGTTGTTTAGCATCCATTAATAAACTAAACTAATTATAATCCAATAATAGATTACCGGCATCTCCATCCATATTATAGTAACAAAAACTAGATATCAAATTTTGATCGAATTCACGTTGCCAGGACTTTTGCTGTAATGTTAGTGCCTGCATTTGTAATTTCCAGGTTAATGATAACATATTATTCGCTGAAAAAAAAGCAAAGCCGAGCAAGGAATAAACTGAAAGCTTAAGAATTCCCCGATTTGAGCAGCTCAAGCCATTCATATATAGGTTTTGCATTGGAAAGGCGACGTAATGGAAATTTTGAGAGGTCACAGGTGTATTACTAATCAGTCAAAATATTAACTTGAGTTCCAAAACCATTAAACTTAACTCTAAGAAGACTGCCTAATTGAATACTATTCCACCTTCTTTTGTCATGTCAAGCACAAGGACTGACTTTTGCTACTATATTCAGCTAATCAGCATTGTCGCAAGCCTCTTCAAGAGCAGACTACTATTCGACCCCCACTGTCTTCAATGATACAATAGTAGGCTTTTAGAACTTGACCACCATTGGAATGCAGCTATTTTCAAATGAATCAATACGATTCCATTTTCCATGTAAAGAAGGGACTTGCATTCCATTAAAACCAAGTAAACTTAAACCATGTCAACTAATAAGTATTTCCAAAGTCTGGAACATCATCATATATATAGCCTTATGCAAGCAATCTATGATGTTCACAACCCAATGGCCATACTTGTTCAAATTATCTCTCTCAACTTGGACGCCATGAGACGGGCCTTGGAAGGTTTTAATATAAGCAGGGGGAACTCGCAAATCCTTGAGATGTACAGCGTGCATGGCTTTGAACCCAAAAACATTAGTATTATTGTTCAGGACTTGCACTTTTTTACAACATGCAACCAAGTCCCTTCCAAAAGGCATTCTCAAAAGGCATGCCTCCTTCTCCGAACACCCAAGGTTGGCAGTTTCGTTTTGTTTTGGATCTTGATTGAAGAGGTGCCATCATACTCATAATCCTCTTGCTCTCTATCTCCATGCATGTAAAACCACAACCGAGAATCTCTATCAAATCTTACGCATGGGTCAAGTTCATAGTGCAAGCGGTCTAAGGCTCCGCTTACAACATGTTCAACTTGATCATCATCGATTTCTTCAATAATGAACTCAGAGTCCCTAACTAGAGTACATATATCTGATCTTGTGCCCATTCCATCGGGTAATCTAGCAGCTGCGTCTCTCACAAGGCAAAGCACAGTAAAACAAGGAGGCCGATTGGGCTTTAAAATGAAATGGTCCCGGGCTTTTCTTGATGGCTTACCACTACACCTCCTCATAGGAGCAACTGAAGATTTCTTGCCATCAACAGTTGTATAAGAAAATGACTGTTGTGGGACTAAATACCTCAAAGCTTCTTCCATGCGGAAATATGCTCTCACTTGCTCACTGCTTGGGCTAATGGTGGCAATGCTACTCTTCAGATTTCTTGTGGTATTAAACCTTTCGGTACTGCTCCTATATACCATGAACTCTAATGGCGGTGGAGGAAGATTCCAAATCTTCTGAAGCATGTCTCTTGAGGCTCGCAGCCATTCAGAAAAGCACTCAACTATCTTATTAACTGTTTCGCTTCTCAAGCCCCAAGCCTTTGGAGATATACTGGAACAATCACCTCGAAATAAATGAGCTGGGATTGGACCAATCCACGACCAATGTCTACTAGCTTTGTGATAAGTAATTAATGGCTGCCAGGAAGGCACCCCTGAAGGTGCTAGTTTCGATGAAAATATCTTTAAAGCTCCCTGGACTAAATCCTTAAGAGACGCTCTCAGTTCAAATATACGTGCATCTCCAGGGCTGGATCTCAGCCTTTGCACGATTTCTTCAATTGTAAGAGAAGGTAATTTCTTTTGTACACATTCTGAAGGATTGATGCATTTGTCACTCTTAGGCAGTTGAAAGACAGAATTCCTTCTTGCATCTTTGCCAATGATTTCCACAGACAGGCGATGTCTAGGTCCTTTTCCACTATTGGCAGCCTCCACTCGCCTGCTATGTGTTACAGTAATATCTTCTGTGACTGGAGTGATCAATACAAGCCGAACAGCAGAAAGAAAGTGAATAACGGAAAATTCCGAGCCAAACGCAGAGGTGACAGAAGGGGATATCTCTTTTGGATTCCTATTCTTGTTCGTAGGTGCTTTTGCAAATAGCTGATCCACCCGACCTGCGAGAAACTACCATGATTGTCCTACTTGCATGAATCACATTCAGCGTTAAGTTTTCCAGTCATTTGTTACACAGCTCACCTGTATCTTTTGCCAAGTCCATCAAAACATTGGCAGCTTCCAAATCTTCCTGCTCAAGCATGTCATGTGACACTCTTCCAATGAAGTCTTCGTTTCCCATATCAGCTTCCTACGTAATTAATTTCACAAACCAAAAGCAGAAAATAGATGTCATAATGCCATATCTACATATGCAAAATACATGCACGTCTTCACTCATGATGATGCACCAGGAAGGATGACAAATATTGGGTAACGTATGAACGTGCTTTAAAAAAAAGGAGAGAATTAAAGGGAACAAATTACAGAGAATCGGAAGAATAAAATAAAGTTGTGTGTGCATGAGTATATGATATGCTCACGGACAACAGAAGCACACATGACAGACATCAGCCACCACTGTGCAAATCAGTTCCTTTGTTCTCAAACAACATGCGTTTCCCTTTCGGCTTTCCTAATAGAAAAGGGATTGTATGCTAGACAAGTTGTACTAGAATTTATTTTATATTCATGTGTCTCAGTAACTACATTTCACATCATATCTTGTTACAGCTTACAAGATAATGACACTTCCCCGACGTCAATTTGAGTATTGGCTGGCAACATCTCCTTCAATTTTATTTTATTTTTTTCAAATTTCGTGTGTTACCGATGGAAACTGAGTTCATTGACATTTAATTTGTAGTGTTTGGAATTTTAGCCTCGCTGAGCACAAAGCGATGCGAATTAATTCTACTTGTTGCTCATCCTGTAGACAACTTGACAACACTACGGTCGCTAAAATTTTTGAAGGCATGTGAAAGGCTTTGGATTGCAATTTTCCACCGAAAATTTTTTACAATTTTCGGTATCACATTTTTCAAACACATTTTCACCTCACATAAATCACATCGCTACGGTAAAAATATAATTTTTCATAAAAAATTCAGAAAATGGCAATTGAGACAACCGCTAAGATAGGAGAATCAGGAAGAGTAATATTAAATGCAACTAATAAAACAAAGAAAGAAAAAAGATAAAATATTTGGAGGGTTGATTCCAAATTTAATGGTTGAAATATGGCGTAACTTGAACAAACTTGAAATGTGCACCTTTTTTTTTAAATTTATCCTTTAAGTGCTTGTGATTGATTCTTAGTAATGGATTTTAAACTTACTGAACCTTTGCCCAGCGGTTCCTAGGATGAATAGTTGGGTCTTTGCACCCAATCCCAAAATGAGCTCTAAAAAACCCCCCATCCTTTTATGTGCCAAAACTAGTAAACGGGCGGCGGTTCATTCCGGCAGGATGACGATAAATATAATACTAGTTTCAGACCAACGATCAGAGAGAGGGAGCAAATTCGCGGATCAACAATTTTGCCCCCGGCAAACGAGAAACCGTTCGGGGTCAAATCCTACACTCGCTACACACACTTAGAAGTGGCTTTCGAAGTCCAAATCCATTGCTGATGATATCCAATCAGTCAAATAACATCTTCGTTCTTTCCAGTGGCAGTGGGTCGAGTGTGTAATTAGGAGGAGGAGGAAGAAGCTTAATAAATTAACTTCTTCATGATCAATGGAACTGCAGTGCATATGCTATTTTGGTTTCACAAGCAAGAATCTAATTGGATTGGAGTGAAATAAAGCACGAGGTAAAAATGCCAAACGATAAAAGAAAGCGACCAACAACGCACAAGAAAGAGAAAAACTGATTACACACCTGCGGGGTGGTGGGTGGGTGGCGCTCTGCCCTTATTTGGAAGAAGCTTCTTCCTTAGGTGATTATGCGGTCAGGCCGCCGCGGGGACATATCTGCAATTCGTCATGGAAATAAATGGTCAGGGGATCAACTTAAAGATTGATGAAAGAGGAAAAATACATTACGCCATGCCATTCCCTGATTTTTATGGGAGGAAGCCAAGAAGACCAAACCACAACAGTAAAAAAATAGAGTCCAAGGCATCTCCAACTCTAAGAACGCGACAGCAAACGAACCAATTCCTTCGAGTTGGTCTACTGCATCCGTATCTTTGTTATCGAATTAGAGATGGAATGCAGGAAACGTAAGAAATTAAAACACAGACGAAACGAAAATTAACAAAAAAAAAAAAAAAAGAAGCACGACACGCATCGAAATCCACAAGATATATATATACGCACACAGACAAATATATATGTAGGCGACGTACCACTTATGACGTTGTCAAAGTAAGGGGTTGATGCTTGCGATCTCTCTGCAGACATAAAAGACATGCATGCACGAGAAGTGTTAATAAGAGACTCGTTAAGAACCGATTTCAGCGAGAAGAAACACCAAAAACTTGGGAAATAGGAATCGGTTTCTGAGTCTCGGACGAATTTAGCATGAATTTTATCGAAGATGAAATCAAGTGAACAACCTTGGACTAAAAAAGAAAAAGGTTCAGATTTACGAATTTAGGGAAAAAAATTACCCAATCGATTTTGTCGAACTCGAAACAATAAATCGGGAATAAAAAGAAAATCGATTTCGAGAAATGCAGCACGAAACGATTGCGAAAGTTGTTTTTCCAACTTCGATCAGTGTGTGTTGTCACAAAGAAAAACCCGACGAAAACGAACGAACGAAAGGAAGAAAAATAAAAGGAAGTAAAAAAAAAAAATCAATGATTTGCAAAAACCAATCACCTTATGGTTTCATAAGTTGTCTGGATCGCTCCCGATTCAGTTCCTAAGGCCAAAACTATAGAAGGATTTTGATTAGATACTTTTGGTCATGAGGAGAAGGGAAAAAAACGAGAGATGGAGAGGGGGGGGGGATTGGGGCGAGATAGCGCAGCGGGATAGATAAGAGACAGGAGGCGGAGGAGCGCAGTGGTATGTATGAGTGAAGAGACGGAGTGAAGAATGAGAATTGGTGTTGAAGTTGAAAAAGAGGAGAGGAGGAAGACGGTGCTGACATGGAGGATCTTAATGCAAAATGACAAATTTGGTCAAAGGGACAATTATCCTTCCGTATAATTTTCTCAGGATAAAAAAAAATCCTTTTTTCTGTTATGCAGACTCATATATTACTTCACTATTTTTAAACAAATACAGTTTGTGCCTGAATAATCTAACTTCAATGATTTATGTAGAACTCCCATTTTGTGAGTTCTAACAACAATTATTTGTATTATTGTAATACTGAAGATTTTAAAAAAAGAAAGGCCGATTTATTCAACACTATAGACAATTAGACAAATGAACAGTCTCTTCGGATTCCGTGGACTTTTTCGTGTACTAGGGGTGAATTCGAATCGAGTCGAGCTCGAGTATTCATATACTCGAGCTCGAACTCGAAATGAGGAACTCGAGTTGGATCAAACTTGTAGAACCGAGCTCAAGTTCGAACTCGAATGACCAATAATAAAGATCGAGCTCGACTCGATGAGCTTGACAAGCTGATCGAGCTCGAGTTTGAGTTCGAATACTCGAGTTCGAAATCGAGTATATTGGTAAAGATTGTTAGATTTTAAACTAACAAACCTAAAATTGTAAATTAATATATATATAATATATTAATTTTTAAATTAAATTTTATCGAGTCAAGTAGCTCGACGAATACTCGAGTAATGTATTTTCAGACTCGAGATCGACTCAATTTTCTTGTCAAATAGCTCGAGCTCAACTTCTACCGATCTCGAGTTGAGTTTGAAATCAAGCTACTCGATTCTTCAAATCAAGTAGTTCGAAAAAATTTCACCCCTAGGGTGGACTTTGGGTAGACGGTGGACCTAGTAGACTGTTTAAGCTCTGAGACCCACTGGACTGTTTTAAGGAAATTCTTTTTTGTTTTTTTTTAAGAGGCAAGAAAATTCTTCAATCAATGCCTTATAGGATATAAACAAAATGTTCAACTAAAAACTTCCAGAAATTTCATTCAGATAAAATTAAGATTATTCTTTTGTGCACTGCGTATAGAAAGATTTGTTATTTTTTACCACAAACAAGATTAAATGCATATCACATAATCTTTATTTAAATTTTAAATTCTCGGCTGGGACCTATTATTGTTCTGTTTAATTTCAATAGAATGACCAAAATAATTTAGAGCCTATTTGAATTGCAATTTTATGAAATTTTATAGAAAAGCACACTGTAACAATTTAATACTTGTGAGATAGAAATATGATTGGAAAATATATTCGTGAAAAATGTAAAAATTTTCTTGGGAAAAATGTCTTTCCAAACAAGGACATTTCGAAGGTGTAACTTTGCACCTCCCTTTTTTTTTTTTTGGCGTGTGTGTGTGGGAGGGCTGAGGGAGGGTGCCGGAGTGTGGGGTCTGGAAGAGAGGCACCACCACTCCACCATGGTGGTAGGCCGTAGGTGTGGTTACTTGCCTCAGACTTCATAAGGAGAAGAAATTCACGTCATGGGTGGGCTGGATCCGGTGTGAGCCGGGAGGCGCCATTGGTTCATTGATTGTAGTCTGCAGGAGTTTAGCTCAGCAGTAGTAGTAACTCTTTTTTTTTTTTGGTACAGTGGAGGAGTAGTAGTAACTCTTATCCTACAGGTGTTGAGTATCTGGCAGCTGCCTTGGGATCTTGTAAACAATTGTCTAGGTACTACTTACCGGCCAACGCGGCAATGGCACCCGTAGTTACTTTACTCGTGTTGGCCTCGGAGCATGTAACTATTTTGTTGATTCCGAAATTCATACTTTAGCAACACTTTCTTCAAATTTTTTCTTTAATAAAATTGAGGCTATGAAATTTTTATCCTTTTGGTAAATTGCTCCCTACCTTTCGCCTCGATTCGAACTAATTATTCAATAAGCTTAGTAATTAGTATTTTTTGAATCAATAAAGATACTCCACAGTCGATCCTAGAACTCAGAATCTTACATCATATGCCGTTTGTAGGGGCGAATCCGCACCATGTCCTCGGTTCCGAGGACTCGATCGGTCGGCCGTTCCTGACCCCTTTGGGGAGCTTGCCGGTCCCTGACTTGTCTTCCCGAGGACCTGGTCGACTGCTAAGTCCTTGTGGCCAGCAGCAAAGGCCTTGTCTATCACATCCTGAACGTCTTGTCATATACATCTTGTCGAACGTCCCATCATATGCTCTCTCCTTATTTGAGCCCTTGAAGGTGGCCCTTACCCAAGTGTCATCATCTCCGAGGAGCCGTACCACTATCCATCTACTATAAATACCCTCTTGCATCAGCAATAAAAGGTAACTAATTTCTTACTATTTTTCAGAAACTTCCACTTTGGGAAAGATCCTGACTTAGGCATCGGAACAGATCCCGGGGGACCGAGCCCCTACTCTCCTCCTCTCTCCTTATATCTCCTTGCAAGATTCTCGTCTGCTTGTCGACCGCCTCTTCGGAAGGACCACCTCGGAGTTGAAGTTCTCGTCTCTACACAGTTCAAATAAGAATGTAAAGTCTTTATCTGTCTAACTGGAGAATTTTCATTGATTAAAGACCAACCAATTGGTTTATCTAATTGGAGCATTTTTTTTCATTTGTATTAAAAAAAAAAACTGAAAACTGGACTTGGGCCAGAGAAAACTCCGCACTCCATTGTGACAGGGCCTGTAGAAAATTTTGAAGATATCAACGATCTTCAACAAGCCTACTGAACCTATGGGCCATCGCACCACCCCTTTCTCGCAAAATTCAAACTATCAGTGCTACACTGCCCGCGTTATTATTCCTGGTAGAATTTTCCGTATGAGGCTCACAACGTCACTGCGGCTTCATATGCAAACCACGGCCGCTGTCAACTGCTGCACCCGCCGAGCCCGTCCAATAGTTATCCCCCGCCTGCCAAGTGCCCGCCACCCTATCGACTGCACAGTCTACGGCCACCTCATTCAGCAATGCACCGACCACCACCTTCTCCGCCAAGCCAAGCAACTCCACGCCAGGCTCGTCCTCTGCTCCACAATTCTTGACAATTTCCTTGCTTCTAAGCTCATCACCTTTTACGCCAAAAACCACCTCCTCCGTCAAGCCCATCACGTGTTCGATCACATTCCCCGGAAGAACGCTTTCTCTTGGAATGCCCTTCTCATTGCCTACTCTCTCCATAACCGTTGCGAGGAAACCCTTGCCCTGTTCTCTTCATTTTTATCTGTTAATTCTGATGCAGTATCTGCGAAACCTGATGGTTTTACGGTCACTTGCGTACTGAAGGCGCTGGCCGCGGTGACTACCCATTCAGTTTTGGCGGAGACTATGCACTGTTATGTCGTGAAGCGACGGATTGATGCAGATGTCTTCGTGGTGAATGGTTTGATAACGTGCTACTCGAGGTGTGATGACATCGCGTCAGCGCGGTATTTGTTCGACGAGATGCCCCATAGGGACCTAGTGTCGTGGAATTCAATGATTTCGGGATACTCTCAAGTTGGCTATTACGAGGAATGCAAGAAAATGTACATGGAAATGTTGGATTCAAAGGAATTTCGTCCTAATGGGGTCACGGTTGTTAGTGTTCTGCAGGCATGTGCACAGTCAAACGATCTCGTTTTAGGGATGGATGTTCATAGGTATGTGATCGAGGGCAGAATTGAGGTGGATCTTTCTATCTGCAATTCAATTATTTCCCTCTACGCAAAGTCTGGTAGCTTGGATTATGCCAGAGAGCTGTTCGAGGAGATGAGTGAGAAGGATGAGATCACATATGGTGCCATTATTTCAGGATACATGGTTCATGGTTTTGTTGATAAAGCCGTTGCACTTTTTAGGGAGATGAGGAGTCGGCGATTGAGTACTTGGAATGCTGTTATTTCAGGTCACGTTCAGAATAATCAGCAAGTAGGAGCTTTAGATTTAGTTCGAGAGATGCAAAAGTTTGGTTGTAGGCCTAATTCTGTGACACTTTCAAGTGTACTTCCCACACTTTCATATCTTTCAAATCTAAAAGGAGGGAAAGAGATGCATGCTTATGCCATTAGGAACAATTATGACGGTAATGTCTATGTAGCAACTGCCATTATTGACACTTATTCAAAGTTGGGGTTCATTGATGGAGCACAAAATGTTTTTGATAGGACAGTATGTAGGAGTTTGATTATATGGACGGCAATAATC
This sequence comes from Gardenia jasminoides, assembly GCA_013103745.1. Taxonomy (NCBI): domain Eukaryota; kingdom Viridiplantae; phylum Streptophyta; class Magnoliopsida; order Gentianales; family Rubiaceae; genus Gardenia; species Gardenia jasminoides. Next base: position 8,093,700 of record CM023103.1, read on the forward strand.
TCGGCACATGCAGCCCATGGAGATGCCAATGTAGCACTTCATCTGTTTAATGAGATGTTAAATAGTGGGTTACAGCCAGACCCAGTTACAATTACAGCTGTATTATCAGCTTGCTCTCATGCAGGATTGGTTGAAGAAGCCTGGGGAATATTTCATTCTTTAGTCCCAACGTATGGCATTCAGCCATCAGCTGAGCATTATGCATGCATGGTTGGAGTTCTAAGTAGAGCAGGGAAGCTCTCTGAAGCGTTAAATCTCATAAATGGGATGCCAATTGAACCAAGTGCCAAGGTTTGGGGTCCATTACTTGATGCGGCTTCTTCGTCTGGTGATGTGGAGCTTGGGAAGTTCATTTGTGACCACTTGTTCAAGCTGGAGCCTGAAAATACAGGAAACTATGTCATAATGGCAAATTTATATTCAAAAGCTGGGAGATGGGAAGAAGCAGAAGTGGTTAGGGAGAAAATGAAGAACATTGGGATGAAGAAAGTTGCCGGCAGTAGTTGGATAGAAAACCATGGAGGCTTGCAAAGCATTATCCTTGAAGATGTATCTGATGAAAAATCTGAGTAAATATGTGGTTTGTTAAAAGGATTGCCTGAATGGCTGGAAGGAGAAGTTCATGTTATGATGTGCTCTGGAGAGTACTTGTTTTTGCTTGCTGAGGAGTTGTTAGAGTTGAAATTCATCTGAGAGACTGCTTTGGTTAGCTCAGTCAAAAGAAAATCACTTCTCAGGCAATATCAAGAGTTTCTGAACATATCTGGTTGAACTATAAATCATTGATGAGCATAAGAACAACCAATGAAGTACAAATTGATAAGCAATAAATGCTTGTCCAATTTCCTGTATTACGTATGCAGCCGTTTCTGGCTCACTGAGAGACACATTACTTGGAATGTAGGATGATGGAGAACTCCAATCCTTCTGTTAAGTGAAATATATATATATTTGCCAATGGCATTTTATCCTAAAACCACATACAGTTAATTAACAGTAGGGAAAAAGATCACTGCGCAATTGCTTTGGTCTGGAGGCTGGCAGCCTAGCACTCCCCAAACAAGATTAAATTTCGCTCGTTCACCGTATCCAGGGATAAGAGTGTTGAGCAATAGAGCAAAAAATTTATCTCTGCAGTATTCTACCATTTAGTTATAACATGATTAAACCTGAAATGCCCCAAGGATAGCATCTACCTCCTAGGACCCGTGACAACTAAGCAAATGCATGTAATTCTTGCACATAGAACATGCAAATTCTCTTCATTCTTTTGCACTCTTCCAGCCGTATAGCAACTTATTTGGTGTTTGCCTGTATGGACCCCAATGATGATCTATTGCCTTGAGTAATAACTTTTGAAGCTTCTTTCCTCCGAAGGTTATTAATCCTAGCCATTGTCTGCCCTAACTCGTGATGTGCAAGCAATGGTTCGAGTGCTGTCACCAGACTTGATATTGAGGTTGTGGTCTTGTGGATAGAAACAGGAAAGAGTCATCACCTGGCGCCATATGTAATGTTAATTGTGTATAGTCATACTCAACGAAGCGCCCATAGCCCAAGAAGTGTGGTGGGAGATGAAGGCGGGGAATGCAAGTGCGAACAGTGACAAAGCCCTTGATAACCGCTGATTATGGCGGGGGGCTAAATTGCGCCTCCTGCATTATTAATTCTACTTCATAGGACCAAGACATATTTACTTAATCGATGAATGGGTCAATTGTTGTTTAATATTTGTCTGCTTGTTCTTTTCGATGGATGGGCCAATTGTTCTTTAATACTCTTCTGCTTGTTCTTTCCACCTTATTAAAACCAAAGAAAATGAAAAGGAATGGACTGGCCAACTTGTTTGAACTCGACACATACTCGTGGACAAAAGCCCGACATTCCCAGCCACTCACTTCTTTTCTACTCCACCACCTCACTTCTTTTAGTCACCTCCAAACTTTCATGGCTCTGCTACCGATATTATAGTATTATACATGCACAGGACTCGTGAATAAGTAAAATTCGTTAAAAAGAAGGTATTGCATGATCAGGTATGAGCATGATCAACTATGGGTATTTTGAGAGAATACTGCATGCTAACTAAAATTGGAGATTTTACATATGTTGGAAGTTTGAATGGGGTTAGTTAACCGTCAAAGTTTTTCTTTCTTTCTTCCCCTCTTCCGGATGGCAAAGTAGGAAACGGATTTATTTCCATAAAACAAACCTGAATGGTAGCATTTTATTTACTTATTTTTTACATTTAATGAGAGTAAATGGGTAATTAAGATGATTTAAGTAGAATAATAAAGGTAATTACTATGATTCCCTAACAAGAGGTGATTAATTAAAAAATTCATTAAAAAAATCTATCACTCCCATTGATTTATTCCCATTATTCCCAAATAACATAATGTAGGAGTATAATTAAATTTAAAATCCATTTACCGAACACCTCCGTAATTCTTTTTATTGTGCGTTCATTGTATTACCGTTTCTCCATCACTAAGATGAAAATTACATAGCTGTCATATTTTAAGATACAATAGTTCAATATGAATAAAGTAGAAGACAATCATGATTGAGTCAAAAGAACTCCAGGTATAAAAGCCCAAATGATCCCAGGACTCGATCTTTTCTACAGCAAGATGCAAAGGAAAGTCCCTCCCAACGCCTAAGCACATGATCCCATGATGGCTGATCAATATTCCGCAGAAACCATAATCATGGCTGCACTTTCCACACTAACCCCTCCCCAGCTCTCAGATCTAACCCACTCCGTCTCCTCCCGCTTCCACCTCTGCTACCGCCGCCTCTACTCCATCCTCTCAATCCCCACACTCTTTAGCCTCACTCTCCACCACCTCCAATCCCTTCCCCTCCAGCACAAATCCCTTCTCATTGCCCGCCACCTCTTGTCCAACCTCACTATCCTAGCTCGCTTCATCCAAAACAGCTCCACTGGTAAATCTTTCCCCCTCCCGGCATATTTTGCCACCTCCATGAAGCTCCGCGACCTCGACGCAGTCATCCTCCTCCTGCTTCTCTGCGAAATCCGTCAGCTTTACCCGGAAGTGCTTGAAACCCCTCCATCACGTTGGCGGTCTATTCTTTGCGACTATATCTCCCATGACATGTTGAAACCTTCGGGCATTGAAGTTTCCAGTGCTCAAGTCTTAATCAAGTACGTGGAGATGGTGGCCAAGTGTAAGCGGTTTGTCAGCGTAATGGCCAGCAGCGACAGTGCAGGTGGAAAAGGTGGGATCGATGCAGCGACCGCGGTGGCTGTAGTTGTGGCTCTGCCTTCGGTGGAGGTGAGTGGGAGTAGCCTGGAATGTGTGATATGCAAGGAGAACATGAAACAAGGAAGAGATGTTTGTAAGTTGCCGTGTGATCATTTGTTTCACTGGATGTGTATATTGCCTTGGTTGAAGGAGAAGAATACTTGTCCTTGTTGCCGGTATAGGCTGCCGACCGACGACGTTTTTGGCGAGATTGAGCGGCTGTGGGAGCTCATGGCTAACATGGGAGGCGGGGGTAGCTTCAGCCTCTAACTACGTACTGACTGCTAATGCAGAATGTTTTTTCTCTCTACATGGAAGAGGGGATCCTATGCCGTACTTGTACGAATTTTGCAATACATTGGCTTTTATAAGTTATCTTTTTCTGGTAATTGGCATTGTAAGTAGTAATAATAATATGTTCAAGTGGGATAACATGGTTGTGATAGCTCCTTTTAGCTAAGAAATTTTCTGCTGCTCTTCACATGTGTGTGTGTGTGTGTGTGTGAAATTATGCAATCAATAGCTGATAATCAATCATGCTTAATGTGATCCTTTGAAATACAGATTGATATAGTGGTCTATATGTTGGTCAAACACAAGGCGCTGCTACTGAGATTGGTAGCTCAATTAGGCCAAACAGACTCGGATGCTTGGAAGTTTGGGACGTGTAAATTTGTGTGGGAAGGAATGGTTGGAGGGCTGAGTTGAAGAGTGAGAGGAATCACAAGTTCTTTTGAAGACAGATCATTGATTATGTGGTGTTTGTTAAATGCTTTCTGTGGTTTAGGTTGGCGAGTTTTGTTGCGCAAACTGCAAACCAGATGTTTTTGGCTAAGTCATATTCGTTAACTCATCCAATTACTGAGTGACAAGAACGGCGGTGTATGTGCATTCAATTCTTCGGCCTATATAACAAACAGACCCTGGTCCCCGACCCATTGGTCGAAGCTTTCCAACCAAGACCTGCCATTAATTAGTACACATTTGACTCTTGACCTACATATTTTCTGTAAACTACAAAGTAAATGAAAAACAAACGTTATGTATAGTAATATTATCTTATTATCAATAATGTTTTCCAACCCAGATCAAGTAAATGAACCGAAAGAGCTTTTGGTTTTGGGGTTTGACTGATTTGATTGGTTCAACTCCAGTTCAATGATTTAATCATTTTTTATTTATTTACTATTGAACAATATGTGAATAAAGATGAAATTTGACCTTTCAATTAGTAATCTCGGTCGAACCGTTCAATTTTTACCGACCCAACCAATTTGACCGGATTGACTGGTTTAATTGAACTTTTGAACCAACTATTGAATCGGATCGGAGACATGCCTGATCTAAGGTTCGATCGATTGAACTAGTTGGTCCAATCCGATTCTCAAAACACTACTTATTATTTGTTCACAGGTCTTAAAAGACATATAGTTAGATTTTAATGACATAAATCAATCACGATGAGTCTAAATTGCGACATATATAGGAGATTGTCACACTGGAATTTAACGAGATAAGAGTGATGGTAAAGCTACTCTCTTCCACTTAGTTTTGGTTTCTTCTTCTTTTCTTTTTTTTATAAATAAAAAAATGGATGAGGGTTGCAAATATAAGAAGTAGGGGAGGCAAGAAGGACACTGAACTTGGCACCTGCTTTCTGTTCTCTCTTTTTGCTTCGGCAAATGTTACATGCATAAAGAGGTAGGTCTAACTTCTAGGGCAAATTTCTTCCCCACACTCTCTATCTTTTTTACTTGTTCCTTTTTGAGTATTCTTGCATAGATTATTATATGTCTTGGTAGGTAATTTGAAGTGTACTGCCACCGCACCATACTTTTTACATACATGAAACAAAATCTTTTTGCAGGATCTCAGGATCCTTGAAATATTTTGGGAGAGCCTATTTAGACTTTTGGGAATAAGAATATGCAACCCTGGCTCCCAAGCAAGCCTTCCTCCGGGTAATTGAATGGTACATACGAAAACCATTGGACTAAGCTCGCACCACTCAGGGCCACCTCGATCTCCAGCTCCAGCCCCTACCGGATGGGCCCCACCTCCTCTGGGCTGGTTTAAATTAAACGCTGATGGCTCTTGCCTGGGAAACCCAGGATTAGGAGGCTGTGGAGGCCCCATTAGGGACCATCTTGGGGACTGTCATTGGAGGCTTCACGGTATTAGATGTTGTGAAATGTGATTGTGAGCTAATCGTTTCCGTGTTGATTAACTCCATTTCTGATGGCTCATGATTTGCTCATGATTAACTCCTCTGGGAAACCCAGGATTAGGAGGAACGGAGCTTTTGGGTTGTCTAAGCTCAATGGCTGGATGAAGCCCAATGAATACTTTAATTGCTTTCCAGCGTCAACATGTACGGCCCAGGGTTGCTGGAGCATTAGTTGGGGAGCACATTATTCCAACACTTCAACATTCAAATAAGCCTGACTCTGTTTGATTGGAATGAGGCCCAATCCTTTCTCGGGAAACGAAGGATGCCCGATAAAACTATCAATGGAAAGACCGTCGAATATGAGGAGTAGATTTTATTTATTTATTTTTTGTATAACTATTTAGCCATAGTAGCTCCTTAACTTACCTTTCAAAAATACATCTTGTGGATAGGAATTTCTCAAGAGAACAATAGGATATCAGAAAGAAAATGAAAACTGCTGGGCTCGATTTGCAAATTGACACAGTAGTGAGTAATTGGTTAATATCAGCCTAATGGTAGAAGATGTCGTAATACACCTCTTGTACCTCTCTCTCTCTCTCTCTCTCTTTTTAGGACTGTTGTATTGTGAAACAATGGGTTTGGATGGGATGGACACGCACCCCTTCGACATTTATCCTAATATTTTTACCCAAAAGGACATGAAGATCAGCCAGCCAACCATCACTTTCAAGTTTCAACCCCATATGGTGTCATGACAATGTTTCTGAAACGTGGAAATGAATGCGCTGAGGATATGTGAATATGTCTACTCCCCCCACCCACCAAAAAAACAATGCCCCCAACAAGTATGGGGGAATGGTGGGGATGGCATAGTCTTAAAATCCACCAAACACTACAACATCCCCTTCACATCCATCCATCCATCCATTTAACTTCTCTGTGGTCCGCCAGGAACAATTCCATCGAAATATTGGCGGTTCCTTTAAGCCATTTCCTCGTGTCTTTTGGGCCATGGGATTTGAATGTTCCTTTATTGCCTTTTCTTTCTTTAGTAATGAGACGGCGCAGGCAGACAAAAATCAAGTAGAGGTGAAATCAAGAGCGCTAGCTTTGAGTGCAATGCAACCTGCTGCTGAGAAAACACAGCACTCGATTAGAATGAGAAACCCCCCCCCCCCCCCCCCCAAAAAAATGCTGATTAAAACCTAAAAATCTTCCTAAATGGACACGCATTTCGCCGTGATGATTACTACTTGGCCACAGCCGACCCCATTAAGGGTTTTTGTTTAGCAATACAAAAAAGGTTTTTATGGCTCAGGCAGCAAAAAGTTCAATTTTGCTTCCCGGAGAAGGTAAGCCCCTTAACATCATCGACCATCCAGTAATTTGAATATCTCAGGTAACAGCAATCAATCGCCGGGGGCCATCTTCAATCTGGGATATTACTCTTTACCATTTGCTGATGTACTAATTTAGAGTGTAAAAGACAAATTGGTAGACTGGTTACTCGATACATTGAGGGGAGGGAAGCAAAACGTTTCAATTATTTTTTCTTTTTAAGTGTATGCATTGGAAGACCATCTTATTATTGTAGTTGATTCAAAGGATTATATGGGCATTTAAAGGTAGTAAATTGATCTGGTATTTGAGTAAATAGGTTTTTTTTTTTTTTTGGGGTCGATTGCTGCCAGCAAGTTTAATGTGAGTGAGTGAGTGAGCATGATGCTAAACTACAGCACGAGCAATGAGTGAAGGCATAGATGGAAACTGCATGAAGCATCACGTGACTGCACCAACACAGACTTTGTTTTTTATTATTTGAGATAATCTTTTTGAAAAAAATATTGTAATTCTTTTTTAATTTGATATATGTAATATAAAAAAATAATTAAAAAAATATACTGACGACGACGATGTAAGCAAATAAATATAAACTTTTATCCAAACAGACTGCACTCTACTGCTGCTAGAACTTTGAATTTCAAAATCCAAAACGTCTTCTATTATTGTTAAGACAGTCAACATTCTTGAAAAGAAATTAGAAAACCTTTAATCTACAGATTGACCGACTCTTAAAACAGAAATCTCATCCGAGTTAGGTGTGGGACATAATACACAAATTTGAGCTGGCATCCCAATTACCAATTAGGTACTACTGCTAGTAGAGAAACTTTAAAAAGGAGGAGGAGGAGCAATGAATTTGCAATTAATGGACAGTTACTAGTTCCGGGAGCGGAAACAGTCCCCACAGTAATAGAAGGTGAAAACTATAGCAAGAGCCTGTATAGTGTTATAACCGACCCATATCTTATCCCTGTCGTCCCGAGTCCTTAGCCCCTGTGCTTAAAGTGAAGGTGTAGCCATTTACAGTGGGGCAGCATTTGTCCAGGCACCGTCACTCTCCTGACACAAATCTTTTGTCTTTGACAATAATAATAACACCTCAATTTTTACAGTAGAAGCCTATTTAAAGGACGAATCAACATTTCTATGGTCTGTAAAACCCCTTTTTCATGGTCTGTAAAACCCCTTTTTCACTCTATGTTGTTATCAACCAGTGGTGTATTAGTAGCGATTTGAGTCAGCAGTCCTAGAAAAAGCTAAGGAGGGAGGGAGAAGGAGGGACGGGGGTTTATGTGGCTTTTGAGCAAAAGTTTATCATCTGTCATAGTTCCAGATTAAGTACTACTTCCTCAGCGGTTTTCTAAGTGAAAAAAGGAAGAGGTATGACGACAGCTGGAGGCAATGCGGACGGAAAGTTGAGGTGGCTTCTCTCTCTCTGTCTCACTTTCTGTTCCTTGTGTGTGTGTGTGTGTGTGTGTGGGCGTGGGTGTTTTCTCTTGTTGTTTGGATTCTTTGTGTCTGGAATCTTTTGTAATTTCTTCAGCTCGATGTAATTTCTGATATGTGGGTGCGTATTGTAGTGAGCAGATGGAAGGAGAAGAGGTTTCGAGGACGGTAGAATGTCTGAGAGGGAGATTGCTGGCAGAAAGAGCTGCTTCAAGAAATGCTAAACAAGAGGCTGACCTTTTGGCAACCAAGGTTCGTTCTCTCCATTTTCCAATGTTTATGCATGCCCTTGCTCTGTTTCTTTTTCCCCCCCTCTCCCTTTTCCGTGTCTTTTCTTGCATATAAGCTATAAATCTATTTTCGTTAATATTCTGGTCAAAATGACTACTCGTTAATCTGCTGTGTTCTCTTTACCTGCTTGCGATAAGGTTGCGAACTTTCCACTTTCTGACTAGTCTTCTCTGCCAAATCTCTCAAACAAATTAGTTGATTGAACTGGAGGCTCGGCTGAAAGAAGAGACTAAATCAAGAAATAGAGCTGAAAAGAGGTTCAAGTTCCTGGTGAAGAAACTCCAGTCTCTGGAGATTTTCTATGTTTCAGATGAATCAGAGCAGTCCAGTTTCGTGGACAAATGTGAAATGTCATCCGCATCCTCTGTAGCTTCAACAAGCACCAAAACAGAAGACAAAGAAGCCCATGCCAACCCAAATTACAAGATTCAGACCATTCAGGAAGCCACAGAGAATTCCTCAAAGTCCTCGTCCACTGTCGCATCTCAAGATTTGGATCAAAGTGTTTCAAGAGTTACTTCATCCGCCTCTCAGAGTCAGGATACTCCTGCTGCAGATGAAGAAGAGATTCATAGCTACCCGGAACCCACATCCCGGAAGTTAGAGACTCGAGAATTAAGGGAAAAAGAAGTATCTCCAACAAAAAAATGTCAGAAATCTTCAGTTGAAGAACCCCATTCAGCAAAATCCCGTGATTGTGTATCCTGTGAAAATGACAACAAAATGAACATCGAAAACGATAGGTATGTTGACTGCCCTGCATTTGGCTGCGAATTCTGATTGTTTTTTCTTTTTCCATTGCTTTGATTTTGTTAATTAATTCGTAATTTTAACTTCTTAGCTTGAAACTTTCAAACAAAGAGGAGGAGACGCTCTTAAATGAAAGGGTTGATGAAGAGGAAGATTATTCCGTGGACAACTCAATGGCATTAGTTCCTGTGGATTTGCCAAATAAGACGAGGCAGAAAATTGATCCAGCTGTTCTTGATTCTACTGTGAAAGAAGTACTGAATGCTCTAAGGCATGCTAAGGAAAAGCTTCAGACTTCAATGGAGAGGAGACGCATGATTAAAGTTGGCTAGACAAATTCTTCTGGGTGCAATGCAACATCGGTATCATCATCAATTTCCTTATAGCCTTAACACACACACACACACACACACACACCCCACCCCGGGAAAAAAAAAAAAGAAAGAAAAAATTTACTGTATGATCCATATATATATATATATTGCCCTTTCACGGATTTCCCATTAGTCTGTGCGTACAAAGGAATAGTGTCTAAAGGAGAATGCTGCTTGTGCTTTCCTAATATCTAATAAAACTAGCTTAATGGATCCTCCAGTTTGGTGTGGATTTATTCACTCTTTCTAACTTGGTATTCTTCGGATTATGATTTATGCGGGTGTATCTGCTAGATTGAGATTTGAGAGCCTCAAGCTGCTTAACTGTGTTTTTATATTGTTGTTTACAGTCATCCTCTAATTTGATCTCTTGGAAGACTGCCTGAACCATGGAAGTACATGCATGTGGGGGACAAAGAGCTTGATATGCCTGAAGCACAAAGAGCTTGATATGCCTGAACCTTCAGTTCATGCACTTTTGTACCCTGTGTTACTTACTGTTTTGTTGAACCCTAAAGTTGATACGTACGTTGTTGAGCAAAAACCATTTTTCTTTCTTGTTTGTTCAATGATGATTGAATAGAAGTCATCGAGCATAAATGCAACGCCTCCAAATAATTCGTATTAACCAGTGAAGATGGATGGTTTCAAGTTTATTCTTTCTAGTTACTACTCCGTAAATGATAATACATATTCAGCTTTAAAGGGGGGAAAGAATTTAACACCACCATTTCTGCTTATTGTCATGTCAAAGAAATTCGTCTTTTGATTTGAAGTTGAAAAGTGCACCGTTCTCTCCAATACTTGCTTATTTTTGTATCCCTATGTGTCCCGCCATCCAAAAATGATTATTGAGAAATCAAGACCAAAAAAAAAAAAAAAAAAGAACAATAGTTTCCGGCCTAAGATTGCACTTCTGAGAAGACAAACAATCTCATAAGGCCTTTAAAGGGTTTTCTGCTTCTGAGTACTCACAAAGGGATCATAGCCACTACCTGCGTGTCACTGAAAGCCCATTATTCTTCATGGCCGTTCACTGAAAAGTAGCCCAATGAGATGGCCCGATTTCTATCACCCATATGGAGAGAAACATGGGGATATTCTACCAGAAAACCGTTCGACCTGACAAACTAGCGGGTTAAGGGCCCGAACAGTTATCAGAAATATATTTTGTTTCGGAAGATTTTGTTTGAAGTGCACATAATGTAATTTCATTTGTTCACAACATAACTTACTTTTAATAGTTTGTAACTATAGAATAAAATTTTATAGATCCGACATATGGTGTTTGTAGGGGGCGAATCTGCACTGTCCTTGGTCCCGAGGACTTGATCGGTCGGCCTTTCCCGACCGATCTTGAGAGCTTGCCGGCTCCTGACTTGACCTCCCGAGGACCAGGTCGGCTTCCAAGTCCTTGTGGCCATACAACAAGGACCTTGTCCATCATATCCTAAACGTCTTGTCATAGACATCTTGTCGAATATCCCATCATACGCTTTCTTTATCTGAACCCTTGAAGGTGGCTTCCTGCCTAAGTGTCGTCATCTCCGAAAAGCCGTACCACCACCCATCTACTATAAATACCCTCTTGCATCAACAAAAAAAGGTAACTAGCTACCCATTATTCTTCAATAATTTCCTCTTTGAGAAAGGTCCTGACTTAGGCATCGGAGCAGACCCCGGCGGACCGAGCCCCTACTTTTCTCTTCTCCTCCATAACTTGCAGGACTCTCGTCTGCTTTTCGACCACTTTCTCGGCAAGGCCACCTCGGAGTGGGAGTTCCCGTCTCTACAGTGTTAAAATCGATGTACAATATATGATGTGAACTTTATGTATTTTTTTCTTTAACCAAATCATGACTGTGAACCTTTGCCCTGACGCCAAACTAGCGGATATCAGGATTTACGCTGATGGCCGCCCCATGATAATACGAAAGGCCTTGAGGATGTGTAGCTTATCAGGACATTTTGTTTTCGACGTCTAATTCAGTTGACATGGACATTAGTTAGTTATTGATGACATTCTCATTTTTTACATTAATTAGTTATTGATGACATCCTCATTTTTTCTCCTTCGAAGGCTTAGACGTTTCTTTGAACCTAAAAAACCATCAAAGAAACGAGAACAGTATGATGACAAATCTAATGATTGGGTGAGAGGGCCAATGAATAGTTGTCTATGGAGTAGCGATGGAGTTGGGAGTGGAGTGGGCCTTTGGTATTTGATAGTATAATTTTCTTTTTCCATGACAACGAGGATGGAGTCCCCACCACCCTGACGCACTTTCATCAATTTAAAAAAGAGCAAACTATTTAGGATTTTCTATTTTCACTACTAAGGCTTTGTTTGAATTGCAATTTTCCACCAAAAGATTTTATATTTTTCGTGATCATATTTTTCAAACACCTTTTCACCTCACATACATCACATCAGTACAGTATATTTTTTTCATAAAAAATTTCAGAAAATGACAATCCAGACAACCCCTAAACTTTTTATTTAACTACAATGATCATTCAAATCAATTGGAATGCACGTTTCGTGACTAAAAAGTATATATTTTCATTTAGTTGAGTGACTAAATGTAAAAGTTTTTATTATTTGAGTAACTTAAAAAATAGTTCTTTTTTAATTAGTTAAATTGCTATTTTGATCAAAGAAAAAGGTTTAGTGATCAAAATAGGAAATTCGAAATAGTCTGAGGCTTTTCTCTTTTTTTTTCCCCCCTTTTTTGTTTTTGGGCCATTTGCTCTAACTTAAAAGGGTATAATCAAGAAAGCATAAAACCAACAATTAAAGTCTTAAACCTGAATGCTCCCCTCTTGACTCCTCTCTTCGTCTCTTCACTAATCGTGTCAACCCACTTTTTTAGAAGTGAAATTGATACCGAGTTCCTGGTTCATTTGACTCTACAAAAACTGTACAAATACAAGAAAACAAAATTGCATAGTCATACACTATAATTAAAAAGTGAATTCATGGACTACTAATTGCAATTTGCGGTCGATGATTAAGTAAAGCTGGGATAATGCACAAATGTATCACCCTCGCAGTAAGTATCACTAACATGCTTCATCCATGCCAAAACATTCACTTTCACTGACTATATATTTTATCAATCGGCAACTACTTCACTTTCACTGACTTTATATATATATATATATATATATATATATATATTATCAATCGGCAACTACTATATTACTGCACTTTCTGGATTTTTAAAGACAATAAACACCTTACTTCTTGTTAATGCATTAGGTCGGGGGTTCACGGAGAGCCTTAAGAGGGCTCCCCTGGCCATTGGACTACTGGCCCAATGGTTCACTGACTTTATTTACATTGGTTCTGTTTTTCTGTTGCCTTCCCTTTCCATGCAATTGTAAACCCAAAGCGCCAATGCTGTTCCGTGAGCATCAGATGATTCTAAATTAGGCTTTTTAACACCAAGTACTTGCATCCATCAATCCCCCAATGCAAGCAAACAAGACGTGTAATAACCAGACTAACAACAACAATAACCTATATTTCTTTAGATTTTTCTAACGGGTGTTAAATTGGATATTCTTTTACTACATTTAAATCACACCCGACTTATCATGTGAATGCACATATTAACAATTATTACATTCCCTTATATTCCCACACTTTTTCTAATGAACTGCATTTTGGAGAAAATTTAAACACTTGAACTATATCTTAACGAGATTAGCCACTCATTAAACAGATCCTATGTGTTCAAGTTGGTTGGACCAATTAATACGCGTTTGAAGTTTGTATTGTATTGGCGGTAACCCGATTGCTTATACTCAATATATTGCTTAATAAATACATAACTAAAAGTCCAAATGTGACACAATTTAATGTTGTCATCTAAACGTCAAATTCATCATTATTTTTTATTACCATCATCCAAAGATAATTATACTACTTATTGTAGATAGTGGGAAGGGGAAGGAGCTTTTTATTTTTATTTTATTTAAGTAGAGGAACGAGATGTTGCATTCGCAAAAGATGCACAGTCAAGGATTCCTCGATCTCAAATGTTATTTACACTCTTATTATGTTATTTGTACCGCCACCAACCCATTTTTATTAGGATGAGACCGTATTACCCCTGCTCCAATTTCTTATCCTCACTCTTGTGTTAATTTTACCATATTTTGTCTTATATTCTAAAGTCAATTAATTATTCCATTACACATTAAAATGGTTAATTTAAAATTGTCACTAATATTATAATGTATTTTTCAACTAAACTCATGAAATTATATGATGACGAAGAGCAATCTAGCAATGTAATGTGAACAGATTCCAAACTTCAAACCCCTTAAAAGAAAAATCTCAGGCTCCAAAATCAAAGATTATCAAAAAAATTGAGTACAACTATATCGTCTCATAAATAGAACACTAATACTTCAACAAGTTGACTAAGAAAAAAGTGGAATCTAAAATCTTTTGTGGAAATGAATAAATTGGAGTTGATGTTTAATACTCCAAAACTGTCTGTCAAACTTCACTATTGTGGAGTAGTATAAAGACAGTGAACACACGAGATAAGGCAGGAGAAGAAATTATGCTAGGGGTAATATGGCATCGTCCTAATAAAAATGAGTTAGTGAGTATGCAAATAATATAACAGGAGTGTAAATAACATTATCGAATTTTTATAGTCAGCTCTAGAGGTGTCAATCATAACTCAATTATTTTGATTCATCCAAACATGTCAATTAATAACTTACCCAAACCCGTCAATTAATTTTAAATAAATATAAATGGGTACCTAATTATACCATTTAATGAATGGTTGGTAGATTGAATTGACTCACCCATTTAATTCATTTAAAAATAAATATACATTTTATTCAAAATTTAATTAGTGTTGATGAGATAAATTTGAATTTCTTACAAATGTAATAACAATAAAATACAATTATTTATTGTCAAAAAACATGTGAAAAATTTGTAAAAAACTAAATAATATTTCAAACGAGTTATAAATGGATAGTTGGTATATCTATATCCATTTATTAAATGGTATAAACAATTTATACCAGTTTATTTAAATCAATTATGACTTACCCAAACCTACGCAGGTCACCTATTTTGACACCTATAACCTGCTCTTTCTCCATGTTTTACTAGTTCTTTTGTCACTCGGATTTGAATGGTAAAGACCCATCTATGTTGTTAATAGTCATGTGATCTCGTTCTCGTGTGTCGTGTGACGTTTATTTATATAGCCAAAGCGGGCCATCATTAAGTGGCATTTTCTTGTAGTAATTCATATGCAGTTAATACCTCAACTGGACAAAATTTCTTTTCTTTTTTTTTTTTTTTGTAGTAATCCATATGCAGTTAATACCTCAACTAGACAAAATTTCTTTTTTTTTTTTTTTTTGTCAACACTGGGATATCCGGGTCTACACTCGATTAATCCCACAGCGCCTGCACCGAGCAGGCCCATCGATGCACAGGAGGTTGTTAGGGAAGAGATTCCAACCTTGATCAATTGGACAAAATTTCTTCTACTAGCAACAGATACTAGCTTGGTTTGCTCCATAATTACAGTGAGCAACACCCCCTAGGCCATTTGTACCTGGCTATGATATGCTTCCTGTTACTTAACCATCCGCAGTTGGAAAAAAGGACATGATTAGTCCACAGTTTTTTATTTGCAATCGTTCAGCTGTACACGGATAAAGAACACGTGATACGTTTTCGAGTTTCTTTTTTCTCCACGCAACATAATAAAATCACAGGGTTTTTTTTTAACGAGATGTCTAATAGGCACTCGATAATATACTTAAATTCTATACAATCTGTTTTATATATGCACAAACTAATAATGAATAGCCTCTCTTGTGTATATATATTTTAAATTAACTTTAATTTTTTAAAAACTTAACACCTGAAATACATTTTAAAGAGTGCTATGCACCCGTTAGACAGATTCTAAAATCACCCATAACTATTGTAATAGTTACATGTGATGTGAAGGAAATTCTGGATCCCCATTAATCATTGACCACACAAAAAAAAAAAAAGAAGATGATTTAACATATACTTTAGACTATCGCCCATCAAAATGATTTTTTTTTTTTTGTTTTTTGGTTAGTAGAGTAGGAAGCGTCACAATTTTCTTTTCCTTTTGCCTTATAATCAACTAGAAACAAAAAGTAATTTTGTGCCAAAAAAAAAAGAAAAGAAGATAAGGCGGTAAAAATGGCTATGGTATAAAAAGAGAAAACAAGAAGAAACAAACAATTATGTTGAACGATGGAAGTGGGGGATGATGGGAAGAGGCAGGGGGCCAGGGGGTGTTGTAAGGGCAAAAAAAGAAAACTCGAGATGAGCAAAAATTGCCTAAAATGATGGTTTACTGTTCATAAACGTCAAAAGAAACCGGAAAGTAAAATTTCAGCCATGTAACAAAAAGCCCAGATTTTACTCGGCCTCGAGAGCGGAGCAAGAACGAGAACAAGAGGAGAACGACAATAAACTAGACAGTAAAACTCAATATATACATTTAGCTGCAAGAGGAGAGAAGTGGTAGCTTATATTACTATAACACACACACAGACACAGACACATATCTATTTATCGAAGATCATCTCTTGTAGCAGGAGTATTGTTTTTTTAATCCTTCATTTCTTGTCCAATCTCATTAATCTATCTAAGATCTCATCTGACACCAATCCAGGAAAGATTTTCTGCCCAGAAATTCCAAAAAGTCTAGTGTTCTTTTTTTTCCTTATCCTCTACTGATCCCCTCTGATCCAGGAACAAAGTCTGTCACAATCGAATCTTAAATGGGTTTTAACAGCTAAGATGTTGTTGAAAGGTGACACAACCATGGAAGGTCCACAGAAATTGAACCCAGGTTCAAGGTATGCACCAACAATACCATCAGTGCACCTCCATATTCTCTGAACTTAATACAAAAAACTATTGCTTTCTTGTCTCGAAGACATTTTCTGCCTAAATTCTTGCCCATACCCATTTGGTCCTTTCCTGGTTTTGTGCAGCTTTGTTACATATTAATGGTGTCTAGGCCTTGTAGCGCTGGTGGGTATATAATATTAAGGGTTCTAGTTGTGGGCTTGGAACATAAGCAAAAACTGGAGCTAAGATTGGGTTTAACAGACATATTTGCTGGTTCTTTTGGATGATCTATACATTATGTACCATCAAAATGTTAGTAAATAGTACTACTTCTATATATGTGCAAGAACTTGAATTGGAGCTGTGGACGTGATTAAAGAATGAAAAACATTGTTCAATGAGTATCATGGTTCTCGAATAGATTTGATTTTGAAAAAAGAAAAAAAGAGGGGCATACACGTGAGCTGCTGAGTGGTCGCACAGGGATGGTTAAACCTTGTTGGAAACCATCTGTTGAGGGAGATGGAACTAGGCGAGCAGCAGGAGATGGAAGTCGGCGAGGTGGGGATGCAAACGGCAGATTTGATGGGTTGCTGTGGTACAAGGATTTGGGCTCCCATGTGAATGGAGAATTTTCGATGGCTGTAGTTCAAGCGAATTGCTTGTTGGAGGATCAGTGCCAACTTGAATCAGGATCATTGAGTTCCCTCACCTCAGGGCCTCACGGAACGTTCGTCGGAGTCTATGATGGGCATGGAGGACCAGAGACAGCCCGCTTTATCAAAGACAATCTTTTCCACAATTTGAAGAGTATGTTTCCTACTGCTAGCTAGATGCCAGTCTGAATTTCGTTTACATTAATTTGATTTCTAAGTGCTTCATTTGTTTAGTACAGTAGTGCAAGGGAGAATGAGTTGATCAGTTACATTTTTTGAATTCTACTGCTATTCAAAAGCATGCCCTGTCTTTGCATAGATATTTGAAGGAGGTCTAATGTACTGATGAATTCAATGAACTTGCAATCAGCTACCATGCCAAGTTACTCTGATGAATACATGGAACTGCTAATTTACAACTACGGTTGAGCTTGTCTAAGGGAGATATATAGGGGATGCTTTGGGGATTTATGTGAAAGCTTAAGATGTCTAGCTAACCATGAATGATCTCTCTCTTTCAAGCTATTTATTGAATTGCTTACTCATCCCCAATGGCACATTTTCAGTTGAAAGAGGACATCCAAATATGCACCTTGTATTCAGACTGCTCTACTGCCATGTCATAGTTACTTAATTTTGCTTTGGTATCAAATTGAAGCCAAAACAACAAATTAGAGGGGAGAGCACCTTAACTTGTGATTATGAACTCCAACTGGAGCTGAAGAAAGAAGCATATAATCTCACCAAAAAATAAATTTGGTATTCAGGATCTAGTCTGATAAATTTTCAGGTGTTGTCGTCTGCGTGATGACTTCTGTTGAACAAATATTAGCAACAACTTGAGAGAGAAATTATTGACAATGTTGTTAATCCTGACTCTGTTAGCTGATTCTTGTAACTTGTAATTTTTATTGTTATTCATGTACATTCAAATCTGGTGTTGCACAGGTCATAGAACTCTTTTGTTTTGTCCACTTATGGTGATTATCATGACATGATTTGTTTGCTCCAGAATTTGCCACTGAGCATCAAGAAGTATGTGCAAATGTCATAAAGAAGGCTTTTTTGGCAACCGAAGAGGAATTCCTTTCTTGTGTAAAGCAGCAATGGCTGGAAAAGCCACAGCTTGCATCAGTTGGATCGTGCTGTTTGGTTGGGGTAATATGTGATGGTCTCCTATACGTTGCCAATGCTGGAGACTCCCGTGTGGTATTGGGGAGAGCAGAGAAGACAGTTAGAGGACTCACAGCTATACAGTTGTCAACAGAGCATAATGCTAGTATTCAGTCTGTGAGGGATGAACTTCAGTTATTGCATCCAGATGATTCACAGATTGTGGTTCTAAAACACCATGTTTGGCGTGTAAAGGGGATCATACAGGTAACTTCTTTGTAATTGTAGCATGTGCATGAAGTCTTCACCATGACTTTGGACTTTGGTGGTTGTTGGTCCCAAATTTACTCTTGAAGAATTTGTTGATCCCAAATTTATTGTTAAAGAATGAGGGCGTGCTTATGTAAGGCTTGTTTTTGTTAAAAAAAATAAAAAAATAAAAAAAGCTGGTTTCAGTTGGTGGTTTTGGAAGAAACAAATTACACAGATTACTGGAATTGCTTGGTTCGTTTCTTCTTATTTAATGAAAAATTGGAGGGTAGCTACTCATTTGTTTAAAAGGTACCTTTCAGAATCAGCTGAATTGACAGTTAATTGTTTTTTGTGGTTAATATTGGTCCTCAAATATTTACTAGAAACCTTAATAAATGAAGAAAGACCCATTTTGGCATGAGGTTTGCAATTTGTCATCTTTTTGACGACCTTTTCGATAATGTCATCTTTTCAGGTATCCAGATCAATTGGCGATGCCTATCTTAAGAAGTCAGAATTTAATAAAGAACCATTACTTGCCAGATTCAGGCTATCCGAACCATTTTCCAAACCAATCCTCAGTCCTGAGCCATCAATATTTGTCCACAAACTCAACACCAAGGATCAATTCCTCATTTTTGCTTCAGATGGTTTGTGGGAGCATCTTAGCAATCAGGAAGCAGTAGATATCGTCCACAGCTACCCTCGCAACGTAAGTTTCAAATTGCTCTATACATGCCATGTTTACTGGTTTTGATTTCTTGGGGGTTAATCATGATATTTGTATTGACAGCACGGCAGAGTTTTGCCAGCAAAATATCCATAGGACTTGAATCTACAGACTCGTTAGTTGCAGCATATGGCTTCAAAATGAACTAAGAGCTTTGCATATAGTTGTTGAGTAACTGGCATACTTGCTGAGGGAGCATGATTATTATTATTATTATTTTTTTAATCCCTCACCCTTCCCATCCTCAACGTCTCAAGATTTGAACTTTGGCCCTGACAGCAGAACCCTCCCCCAGTGGTTAAATCAATTAGGCTAAATTACTTATAACCCCCTATAGTTTTGCTTAATACCAAACGACTCTCCTAAGATTTCAAAATAACCATGTAATCCTCCTATAGTTTTATGTAAAGTGAAAAATGAATGGAATGTACAATCAGTTATGGTGTTTGTAACAAACGCGCTTCAAAGGTGCGTGTTATAAAATTTTAATATCTGTTTAACCCCTTATAATTTATATAAATATCCATTTTACCCTTTGCGATTTTATATTTATTCACGTAATCCCCCCTATACTTTTATACAAGGTAGTTAAGCTGTTGTCTGATTTAATATTTAAGTAAGGGCACTATAGGTATTGCAACTAGAGACGTTACGTAGGTTACTTTCGATTAAGTTTCCACTTCATATAGAAGCGTAGAGGGATTAAGTGGACATTTTGAGACGTTAGAGGTATTATGTAGTAGTAGATAAAAAACCATTAGAGGATTATATGTAATTTATGATATCAATTATGATTTTGTTTTTATTTATTTTTAGCTTTGCACTGTCGTGGAGATCAACGATATCATACTCCCCCCCCCCCCTTCTCTTGTTATCATACTCTTAACATGCACTTTTGAACAGGGTATTGCTAAGAGACTTATTAAAGCTGCACTCAAGTTGGCGGCCAAGAAAAGAGAAATGAGATATTCTGACCTAAAGAAAATTGACCGAGGTGTTAGGAGACATTTTCACGATGATATCACGGTTGTAGTTGTGTTTCTAGACCCACCTTCTATGAGTTGGATCTCTTGTCGTAGTTCGACTGTTTCAATAAGAGGAAGTGGAGGAGTATTTTCCCCTGCCAAGTCATAGTCTCCAACATTTTCTGATTTTGTGCTGCAGCTCTTTCTTCCTTGTTCAGAAATATGGAGGGATCTCCAGATGCTTGGCTTGGGGCTTCATCATAATTTAGGCCTAGTTTTAGTTTTTATTTTGTTTTCTCCACTCTTCTGTTTTTGAAACTACCCAAATCGTTAGCGTTAGAGTACCAACGGGGTTAAGCCGCCAAGGAGATGATAAAGGAAGTACCTTTTTGGCTTTTTCCAGAAAAGTAATGCATGGGTTCATGTTATTCCTCCACATTTATCCAATTTCTGCCTATCCTTCCCTCTGTCTAGCATCATCTCTAGACTTTCATCCCTGAAAATGCAACTTAGCATTCGACTGTGCCATTTTCAGAAGGGTGTTGATGTCTTCGCCTGGCCTTGTTTTCAGATACAACAATAATGGTTTCATTGCATTCCTTAAACTTTGTATGTGTAATTGAGACGTTCTTGATAGACATAACAGAGCTCAGTTTTAAGTCAAAACTTAGCAGGTTCGTAATCCATTGAGCACCTAATATAGAGCTTTAAAAAGAAGAAAAGAAAACAGGCCTTCGAGTAACAGACATTTCACCATAATAAAAAATCAAATATCGATTCAATTTAAATCCACACCGAGTCCAGTTGGATTCAAAAAATAAATAAAAAGAGCCAAAACTGGTCCTGTTAACAGACATTACAGGCCTCAATTCTAGTTAGATCACCACCAACTCCAATTAGATCGACACCAGATCCACTTGAATCGTTAATTTAACTGGCTCATGAGGCTTGAAAGCTTAAAATCAGTTTACAGCGCTATTTTTGACGGATCAAACATCTCAATGTACTCATTCCCCAGAGACAATATACCTTCCACGTCCCGACAATCGTACCGCCAGTACGCCCTCAAGACAGAGGGCATAGGCGCTAACAGTTCTTCTTCAGTTATACAATCATAGGACTCAATTGTTCTGAGAAGATCAACTCTTGAAATTTTGACTGAAGGCTAAGGTTTGCTAAACTTTATTCAGAGGATATCTGAGATAAAATGCTTCAAACAATTTAGCAGCAAGACGGATTTTACTTTCAATCAAGAAATAGGCAAACATCACGGTGTTCCCCAAATTTGTATACAGACCAACTTTTTTCTTGCGATAGTAAAATAATAAACTTGGGTTACACTCACGAAAATTGCAAGTAGAATGATTGGAAAATCTGAATAATAAACCCAGGAAGGCAAAATTTGCAAAATACGAAGAGCTCTTACATTGTCCCCTTGAAATTTCATATTACAAAAAGCAAATATAGAAAAAAGACTAGCCAATAAAAAAAAGAAAACATAAAAAGGAGAAAAGATGACAACTTGAAACCTTCTAAACCTTCCTATAAAAATCTTAAAACATTCCACTATGGCGCAAACATCCGGCAAGACAGTGGTAGTTAACAAGCAACCTTCGACACACCAATTTATATCAAATGACCAATCCAAATATTTATAGTAGTCAAATCATAGTCTAGAAGGAAGAGATAACCTTATAAAATCTAGACTACCAAGAAGAAAAAAGATGAGCCATCTGTCCAATTATATCAAGCAAAAGTCACCCATGAGAAATGCGAGATCAGGTTGGAACACTGAGATTAACATAGTTACCGTAAAAGACACTGAGAATACCACCGCAACAGATAAACAGACACAGACCTAGTATTGCAATTCATTACTGCTCCCGACCTCCCCATACTCAGCTGTCCTAGGCTTAAAATATGCTACAAGATATCTTTAGACAATGACATTTATAACATGCTCCACTTCATAGCGGCATTAACTAGTATTACTAATTACGAAAAGTTAGAACAAACTACATAAACATGAATTGATTTAAAAAACTATTATGCAGTTTTTAAGGAACAAAATTTTGACTGACAAAACCAGAGCCTATAGCCCAATTGCATGATGAATCTATTAATAGTGTTCAAATCCATGCAGAAGAGCTAAACATGAGACGGAGCATAATTTTATATGTAGGAAAATGTCAAATCAGCTAAGTGAAATGCCAATCTAATATCATATTTCAATCCCAGACAGACCTTTATGCAGCTTCAGACTAAGACAATGGTCACAAGATGATTGTTCCCAAAAAAAAAAAAAAGGTCAACAAGAAGGTTTTCATGCACAATGAACCTACTACAAACAAATAAGGTCTCGAGAAACTTAAAAGAAGATAAAGTTCCAGACACAACCAAACAGGTGAGATCATGCATGTATGAAAAATTCTCTAAAGCTTAAACTTCTGTTTGCAGTTGATCATTTGAGTTATTTCAATGCGACGAAGGTTGCTTCACATACGCCACCTCTTACCAGATAGACACAAACTAATGCGATAGACAACTACAAGTTACAAACAACACTGTGGATCAAAAGGTCATCCGCAACCGGAAGTGCTATGGCTGGAAATCCAAAGGTGAAGCTACAGGGGGTCACAAGATGCTAAAAGTTTTAACCTGTCAATCTGGAAACAAAGAAGCAAAAGGAAACACAACTAAGGCACTATTTGATGGTTTAATACAGCAACTAGAACCTAGAATTTAGCATATCACAATTGAACAGTACATTACACTCTCACTGCAAAAGGGATAGGTAGAAAGAATTCATGGACCTCCACCAGCCTTGCTCAAAACAGCTGCATTCTGGAAATTCATCAGGAAAAATTAGCATAGAATACAGTTTTGCAGAAAAAATTGAGGTGAATTATCCATTGAAAATTGGCTTACTGTCTCTATGTTTCCATCCCCATTAGCTGGTCCTAAGGAAGTAGATTGACTTTGCGAAAATCTGTAAGGTAACGTCAAGAGAATGTAAAATTAGATCCAGAGAGATGCATCATGACTCCAACCGCAAAAAATCTATCACAAAATGCAGAAGTGAGACAGACCTGATTGCTCTGGCCTTCTTCTTATCTTCCTCCACTGAATCAGGTTTAGATGCCGGAGCAAACCTTGCAAGCCTAGCTTTCTTCTTCGCTTCCTCATCAGCAGAAGTAGATTGAGCAAGCCCAAATCTGTGAAACAATAAAAAATATGAATAAGCTGATCCACTTAAAAGGGGAAAAAAAAAACACCCTTTGTTTCTTTCCACTAATAAGTGCACACAAGAAGGAAAAATATAAACCTTTCAGCTCTGGCCTTCCTCTTGTTCTCCTCTGATTTCTTTGATGCTTCTGATCCATGAGTACCAGTCCCTGTGCCAAACCTGCAGTAAGGTGGAATCAAAATGATAAAACTGACATACAAAGCCTCTATGGTTAATTATTAGAACCAAACACGCCAATGAAATCTTTCACTCCGCTATCAAATTTAAAGGTTGACAAATAAACGGAGCCCAACTAAACCAACGAAATCATTAGACCAACTAAACCACTAAAATCCCTCATGCTGTAATCAAAATTAGCGCGTAAAACACACAAATAGTGATATTAAGTAGCATGCATGATGCAACAGCGGCAAAACCCTGACACCAAGCTGCGCCAAATAATAGGGTCGAAATAAACAATTACCTTTCGGCTCGAGAATTTCGTTTTTCTTCTTCGGACAACTGGACGGGCATTCCGAACCTCTCGGCTCTACGAATCTTCTTCTGAATGTCAGTCACCGCACCACCGGCAGCAGCGTTCTCGTTTCCCGTTGCTGCAGCCTTGGTTTCGCCTCCGCCACCGCCAGACGAAGCATTCGATGTTTCGTGAGCGGTGGTGACGGGAGGAACATCTTCGAAGCCAGCCGATGGATTAGGGTCAGAGGGGTTAGGCTGAGGCTGAGGCTGAGGCTGAGCTAGGGTTTTTTTCGGGTTTTCGACCTTGGATGCGGTCGTTGCTGTTGCTGTTGCCATTTTTTAGATGGAAGAGAAACAAGGTGAGATAGCGTGAAAGACACGCGCAGATGATTTCCACCACCGTCGAAGAAAACCAATCGATGCCGCTGGAATGAAATTGCGATTATGGATGCGTTCGGAGGCACCAAGGTTTGAGGTTTGCTTCTGCAAAGGTTTCCTTGGAGATAAGATTGAAACTTTAAAATGACAAAGGCAGTGACAACAAGGAAACCGGACTGTGAGAACTAATAAGCGTGAACCCAAAAATAAAAAGGTCGTGGAGTGTAGTTCTGACTGATTCTATTGTTAGAGTAGGCCTGTTATTTGGACGTACTAACTGGGTTGGGTCAGCCTAAATCTAGAATTTGTAAAGCCCGGCCCATCCAGTTATGGGGAATCTCCCAACCCCTTTTGAGCATAAAAATTCTTTTGAAATTCATTTCCAAGCCAAAGAAAAAGCCGAAAAAAAAAAAAAACTTTTCAAATTCACTTCAATCGGTATTCAAGCAACATATGCATAGAGCCATAGACACTAAGGCCCCGTTTGATAAAACTGAAATCTGAAATCTGAAGTCTGAAATCTGAAATCTGAAGTCTGAATTTATTAAGTCACTGAATTGTTAAGTGGTGAATCTAATACAACTTTTGTCTGAATCTAAACACTGAACATATTATGCCTGTTTGATAATTATAGACGACTGAATGCTGAATTTCTTGTATTTCACAATTTTGTCCTTATATTGACTTGTTTATAAAACTGAAATATATTGGTATATTTTACTAGTAGTACATATGATTTAATTTTATTTAAAATAAGAATTATTTATTAGAAAAAGAATGAATTAAAAATGAATGAACTATTATCAAAAAAATAAGAATTATTTATTAGAAAAGAATGAACTATTATAAAAAAAAAAGAAAAAGAATGAGCTAAAAATGAAAATAAAATTATAATATAACAAATTTATTTGATAAAATATAAATGCTAGTCTATCAAATGTTATAAATACTAGGGTTATTTATGTCCTAAAAATTGTATTTAAACCCTAACATTTGAGCGTACTTTTTATTAAGTGGTGATAAGTGATAAACTTATCACTTATTTTTTGGGCTCCATTTTGCCTGGACAATTCAGACCCACTTAATCATTAAGATGTAGTATTTTTTGTTATCAAACAGTCTTAACACCATTAAGGTCTGAAACCATTAAGATTAAGACCTGAATTGGGTTATCAAACGGGACCTAAGTATAGTTTAGTTGGCAAGACACTTCACTTATAATTAACAGATCATAAGTTTGAGTTATTAAGGGAATAAGTGAGAAAATCACGTTTAGTCCTTTAAAAAGAAAAAAAAATGTCTGTATATAAATTTGGAAAAAGAATAAATTATTCACACAAGTTTTGGGGTGAGGATTTTCTGTTTTTTTTTTAGGGGTACAAAAGAAGGTTATTTTATACAAATTAACAATGTAGACATTAGTGAATATGGATGTATCTCACCTAATTTTAATGCGAATTTTAGTTCTAATTTTTTTTTCACATGTGACATGGATTCATATCCACTAATATATATAAGAGGAATAAAAAATCCTTACAGTAAAGAGCTCGTTTTGAAATTTTCAATAATTGATGCCAGTGAAATTACTGTCAAATGGGTGTTGGTGTCAAAGATGTTGTTATAAAATTTTTTACGTAGTCAACCAAAGTGGCGTATATACTTAAAAAATAGAATTAATGTCATAAATGATATACACACACATATACATATATTTCTTAAATTGACGTTCCTGAAATTATTATGTGTTTGAATAGGAGATTATTTTTAAAAAATATTTGAAATAATACTATAATATTTTTTGTGGTGTAATATATGTTACCTGAAAGATACAAATATAATTGGAAATATAGAAAGGGTGCTTCTGTGATGCAAGGGAAAAAAATGTTGCAAGTAAGATGATATCCAAACCAGCCCATCGATAGTCAAGGAAAAGACATTTTGCAAAAGAAGTGGCAGTGCAGGAGGATATGCCACTCTTGGGCGTACATCCACGCAGTTGAACTGGGAAAGACTACTGCTGGGCAGTGGGAGGGACAATTTCATCACAGAACAAGAAGGCGGAGCCAATGAAAATGGCATCAGTTGTAGTACAGAAGAATGGCGTCTTAGCTCCAATAATGCTGGAATTGGGTTTTCTCAGAGCACCCCCAACCACTCATCCAAGATGGGTTCCGTCGTTACAATTTACCGCTTCTTCCTCACGATATCATCCCTTATCTTCAGCAGGTCAGCTACGCTCGTGCGCTAGTAGAGCATCGCTTTTACATCACTGACTAGGAATTAGCATTTCCCTTTTTTTGTTTGAATTGTAGGCGGGTACAACTATGGAAGGAGGTTCTGTCCAACAATTGCCTGCTCCAGAAAAACCCAACAGGAGGAGAATTCGTCTATTTCTGGTAACAACTTCGATTCTTCAAGTCTTAATCATGCAAGAAAAATAGCTCAAATCTCTCTCTCTCTCTGTCTCTCTGCGTGTGTGTCATGTCTGCACCTCACCTCTTTTTATCTCTTAGCGTGACTTGTTTTGTACGTTGGTTCGATAAATTGGTCTTGGGTGGGGCAAAAGATAAACAAGATTGGTATAACTGAATGTGAATGTTGATGCAAGGTCTTTGAAATGTTTGATGATTGCCATCATAAACAGTTTGGGGCCTAAGAATTGAGCACCTTTTGGTCCACAGCTAAGATAGACCACACCACTCGTCTTTGACACCAACGTCCTTGGCCCCTGACTGCCTTGAATTGGATAATGAAATAGTACTGATATATTAATGTTCCATCTTCACATATTAAGGAACAATGTACTTTCATCTGGAAATTCGTATGTAATATCGACATTAAAAAATGGGGGAAATTTTGGCTAGTATAAAGCACTTCAACTTGCTTCAAGTGAAAGCTACTAGCTTTAGGCTGAAACGAGACTAAGCTAATATGGTCTTCCTCCACCCTAGGTGCCCATATTTGAAAATGGAGATTTTGCATATCATATGGAGTTAAGAATATTGTTGCTTTTGCAAATTGGTGAATCTAAGGGTGAGAAGGAACATTTTTTTTTTGGGGTGCCCCCCCCCCCCCAAGCTTTCAGTTTTCATGTTTATGTTTCATATGCATCACATCTCACCTTCTTATCTTGCATGGTTGCACAGCTTGGCGGTTTCTTTTTCTTTCTGTTATTTATGCCAACTGATTTTTGCCTCAAATTTGAATCGACTGAATTGGATGATTGCAATTTTATTCACTTGTAAGAACCTGGGGCATTCTGAAGTATGTTCTTTTATTGCTGCTTATTTTCAATACTCACACATTCAACTGCACCAACTGAATTAGTCTCTTAACTACGCAATATTAAATCTAACTTCCAAGTTTAGGGTATTTAGCCTCAAGGTTTTCCAGGTTATTTTCACAGTGTCATTACAAATTTCTCAATCATTATCTTTGGACATTTTTCCAAATTATTCACTCATTATGATCTCTTTTCACAAGTAGTGTGATTCTTGAAATTCTTTGCAGAGGAGGAGACTGCAAGTGCACCATCAATCAATGACAGAAACGATGTGAAGAAATCTCACAACATTTCTTCTGATGGTAATTCACGAGAGACACAAGGGCCTGAACATTATGTCTCTTCTGTCAGAACCGTTGCTTTATGTGTAAGTACTATAAATGTAACTTATATTTATTGTACTTTGAAAGTCATTTAGTGAACCACGAATTGAAGTCAAAGCAGTCGACTTTCTTTTCTTTTCTTTTTTTTTTTAGGTGTTCTCAGCGGTGGCATTTGGTGTTGGTTTAGGTTTAAAAGATGGAGTTGGGAGGGCATCTGAGTTTTTTGCTGGGTATGTTATAGCAATTATTGAGTTTTTTAGCCCTATGATTTTGGCTGAAAAAGAAAATACCAAAACAAATTTTGCATTTCCTTCTTCCTTTTCTGACACCATTTATTTTTTAAACTTGTTACATTGTGTTAAGATGTTAAAACCCATATACAAGGTTGTAAAAACTGATCTATAGCATAAAGATTGAAAGCTTTTTCAGAATTATAGATCATCAAAATCAGATCCATGTCGACCATTCCTCAGTGGCAAGTTATACTTAACTCTCTCTTTGGCTGTCTGGTCACCATTAGAATTTACCATGAAAGCATCACATGGGAATTGGTTACCTGCTTTTGGTACAATAAATGGAATTACTTTCTCAGCTTTTTTGATTGTCCTAATGACTACTTTCGCATTTAGATGAACATCAGAACACGCCATCATTTTATTCTACTATTTAATTTTCATACTGGTTGTAAAGCCTCAAAGTCAATTCATATTTCCTACTCTTTTTAGTGCAAGAAGTTCGAAAAATTTAGAAGTTGAAAAGTTTAGAGGCATATATCTTGTAGTAAAATTCGAGAAGTAGGAGTTTAAGTGGCTATCTGGGTGCTGATCTGCATTTAGGAGAACATTCAACTTTGAAGCGTTGAGGTGAAAAATGAAAAGTAATGCTCCATTCAGAGTCATGACGTAAGATTTGTTTTTGGTAAGCTTTACAAATCTGTGAAGAAGTTAATGATGAAAAGCTCTAGGAATCCTACCAAGCTTACTTGAACAGCTCCCAAAGGCTGCTCAATGTGCCTAAGTAATTTCACACTGTTTAACCCATATGGAATTTCATGTTGGAGGATTCTTGTAACTTTATGAGGGCACACAACAAATTCAGCTAAATTTTGGTAATTATGATTCTAGAAAAGAAATGAAATAACTGTTCTTGCCTCATGGGATAAGTACATTTATAAACTGTGGACTAATAAGACACTGGAAAACAGAAAAGCTGCCCTTAACTCATGAGGAATAAAATCTCAAGAACTAATTAAAACAATTTTGGCAAGCAAATTGGTGTACTAAAAATTTCCTAAGGGAACTAAAAATTTGGTCTACATAGCTGTGTACAAATTTAAATGTGTCCCTTCAGATCATTGCCCATCACATTCTTACAATTTCTGCCCATCCTTCCAGGAGTTTCCTGAACTTGATATATATTGAGATATGAGTGTTTTCACTTTCAGGTACTTGCTGGAGCAAAGTTTGTCAGTTGACAATCTGTTTGTCTTTGTTTTGATCTTCAAATACTTCAAAGTTCCGCTCATGTATCAGGTGCTGATTGGATGTCACCTATTCCATTCTCGGAATTCTTCTTCTCATTTTCCTCTTAGCAGGTTCAGATTTTGTTGGGTTCCTTTAGCAGTATATCATGCTGAATTTTTATGTTTTGCTTTGCAATACAGAATCGGGTGCTTTCCTATGGTATTGCTGGTGCTATATTCTTTAGATTGTCACTGATACTTCTTGGAACAGCCACACTTCAGGTTCTTCATTGCCCTGACAAACATATGGAGACGCACACAATTGTTTACTTGTCCCAAAGATTGATACTTAAATATTGTGTGCCACTTATCCCACGTGCTGAGTTCATTGTTTCTCTGATCTGCTCTTAGAGGTTCGATGCGGTAAACCTACTATTGGCTGCAATACTCTTGTACTCTGCATTCAAGGTGCAATTTATGTTCTTGTCACTTATAGTTGCCATGGATTGTATAGTACTTTGACTTCCTTGTAAATTGTGAAACAGGACAAGTTTTCTAGATGACTTATTACTTGGTCCTTTTCTAATGCTTATACCACTTTACATATTGGCTTCTAAGTCAGTACTAAAACAGATTTATATTGTATTATAATTGGTTGGCCGTATCAGAGATTATTTTCCACTTGGAACTAAGACCCTCAACAGCTTGAAATAGTATTAGTTAGGTAAATGGTCTCCTTATTGTTCTTCTGTGTAGGAATACTGTGTTATGCAAGATGAGAAAACTTCTCCTTCTCAGAACAATTGGATGTCCTTGTGATTTTCTTTTATTTCTTGAAATATGTTAATAAATCACATTTGACTCTTTAATTGTGCATGGATGCCCATGCACGCGTATAAAAAAACACATGTATACATATTCACATTCACACCTCTAACTGGGTTCTTGTTGGGCACAGGCATTTATGTTCTTGAATTGTTGATTATTTCCATTTGAGCCCATGCTATTTGTATTGTTGATTTTGCAGAGTAACTTCAATTCATGTTCTTGAATTGATATGTTTCCTATCTTTTCCCAATAATCTTGTACTTTGTCTTGCTTACTCACTTGTAAATTCATGATTACATTGCTTTTCTTGTCTCAATGTAGCTGTTTGCAGAAGAAGAGGAAGATAGTGATCTATCTGATAATTTCATAGTGAAGACATGCCAGAAATTCCTCCCTGTAACTTGTAATGTGTTCTTACTTTTGAACTTATTCCTTTCTATGCCTGCACTCCTGAGTTGCTAGTTTATCCCAAGGGGTTTCTTCTTGTTTATAATTAAGCATTGATATGTGACTGATTCATTGTTGGTAATAAGTGTAAAATTGCGAATATTTTTATTTCCATACCTCGAGCAAGCTTTTCTTTTCTGCTGGCCTAGAGGTAACATCTGATGCTAACCACTATTCGGGAAATGCAGCCATGCTCACAATGAACTGGTCTTCAGCAATATACCTCTTCACAACACACCCTTTTCATTTTTCCTGTACTTGTGCATCGTGTTAACTTTTTCACCTTTTTAGATTGTGGCAAAAAGATGGGAGAGATCTTTGCTACACATTGTTGCATTCTTTCCTTATCGCAGAAATTCTGAGTCCTTTCTTTTTCTACTGTTTCAGCAAATTATGATGGGAACCGATTTCTGACAATTCAGGATGGCACGTGGATAGTAAGTCTTTCTGTAATATGTTAGATTTAAAAATTTACACTTGCTGTCCAGGACTTTACTTCGACACTTACGTTTGTCAAAATCCTACTGCACATAGTGGCTTGGTATACAGGCACATGAAACTGCATACAGGGATCTTCATTTTTTTTTTTTTTTTTGTATTTTTTACATGAGCCTTGGATAATGTGAATTCTCTAAGTTGGAGGCAACTTTTCGTAATTAGGTATGTTTCTGATTCCTAAGATGCGTCCGTGTTTTTGGCAGGCTACTCCTTTGCTTCTGACTGTAGCTGTTATTGAACTCAGTGATATTGCATTCGCAGTATGTCTTCATTTCCCTTATTCATGCAATGAAGATTTTCTAAAGTTTGAGGTTTGAGCACAATGAATTTTTCTCTGTCTCTCAGGTTGATTCAATTCCAGCAGTTTTCGGAGTAACAAGAGACCCTTTTATCGTTTTCACATCCAACCTTTTTGCCATTCTAGGTACACTCTTAATTCTAACTGTTAGCGGCTCTATGATAAAGTATCTTCACTCACGGTCTCATTCAGGGTGGTTGTGCACTGAAATCCACCTGCAATTGGATGACATGATGTTTTGCCCAAAATATAGTATGTGATGCTCAATACAACTATTCCCAAACGGCTTCTCTGTTGTTCCTTTTCAGATTTTGAGGTTATAGCTCCCATATCAGTGATGGAGAGTCACCAAGTTATGACATTTTTCTTTTGAGTCTCATCTCTTTGAGATATGCTTCATGTCTACCGAGGACTATGACCTTTTTCTGCTTTTTGTAGGTTTAAGATCATTATATTCACTCATTGCAGAAGGTATGGCGGAATTGGACTATTTGCAGGTGAGGTTGCTTATCTGTATTTGTTTTTAAGGTGCCCTATCTGTATCCTTGTTGATGTGAAAGTTCTTCGTGGTTAACTCTTCACTTGCATGCAGTAGCATTTCAATTAGTACTGTTAAAAGGAGAGTGTGTTGCAAAATTAATGCTTTCATCTACTTACCTGTTTTCTTGATCAGACTGCCATTGGTGTTGTTTTGGGCTTTATTGGATTCAAGATGATCCTTGACTTCTTCGGTGGGGACTTCTACGTACACTATCCCATTTCCTCTTGTCTATTCAATCAAATTTCATCAAATTCGTTATATAAATTTTGTCTGCAGGTTACCATGTATCAACTGAGGTCTCACTGGGCTTTGTTGCTACATCGCTTAGTGCCGGAGTGCTGCTGAGTCTTCTGAAAAAGACCGACTAGAGAGGGTAAAAATGGAAACGCGAGAGAGTAATTGTGTAGATCTGTTGTTTCTCCGTCGTGGGTTCCGCAGCCTCTCTTGTAGATCAGATGAACACTGACAAATTTTGATGCTGATCATACATTTACAACACTAAAGTTCACATGAGACTTTTTTCTATCAGACTATTCCGCGGAACAGTAAATTCATCTCTTTGGTTAGCTTATTATAATAGCTGAACTTTTCTTTTCTTTTCTTTTTTTCTTTTTTTTTTTTCTCTTTTTGCTTTTTCGTTTAGACATTTTCCGGAACTTAGGTAAGTATTTCAATTGCTTCGTTGCCGTACGAACTATCCAATGTAGGAGTATTAGAAATTGCAAAGTGGTCCTTTATTCAAATTTTATATCATTTGTGAAATCCAGCAGCCACCCGGTCGCAGCAAGTGCTGAGCATGTCAAGTAAATTGTATAATAGGTTTATTTTGTAGGATTGAAGAAAAGTTAGACACCACTGAATAAATTTTGAATGAATAGTTTATATGATATTCTCGAGTTTTTCTTCTTTTTTTTTTGTGTATTCTGAAGCCAAAATTTATAATCACTGAAAGACTATAGTTTTTGCATATTCTAATTATTCACTATAATCGGTTATAATCAGATTCTGTAAAATTTAAAACAATTGGGAGCAAGAGTGTTTTGGACAAGAATACAAAAATAAATTTCCAAATAACAGTTAGCCTACATATATTTGTATTTAGTATGTGATATAAGAGGATTTAGGTTAATCATCTATAATTTGTTATCCTACCAGATTCCGTGTATTTAAAAAAAAAAATTGTTAGTGGAGTAAACTCCTTAAATCATTGGATTTGTACTTGTAGTCATCATTAAAGTGATTCAGTATATCTTTCTTGTGTTTTCTTGTTTAGTTAAGAGCTGTTATTAAAAAAAAAAAAAATCTCACTTTTAAGTATATGTGTAAATTAACTTTTTAGAAGTTATCAGGGATAAATGCAAAATTTTTCTAAATTTCAATATCTCATTTGCCAGTAGGGGTACAATTATAAATAAATTCAGTAAAATCAAGATTTTCAAGAAATAGTATAAATAAAAATAATTATTATATCCTACCAGCGGGGCACGTGACTGCAGTGATCAATACGTTGCTCGGCCAGTGCTTATGCTCCATTTATTGAGAATTATCAGGGCTTCTGTCAATGAAAATGTAACAATAAGGAGCCAATAATAATATTCAGTGGAGGGTAACGATAAAAATAGAATACATTTGTTGTTGTCTTTTCTTTTAATGTAGAATATAGCAGCAATATTCACATAACAAGTGGACGTAATAGCTTCCTTTGGCAGCTCTTTCGACTTTGTTTTTGAGTTTCTTAATAAAAAGAGGGCATTTTGCGGCAAATTCTTTAGAATAATGCTGAAATGGAAAATCATCCTCAATCTGGCACTCTTTTTTTTTTTTTTTTGTTTTGCATGTAGCCAATGTGCAGCAACAGTTGGAATTTTTTCCTTTTTTATTTTTTTTGCTTGGTTTAGGAAAATTAGGAATTGATAAAAATAGGAAATGATGAGAATTTGTATGCAAATTAGAAAATTTTTTGTCTGGTGCCACATATTTGATGAGCAACACTAGAGATGGGACGGCTCTTGTCTAGATGTGCAGCACCAGACACAAATCTTTTATGTGTCTAGTCATCTAGTGCCACGCATGAGATGTGTGGCACCAAACAGGAGCAATTTTAAAAAAATCTAATTTTTTGTGAGTCTGTAGACTCAACGATAACAAAGTGTTACATGTCTATTTAATTATTACATGTATATTTAATTCATTACATGTCTTATTGCAATTCATGTCAATTTAATTAATTACATGTCTATTTAATTGCAATATGTGACTATTAGATTGATTACATGTACATTTGATTAATTACATATCCATTTAATTGCAATACATGTCTAATTGATTAATTACATGTATATTTAATTCATTGCATGTCTCTTTAATTATTTACAATGCATGGCTATATAATTGAAATTCTATTTATTTAATTACATGTATATTTAACTAATTACATGCTTATTTAATTATTCAATTTGCTACTAATACGTATAATAATACACTTGTCTATTTAATTACACGTCCATTTAATTATTTAATTGCAATTGCATATTATATTTAATATAACAGTTGAAGTCGAGATATGTAGTATACTGTATTTATTATATTGTGTTATAATTTAGAGCTCAACGCGTTAGAGAGTAGAGAATATATATTAGAGTATTTATATAGTTGTGGTCAATTAAATTATAGTCTAAGCAAATAAATCAATTCCTAATGAATTGGGCATAATAAATCAAATAGGGTCGTTCAAGGAAATTAAGGATTTTTTAAAATGTTAAAAAAATTAAAAAATCATTTAATAAATTCCTTTAATTATTTGGTTTTTATGCTGCTTTTATGAGTTTATCACTTTAATAAAATATTTTCCATTTTAGTTTGATTTATTAATATACAGTATTTTTTTATTTCCTTCCAACATGGATTTATTAGTATATAGTATTTTTTTAACCCTAAATATTAACCCTAACCATAAAACCTAATCTAGAAATTGTTTGGGTAGGTCATGTGAGGCATTGGACACAAATTCTCTCTCATCTCTGGTGCTACACATCTAATATCGACACCAAGTCTCAAAATTTCTTCCATATTTGCAGACAAGGGCCTCTTTATTTTAAACCACAATGTTAAAAAAAAATTCCACCAGATGACACACATTCAATGTGCGGTACCACTAGATTGAGGAAAAAAAATCATCGACAATTTGAGGATGATTTTCCATTTTAGTAATATTCTAAAGAATTTGCTAGCATTTTGCCCTACTCGAGAAAAAAGAGGGGTAGAATGATAAAGCTACTCAATGGAAAAAAAAAAAAAAACTACTCCTTCCATCTTATTGAAAGTACAATAGAGTTAAACAATCCACCAATATTGGCTTTCATATTAAAAATTGATTGGTGTGAATAATGTTTACATTTTCGTACAAGATTATCAACTCGAATGCATAATGTTTGTAAGTGTTTTACTTTTCAATCCAAATAAAAAATGCTATCAAATTCATTTCTATCCATATATCATTCATTTTCTAATATACATTTCTATTCTTATTTCAGAATCCATATTCCACGCAATGATATTTGATGAACGACATACGAATATTGCCATACTTTCAACTATTGCTAAGCAAATTTTAGCTTTTAATTATTTGAGTAAAAATTTATTACTTTTTTAATTCACCATCTCTTTTTATTTCTTTCAATAACGACATCACCGTGCATAGCACGGGTATTTAGACTAGTGTTTTGTATTTGAAGATGTTCCAAAATATGTGTAATTTTATCAAACCTACTTTTGATCCTTTTCTTTTCTCCAACGTTATCTACACTTTTATTTATATTTTATACTAATTTTAAATTTTAAATTTTAAATTTTAAGGTAATTTTGATACCATTATTATGAAGATACTATTTTTAAAAAGTTAGAATCTCGAAATGTAACAAATAATTTGGAACGCAAGGAATGTTTGTAATATCCATTGAAATGCTAAACCGGCTTGTTGCAGTTTACTGCGCTATGCCCGTGACCGTGACGTGCCATTTCATGTAACTAATGACAAGGCCAAAATTACTCCTTCTATCTCGAACAATTGGATACCTCCTCCTTGCGGCGGCTGCGGCATGAAAGAGATTCTGAATAATTGCACATTCCATTGAAGAGAAACAAATGTAAGCTGAAGAAAAGGTGGAGAAATATAAGTATATTTCAAGTGTCATACTTTTGAAAATATAAGATTGACTAGGGAAAATAAATACAAATACTTCAAGTGTCATATGTTAAAAAACATAAAATTGATTAGGGAAAATAAATACAAGTGATGGTAGGTAAGATTAAATAGGAAAAATATATAAATGCAAGAAAGTGTAATAATTGTTAGTGTGTGTGTGTATATATATATATACATGATAAGTTAAGTGAATTTTTAGGTGCATTAACAAATGCGCCCACTAGAAGAACCCTAGTAAATAGTATGAATTCTAGATACATTCCATCTGGATGAGATACTAAAAATAAAAATAAAAAAAAGGAGAAAATTTGTATACGTGAGGATTATGCAAGTGAGTTGCCAACCTCATCCTGCCATGTTTCAGAATTTAGCTTCAGACACTATTCCATCATCTGGAGACACTGTCTATGATTTATTTACTCCAAATTTTTTTTTTTGGTTTGAAGTTTGCAGTATGCAGAATGTACGGTTTTCAGAAATCCTGAAGATACTTCTGACCCAAAAAAAGGAGGGGGCAAAAAAAAAAGAAAAAAAAAAGAAGAAAGAAGCGACTCAGACGCCGAGAGCACATTTCTTTACAAGTCGCCGTCGCGTCACTGCTGGCGACTGCAGGAGCAAATTCAGAAGGTTGGCGGTCCAGTATTTCCATCTGCCGCAGTAGTGCCGCTCCTTCTTTGTACCCTCCAGTCCCCTGTCTCCTCCTATAAAGCTGCCCCTGCCCCTCGGTGAGCACACTTCTCCCACCACCTCCTCCTTTTCCTCCTCTTTCTCCTCCTTTGTCAGCCATTCCAAAGCTCTGATTTTGTTGTGATCGCTCAACCAACAATATCGACTAGTAATGGCCACTCCGTAAGTCTCTCTCTGTTTCTCGCTACTCCCTCAGCTGCAAATACTCTATAGATGATGAGACTTTTCAATCTTTTCCTGAATAGAGCTGTGAACATTTAATAACTTCAATTGTGCACCGTTATCTTGCAGAAGCCTGATAGAGGTCCTTCCTCCCTCTTTGGATTCCACATCTCAACCACCGCCCCTCTTCGATGGCAGCACTAGGTAGAGACATTATTATTATCTTTCTCCTTCTCTTCAATATTATGGTTCGTCTTTTGTGTTCTCTTTCTTTCTTTTTTCTCTCTCTCTCTTTTTTTTTTTAATTATTTACTTCATTTCTTTTTCTGCCTTCATATTTTCCCCTTAATATATATATATATATATATATATATTAGTATATAATTATTTGATAGTGCCCTGTGTAATATGGATGTGTCTATCTTTCTGGAAGGTTGTATATAAATTACATGTGCCCATTTGCTCAGCGTCCCTGGATTGTCAGGAACTATAAGGTTTGTCAAATCTCCCAACTTTTCGAGTCCTTTTGTCTCATAATTTATTGACTCTGCTGATTAGCAACTAGTTTTCTGAGGTTAAGCATCTCTCTCTCTGTCTCTCTCTCTGGAGGTAGGAGTCATAATTAATTGACGGTTCTATTTCTATGCAGGGTTTGCAAGACAAGATTAAGTTGGTTGCAATTGACCTCCAAAACAGGCCCAGTTGGTACAAGGAAAAAGTTTACCCTGAAAACAAGGTGATTCCCTTTTCTTTATTTCTTTTTTTTTTCAAAGAATGTCTTTTGCTTAATTCTTTTTATGATCCTTTCAAGTTTCAGCTTATGAAAATTTGATATGAATCCATGGCAATTGTCTGTCTCACAGTTTGTGATAGCACGTAGTGTATCATGAAAATTAGCCTTGGGCTTTAATTATGGCTACAGACAATGGGCTATGTATGACTCACCATCATTACTATTCAATCAGCAAACTGGCCAATTCCATGTCTTTTGGAGAAATGGTTACGGAGATATGAATAAACTGGAAGTTTCAGATTTAGAGTGAGGAAGATTATTCAAAATCCCCAAAATTTCCACGCATGCATACATGATCAAACAAAGCAAAAAGTAGTACCCAACGGATCGAATTCTGTACGTGTATTTTGTACGAATTTTTAGTGATAAAATGTGCATAATGCCTAGAAACTTCACATCTCAATAATGCAATTTGCTTAAACCAAAGAATTTTCCTTCTTAATGGTGATTTGTAAATAAGACTGCTGAGTGAATCTGCTGGGTATTGTGTTTAATTTGGCATAGGTGCCGTCCTTGGAGCACAACGGCAAGGTCATCGGAGAGAGCCTGGATTTAATAAAGTATATCGATGAGAACTTTGAAGGGCCACGTCTCCTATCAAATGTAAGACTTCCAAGAAACCAACATTTTATTTATTCTCAATCGATGTTCTTTCATGTCTATTTCTCTCAATACATGAACGTTAACAATATCAAAATGTGTTTTTGAAATTACAGGACGCCGAGAAACAGAAATTTGCTGCAGAGGTGATAGCCTACAGTGATACATTTGTGAAAACAGTGTATTCATCCTTCAAAGCCGAAGACCCTGTGAAAGAAGCTAGCGGTGGTTTTGATTACCTGGAAACAGCCCTCCGGAGATTCGATGATGGCCCTTTCTTCCTGGGTCAGACCATAAGCCTGCCGGACATTGCTTATGTTCCATTTGTCGAGAGGCTCGAGGGCTTCTTTGAAGATGTGTGGAAATATGATATCACATCCGGCAGGCCTGCACTGGCAGCATGGTTCGAGGAGATGAACAAGATTGATGCTTACAAGCAAACAAAATGTGATATTAACAAGATCATTCAGTACTACAAGTTTCTTTTTATGGGTGAAAAGTGAATTTTGGTCGGTTCTGTAATAGATAGGGTGTATGTGTATTATTTTCATCTTGATGAACTGGTATGTAGCTTAGTTCAATAAAGTTGGTTTGCTTTGAAATGGGATAGTATCTTACGTTTCACCCAGAAAAGGGGATATCTTTTCTTTAAATCAAATTTCCCGTACCTCAAGTTATGATGATAATTTGGAATAAAATTTTTGGTGTCTTATAAAATTATGAACATTAGTTGTGTATTTATTATCATTACTCTTTCTCTGAGGGGGACGAGGAGAAATTTTTATAATCACGCAATAAAAAAGAGGGATTTGGTTCACTTCCTTTGATACTAAATTTACATTCGATCCATGGAATAAGATCCACTGTCAACAATTATAGTATCACTGTGAAAATGGTCAAACACTTCTTAATCTAACACAACAGAGGACTCCCTATAGTATTAGTGTATTATAGGGAAAGTTAGTTGAATAAATTAAACATTAGCGGCAAATAAGTCACGTGACACTCACTCCTGGACTGGAAGGCGGCGACTCCGCTTCACTTACCCCCGGGCCCGGCCCTGGAGAGAAACAAAGAGGATAAATACTGCGAACGCGAGAGAGAGCGAAGATCATGGAAAGCAGTTGAATTGAAGCCGAGCGAGCATTGAACAGCGAAGTAGCCGTTGGATTGGATGGTGGTGGCGGTGGGATCAACTCAACAGAATCCGACAAAACAAAACCCCAAGGCCTAAGTTCGTTGATCCAACCGTCCTCCTGCAAATGGCTCTCAATGCTTCCCATTTTCTCGCCAATTTCGACCCCAAACGGTAACCCCCCCTCCTCCTCCCCCCCCACCTTTCAAACCTACTTAAGCATCTATATATGCATATGAATGTATTGTGCATGTGATCCGTGCATGCTTCAGCTTCTGAATTGCAATACATAGGTGAGGTGTCCTCAAGACCGAAGTTGTAGCTGAGTTTTACACACAACCTTGATGCTTACTCCCGAAATTCATGGAAAATCCGTTGTTGCCTTTAGAGTTGCTCCTTTTTACTCAATTTACTCTCCTTTTTATCACTACCACTATGTTACTACTTTTATTTTTTAAGTGCTTGTTATACACACTCTGTTCCTTATCGACTCTATTTATTATTATTATTACTCAAGCCCATATTTTAGGAACTTACTTTGGGAGTTGACACCCTCTAATGAAAAAGTTCTGGAGACCAGTGGCTGATCACTATGTGTTTCAGGTCATATTTTAGATCCAGTTAGTCTGGTAAAAGGAGCTTCTTCTGTTTTAAATTTTAGATATATAATACGGTGGTGGGATTGGGGTGGTTTGATCTTGTTTAGATATAGAGTATAGGTAGAGAAAGGTGGTCAGGTTGCACTTGTAGGAATAGATTTTAAGCTTTTTGTGTGTTACTTGAGAAGTCTGGTAGGTAATGTGATCTAAGATTGGCTTGATGTGGAAGAGCTATGGGCAGCGGGATCCATTTCTTCATGACCAATTATGTTATTGTCCTTGTTGAGTAAGCGTTCGTTGGACGTTGATTCCAGGTAAAATCCGTCTCTGGGTAATTCACACATCTGCAAGTATTGCACCTTATGTACAAAGTTGACGATACGTAAACCAATGTAGTGTGGTAGCCTAGATAATGTGTAATAATCACCGTTCCTTTGCATAGAGATGGTAATACAGCATTGTATGAACATTTTGAGGTGGAGGATGTTGATTTGTTAGGATTGATGTGTTTAACTATAGATGCTCTAATGGTATTTTGTCAGGGATGCATATGGATTTACTGTGAGACCTCAGCATCTTCATAGATACAGGGAGTACTCTACCATCTACAAGGTAAATTGTCATCTTGGCATTCTCCGTCTGCTTAATCTCTGGTTTTGCAGGAGAATGAATTTAACTTAATTACTGCTTAGCCATGAGGATAAATGGACTCAGATTTTAGTTGCAGAGTTGGTTGAACCATCCGAGAAAAAGGGACTGCAATAGTTTTTATTTATTGTTTTCTTCTGGGGCACACGGGAGAATTAAAAAAGAAAGAGAGGGAGAATTGACAGAGAAGCAGAAGTTTTCTCTGCTCAATCATGCTTTTCTCATGAAGCTTATTTAATCTTATGTCCTTGATTTCAGGAAGAGGAAGAAGAAAGATTGCACAAGTGGAATTGCTTTCTGCAACAGCAAACAGGGTCTACTGTATCTCAGGAGAATGCCAGAACTGTGGAACCTGAAGTTATGGAGCAGCAAATTAAGCCTTTGCAGCAGTTGAGCGTAGAAGGGAATGCTTCAGGTGGAGTTGAGTCTGTTCCAGACATCCTTGAGAAGGGGGTGCCACCTATTATACAAAAGGAATCTTCTGAGGTGCAAAACTGGGTCCCTATTAGACCATCTCTCAGTCACATAGAGGATATGATGAGTTATCGTGCAAAGAAGAGAAAAAGCATGATAGATGAGTGTATAACCACTGACCATAACCATCTTCCCTTAATTATGGAGGAAAGTCACTCAGGAGAGGAACTTGAACAAGCATATGAAGAAGAACACTATGACAGCAAAAGGGATGCTAGCCGTCATGCTCCTAAAGAAGGAAGTGCTTCCATCAATGGAGTCTGTGCAGAACCCTTGTTTCCTTGGAAAGAAGAACTGGAGTTCCTTGTTCATGGAGGAGTGCCAAGGGACTTGAGGGGCGAGGTACTATCTTCCCTATTCACCAATAGTACCCAAGATTATGGTCAAATTAAATTTGGTTGTTTATCTCATCTTGGTGGGTAGGTGTGGCAAGCCTTTGTTGGAGTGAGGACACGCAGGATAGAGAGATACTACCAGGGTTTGCTGGCTGCAGAAAGTGATGCTGGTAAGGACCAGGATGGTGATAAATCACAATCACTTGAAGATAGAAAGGGACCGAATGAGATTAGTGTCCATGTGCCTGAAAGATTGAGAAAGCAAATTGAGAAGGTCATTAGATGCATGGAAACTGGACTTTATCGTTCACTCTTTTAATTTGTAGGTGCTACTTCTTTTTAGGGCCTGTTTTTGGGATGACAAATGAAGATCTTTTAGTTACTAATTATCCTTATGTGATCCTCCATTTTGTTAGTTATCTCACTAAATGCAGTATGGTTTGTTTTCCCTTGTCTGCAAGAAGCAACCTTTCTCTGCTTCTTTTGAAATGTTGACCTAGTTTTCATGTGAATGGCCTCTATTTACTGCATTGTCCATTTCCTTTATGCTCCATGGCACAGATATCACCACCTTTTTCTTCATGGTTTCTTCTTTATGTTCAATTTCTCATAGTCCACATTTTAATTCTAAGATGCTTATGCCAAATTCGCCATGTTTTGTATTGCACTCCAAGTTTCTCCCAGGGCTAACCTACTAATCTATTCTTTCAGGATCTAACTAGAACATTTCCTGGACATCCTGCATTAAATGAAAATGGTAGAAATTCCTTGAGGCGTTTACTTTTGGCATATGCTCGACATAACCCATCAGTTGGGTATTGCCAGGTAACTCTTGGCTGAAGCTTTACCTTCTTATGCTCCCTTATCAGGTTGTTAGGTAAGGTTGTTATACTCCCTAAACGTCATCTATATGTGGTAATTTTAACATTGAACTATAGGATTTGATA
The DNA here is from genome assembly GCA_013103745.1 of Gardenia jasminoides. Taxonomy (NCBI): domain Eukaryota; kingdom Viridiplantae; phylum Streptophyta; class Magnoliopsida; order Gentianales; family Rubiaceae; genus Gardenia; species Gardenia jasminoides. Next base: position 8,136,294 of record CM023103.1, read on the forward strand.
AATATGCATTCATTTGTCGTATTAGCTCCTAAAGTGATTTAGCTTGGGTCCTCACTTGAAGTAGCAGTAAAGACATTTAAAGAATTATATTCAATCTTGATTAGTTACAAAAGGAACAACTACGTATTTTCTCAATAGCATTTAGTTTTTCATGTGTATTCAGGTTATTAAATTTATTCCTGGGATTTGGATCTCAGGCTTAGTTTTATTTACTATTTTCTTTATCCCCAATGTTCTGCAGGCAATGAATTTCTTTGCTGGCTTATTACTTCTTATGATGCCTGAGGAAAATGCCTTCTGGTAAGTCTCAAATGCTTGCTGCCTTAAAGGGTTGATGCTTTTCATCATGGGATTCTAAGAAATTTCAACTTGATGTTGGACTGGACCAGTTGCTCTTTGTTTGTTTGTTTTTTTTTTTTTCAAGTGTAATGTGATTGCACCCCCATGAACAGAAAATGTGGCATTTCTAAAGTTAAACTACTGTGGTATACACAACTTTCAGATGGGAAATGTTCATGTGAGTTCGAATCTAGATAGAAAAAATAGTTTGTATTACTTTTGTGAACAAAAGGTCTTGAAGGGTTTACAGTATTGACACTAATAGTTGATAATTTTATGCTTGGATAGCCTTTTTTGGCCCTGCCTCTTTTAATTAAGGTTTATATATGTCACTTCTATGCATCAATCAGTACAAACACATATTCAAACACACAAACACACCCATGTGTGTTATTTGATTTGGAGTGCAAAAGCTCAGCTCAGCTGACTTTATAGACTAGTTTGTTTTGGTTCCTTCAGGACTTTGGTTGGTATCATTGATGATTACTTTGATGGTTATTACTCACAGGAAATGATAGAATCCCAGGTTTGCACCTCTATTATTTTGTAGTTCACTGGTACATGTATGCTTATTATGAGCTATTTCACATACCTAAAGCTTTTCTGGTCATTTCTTAGGTTGATCAACTTGTTTTTGAGGACCTGATGCGTGAAAGGTTTCCTAAACTGGGTCAGTCAAGTGCCACATGAATGTGCCTTGATTAGCTTTTTGCTATTTTAACATTAAACGTCCTTACTGGTGATCTGTTTGTTGCAGTCAATCATCTTGATTACTTGGGAGTGCAGGTTACATGGATATCCGGGCCATGGTTCCTTTCAATTTTTGTTAATATGCTTCCATGGGAAAGTGGTGAGCAAATTGTAGTCATTCTAAATCAAATTTAACTTACCAGAGGCAGACAATTTTCATGTCTTGTAAACCATTTTACTTTTGCATCTCATAATACCTTCAATGCTTAATGAGGCACGCTATGGGTTGCAGTTCTTCGGGTTTGGGATGTTCTTTTGTTTGAAGGAAATCGTGTTATGTTATTTCGGACAGCACTCGCTCTGATGGAGTTATATGGTATGCTGGTAACAAGTTGCAATATATGGTTGTGTATTTTCCTTTATTTTACTGATATCAATTTTGTCATGTCCAAAACTCCATAGGTCCAGCTATAGTCACAACCAAGGATGCTGCAGATGCCATAAGTTTATTGCAATCCTTGGCTGGTTCAACTTTTGATAGCAGCCAACTTGTTTTGACAGCTTGCATGGGTTTCTTGAGTGTCACTGAAGATAGATTGCAAGGGCTAAGAGAGAAGCACCGGCCATCTGTTCTTGCAACTGTTGAGGAAAGATCCAAAGGGGCTCGAGTTTGGAAAGACCCCAAAGGTCTAGCAACTAAGCTGTATAGTTTCAAGCACAATCCTGAATCCCTGATAAAAGAACCCAGGGTGGAAGAAGCTTCAGGTGACAAGCTAGTTGGCGGTGATGTATCACATTCGGAGTCTCATCCTACTACTGATTTGAGTGAATTACTCGATGGCTTAAACATTGATTCTGAAGTAGACTCACTTCCAGATCTTCAAGAACAGGTAGCCATTTTTTGTGTTTATCATCACGAAATTTTCCCTTGCTATTTTGGTTTCTCTTGCTTGGTATCCCTGAAATTTGTCTCATCCGTGGTACTTGCAACATTGATTCATAGGTAGATTGAGAACCTGTTTTTAAAGAATTAAAACACTCAACGCAAGCAAGAGATGCACTTTTCAGTATTTGCAATACCTCTGAATTCTGTTTCATTAATTTAGCTACTATTGCAAAAAATGTTCTTAAAATTGAATTTTTGTCAAAATCTTCAAAGAATTGACTGGGAAAGATTGATCAGAAGTTTGACAAAATGTGTAATTTACTTTGAGACGAGATATATCTTGAAGTACGTACGTTGTTGGACTTTTGTGGCATAGGTTACAGCTGTGTAGTTGTTTTCTTTGCTTTGTGAAAAGAGAACTATAGATTGGCGTGGGCAAGTATAATTTTCCCACCATCTTACCATACATTACAATCCCTTTTACCTTTCATACTTGAGGAAATAGTAATTTTATTTTGACCACTTTCAAAGCATTTTATCTTCCAAATTCGAAATAATCAGAATATCTATGAAAAAATTGCCTTGCCCTTTCCTAAGTGTTACTAATCAACAGCTTCTTGGCAGGTTGTGTGGATGAAGGTTGAGCTGTGCAGATTGCTGGAGGAAAAAAGAACTGCAATTCTAAGGTCAGTCTGCATTTTCAGTTTGTTTCCCTTTTTTTTAATTTCTTGTCTGTGTGATAGGTTTATGCGCATCAGTGCAGTGAGGAAGTTAAATGTATCTGTGTGCATAATTTACAAAAGAAGTCCTCTAAAAAAGGAGCAATGGTGAGCTCCGAGTTCCAAAAAGAAGTATTCAAGAATTTTTCTGTTAGTAACTCAAAGGTGTTTTTTGGATTTTTCACATTTAAAATTTCTGTTTACTCTTGCTTTTCAAGGTTTCAAAATCATTGATAGATCTTGTTCAAGGATTTCTGAGCTATCAAATGTTAGTCCAAAAGCAAAGCTGTTTTCAACAGCCACGTATTGTGCCTTGATCTTGCATGGTATCTGTGGTGTATTCTTGTGCTTCCAGTTTTCCTCCTTAATGCTTACATAGTTCTTCTCAGTACTTAAATGAGAAAATGTCGCGATTTCTATATGTGCCACACTTAACTTGTGACATTAAGTACACATGAACTTAAACCTTTTTCTTGGTTACTCTCATTGATGGAAAATGTGATTAATACATTGGCTTTGAAATTTTTTCTTTTTCTGAAGTCTTAAAAGGATAAGTTCTGTTTTCCAGAGCTGAAGAGTTGGAGACAGCCCTTATGGAGATGGTCAAGCAAGATAATAGACGACAACTGAGTGCAAGGGTAAGAATAATTTGTATTAGTCCATTCCTACTGCAAAGTTCATGTGTTTTTGGAAGACAATGTGTCACATAGCATATGATGCAACTTTCTAAGATTGTAGAGATGTCTTCAATTTTTAGAACAAGGAAAAGAAAGGATCAGCAATTTCCTTTAGTAACTCTGGAGCCTGCCGATTACTAAATTGTTTTGGATCTTGAGCTTATACATTCTGTAATACAACAAATAGATAAGCACGTTATACGTTTGGGAAAAGTATCGCTTTTCAGTCTGAGGTTGTTTCAGGTAACAGTGTCTGTTTAACCTTTTTCTCTGCCTACGTTTCTTCTTTGTGTCTGCTGTTATGCAATGTTACGGCAGTTTGCTCTTTGACCCAAAATTAGCATCCTCATTCAGCATGGAAACAATTGGAAATGTTACTACAGTATTTAGATATTCTTATGGGTATGTAGAACATGTGAACTATATACTGAAGATATCTACTAGTATAGTACACATCATCTGATATTTAGTTGTAGCAATGAAATCAGCTGTTCTGCACATCTCTTGCCCCTTAGGCCATGAAAAATAATCAGAGGAGATATAGGAAATGACCATTTACCTTCTGTCAATAAGGGTATCCAGTTCTGGGTTTTTCTTTTTATCTTTTTCAAATTTCTATTGGATGCTTATATTTTGTGGAAGTAAATTTTTTTGTTTTTCACTTTCCTATGCCTTGTAGTATTCTCACTTTGCAGGTTGAGCAGTTAGAGCGAGAGGTAGCCGAGTTACAGCAAGCACTTTCTGATAAGATACAGCAGGAGAATGCTATGATTCAGGTTTTGCAGCAGTTTCATATTAACTTTATCTTAACAAGGATTTGCTTTTGTGTCATGATAACTCAATTTTGCATAATCACATCCAATATTCTGCAGGTCCTGATGCGAGTTGAGCAGGAACAGAAAGTAACAGAAGATGCTCGAATTTTGGCTGAGCAAGATGCAGCAGCTCAGAGATATGCAGTGGAAGTTCTTCAGGTTTTATTTTGTATAGTATCTTATTAACTGGATTCATTTACCTTCTGGTTGCTTTTTTGGGGCCCCCCGGGGGGGGGGAGGGAGTTCTTTGCTGATTCTCCCCTTCCTCAATTCTTTATTTTTCTATATGTAGAAACATATTTTCTTTTGTTAATGCAGGAAAAATATGACAAAGCTCTGGCTTCAATTGCAGAGATGGAAAAGAGAGTAGTTATGGCAGAATCAATGCTGGAAGCTACTTTGCAATATGAATCCGGCCAAGTTAAAGCTCTAGCTTCTCCCGGGTTTGTGTTGTTTACAGTCTCCTGTTTATTTATCATCTGATTCTTGTCGTTGCAACTCAAGATATGCTAACACTTGGGTGTATATATTTTGGATTGGTAAAGAAATGGGAACGAGAAGGGGGATTTGAGAAAAATGAGGGCTTGCAAATGTCTTTGGGTGGGGTTGGGAGGGGTGAGGGGTGCATGCAAAATTACCTAAATGATTCTGCATGTTGATCAGAATGGAGTAATTCTAAATCTGACAGAATTTAGAAATCTGCTATATGTTTCTAGTGTTAATTGTGTGATGCTTAATGCGTTTATGATTTGACATTTATTAGAGAAGTTCTTTCTTAGTGAAGAACATGATATGTCATTTGTGTTCCCTCTCTTACCATCCTCTCTCTTGGTTTTATTGACAAGACAAGCTCACTGTGCCATCTGTATCTTCATACTGTTCTTGGCTTTGTGACAAAGTTTTGAGTCTTAATTGTGCTGAAATACTTGTAGGTCTGTTCGTCCAGATTCTCCTCGGGATATGCCAAGGAGGACTGGTTTGCTCTCTTTCGGCCTTGGCTGGCGTGATAGAAACAAGGTACAGAATCTTGGCTCTCTCACATGTTCTCTATAGTTATTGGTCAATCTATCTTGTCTTTTTGCTGCTTTTACATGGTTATGTGAGAGAGCTTGCAAATCAGCATTCCCTTCACAGAGTGAAATTGAGTAGGTTCTCATGTCTTCTGTTGGTGAGGTAAAAACTTCCAATGGTCATTGAGTAAATAGTGATAAACAAGCAATATATCAAATGCATTCCACTTGTATTAGATGGCTACAATTATGCAAGGCAAGACAAAAATTTATTGAAGATGAAGAAAATATCTCATGAGCATTGCAGGATGCATGAATATGGAGGTGCAGAAGCATCAGATTTTGGTTGTATGGTTTGATATCGATCATTTTCTTCATACAGAGAGAAATAATCCAACAAGATAAACAGAGTGATGCTGCTGTAACCGTTGAAAGTAAGTCTGCTAATGAGGGCGTTGATACAAGCGGTGTACAGAGCTAGGTGAATGGCCGTCAAGGATAGCAAAAGGAGCTCGAACAGATGGAAGATATATCCTCAGCTTCAGACTGATGGCTGGTTGCCAATCACGTTCTTCTGCCTTCGTTTGTGGAGAATCAGAAACCTAGCTATTTTTGTTGTTGACAATGGTATTGATGCATGTGCTGGACTATGCTGGTTATTGTGAGCCAAGTATTTTTCATTTCTTTCTGCCTCACACTTTATGTAACTATATATATATTGTAAAGAAAAAAGGAAATCTTGGTGATCATTCTGTTGACTAGAGAACGTCTGCTAAAAGTGATGATACTCTTCCTAGTGGGGGGATGCTAGACTTGATGATTCTTTTCTTAAAGCGGAGTGATGCACAGACAGAATTTTCACTAGTGATTGTCTTGCTGGCCATCTCAAATGAAGATTTGAGTACTTAATGGCGCCTCCGATCTAGGATACATCAGGCATTTAGGTGCACGGATTAGTTGCAAATTTTTCCTAACGCTCTGCGGCTGTCAAAACGAAATCTTTGACGGGTTAGGGGTCCCGGAAAATGGTACATGCCTGATTGATGTGCGTTCTTCGAGCTTTCTAGACTTCTATGACGACATTAAAAACGTTAGTTCACATACATAACAGAAGAATAGGCCAGAAAGACGACAATAATTTAAGGCAATCTGATGTAAACCTAGCTACAGAGAATGTTAAAAGATTTAAATAGCTCTCTGGTAATTTGTGGTTAATTAACATTGACACAAACGTGAGGATTTTCCCAACAGATAAACTTCATCTCTTTTGAAACAAAAGCATCTCTTCAGTCCGTCCTGCTTTCTCAATAAAATGTGTTGAAAATATGGAGATTTTTAACTAAAACCTCCTCTCAAAAGTGAAAAGAACACGATTGAAAGTATGCAAAACAAAGTCTCAAGTTGAATTTCAATATCCGTACCTGGAGTTTGCTCAAAGGAAGAGGGGCAGCGACGTCGGCGCAGCCAAGGGCATTAAGCTTTCAGAACCGAAGACCAAAATAAAAAAAAAAAAAGGTGAAAGGCTGGGAAGGACGACATTTTGATGCTTGTTCCGAGTGGCTCCGAAGGCGGCCGTTGGATGACAGATGGCTTCGCGACTGGGTAAAAGCTTATTTGAATCTCAATTTACATGTTGATTTAGGTTTCCCCATTGAACGGAAGAAATTTTTTTAATTTCAAAAAAAAAAAAACAAAACAATTAAGTACTAGTATTTGATAAAGATTAACTTTTTATTTACTAATAATATAATGAATCTTTCACATGTACATAAGTTAAATTTTATATTTAAATTCATATTATATGAAATGATCTAAATCTACCAACGTTAATATATATATATATACACATACTGATACTGTATAAAAAAGTTAATTCATCTGGTGAACAATTTAGTATAACAGTAGCTTAACTAAAAAAAAAAAAAGTTGCAGCTAAATGCTATTAAGGAATGTAAAAGGGGTGAAAGGTATAAGTTGATCATCGAAAGGGACGAGAAGGATAAGATGGGCATGGAATAAATTGCTGATTGTCATTGACATCGTCTTCATTTATCTCTTTTACCACAGGAACTGTTTTACAATTTCTCATTTTCTACGGTTTGTAGAGAGGCCTACACAGATTTTAACTTAAATTTTGTGTTGGTTTAAGTTAGATTGACACCCTTGAAATAACTCCTCAGCTAAATTTTCCCCCAAGAGACGAGAAAGATTATAGGAGACGGCTAATGCTTAAACGAAGGCGATGCAACGGCAGACAAACTAAATACGGGACTTTTTCTTTTTCTTTTTTTTTTTTTTTTTTTTTTGGGGGATGGGGGAGAGGGAGGGGTGGGGTGCTCCTTAAATTTACTACACTGTGCACGACCAATTTACTACTGTCAACTTTACAAATGCCAAAAACCCTGCATCTCTATGAAAGAAGCCAGGGTTACATGAGATGCTCTTCTTGCTTCCCGTACCAGAAAGGTTTACTTTCTTCTGTTCAGAGGTGGTTTAACTTCGCAGATGAAGGAACTATAGAATAACATCCTTCAACTGTTCTCTTATTATGGGCTTATTCTCCATTTGCGCTGACCAGATCAGTGCTGCCATCCAAACTGCAAAAAACCAGAACTGAGGATACAGATTACAGGTAGAAAAATCTCCCCAATCCTCCACTAAAGCCACTTCCACAGAGAAGAATCATGTGCCATGACAAGCATTTCCCAAGAGGCTAAACTTGGCTCCGACTGTAATCAGAAGACAGCTGACATATTTCCTGCACTTCAAACGTTACATGAAGCAAAATTTTACTATCAGCCGCAAAATTCCAGACTGCTCGTGATCGAGCACAGAGAAAATTGAAATTAAATACTCCTGAACCAATCAAGAATCACTTTACTTTCACATTTCTATATCTCAAGACTATAATTACTCACATCCTAAAGAAGCTACACCAGCGTAGGATACTTTTGCTGCACAAAATTGAGACTTACAATACACTAAAGGCTATACAAGTTCTAACCATACACTAGAGAAATTGTCAGTTCTTCCTTTGAATCACGAGACCATATCTGGCCCGGAGATCAGAGATATGTACACAGCTTCCATCTCGTAATCATCTCAGATAGTTCTACGTCTGGAGAATTATTCTCTCTAACCTTCAAAAAACCTCAATTCTCAGAGTATAGCATGTCAGAATTGGTGCAGAGTTCTCCCCTATATTGCTGTACAAAGGTGACAAAAAATTTAGCTGCGGTGACCAAGGAAAACTGAAATGGCATAGGATAACTGACTAAAGAAAAAGACTTACCCATATTACCAATATAATTACCACCATGATATTCAACATGGTAGATCATAGCCTGGGTTCTTGACCAAATTGCCTGCAGCAGCCCCCATGCATTTTGTATTGACATCATATGATGAAAGAACAGTTCTCTGCACAAATCATAAAACTATATACAGTGACCAACAAAACCAAAACTGGAAAACACATAAATGCCAACGCTGTGTCCAAGGACACAATGTATAAGGACCAGCATTCCAGTTTTATTCTGCTATAGAAGCTACCACCTACAAATTATGGATACATAAAGCATACTGTTACCAATCGAATCATGAGAGCTTCCTTGTAAATATACCACCATATTGTGTTTATGTCTTGTTTCCGGAATGTAAAAAACCCTCAGTCACTTAAATCCATGGTACTAGGACTTCGTTCATTCACATATACAAGGACCGGCCCTTAGCATGTGGATCATTAATTCCAAGTGCACCAAAGTGGCAGCATTCATGGCTGATATTACTTACATAGAAAGCAGTCTTGACTAAAAAAGCTTGCTATGGCCAGATACCTCAGTCTTGGCTGCCTCACCAAGTAAACAATTGCCAAAGACCGCATAAGTCACGAACTAAAAGAACTTGATGAGACAGTGACTGATGGCCTCTGTATCTCTCACATCATGCCTCTCGTGAAAGAGTTGTTAATTTAGTGGGACAGAATCAAGGCTAAATTTTCGTCAGCAACAGAAAGCAAAAAGTTTTTCCATTCCCTTCCTTGTACTCTAACCGGTTAATATGCATTGCAGCATAAACAACTTTAAATTGGTTTTTAATATGCCCCCACACCAATAAACACTTGACATGCCAAAATCAGTATACCATGCATTCTTGAGCAGAATAATAACATAAACTGTGTTCGGAGGCTAATGGAATTCCAGATGCAGTAGTGCAAACGGACATTATTGGTGTCCATGTTCGACCTTAAAGCTACCAAAGAAATGCAGCGTTCACAAAACATAAGTCAAGTGAAACAACCAGTATGCTGTGATATTTCACAAAATACAATACTTACAACTGGTTCAAAATCAGGGCTAGACAAATTGATGGTAAGATTTCTCATCAACAGCAAAACCTGCATTTCCAGAAAAAGGGATGATTCACTCACCTCATTGTTACCAAAATCCACATCATGCCAACAATGAGACTATAGAAGAAAGAGAACTTTTTTTTAAAAAAAAGAAAAGAAATTGGCATCCAAGAGACCCAGGCAGTTCACAAGGTTTTCACTGAACTTACAGTTTCAAAATTTATTGGATCCATCTCCTTAAGCTTCTGCACATGATCCTCAGCAGTCGGATCAAAGACACTGCCAATGAAGCTATAAACTTCAGCAAAGTCTGGAATGCCTGTTTTAAGGAAAAAATGGGCTAACTGGTAATCTCACTCTTGCTCCAAAACAAACCAAAAACAGAATGAGTTCCACACAAAGAGACTCGGAGAGGACAGTTCTCTTATGTCATAGGTCATCTATTGTACTATAGCCTAAAGTACCGAGGTAGATATTAGTACTAAAACAATCATGCACTCTCAAAATAGAATAAAGAAAAGCAACATAAAAGGCAGACTACAGTTCCACTAATCATTTGCGAAAGTGAAATTCATCTAAAACTGCTCCAGAGTGGCTTTAATCTTTGATAGAGTGATTAAGGACAAGTAACGGAACATACATCATGGGGGGAAATTCCAACTAGTTTTCCCCATCAAGCAAGCAAGAAGTTGTTGTTTGTCTGCTCAGACTACATGCATAGATACAAAAAATGTACAATCACACGGAATGTGCATTGTTGCTTTTCAATTAATACGTAACAATCATAAAGGTTCTCTACAGAAAACAACATAAACATCAGCTAAAAAGGACAAGCTGCAATATCAATTAGAACTTTTCTGCATCAGTCTAATGTTTGGACAAAAACAAAATTTCTCCCAGACAAAAACTTGCATTATGATGCCATAACAAAGGCAAAAGCTAGATCTTGCAGACAGCATTTTTCCAAATTAGCAAAAGTTAAAACTTTAAAATGCTGCAGCAGAACTCAGTAAGTAAATCAGGGAATTGAATAAAGTTATTACCATGAAGAAGAGAACCTTGCTTTCCCTGTTTTGGTAATTCAGAAGCTGGAAGTGTTTTATTAGAACTCCCAACACCAGTGATATAGCTGTTAGTAATCCTTGTAGCTCCCTTTGATCCAATATCAGCTGAATTGGTAATGTAATCTATCACGATAATTGCAAAAAGTTCCCTCCAGTGAAATTTTTCAGATAGACTAATATGTAAGATTAACAGTATAAGATGATGTGCATGCCTTCGGCTCCATGAAGATTATACTCATCTTGGGATGGCAGGACTCCACTTGATTGAGCACTTGCGATCATGGAAGCATCATCCCATACGGGATATCCAGGTGGAAGAGAATTCACTGAGGAAGGATAAGCAATGGATGCTTGTACAGGAACTAAAACTGAAAACATTTTGAAGGATATACAAATCAGAATTTCATAAACATTCTCAAAATTTCTATAAAGGAAATACTATCATCTTACAGTCAGACCATTTTTGGGAGCCTTTTGAGGATAAGGATGAGCAGCTTTGCGCTTAGGCCGCGGGGGTGGCACATGTGCTATTGTCCCATTCTTTTGCACCTTTAAAAAGTATTTCTGGGCATGGCTGCGGATCTGTACAAACAGACCACAACATCAATTAACTGTTACAAAGAACTGAATGGTAATCAAAGATGGAAAAGTTCATGGAATAGAAATTGGCATCTAAATTTGATGTAAAGGATAGATTCAGAGCATTCAAACAACAATTTCATGGCCAGCAAAGAGGCCTCTAAAACTCCAAAATAACCCCAAAAAAAGGATCAATAAATACCACAAGGGAGTTGCAGTAGCAAATTTAGGGTTAAGTATACGTCAAAAAAATACAAACATACATGTGTGTGTGAGTGTGTGCATGTAGGACAGGATTGGCACCAAAAGTCAGATAATAGCAAGAAAACAAAGTAAAATGTGTGTGTATGACAAAAAGATTCCCTGTCAAACAAAACATGTTTTCTGGTGCTGCAATTCCCATGGCCTACCATGGTTCACCCAAGTCTCGAAGATGTCATTACGCCAAATATTTCTGCAGAATGCTAGCCAGTCAAAGGCTGCAACTATCAATATCTTAATGGTTCTTATTTATCATACACGGATTGGAAAACCTAAATTCCATAAACTGAGTATAAATTTACCGAAGAGTACAAAAGTTTCTACAAAATGCACAATGAAAAGAAGAATACAAGGAGAAAGAACTGCCTGTGGCAGGTGAAATGGACACCTGAATTACAGTCTTCGAGCCAACAAAATCTTCAATTTTCTTCCAATCCCTGTCAAACCTGAATCACCCAGAAAGAAAAGTAAGCAATAATATTGCTTGCTTAGCTAGCTACCCTGCTTGCCGGGTTTCTAAACCAAAAAAAAAAAAAAAAAAAAAAAAACTTGGAAATAGAGCACCAAACAGAGATGTCGGGAATGGCTTTGGAAGAATAAGGGGGGGAAAAAGCTCTTCTTTTGGTTTAATGCAATACACTGCCAATCAATAAATCAAGTCTCTTCTCTTCGAATCAAGATGATTAATCAGCAGCTACAAAAGTCTTCTTTGTTGGTTCGCAGAGAGCCTATTATATCCTATGGAACTATTCCAGTTTATGAGGACTGTCTCCCAAACAGTAAGGCTAATATTTCAGCAATTTTTTCAATTCTTTGGTATATTTTAGCAATTCAACGCATAAATAGAATAAACCAAACTCCATCTAGCCTGTAATTCCACTCCATATCTATGAAGTTTGCATTTGAGGGAATTTCTAAGAAGTTCACAGTTGCAATGGCTATCTTAGTATTAATGAGCAAGAGCCAAAAAAAAATGCAAATTATCGTTAAAAATTTGTAAAGGAATTAATTCAGTTTTTCCCAATTAAAATGAAGATGAACACTCAAAAACAAAACCAAAAAAAGAAAAAAATTAAAAGAAGGAAGAGAGAGAAAGGGAGAGAGCGGGCGCAGGATGTGGTAGTACTGACATATGGAAGTACAAGGGAGAGGATGTTTACAGTTGAAGAGCTTCCAGGAACTTGTCGTGCTCTTCTTCGGTCCAGCTCTCTCGGGACTTGGTTATGGTGTAGGGTTTTCGGATCTTCTTGCCAGACCCGGACCCCGACCCAGAAGCGTCGGCGTTCGAGCCGGCAGTGGTTGGAGTGGCTGAGTTGGGCATGGACTGAGGATTGGATAAGGACGTCGTCGTCGTCGTCGTCGTCGGGGTGGAATTCATGCCGCACCCTCTAAAAATTCACCACAGCGAAAAAAATTTACCACTTTTTTACGTGCTACTCTAATCAGATAACAGTACTGAGTGCAGGGAAGGACACAGAGAAGGCGTTGGCACGGGCGGTTCTCTTGTGAATGCGAGCTTGGATGATTCGGGGCCGGTCAATTAATCGCCTCACTATCTCAATGCTCCAGCGATTAATCGGCTGCCTTTGCTTTTACTTTCACCTTCGCCGTTCCGGAGGAAATAATCCTATGCGGTTAGCATGCGCGTATGACTTCCACGTGTCATTGACTCGCGTAGGCAATCAACACAACCTAAACAAGGGTTGGATGGGATGGGACGATAAAAGAGAGGAAATACAGTACGCAAAAGTGCTTATTTATTTGAAAAAAAATCTTAGATAAAATAAACTAGTTTACAAACCAAGGCAAAACATATGCCCTTACTATTTTTTTTTTGGTAAATACATATACCCTTACTATGATCTTCTATATAATATAGAGGTATCATGAGTTTAAAAAAAATAATTAAAATAAAATAGTTCTAGTTAGAGTTATAGTACGTACGCATCTTGATAGATCGCATGATCTGCTGTCCCATTAGTCTTTATTTCATATATCTAGCCTTTACTTCATACTGGTCTAAATACCCGTGCTATACACGGTGATGCCATTATTGAAAGAAATAAAAAAAGATGGTGGATTAATAAATTAATAAATTTTTATTCAAATAATTAAAAGCTAAAATTTGTCTAGCAATAGTTGGAAGTATGGCAATATTTGTATGTTGTTCATCAAATATTCTTGTGTGGAAAATGGATCCTGAAATAAGAATAGAAATACATATCAGAAAATGAATGATACATGGATAGAAATGAATTTGATAGCGTTTTTTATTTGGTTTGAAAAATAAAATACTTACAAACATTATGCATTCGAGTTGATAATCTTGTACGAAAATGTGAACATTATTCACACCAATCAATCTTTAATATGAAAGCCAATATTCGTGGATTGTTTAACTCTATTGAATTTTGTGGAGTTCGTACTACAAATGAGAAGGCACAATCTTTGCATGAATTGATGCGTTGGTTGAACAACGTACCTCTATTTTCCTGAGAATTAAAAGCGTACGAAATTTAAAATTAGTGTATTTTTATATAGTCTATAAAGGGTATTGTATAAAAATAAATATGTATAAAGAATTTCTACTTTCCTCTGCAATTCTGTAAAATATGAAACATTACAACGAAATATGAATTATGTATGTCAGTCTCGTAAGTTGAAATGCAACTCAACGCTGGAATCTTTAATTTATATGTTAACATTGTATCTGTTAGAGGAAAAAATGTGATATACAATATAGAAGAATACATTGAAATGAAAGATACATGAAATTAATTACCTGATAATAGTGTTGACCACGTCATTACAATGTATACATATTGTTTTTCCAAAATGAGTTTCATATAGTCGTTTATAATTTTTGCATAACTCATCAAGCATTACAAACTGGTCAGTAGTCAATTTGTTGCAATTAAATCAATTGTTGCACATTTATATTAGTTATGGCATAACTCATCAAACATTACAAACTCGGACTCAATCTTCCACTTATCCTACCACTATGCTATTTAAATATTACAAAAAGGGTACGCAATTTTCATTATCAAAAAATCAACCAGGAAAAGGGAAAGAGAGCGATACTCAGTACACTGTAGGAGAAAAAAAAAAAAAGATATCAATTCTAAGCCTATCTCCACAATTGCGTTTAAGTAATATATACAAAGTTGAAGCACAATTCGCCGACGACAGTTCACCTTGAGAAACTAAAGATACAAACACAACTATTAAAAAATAATTAAAGAAAAGGTACATTGACCTCTTATATCTGTCAAAACTATAGTCCACATTTTAAAACTAAATCTATTTTAAATTGAAACCAACATAGTTAAATAACAAATTAAGTGAAGAAAAGATTCAAAATAGAGAAACATCAAAATATATGGAGGTTTGTATGGTATAAAAACTTGGCAAATTACACGAAAGTATGCGAAGATCAATTTGTTTTTATTTTGGAAGGCTAACAGGATTAAAGGGTAAAAGAATTCGGTCTATAAAATAGCAAATTGAGTGTACAAAAGAATGAAAATTGAGGAAACAACAAAATGTGTGGATGTCTCTATGGTATTAAACCGACAAATTATAGAGTAAAGAGACCAGTAATATTATACTTGAAATATCAATAATATTTGAAAGTATAGTAAGCATGGTAATATTTGAATAATAAACAGGACCAGAAATTGTGCTTTGATGTGTGCAATGTTTCAATTGATGCAATTGAGATTTTATCCATCACATTTTATGTGAAAGTTGTCTTTCGTCAGTATGAAGTTGTTGAAACTTTTCGAATGCTTATATGGGATCGTTGTGGTGCACACTTCATTTTGTAAGCAATTGTTTTATCATTCGCATTCTTGCAAGTTTGAAATCAAGGCGTCAAAATGCATGTAAAGAAGTATGCTCCATGCTAAAAGGCAAGGTCTTAGATACGAATAAAGGAAAGAAGTTGACTAACACAGCTTTTGTTTAGAAATTGTGATTGAATCGATGGGAGTAAGCAATGAAAAGAGATGATAGATAGTGTTGAAGTGATGTGAATAAAGAGGTAAGGAATGGCAATAGATGGTAGATAGCGGTGAAATAATGAAATTCTGTTTAAATATTAAAGAGAATTGGTTAAGATAGATATCTATTGGTTAGTATGGATAATGTTTTTAAAAATTAAGTAATCAGTTACCATGAATAATGGGTTAGTAGATCTGGATGAATAATCTCTGAGTGAAAGTTATTGACGTGAATAGGTGTTGCGTGAAATTGAGAGAAAAATATTTAACTAATTAAATTAGATGTAAATTCCTAAAAAAAGGGATTAGGATCTCCTTAACTTGTGGAGGCTCTTGGCCTGCAATACATATATGATATATAGATAAATAGATATCTAGGTGAGAAGATGTATGTCTATTAGGGATCAGATTTAGATTAATGAAATGATCCTCTATTCATTATTGGCTTGTTAAATCCACCAATCCTAAATGTCAAAAAAGGAGAGTTCAGGGAAATCATTCAAGCCAAGTTTTCAAGATTTCACATATTAATCTGTTATATTCATAGGTATGCTTAATACTAATTGTTTGAAAATCCTTTTATAATCACATAAAAAAATACATATGTTCTAACAATAAATCATATCAATAATCGCTTTGATGTCGATGTCAATCTAGAATGATATTGCGTGATTGAATTCATCATTTAAGAGTCCAAAGCCATGTCACAGCACGCTTAGAGAAGATACACAAAAAAGTTCTACTCTTGCGGTCGCGCCTACCAGATCTCTCACCATCGACCAATTTGCGCCGCCGATGATTTGTAAAATGGTGGCGAGGAATCGTAGAGGCGGAGGATCACTCAAAAAGTTAGTGGACCCACTCGTGATTTGTTGATGCTACGTGTGCACCAATTCAGTCCACATACTTTATGGTCCTGCGACGTCGTGTCATATACCAAAACAATAAACAAATACGAGAGGCGTGGCCGCTTAACTAATGCCCCCTAACGATTCTCAAGTGTGTTAGTTAAACTGATAGAAAAACTGATAATCCTGTGATCATGTGGCGGGCCCCCCACAACGGAGAGAAAATGCCAACAGCCCCTTTTCCCTGCGCCGAAACGGGGAGTCAGTCGACTGTTGGATCCTCGAAATCGACGGCTACTAATGTGGTAAATCATGTGTGGTGGATGAATGGGCCTGCGCAACCAGTTTCCGAACGCAAGGGCCAAACCAGTTGCGTTGCTTCTTCTTCTTCTTCTTCTTCTTCTTGGCTCTTAGACTTTAGTGCAGAGAGGGGGTCAGAGGAGAGGATCAAATGACAGGTGGCAGCAGATGGTCCGTCACCCTTATCAACATCATCGCCTTTCATTGTCCACACCTACTGGACAGCCCAAGTGCCCAATCCCAACTGCGGGGCGCACAGGGTTGGGTCGGCCGCGCCATAAAGGCTTGGCCCAACCTTTGAGTGCCGGCAACCGCGACCGGTGAGGCTCAGGTTCAAATCAATAATGTCAATATCAAAATCATCAAATTCAAATCACCCATTTTCACATGTTTCACAGTTCACTTCACACTAGTCTCTGTTTAGTTCGAATTAGGAATTTGATCACATCAACGAAGTGATCTCACTTCTTGGCAAGATTTTTTGTCTCCTGCTTCTGGTTTTGGTGTGACTCAGTACGGACAAAAGCCTTAAGAGAACGAATTCAAGCAGCTGTAATCTAAGAGCTTAAATACGTAGACAATACACATGGATGTTCACATGATTTGGAGTTGTACTCCTACTCTAACCCACCATTGCTAATTTTTACAACACTTAACCTCCTTTTTTCTTTCCTTTATTGGCAGTTATTTTAAACTATACACGCTAATTCATACCTATATATATATATATATATATATATATATATATATATATATTGAAATATATCACAGGTTCTCTGAATTTTGGGAGACCCCTAACTACTTGTCACTTAATAAATTTATATAGCATTCCTCTAATAATTGAATAAAAAATGAGGAGAATAAAATAATCAAGTCAATAACCACAAGAAGAAGAGGATGGTTTTTTGTTTTTTGGGAGGAGGGTTGTTGATAACCGATATGGTTGATTATAACCAGCCAAAACGTTAAGACTTTGAAGTTACAACTTGTGTTCCAATTTGTCACATTGCTTAACCTAAAGGTAATGCCGATGGTCCACAGGTTTGCCGTGTTTGACCGCCATCCCATTCGTCATCATTTATTGTTTGCACTGATATTATATGCATTATCATAGTTAGATGCATGATATACAAGTAAAATTTTGATTTAAATTTAAATTCAGATGATTTGCATCGCATCGATGGTGACAGTGTATACACTGTTAGTATATAGATGATTAGTTATTCTTTTAGCCTAATGTCAAATCCCAACCTTTTTGTTATTACAGTTCCCGTTTGTTACAATCTCACGTAGTGACATTTTTCTTTTACTTTTATTATTTTTTGTGTGATGAAAACTGACTTCATACTCAACAAATTATGATTACTAAGTAATGGTGTATGTTAGACCAAAAATAAACTAACGGTGTATGCACGGAATGAATATGAACTCTCACACTACCATTAGAATATATTGCGACAGACAAAAATAAAATCTTATTGTAGCATTTAGGTATAAAACATAGAATAATGAATTCATTAAGTCATGCATTGCTAAGCTTTCAATTGCATGGTGTATTAATTATGTAATATGTGTTATATAACCTGTTAGAAATTATTTTTTAAACACAAGTGGTAAATAGTAGAAGCATTTTATTTATGGGTTTATCTAGTGGGTGTCTATTAGGCACTCGTTAATGGGAAAATTGAAGGTTTCCAAGTGCTTACCTGTTAAAAGCATTTTTATTAGTTGATAAAAAAAGTGTGGGATTAGCATCTATCTTTGTGATGTCAATTATCTATTAGTCAAAAATTAAGGTCACCAAATTGACAAACTAGAAATTCAGGGACAAAACATGTAATTTCGACTCCTCCGATTACAATTATGGGGAAAAAGGCGAAAAAGCAATAAAGAGTGGAAAAATCTCCGAGGGTGAGAGGGATTATCGTTTCGTCTCCACAACTCTGAAAATATTTACTGTCACTGATAGTAAAAGCGTGACTGGTGATTTTGAAGCCTTCAATCACCGGCGACGAAGAAGATACCGCATGGATATTCGACTTGCAGTTGGAAGCATTTCATCATGCAGTGCAAGGCCTGATTCAAGAAACAGAAACTCTCAGAGTTTTAGAACATATTGTTCAAGAAAAAACTCCAAACGACAGCCCCAGCAAAATGGCAACGACGGAAATGGAGGTGCTTCATCTTTCTAGCATATGCTTTATAACTTCGATGTACTTCTGGCTCTAGCATATTTGTTTATCAAGTTTTTATGCGTCAGTATTTATATGGCCTTTTAATTTTCATTCCTCTTAAATGAATGTTCGATTCTCACCGTTCCCGCAGCTCTTTCTGAAAAGAACTAGGACGTTTAGCTTATTGGCGAGACTAAATTTGTTCTGTTCTGAGGGAGGGGTCCATAAAAGGTTTTGGTCTTTTGGATTGTCAGTGGCCATGTAGAAGGTCACCATAATTTTCTCTCGGTATTGGCCAATACTTAGAAGGAACAACCAGATAAAAAGGAAAGAAAGAATCAAAGAACGAATGGAGTATATATACTTTTAACTCTCTACTGTATGGTCTGGTCGTGTTTGAAGTTAAGACCCGATTTATGATGGGCATATTATAGGCTTAATGCAATATATTTTCCTGAATTCTGTGGACTTTTAAATAGTGTCTGTGAATACTTTTAAGCTTTACAGGTTGTAGAAAATGAAGCGTTAGCTTGGTTGTTCAGTTCATTAGGCTTTCAAACAGCTAGTAATCAAGTTTTCCTGCAACCAACATCTCTGCTTTACTCATTTAGTTTGTGCACTTGGACCAATTAATGACGCATTTCAAATCTTTCTGATGGCATCTTTTAATTATCTGTCTTTTTCCTTTTCTTCTTCTTTTGTCTGCTCAACTTTACAGCAAGGCGTTTTTTAAAAGACCTTGCAGTTCATGGTCGTGCAAAGTCATCTCAGTTTGTAAATTAGTGATTCTGCTATCTTCTTTTTTTCCCCCCTTAAAAAATACAGAGAGAAAGAAATGGAAATATGGTTATTTTTACACTTAACTGACTGTTGAAAGATGCATGATCTAATAAAATCTCACCTTTTTGGCATTTTTCCTCTACTAGTCTTTTTCTCAATCTCGGAATTTCACTTTTTATATTTCAGTGTATCTAATTCTCCTGATGGTATATGGAGCAGGGTACACTGTTCTTGTAATGCTTTACACTGTAAGTTAATGTTCATCCATGTTGATGATCTCAAAGTAAAGCTGAAGGTGAAACTTCGACACTTGGTCTTTCTTCTGTTAAATGCGAAAAGGCTTGTATAGTCTTGAAGGTGAAGTCATTTATTGATTGTAATGAAGTTAGGATGCCATTAAATTAGGCAATGGAATCACTAAATAGAAACTTAGATACTGAAATGTACTTGACATGAGTATCTGCAGACAAAACTTTCCATGTGTCAAGTGAATTCTGTGCTCATGCCAGCCACACATGCTTCTATGGTATCAGATTTTGTCCAAAACTGGAGTGTGTTTGAAATCGGCATCTGGAGATATTTGTTGCATGGGTTTTTCATCTATTGTATGCTAAATACAACTGATCAAGGGTCCAGAGTAACACGTCCAGATAAATTTAAAAACTCTCCTGGAAGCATATATGCCAGAATATATACTTGACTATCTGAAACCAAAAACAGATCGTTAGTATGCTGTATTACAGCCATGTCATGGTTTCATGAACTTGTAGCTGAGTTCTATGAATGGATGAAAACTGTCTCATGGTTATTACCAAACAGCACGTGATATGATAATAACAGGTTAGGATTTTTTTTTTTCCTGACTATATATCTAGATTGGTTAATTTTCTCTGTAACTTAAGCTGCATATGGTTGAATGTATATAGGAACTTATGTTGTTTTGTGGAGCTATAGAATTTGTTTGTGCTTTAGACTGATGATCAAATCAACTGGTTGTTTCTTTAGTAGTGGCTTATTGGTTCAAGATTTTGCTCAACTGTAATTGAACTTTATTTATAAGAGGATTTAATTATTGGCTACGTGATAGTCTATTCTGTAAAAGAGCGTTCCTTAGGAGATCAATAAAAAGAGGTATAAAACAATGCTGTATAACTTATGCTTTTATTGTTCTGAATTAAATATGGAATTGTGGACAGGTTGCAGGTTGAGCTGTCACGTGAAATATTAAGACTGGTAAAGAACTATTGGGAAGAAAACTAAGATGCATTTCTGTATATACTTGGGGAATGTGGTTGGAAGTATGGGAAATTTAGTAATAGATTAAGAAAAAGGTATTTTGGTAGAGATTTAATAAGGATTTCATTAACTATTTTATAGGATGAGAGTTGATTCATAAGTTGGTGGACACAATCTAATATAACCTTTTAAGTGCAGGAGCTTGTAGGTCTTCTAAAATATGAAATAACTCTTTGTGCATGTAGAATTCATAATTTTAAGATTTTTTTCTCCCTTCATTATGCTTAAACTGCCTGCAAAATTACAAAGAATAAATTTAGTATTGATTGTACTCCTAATTATTTAGGTGACAAGTTCTCAACTGATTGGGACAAGGCCTGGTCAAGTTACAGGAAGCAAGGGAAGAAGACCCCGTTTTCACGGTTTTCTGACAAGTATGTTAGCTGGAACCCTAGGCGTTCTGAGTACCCACTCTCTGAGGAGGTTGATCCCATAAAAAGAACAGAGAAGTCAAACCTCATGTTATGGACCAGTCGGAATTTCACTCTTGGCGGTGCTATTGTTATAGTCACATTTCTTTTGATCTACACCATTCTTGCACCAATCAAGTGAATTCATTTGACTTTGTTCAATACTTAGAAACAACTTTGTGCTGTAATGATCCATATTCAGTAGGCAAGTGAATCCAGGAAAGGATCATGTAAAATGTAACTTGATGCAGCAGCTTCTGTGAGTAAATATGGTGAATCTACTGTTTGTCCTCATTTGTTTTGACCTTATTTAAATTTTTGTGTCTGCTATTGAAAAGTTAGTTTATGGCCATTCTTCAGCATCGTTTTGATTGATCCGGTTTGCATAGTGAATTTTCACTACCAACCAAACTTAATCACTTAATGGTCTTACTGTCTATTGCAGAGTGAAGATTTCCTGATGGAAAGTATGATTAGGTGGCTACAATTGTTTGCAGAAAACAATCACTATTACTGTCTGCCAAACTGGAAGATAAACTAATGCCTTCTAGCAAGCCCTGCTTTTTTGGAAATTTTGTTTGAACTCTTGCTCATGTTGTTTGATGAATATGATAATTTGCAGCAGAATATCTGAGAGAGAATTTTTTGCATTGCTTCAATAATTTAATGTTTCTTCGTTGTTTTCTTCTGAACTTAACATGAGAGTTGCATGGCTTCATTTCTTTCCAGTATGAAAGATTTCTTTCTCTTTTTATGTTTCCTGGAGGTAGAAAACTCAAAACTCCCATTATTGGGTCTGGGGTCAAAATTTCAACTTCTCAAGCTCATATTATCTAATGCAGCAGGGCAGCATTGAAATTTGTTATCTGGTCTCCTGCAAATAATCACTTCAATACTACAATTAATTATCAGTGATTTAGATGCTGTTGGTCTCCTGTATATATCTCTGTGCTTCTGCTCACTTATTACATCTATGACTGTAAATAACTTGTTTTCCATCTTTTCTTCTTATTTCTCGCTGCCCTTGTTCGCGAAATAGGTTTTGCTGATTGTTGGTAAGGAAAAATATCTCAAGACAAATTTAGAAGTTGAAATACTTAATAATGTGCTTTCCTGTCCGTGTCCTCTTTCTTCTTCTCTCCTTTATGCCTGCTTGATGTTTTCAGTTTGTGTTATTCCTTTTTTCCATTCTACTCTTTTTCTGAGGGGCAACATTTTGGCCTGTTTGCTCATTTTGACGGGCATAGCTTTCAACATTCTTTTGATGGAACGCTCATGTCTTGCAGGAAGTAGGAAAACCCAGAAATCAACTGAGCTTGTTTGGCTCTGGAACATGTGTGGGACACTCTTCAGGTAATCAGTGGCACATTGTCTGCGTGCCTTTTCTTTTTTTGGGTCAACCAATGAAGATTGCTATGTTTGAGAAAACATGAATAGTAGCAAAGTTATTATTGTCTGTTTTAGGTGGATTTATGGCAGATAACTTGGGAGTGATTCATAGTCTGAAAGATGGCATCCATATGCATTGTACTTCATCCATTCTGTAACCAATTGACCTGATTGGATACTCAAATTTGATTGCTTATAAGTAGAACTTGCATTTTGTGAAATACTTGTTTGAGTAGTTCACTGGAGATTAAGCACTTTTAGGAAGCGGGTATCTCAGGCATAGTAGAAGCTATTGCACTAGAGTACCTGTGTACACAGGCTTTCATTCCCCAGTCCGAGTAAGATAAGAGTACAAGAGTGAGATTGATTTCTTAATCATTAGCTGTTAACTTTTTTGACCTTATTTATTAGCACATGCTCTAAGCAACTCGTTTGTAGCATATCAAATTGCTATTTGACTTGTTTTTAAACTGAGCAACTCTATGATGTTTCATAGCAACGTACACAGTATATTGTCTCTAGAGAGAATTAAGTTTGGATTGATATTTTTTGCAAGGGCAACTGATAGGAAGGAGATTATAATTTTAAAGTATGCATAATTCTAGAAGTTATTTCCATTAATATTGATAGAGTTTCTTCCTGTGCTTTGGAAAATCCAAGAGGATATCTCTGTAACAGTGACAAAATTGAGGCAAGCTCAGTGTAGTAGACCTTATGGTGAGCTTCCAATCTGTATAAAGGTACACACGTTTGCTAGTATTTTTCCAACTTGTTTCTTCGAACTTTCTTCCAAAAAGCAGGTAATTATTGTCCTCAAAGATATTGTTCTCCTCAGGTTTCTTCTGTTTCTACATAAATCTTGAAGCTTTTAGAATATCAAACTGCACGTGTCTTCTATGCAGCATCTCTGTTTTCTTTCTCATTTCTATTTACGATATGATATCTCCTCATCATAAAGGATAAGTTGACTGCAATGGCCCATACTGAAGAAATTACTTAAGCCCTGACAAAGAAGTCTCAGCTCCATCCACACCAAGGCCACGTTAACGTTAAGATTTTTCATATATCATGAACTTCTTGAGAGAATGGTTCCAAAGTTGACACAAAATACAAGAGTATCAAGGGGATGAATACGGGAAAGCTGCGGTGCACTAGTAGTAGCAGTTGCAGGCAGTAAGGAGAGACTGTCCTAGTGTATTGTATCAGAAGGTATATTGTTAGAACAGTTTTATGCTAGCGAGCTCGGCATAATAATCAGGAACAATCCAGGGATGATCGTGTCTATCATCTTGTGTAACCAAAATTTTCCGCTCCAATGTTATCATTGATCAAAGTTAACCAGATTAAGGTCACAGTTTTCATCACTGGTGAACGAACATCTGCAACATACTCTTCCATTAGTCTGGCATCCTGAGAAATGTGGGTTCGACAACAAATTCTTTTTTTTTTCTCCTTTGTTGAGATTTCACGATTCAAATTGATTACTGTATCTAAGCGATTCAGCCAAAAAAGAATGTAGACACGCTTAAACCACTGGAGTGATATAAAAGGTGCACCAAATAGGGTACCTATTACGACAATGAAATGTTCATGAAGCCAAGGAAGGAGTCATCAAGGTTTAGGTGCATGTAACACTGGATCGCTTGACAAGTCAAGTAAGCGTCGACTGATATTCCTCTAAGCCCCGGCATAAATGGGAACGTAAACGAAATAATTTCTTCTGAAGTATAACCAAACTGGTACTTTTTTGCATTCAAATTCATCACTGCTGTTTAATAGGCATAAACGTCTCCTACGCTTTGCATCAAATTACAAAAGGAGTACCACAAGGGTTCCCAAGTACATATGTGTAAACATGTGATCTAAAACGGAGGTTCCGCAATACAACCATTCAAGCACTTGACAGTCTGGACACCACAAACACGTATGGGGTCATATCCCGCGTGTATGGAGCACTTGAGGCGGCATTCGTCGTGGATGGTGGTGGCCTAGTGGACAGCATACTTAAAAACGACATAATGAGGCCTTTGGTGGAAGACTTTTCTTTTCCTTCGTCGTCGTCCATGAAACCACCAAAATTTTCTTCTCTCTTTGAAGAATTCGCCCTGTACGTTTTCACTAAAACCAATTTTGTCCCTAATGAATTATATTAACTAATTTAGTTGTTGAACAAGTTTTTTATTTTCAATATAAGATTTTTGACCAAATTTTATTCGATCCGCATGATAAAATAGATTAGACAGATCATTAACACTGCTTAATATCTACAATTGCTTAACGTTTAATTTAATCCTTACCCCATTATTTTAGATGTTAAGCAATTTTAATAATTTTTCTAGTCTGTTTAGCCTGTTGATTGCAAAAGGTTAGATCAATGTTACATTATGCATGCCATTGTAGATCCATGCAGATTGAATAAAATTTGATCAAAAGTCTTGTATCAAAAATAAAAAACTTGTTCGAAAACTAAAATGATTAAAATAATTCATTAGAAACGAAATTGATTTTAGTGAAAGTATTCAGAGACCAAATGGTGACGTTCCCTTTTCTTTTTAGGATCTCTGGCCACCGAATTTTCTTTTTTTCAGGAACCCGGAATGAGAACATTTGAAGGGTTCAAAATTTGACCATCGCTTTGTCACTAGATGGTCGTATCAAAGATTACAATCATTTTCCTAACAAAAAAACATGATTTGTTATTAAAGTACCCTTCTAATACAAATGATAATATTTAATTATCATATGCTCCATCCTGTCAAGTCGTAAATCAATTTCTCAATGAATACAGATTCCTCTTGCCCCAAGGGAGAAGGCAAAACCCAAAAAACACTCTCAGGAGACTAAAGAAATCCCTTCTGGACAGCTCCAATCCATTTGATCGCACAGAGTACACCATCTTTGTTAACCGGCAGAACAAAATCCAATGTAACCTAGATATAAAAACAAAATTGAAAAAGAGTCCACGAAGGTGAAAAACCATATCCAGCTCAACGGCAATAGCAATAACCTGAAGCCTAAGTATTGCACGTAGAACGTAGACTCTGCCTCTTACCAAGATCAAACTCTATCATTTGGCTCATTGATTTGAAGTGATGCTCTCGATAAGCTTGCTTCCAGTTCATCCAACTCATCCACGTCCAAGTCATCATCATCGTCGTCATCAACATTGTCATCAGGAAGCGCTTCCGCAGCTTGAGCAACTGAAGTAGAAGAACTTGGTCCATCTGTAGTAGAGTCTCTGTCATCCTAAAAGCGACAATCATAATATACAAGGTCAATAATGCAACCATAAGACTTTTGAACAAACAACTGAACCCCAGAGGACACTTGGACAACATAGAATCACTTACAATCCTTTGGACTAATGGATTTCAATTCAATGAAGAATTAGAAGGGTACTTTAATAACAAATGTTTTAGAAGGGTACTTTAATAACAAATCATGTCAACAAAATAAAAAATGGTGACAAGTTTAGCATACCTTGTGTTCAGGAACACCCGACTCTTCATGTCTCTGGTACTCGTCATAGGCCCCAACATCATCCACAAACAAACTAGCATCTGACAGGAACAGCTCACGACCACTACAGCATTGCAATCAGACATTCAGCGAGTAGTTACCGCACTGGTAGTGTTTGTCTACCCAAAAAAGCAACAAGGCTCAACAAAAGAGAGGAGAACCAAGGTTGATACCTCATACGATCATTTTTAGCCCTATCTGCCCTCTGAGCAGCCAAGCCAGCATCTCTTTCCTCCATCTTTCTCTTCCTCCATTGCATGAAAAGCTCAGGAGTCATAGGAGTTGTAGTCGCTACTTTTGCACGCTGGTTATGAAAAGCATAAACTTGTCAAGAATAATTCCAAATTGAAATAGCAACTGGAGAGCCTGTAACTGAAAGGGAATAAAGTCTTTCCAGTTCACCTGATCTTCAATCTCCTCTTCAATAGATATTTTCTCAGTTTCTTCCTCAATCAAAGCCTTCATCTGAGATTTTAGAACATATCCAGGAGGAAGAGCATGTCTGTAATGGCAATCTTTACCACCATTTGGGCAAACCCAAAACCAACCATATTGCTTTTTCTCCACTGCTTCCAAAAAGTATTTACATACCTGCCAATAGTTCGGATACAAGTAAATAAATTATTACAATCTGCTGTTCCATGTGCCATGCAAGGAATACAGGGAAAAGAGAAAAGGCATAATGCAACGAGTAGGAATATTTTGAAAAGCTTCGGAAAATGCTCATACCAGGAAATAAATTACCCCTTGCAGATTGGGATTTATATAACTAACTAACTAACAACCAGAAATATTGAGATATCCTTTTTTGGCAAACCTATATCTCTCATCAAATTGGAAAAATGTTGCTTATGGCAAAACCATCATTAATTAAAACCGACCAGCAGCACCAAATAAAACTAGTATTTTTGACTAGCCACATCAGCTTATAAACATCCATAGTAAGTTAAACAACCAGGAGTTTAAACACAAACACAAAAAGTTGAATTTCCAATGCTCATAGACAGTTCAAATGATGAAAGTTCTGCAGGGCTGGACCAGTAGTCCTACAATGCGGAGGAGTGTAACTACCAACTATGCAACACTCTGCACTTCCAAAATGCTTGGACAACCCCCAAAAAAATCTCAATTTTTGGCATGAATCCACTTTCTAAACCGCCAATGTCATTTTAGAGGGGAGACATTTCTCCCATGTCCAAACATTCCTTGAAATTTTCGTCCTAACCTGAAGTGTCCCCCCTCCCTAACCCCCCCCCCCACAACGGGGATTTTGTAACCATTGTAACATGGTTTTGGTACCAAGCCCTCTTTTTAGTGCAGTATTACAGAAGTTACACCATGCATTTGTTGTGAAACATGCAGGTTTTGACTGATTAATGCCAAAATAAAAAAAATTCCAATGCATAAGAACCATCTTACAATAAAGACAAGAATATATATCTGGAAAAGAGTATTTTTCAAACAATAACAACATCAATCCAGCTAAATGATAACAAAAAGATGAATAAATCAATTAGAAACTTTCAACCACCTGTGATGCCAATTAAGGATACAAAAGAAGAGACCAACTACTCGACAAAATTTGCCTCAATAGGACACACAATGAAATAGTATCAAGAGGGAAATGTTGAAAAATCATAGTTCTAGTTCAAAGCATTGTTCAAATATAAACAATGGACCGACGTAAATACATCAATGGGGTAAAGGACTTACTATATCAGTAGGCTTATTTTTATTATATTCATTACTTTTCGACTGCACAACCTTCTCCAACATCTCCTGATCCCAGTCGTCCATTGTTTCTTCTTCTTTACCTTCAAACCCAAAGAAAAAAGCATAGCATATAATTCAAACGCCACCAAAAGGTTCAGGGGCCAAGGAGGGTAAAGCAGGGAGAAAGGGGGGGGGGGATTATAGCTATAATAAAACATGCACATAATAGGTTAATCTTTGAAAATTTTTGACTTTTGGAAGAGGTTCTGGAAAAACATTAATGTAGCACTTTATTTGGAAGAGTTCAACTGGTGGTCGGAGAGTATGCTAAAAATCCTTTTGAGAATTTCTTCCAGAAGCTCCTACAAACAGAAGGTAAATTTTTTTTTTTTTTACCTTGATCACGCGTGTCGCTGTAGATGTCAATCTTCTCCCCCTTCCTTTGAACATTCAAATCATGGGAGAACTTGCATTTAAAACCCTTGGCACACTGCCCCACCTTAAAATACTCGCATAAAATTGATTTTGGATCAACACCTACATGAGAAAATGAAAATTATCTTAGATTTACTTTTATTCTAACGCAAATTCTACACAAACATTAACCAAAGAAGAAGACCATTTACAAAAAGGTTATTCTGTTAGCAAAGATTTGAATAGCTACAGAGATTACACAGAGATACTTAAACTATTGGAATTGACATAGGGGGAAAAAAGGACAGTTTTGATAATTACCAACGGGTACTTTAGGCTGACTGACAGCAACTTTGAATAACTCATTCAGCTCCTTCTCTTTAGCCTTCTCTTCTTCCTTCTTTTTCTGTTATTTAATAAAAAATCATCGTTGATTATAAACTAACGATAGCTAATGTGCACAAAAAGATACGAGCTTTAATTGAAGACACACAGCACACACACACACACACAGCACACACACACAGAGACAAAGAGACAGAGGGGAGAATATCACCTTGGCGTTGGTCTTGGAGGTGTCAGGTTTGGGCTGGACGGATTGCTTGAGGGATTGGACGTATTTCTGGACATTTTTGGACTTGTTCTTGTTTTTGAGACCGAAGGTCTTGTCCTCGACTGTCTTCTGCTTCTTGGATAAATCGGCTTTTGATTGCTGCTTGGGAGGCATCTCTTATTCTCATCCAAATCCAATCGCTCGGCCGCTTGTTAATCAATTTGTGCTGATAAAAATGTATCCCTCTTAATCTCGACTGCTCTTGTAAATGGGAAGGTGACTTTTCTCTTGTTATTTCTAGCTGTCGGAATTGTCGGTCGGCAAGAGAGGGGGTGGCCGGAGAATGGAAAGGGATAAATACTTCAGCAGTCAGCTCTGTCTGTGAAATACCAGTGAGAGAACCGAAGACGAAAATACCAAAAGAAGACGACGATGGCAATTGGGGTTCTTATACAAGGGTTTGTTTTCCTGAAGGTCCGTACTTTTTTTTCTTTTCTTTTTTTTTTTATTTATGATCCCCCCCTTCGATATTGCCCAACCCATCCCTCTCACCTGCCTATTTTGTTGAAATACCTTATTTTTAATATTTACCCTCTTCTTTTGCTTTTCTTTTTCTTCTCTGTTTATTTAATCTATCCTTTTTACCAGAATTTCATGGATTGTTGTCCTCCTTCATGATTATTCCTATTATTTTCAAGTCACTGTTCAAAGAAAATTTTGCCTAAGAATTCGCTGTTATCTTTTCAATTTTTAGTACATGAAAAGTCTATCTAAAAGAAAACTTACAAATTTAAGAAAGAGTTTTCTCATAGGTGGACACCAGAAAAGTAGTGGCTTTAAGCATGTTACTCAATCTTCCTTTTTTTAAGAAAAGAAAGGGGAAAAAAAAAAAGTGTAACACAATCACTTTGTAGTTTTAAGTGGAAATAGCAAATCCATTTTGGTTGAGTTTATATATACATATAAACAATGTTTTTCCTGAACACCGAAGTAGTTGCTAAAAGTTAACCAAATTTAGTATTTTCTAGATTAACCAATGCACATCATTAAAAGATACTAGTGGGAACGGCACATCCTACGTGTGTATAAACTTAGAAGGAAATTTTGTTTTCAAAGAAGAAAGAAATAACAGTTGATTAAGATAAGTGGAAATTTGAATGAGATAGATTTGATTGAAGAGTAGTTAATAGGAGTAAATATGTGATTAAATATGAGTTAAAAGGTGTAAATTTGAAAACATATAAACTTGTGTAAGAGTTGATGGGGCTAATTCTGATAATTCGTAATAATAATTATTAACAGCAACCGCCAAGTCTTGGCTTTATTATTATAGAGATTTTTATAGTTCAGCAAAGTATTTATCATTTTCACTCCTTCGTTAACAAATAACAAAACACGAGTTCCGTAGCGGTGTTTTATCCCTTCAAAGGTTTCAGGGAAGAAAAGTAAACCCATGGGCATAAGTCTCACGACCCCGTGGCTAATCGGCAACTTCAGGCTTCTCGTCACTGCTCAATTAGGCCCAGAATCACCCGGCTTCAGGCCCAAGGATCAAACATAGTCCACAATCAATTCCAAATTGAGTAAGAAGCGGATCGTCGGGTCCAGACCCGGAGGACCAATGATCGAGCTGCGAGAAATGCCCGCCTTTCAATTTCAATCCTCGATTTAGCCTTAAACGACTCCATACAAACAATTCTTTCAGGTGTGTTAAAAAAGAAAAAGAAAGAAAGGGAATGCTCTCCACTTTTAACAGAAGCTCTCTTGTTTTTAATGAGGGACGCCATAGTCATTTTGGCTTCCTGCTCCGTTACTCTCCCTCCGACTCATTCTAACACTCCTCCCTCCCGCCGCCGCCGCCGCAGCCCGTCACCTCGCACAAACCAATCACTTAATTCCACTACTCCTTCACTTCACTCCACCGTACGATGGGATCATGCTTCCACTTCACGCAATCGCAAAGGCGTCAAGTTTTACACCGACCTAACTTCCAACATCGCCGGAGATGGAAGATTCCAAGACTTGTTCATGATTGCCGAAAGCTTCGTGGTTTCAGGTGGGAAGCCTTCTCAATTTGTGGCATTGGTCGATGTCGATATTGTGTCTGCTGGGATTTCTAGAATGATCAAGGATGGAAAGCTCGGGAGCTTGATTGAGGTGTTAGGTGGTCTGAGGAAGCTAGGATTCGCTGTGGTTGAGCTCTTTGACGGTCTCGCGATGGAGGCACTTCGGCGGGATTGTCGTCGTCAGTTAAGGAAAAGTGATGACGTGGAGGAGATTGTGAGCTTGATGGAAACACTTCAAGGTGAATTTTAGTTGGAGTAGTTATGTTCTTATTTTTTTAAATTATGAACAGTCATTATACCTTCTTGTCCGATTGCTTGCCATTATTTGCTTTGACTATTCACTTCGATGTCGTAATCTTTCAGGGCTTGGTCTTTCCACTAAAGAGTTGGTTGCGCCCTCTGAGATCATAAGGCTTTGTGTTTACAGAAGAACCCCAAGTGCTGCTATAAGGTATGATTTGTTTTGATTCAAGAATATCAATTTGGTTCAGAAGTTTCATAGTTTTCTGTCTAGTGAGCTGCGGTCTAGTTATTTGATGTGACATTTTGCAGGTATGCACAAATTTTTCCGCAGGTACATACGCTATTGTGTACCATAATGATTGAATTTGGGAAGAAAAGGGACTTGGTATCTGCACTTGTTGTTTTTGAAGTCTCCAAGCAGAATCAAGGTTGTCCCAACGTGTATGCCTACCGGACAATCATTGATGTTTGTGGACTCTGTGGGGATTATTTGAAGTCTAGATCTATCTATGAGGTAGTTGCATTTGTTTGGATTTTAATTCCTGTTCTCTGGGAAGTTCACACACAAATTTTACCATCTGACAATTCATAAACCAATGGCCAAGAGTCATGCGTATTACCCACTATGACATTTGTCTCTTTGGAGACCTTGTTGTTGGATAGTGTCTTGTTAATTGTTGTTATATGATTCTCCATCCTAGTTATTCTAGCTCATGTCCTAAAACCTTTTATGTCACTTTAGCATTTAACACTTGAACGGATGATGGCTTATGCAAATTTATCTTGAGCATGCTTTTGGGCCCTTCTTGTTTGTGAATTTTACTTGTACAGCCAAAATTATTCTCTCCTTAAGCCAATTTGTAGCTGTTCACAAACACTCGAAGATGTGAAATGGTGCGTGCTTGTGTTCACTATTAAAATACTTGTAAGTTCAGTATTTAAGAGGGAAAATTTGAACCTTGCACTTCTAGGTTGCAGTACTGGGTTGTCTGAATTATTTGATTTATGTAATTGAGAGATAGGTTTCTCGGTAAACTGATCTTTTATCTGCATTTGCTTGTCTGTTACGAGGTTCCCAGCTTGCTTTGATGATTTACTAAACCCTGTTTCATTGTTTTCCTCTTCTATGAGTTTATAATTCTCAATCACTGATCTGTGTTTGAGTCTAATAAATTTTATTTGTTTCTCATATTACCTATTTTTTAAGACAATATTTTACCCATAAGGGATTTCAAAAGTTAGTTTTTCCTATCTCTTGTGAACTGTATGAACACAATGCCATTCTAATGTTTAAATTTTACTGCAGGAGCTACTTGACTGTAAGTTTATCCCAAATACTTACATTTTCAACAGTCTCATGAACGTTAATGCCAGTGATTTCAGCTACACATTACGTATATATAAGCAGATGCAAGTAATGCTCTCTCTCTCTATT
Organism: Gardenia jasminoides; assembly: GCA_013103745.1. Classification (NCBI taxonomy): domain Eukaryota; kingdom Viridiplantae; phylum Streptophyta; class Magnoliopsida; order Gentianales; family Rubiaceae; genus Gardenia; species Gardenia jasminoides. The sequence continues at coordinate 8,168,829 of CM023103.1, forward strand.
TATTGTCCCTTTATTTACATTGGCATACTGGTATTCATGCACTGTGGAGCAGCAAAAAGAAACTTTATTATGTCCATTCTGTTTGTGATTGAAAAGTGATTCTGGAATTTAACTTTATCATTGAATGTAGAAAGATATTAGTCACCTCTTTCTCCTTCTTCCCTATTTTCTTTTTGTGATCTTGCATTTCATTACTTGTTCAATTGTCCAGTACTTACCTTTTTTTTTTTTTTTGGGGTGGAATGCCACGTCCAGAAAGTAGGTGTGACAGCTGATCTGGCATCGTACAATATCCTTTTGAAGTCTTGCTGTCTTGCTGCAAGAGTTCATCTGGCCCTAGACATTTACAGAGAAGTTCGACATTTGGAAGCAAAAGGGGCTCTAAGATTGGATGTGTTTACATACAGTACAATGATCAAGGTACAGTAATATGCTTTTTCTGTCTCAATTACACTCTGCTTGGTGCATTATGTGCTATGGAGGCTTCGTATCCAGGATGAGCATAATAAACTTGTGTGCAAAGCAAAGGAACAAAATTCACTTGTGCAGAAGGATTCGTAGTTCATCTCATGCCATTCTCTGTATTGAATATTCTTGAATTGTCCATTTGGCTTCTCCAGATCAGGCAGTGGCTTTCTGAATGCACTTGCAATTGAAGGCACATGTTTAAAATGGTCATATTCTTTCACATCTATTCCAAAGACTTAAAATCCTTAATATTATTCCAACTCTGAGATCTATGGTCAAACTACTGTGTACCTTGCATGGTGCTCTAACGTAGGCAATCAGCATCCGCCTAACTTATTTCTTAACTGCCTTTTGAATCCAAGTATCATACTTTTTTCCCCTACTATCTTCCTTCCTAATATTCCTTTCTCTGGTTGAACTGGATTTTCACCCTGTGAGGAGTTATCTTTTTATCCTCACATTCCCTGCAACAATTATTCAGGTCCTTGCAGATGCTAGAATGTGGAGAATGGCGCTGGAAATCAAAGAACATATGCTGCTAGCTGGTGTTATTCCCAATACAGTAACGTGGTCATCATTGGTCAGTGCATGTGCCAATGCAGGTCTTGCTGAGCAAGCAATTCAGTTGTTTGAAGAGATGCTTCGGTCTGGCTGTGAGCCTAATTCACAGTGTTGCAATGCTCTTCTTCATGCTTGTGTTGAAGCTTGCCAATATGATAGAGCCTTTCGACTCTTCAAGTCCTGGAAGGAAAATGGTATTCAGATGCCTGTAAGAAAAGATTTTCGTTGGATGACCAAAATAAATGATTATGCAAGCCGCAGGCATGAAAATTCCAGTACAATAACATGTAGAACCTCTGACTCACAGCATCCACCCTTTCCAATAAGGTTTCCATTTGCACCCACAACTTCAACATATAATATTCTGATGAAGGCCTGTGGCACTGATTACTACCATGCCAAAGCATTGATGGATGAGATGAAGATGGAAGGTCTTTCTCCAAATAACATAACATGGGCCATCTTGATTGATATCTGTGGAGGCTCAGGAAATGTACATGGTGCTTTGCAGGTACCATAGTCTACTTCATTCGTAACGAATAGTAATTACCATGACTTCCTGCCCTCTCAACTAGTATGTTCTTAACAATGGTAATATGGAATCATCAGGAACTCTTTCCTGGTTGCATCAATAAATCGTAGTATCAAATTTATCCTCGTCATGCATTGCGATCACCTCCACCTCATCTCCTATCTCACCTCCATCCTTTTCTACAATGCCTTGTTTTGCTAGTTCAGTGATTCTCATTCTCCAAATCACTGATGCTTGGCCATGCATTAATCAAAATATAAATAAGTGCTTCTGCAAAGAATATAAATTGTTTTGTAATCTTTCTCCATTCTGTGCAGATCTTAAGATCCATGCACCAGGCTGGTACTCAACCTGATGTTGTTACATATACAACAGCTATTAAGGTGAAAACTTTCTGCTAGATTTCTACTAAGGCTGATTGTATCATTTATTATATTCAAGTGGATGCTCATTTTAATGGATTTTCATCTGCCATGTAACAGATTTGCGTGGAACACAAAAATCTCAAAGCTGCATTTTCATTACTTGCAGAAATGAAAAGATGTCAAATAAAACCCAATCTGGTAGGGATCCCTATATTTGCAAGCATTCTTTTTGAAGTTACCTGGACTTTTCTGGTAATAAAACCCATGAGGCAGACTTTTAATTGATGCTAATAGCAGAGGCGTTCAAAATGATTTGGTTTCTGTTGTACATTTTCCTTTTGTACATATGTCAATTGTCCTTAGTTATATGATGTTTGACCATTAAAGAGGTGACAAATGTGAAAAGTGCTGAAATATTTTCGTACTCACAATACTGCTTGAAGTTTGTTATATGAATTACTTAATGTTTTATTAGATGTATTTTCAAGACAAAATCTGCTTCGGTATTGTTGATTTTTGAAATTTCATTTCAGGTGACGTATAATACTCTTCTCAGGGCTCGGAGCCAGTATGGTTCTCTGCAGGAGGTACAACAATGTCTAGCAATATATCAGGATATGCGAAAAGCAGGGTATGTTATAAAAAATCTGTGTGCTTGTATGCTATTCAAGTCGTCGTTTTAACCATTTAAGTCCACAGGGTCTCATTACTATCTTATTTTACAGGTATAAGCCTAATGATTACTATCTGAAACTGCTAATCGAGGAGTGGTGTGAAGGTGTAATGCATCAAAACAAACAGAATAAAAGCCAGTTCGCTTCTGATAGAGCTTCTTCGGAGCCTCAGAGTCTGCTTCTTGAGAAAGTTGCAGAACACTTGCAAGACAGTAATGCTGAAAGCCTGTTGATTGACATTCAAGGGCTTACTAAGGTATAACCATAAACTTTTACAGTCAGTTTAGGATGAAGGAATTTTATTCATTCTTCTCCCTGGGTTGGAGAATTTAACATTAGTGTAGCTGAAAGATAAGATTTGAAATTTCCCAGTTAACTTGGAGGTGGAAACCTGTATTTGCGAGATACGCACCAAGGAAAATCATCTTTCACTAAACCTGTTCCCATTGCAGTTTGTTGCATAGCTGCAGTATTTTATGTTGAGACAATGTCATGGTGTTAAATAGTAGGTTGACAAACCTCTGTATTTATTGCAAAAAAATATTAACCATTTGTCTGATAACTACTAACCTAATCTCATGATGCACAAAACACGAATGTTGCGTATAAATATGCATATTTTTCTATTAGAATTAAGCCATCCATCCAGCACATTGACAGGCTGCTTATTTATTTAATTAAATCTTCCATGCAATGCATTGACAGATTGAAGCTCGCATTATGGTTCTTGCAGTTCTGCGGATGATCAAAGAGAAGTATACTCCAGGTAATTTGATAACGAGTATAGTACTATCTAAGAAGTTAAATATATGTAACGCAATTAAACTGTCAAAAGCTGCCCTGCCCAGATAACAAAGTATCCTGTTTTAGGAACAATTTCAACTTTTTATGTAATGCAATTAAACTCTCAGAGCTGCCCTTCCTAGATAACAATGTATCCTTTTTTAGGAACAATTTCAACTCCACAAAATTGTAAAGCTGAGGTTCATGTAGGAATTGCATATGCATTATACAAACATTAGGAATTACATTTGCCTCGTACCTTTGGGCATTTCAATATTTTTCCCTGGTTGTAGGAGATTCAGTGAGAGATGATCTGTTGATAATACTAGAAGAGGAGGTGTCGGGAGGTGCTTCCAGACATGAAGCTGGGGCTAGAGAAACAATAGCTAGCTTGTTGCAGTATGATTTGGGGCTTGAGGTTCTTTCAGTAGGATCAGTAGATGGTAGAAACTTTGACGGTGGTTTTGAGACTAACCTTTTGCACCCTAATTCAAAAGTTTTAGAAAGAACAGATCTGCCACTGAAATTGGAATCTCCTTCTAGGAGGCCTGCACTTTTACAGCGATTGAAGGTAACTAAGGGATCATTGCATCATTGGTTACAAAAAGGAGGTGCTTCTACCTGCAGACCAGACTCATCTCCTTCTGCAGAGAAGTGAGTTGAATGACTCCTGATAAAGTTGTCGAGTTTGTAGCAATTATTATTCTTTTATTCTTTGTATATAGTTGCAGTTCAGTGTTGCATTTCTCACAATAAGGTTGTAGATAAAGGTTGCATTTCTCTCAAATAAAATGTATTTGACTGAGACTGACTACAATGTACCATCAGTAAAGGCAAAATTTAGAAATGGATATGGAGAAAAATCACATGCTACTCAAAATAGTGTCTGCTCATTTAGCCCTGGTTTCATGCTACTATTGCACCAATCATGCAAGTCAAAGGAGAGGCATCCTAGAGATACAAATAACAATTTTAACTTCAAATGCTCAAGCCAGATCGAAAAAGCAATTTAACTTCAAATACTGAAGACACTGCTCGGAGACATCAGACTTCTCAAATTGTTTATTTCAATGAACTGAAGATTGCTCCGACCACAGCTGAATAAAAATACACAATAGCAAATCAGGAAGTCTTGCTAATGAAAATGCAGATGCGCAGCACGGTTTTCCACCCATCAAGGGAAATATGACATCGTTTCAGAGCCAATCCTTCTGCTGCAGCTTCAGGGGCAGATAGACCTCGGACAAATACTGAAAGCCGAACGAGCTCAAGGCCTGAATCTCAGCCTTCTGCTTAGTCTTCACCATCAAATTTAACTCCTCAACCCATCCAGGATTCTTCTTCACAAAATCCTCCTCCAACAGATCCTTCCCAGTCTTGATATCCTGCTCTGTCATCGGCAACCTGCACTGCTCCGGTATGTTATACTTGTCCAAATCACTCGGTCTAATCCCCAACCACTTAATATCAGGGGTCGTCAAATTCGCGCTGTCGTAAGACATATTCTTGGATCCACACCCGTAAACCGACAAGATCTTCAACCCGTAGGGATCACTATCCACCAAAGCCAACACCGGCAGCTTCAATTCCATCTTCATTTTCCTCAAGAACAGCCTGGTTGCCACGTCCGGTTGTCCTTTGGCCGTGATGATTATGCACGGGAACCGATTATAGAACCTATCCTCAGCTAACCTGATATAAGCAGCATCCTTCTCCACCAAGAGGATAAACAATGCATCACTCTGCATATCCCCGACCCTGTCTATATTGGGGGGAATCGCTTTTCCTCCCATCCCCATCTTAGTGCAGTCGATCAAATCACCATTATCGCTAAAAATAAGACGGCCCACAACCACCCCCTTTTCGGCGGCAATCACATTGAGGCTGGACCTAGTGCAGCCCAAGATGCATGAGACGTCATCCAGGACGGCGTCGGACTGGGTCTGGTCTTGGAAAAGCTTGACGTCGGTGTAGAAGAGGTCACGCTTAGTGACGTGGATGCTCTTGAGGCAGAGCTGGTGGACAAGCTGGAGGATGCGGGCAGTGATGGTGGTCTTGCGGACGGTGGAGACATTGGCGTAGGGACGGAGGGAGGACTTGTCTTTGAGGACGATGCGGTCGAGTTCAGGGACGTAGAGTTGGTTGGCGGAGGAACGCGAGGGGACGGAGAAGGAGAGGCCCTGACCGGAGAGGATGGAGTGGGTGAGGCTGAGGACGAGGGATTCGATAACTGACTGGACGGATGAGAGAGGGAGGTCGCTGACCTCACGGCATGCTTGGGGAAGAGAGAGGTCAGCGAGGGTTAGAGGATTGGTAGAGGCGGAGGGGGTGGATTCTGCTGCTGCTAGGGCTTTAAGGGCTTGGAGGATGACGGAATCGGGTTTGAGTTTGGACTTGAAGGGTAATGGGTCGGAGTCCGGGTCTGCTGGTCGGCGGCGCTTTTTCTTGTCTGCCATATTCTGCACAGTAAACAGTAGACTTCTTGTATAGTTTAGGCGGGCTTGGCTTCCGGGTGGAGCGGAGAGGCGGGAAGGAAATGAAATGGGCGAGCTGGCGGCGAGTGCAGCAGGCGCAACCAAGAACAAGATGGACCTTAAGTAGGAGTAGTACACTCGTATCTAGGCAATAGGCATGTAAATAAGGTGGAAATGTATTCTGAGCTGCAAATTTGAACTCAACGAATCGAGCTCGAGCGGCTCGTTTTCATGTTCGAGTCGAGTTCGAACTCGACTCTCTCAGGTTCGATAGCTCGCGAGCCAACTCGATAGGCTCGAATATATATATATATATATATATATATTATTCTAATAATAAAATTACATATATATCCCTAATATTTTTTATTATTTATTAAGAAAAAATAATTATTTTATTTTATTTTTAAAAAAAAATAAAGAATTTTTTTTTGAACTCGAACTCGGCTCGATTTAAATTCGACCTCGAGCTCGAGCTTCATATTTTCAGCTCGTCGAGCTCGAGTACGATAAGAAATGAGTCGAGCCGAGTTCGATAAGGCCAAAACTCGGCTCGTTTGCAGCCCTAGTTCTGAGTACTTGATTCAAACCCAAGTTTAGCTCCAAAGTCCAAACCCTCGTCAATTTGAATGTCTAATAAGTATTCTTGGATATTTTTTTCTAAATACAGAGTGCAAAACTAAAGTAAAACATATAGGTGGTGCTCTCTTAAGTTTGATTAATAATATATCTTTTAATCTAACAATAATAAAGTTATACCATAATCGATCTAAACAATATCATATTATTCTATAAATTTATTTATATGTGTGTGCTAGGGATGAATTCGAATCGAGTCGAGTTCGAATATCCATATACTCGAGCTTGAACTTGAAATGAGGGACTTGAGCTTGAGCTCGAGCTCGAATGACCAATAATAAAGCTTGAGCTCGACTCGATGAACTTGACAAGTTGATCGAGCTCGAAATCAAGTATATTAGGAAAAATTATTATATTTTAAACTAACAAACCTAAAATGGTAAATTAATAAATATAATATATTAATTTTTAAATTAAATTAAATCGAGTCAAATAGCTCGACGAGTATTCGAGTAATGTATTTTTAGGCTCGAGATTGACTCGATTTTCTTGTCAAGTAGCTCGAACTTGACTTCTATCGAATTTGAGTCAAGCTTGAAATCAAGCTACTCGATTCTCCAAATCAAGTAGTTTGAAAAAATTTCACCCCTAGTGTGTGCGTACATGCGTGTATCATCATTGTTGTATAATCCTACTAACAATAAGGTGGCCTGGGAATGATCCATATCTATATTAATCGTAGAAATGATTTTTAGGATGATTAAATCATAAAACTTTCAGCTTCCTATTCTTTTTTTAAAATAGATTTTTGAATATTTTTAACTATTAAATATTCCTTGGAAAAGAGAACAGAACAAATAGAGAAGTTGCTGCATAAATGTGGTGTAAAATTGTGACTCTTTCCCATAAATCCGATTAACGAGAGAGCTGGAGATCGTTGGGAACAAATCTTAGAGAAGATAGAGTAAAAATACTGATTTTTTTTTTCAATTGGCTTGATTTTCTTTGGATAATTTTGCAGCATCATTATATGTTAAATGTATGGAAACTTTTTCCCAAGAAACATTATAACTACAGTGGAGGTATTGGTTGACATGGTGAAGAGAGATGTATACCAACTATTTGATGTGTTGTCTGGTTCAAGGAAGAAGAACATCGAGACAACAGATTGAAGGCTTCAAATCTTCTGTCCCCAAAATCTGTCTGTCCCCCTGTCCCAAACCTATAAAGATGCCATGTGTCCATCTTGGTTTAGTCACTCCAATCAACCCATAATAAATAACAAACTCGGTTGATTTCAAGTAAACCGAACCCAAACCAGAGTTTGTTAACACGTAAATCACTCATCGCTCATAACTCAAATATTTTTTTTAATTCTTTTGTTAAAAAAGATTCTCTATCGTAGTAAACATAAAAAATATTATTTTTTAACTCAAATCTTTTTTTTTAACATTGAAGTCAACTTTTTCAATATTAAATTATATAGCTAAAAACTTTTATTTTTGACAAATGTTAATCGATATCTAAGCTGGTCTATTTGTATTTAATTACTTCGTAGATATTGAACATTTGTTTACTTTTGTTGTTTTACATCTTTTTGTGGAAAATTTTTGTAATGAGTTAAAGTTTAATTTCGTAAACAAAAAAATATAATTTATACAATTTGGTAAAATTAAGTACTAATTTTTTTAAAATTGCAGATTATGGAGTGTGATGATTCCATTGAGAGCAAGTTTCCACCTTCTCGTAGATTGGAATTTATGGATGACACTCAACATCATTGTAACTCTCATACATGAATCCTTCATTTCTTCATCTTCTCCCAGATGAAAATAAGGGAATAGTAATGAAATTTTGTTACAAGTCTTACTTAATAGAACTACAAAAACTACTAATATTTGAATAACCATGGCCTAGGATGTTGGTTCTTAACATTAAAATCAACCAAACTCTATTCATAATTCAAAACTTCTAAAAATTGTCAGATTTTCCATCAACTCTGCATCTACAAACAAAACCACCAGGGCATGGCACAGGACAACTGCAAATTTCATTACAAGCACTTAAACTTGCACTTGATTGACAGGAAATGGCGTTAAGGTGTGTGAAGTCGTTAACACTTGGTCCATTGAACTTGTGTCCTGCTTCAAGCTATAAATGTACAAAAAGTAATCATAAGTAGTAAAATATTGAAATGAAATTCTTGTAACATATAATACTATCAATGGACAATTAGTAAGTTACCTCAAGTAAGCCAAGCTCAGAGAATCTTGCAACTCTTCAAGAAAATTAAAATGTGTAAATTGTTTCATTTGATTTGAGCTGAAACAGGGTCTATAAAAAAAGCAATAAATATAAAAGTATTTATGATATGAATATAATTAAGTGTCTCAAAAAAACCTTATGTAATAAATTTGTATCACATGACACATAATTAGAACATAGTAACTCACCTTGTGTAAACCAAGTGGCTGCACAAAGGTCACTTGTTCAGGAGAAATTGCTTGAGCCATACTAATATCACCCGAGCCAATCTTTTTTTTTTTTTGGTTTAAATTTTTATGCCCATAAATAACAAAAAATAAATTTTAGGTTAAAGAACAGTTTCTTGCAAACAAGTAAATTATTGGAAAAACTAAAATGTAATTGTAAACAAGAAAATATTACCTGTGACAATTGCGTTGAGTACAAAATATGTTGGCTATTTGGTTCCCATATGTTTAAACCATCTTCACTAACATTAGGTGCATGCACATGCTTAAGAACAAAAAATATAAATGAATAATTATATCATCAAGACCTAAAAAACTTTATATAATCATGATATCTAATGCAAGCTTACTTACTATGCAAGCAAACCCATGATCTTGTAATCCAACCTCATATCTTCTATGAAAAATGTACTGTGATTTATCAATAAAAAAATCCTACATACCTGAACACGGGCTGGAACTTCAGGAGTTAAGACCACGGTTGCTGCAGCTGCATTTCTACCACATGACTTTCTCTTTCTTGATGTCCTTTCTAATCCACTCTTCAACCTTTTACCCGAAATAATTTTCTTTTTGGTCTTTATTCCTTTGACTTTTATACCAACTTTTTCATCAATAACTGGATCTTTTTCTTTCCAATCATTCATTCTTGCACTTGAGCCTTCAAATGTTAAATTTTTGCTGTGTAATTTTTCACTAACCTTCTCAAACATCTTTATAAGTCCATCTTTAACCATTTCATATGTTTCTTCTGTTTCTGCTGCTCTGGTAACCAATTGATTGTAATACTTACACAAGTCTTTATACCTCATACTCAACATTGCTTTTGGATCCACTGTGCTAGTGCTGTCAGACAAGTTTGGACTTTGCATACCCCCAACTTTTGCATTCTTTGTCCATCTTTTCAGTATGTATGGCAGTGGAATTTTGACAATATTTCTTGTGGTAAGAACTTTCAGAGCATGAGAACATAGTATCCCACAAAACTCAAATTTTTTGCAGCTACAGTATATCGTGCCATCCAAAGAGTCATATTTAACAACATGATGATTTGTTTTTTCATAAGGCGTGACATGATAATCAGTTACTGTTCCAACCTCACTACAGATGAGTAAGCTGCTATCATGGGCTTTACATAATTCATTCTGAAATATCTCGAATACTTCTGGGGTATAAATACTTGATGCATGCTTTAACAGTTGAGCTGGAAAAGATAGTGCAGGAGTACTTAAACTTGCTCTAAAATCAGCCTTTAACTCTTCATATCAACGACTATCAATCAATTTTTGAAAATGATCAAAAAATTGATGCAAATTATTCTTATAGGTGACATACCTTTTTACGACACTGTTCATACTCTCACTTCTCTGTGTCGTTGTAATATCAGCACAAAAGGATTGGCGGCCATAGACTAGTGCCCATTTTTCTTTCAATTTGAACATTCTCTTCAGCCAATCATTATCTCGAAGATTATACTTCTCCAACATTTTATTCCATTCAGTCACAAAAATATCTTCTTCTTCATAATCGTATATGCACTTACCAAAATCACCTGCAAAGCTTGTGAATTTTTCAAAAACACCACTTAGATGTATGGCAGCATTTTGGTAAAGATGCCAAATACATAATCTATGTCGTGTTTCTGGCCATCTGGAAGCTAACGCTTTAGCCATTGCTGCATCTTGATCTGTCAAAATGGTTTTTGGCTTTTTTCCTGACATGGTGCTAGCAAATACATCAAATAACCATTCAAAAGTAGCAGTTGTCTCGTTGTATAATAGTGCACCACCAAAAATAACAGTTTGCTTGTGATGATTCACACCTACAAATAATGCAAGAGGACGACCTTCACAATTTTTCCTATAAGTTGTATCAAAACAAATCACATCTCCAAAATCGGCATAGTCAACTTTCATTCTAGCATCAGCCCAAAATATATTAGTTACCAAGTCATCTTTGTCAACTTGAATGGAATAAAAAAAGTTTGGATCCTCTAATTGCATTTTCTGTAAATATTCAAGCACTCCTCCAGTATCCCCTATTTTCATCTCTCTTGTTCTTTTTGAACATAAATAATTTCTATAATCTTCAGGAATAAAGCCCAAGTTATCCCGTCCACCAGCTTGTTTTACCATAAGTTCATGCGATGCTTTTGGTGCAATGCCTACACTATTTGCCACATCAATCTCTATTGCATGAGCTTCGCGTATTTTCCTATGTGCTCTAAACAAATGCGTTTTGTGGGGACTAGAAAGATAATGATTATGTTTTGATATAAATTCAATGACTCGATATTTTTCACTTTTGCTGCAGCTAATTTTCATTTTTGCCAAACAACCAAATCTTGTTTCAGGACGATGGACTTTCACATTGACATCTCTTTTATCTGCTCCTCGTTTGCCTTCGGCACAACAACAAAATGTCCTATCAATTACTTTACCATTTTTGTCTTTATGAAATTTATTTTTTCTAGTGTCGAACCCAACTTTCCTAGCATATGCTAAATAAAATTGGCCAGCTGCTTCTTCAGTGTCGAATTCAATACCTACCTGAGGAATTTCTTCTTTAGGAATAGAGGGATGAATTGAATTAATATCACCCACCTTGTTTGAACCTGATGCACCAATAAGCTCACTTTTATTATATTCATTGCCTGTATGAGAGTTACAATGACGTTGAGTGTCATCCGTAAATTCCAATCTACGACAAGGTGGAAACTTGCTCTCAATGGAATCATCACACTCCATAATCTGCAATTTTAAAAAAATTAGTACTTAATTTTACCAAATTGTATAAATTATATTTTCTTGTTTACGAAATTAAACTTTAACTCATTACAAAAATTTTCCACAAAAAGATGTAAAACAACAAAAGTAAACCACTGTTCAATATCTACGAAGTAATTAAATACAAATAGACCAACTTAGATATCGATTAACATTTGTCAAAAATAAAAGTTTTTAGCTATAAAATTTAATATTGAAAAAGTTGACTTCAATATTAAAAAAAAAGATTTGAGTTAAAAAATAATATTTTTTATGTTTACTACGATAGAGAATCTTTTTTAACAAAAGAATTAAAAAAAATATTTGAGTTATGAGCGATGAGTGATTTACGTGTTAACAAACTCTGGTTTGGGTTCGGTTTACTTGAAATCAACCGAGTTTGTTATTTATTATGGGTTGACTGGAGTGATTAAACCAAGATGGACACATGGCATCTTTATAGGCTTGTGATAGTGGGACAGAAGATTTGAAGCCGCTTAGAAGGCCCCACTGACACCCGTAACGGTGACACTTTACTCAGTTTGGGTTTCGCTGTAAACTTGAAGCGAAGCCGGCCCAAAACAAAAGCTTGAGGACGTAACACGTGTTGAGCTGATTTTCCACAGGCTGCTGGTGACTATTCAGGCTCTGGTTCCTGTTCCGGTTCTTGTTGTTCAGAGTTGCCTGAAATGAGAGTGTTGTCGTCTATAAGCACAATCAATTGTTTTCAAATTTCATACTTGAGACTACTACGTACTATTCTTAGAAACTTCTCTTCCCTTCCCGGGTACTAGAATTGAGATAAGATAGGCTAGGCATGGCAATTCCTCTTGCTTTTGGTGCCACCACACCGCTGGTGAATCATCATCATCATGATCAGGTTGCTGTGCCGGCGCGGCGGCCTGGTCGTCGTCATCCTCTACAAAATGACAGTGTGAGCATAGTTGCAGCAGCTCCGCCACCGCTAGTGTTTCCGCCACAGTTGGATTTCGTTGTCTACAATTACAAAGAGCAGCCAATCATCAACGCCGCCTTTCCATCATCAGCCGCTCTTACTCAAGCTAAAAGGCTTCGCATTATTGTTCCCCGCGCTGTATCCGCTTCTCCCGGCAAGTTCCCTTTATAATTGCCTTAGTATCCCATTTACTGTATCACTCTATTACCTCAAACAGAGTATTTAAACCTCTTTCTAGCAATCAGAGAAATCAGAATATAGGGATGCGAGTCTTGAATTTCATTTTTCCGGTTCCGGAAAGGTGTATGCTTCTATTCTCTTATGATTGCCGAATGTTGTTAACGGTGAAATAGGAGCTGAATCTTCTGAGGGGACGTCTGAAAACTTGTTAGACGGCGTGGAAGTCTTTGACTTGAATGGAAGTAAGGTTGCTATTTCTGACCTGTGGAAAGACAGGAAAGCTGTTGTTGCATTTGCTCGCCATTTTGGGTACTACTTCAATTTTCTTTTGTTTCCTTTCAGCTTTTGCCTCTTGTCTTGAGGTCTTTTTAAAAAATGCAATTCCGAGTTGGTACTAATAATCCTTTGAAATTTTCATTGCAGATGTGTGCTTTGTCGCAGAAGGGCTGATTATCTTGCTTCTCACAAGGTTTGACGTTTCTTCCACTGCCTCGAGTTCACTTATAATGAGGCTTTTATTGGTAGTTCAGAATTTAGGACACTTACTTCCTGTCCCATCTCTCGTACTGATAAATACCAGCAGATTTTCAGTACATAAATTTTCTTCTTCTTGAGCGTTTTAACCATGACTACTATCTTCTGAATGTATCACCCATCTGGCAGCTGTTGAATGTTTAAGGCCTCAAACTCTCTGTTGTTTAAAGCCTGCTGATTCCATCTTGCTTTTAAGCTAAAAGCTTTCTGAGGCCCTCTCATTTGCTTTTGACTTTTACTCTTACCTTTCCTTTTTTGAGTCGCAATGGCTTGACAACGAGAGCTAGCACTGGAGATTTCTTACACGCGAAACTGGCTTTTGAGAAGTTTCAAACAGGCATTTGTTATTTGAGTTCTTAAACTACATAAACAATCACTTGTATAACAATAGTATGTCCCCAAGTGATATTTAGCGAGATTTTGCCATTGCAGCAGTTTATACTTTGACTAGATTTGTACAATTATATTGCAGAAATGTTCATTTATGAGCGTAGTCTTGAGCACTCTATTGACCACTTAGTTTTCTTTCCCCCTTTTTGAACATAATGGTGGGAAACTAACAACTGGATTGGAAAGACAGGAATCAACTTAAGTTTCTGATTTTTGGGTGCAACTGTCTTGGTCAATATCAAAATGCTGACTAACAAGTCAAACTGAAAAAGAAGCTGTTAATGGTATGACGAGCACAGATCTCCTGAACACAGAAAAGAATCAGTGTTAGTCATGAGTGATTGGTACTTAGTATTTAAGCTTGTTTAGCATTCGAAGATAGAGTGCAATGATGATGTTGCTCTAGACTCTCTTTTTCTTCTTTGACAGGAGAAAATGGATGCAGCTGGTGTGGCACTGGTTTTAATTGGACCAGGCAGTGTAGATCAGGTATCCTGCTGAAGCTCCTTACACAATTATGAAAAGGTCACTTTCACTGATCCCGCCTTTTGATTTGCTCAGAAACTTGGCATCTTTGTTGGCCAGATGAACAATTTTTTGTTGCTGTTTAGTGTTAAAACTTAATGAGAATTATGTAGCTCTATCATGTGCTGTTTCTTTTTCCCTGTCCTAAAACGTACAGAAAGAAGCAGCAAATTAAGGAGTGAAATCTGTCTTAAAATTTCAGGCAAGGGCATTTACTGAGCAAACAAAATTCAGAGGAGGTAAGTTTGAAAGACCTTTTCTTGGCACAATCTGTGTCACAAGTATTCATTGGAAATCAAAGGTAATATTGCGCAGGAATTAATGCCCTACTGAATGTCTGTTTTTTGTTTTTACTATTTTTTCTTCCGTTTTCAAGTGCTAATACTTCCCAGCTAAAGAAAATTATTTCTGTCTTACTAGACTCATGAGTCAGGAGAACATTCTTGAACCAAATGTACAGAATTGCTGGATGATATTTATTAATGTTGCTGATTGATGATTTAAGAGAAACTCCCGCTCAATTCTTGTAAAAAGAACACGGATCCCCGAACAAATAAAATGCATAACATCTTTCCAAAGTTGAAGGCATTGGTGAAGGAATTGATCAAATCATTGTTTAAATGCTTTAATGGAACTCTACTCTACATTTCAGAAGTATACGCAGATCCCAGCTACTCATCGTATGAGGCACTCAGATTTGTTTCTGGTGTTTCAACAACATTTACACCTGGGGTATGAAAAATCTTCTGTATGTTTATCATCACTTATTATGTCTCTTAGGTTGTACAAGAGATTTTTCTTTAATGCCTTCTTAGAGTAAAATTTTCCTCCATTGATGAATCTAGGCAGGCCTGAAAATTATACAAGCGTACATGGAAGGCTATCAACAAGATTGGGGGCTGTCCTTTGAGAAGGAAACTAGGACAAGAGGTGGCTGGTACGTCCACTTCCACACTCATGTATTTCTATGATGAAATCATTGGCTATCTGTCAGTTTGCCTTTTTGGATGGTGCATCTTTGCAGCCATTGGTCTTCTAAAACTTTAGTAATAATCTGCAGTTTTTTTGTTGAATAAATAAATTATATTAAAAGATATCAGGAATCATTTGGCATATATGGACTCTGGCTGTAGGTTAGGCCTTTGAACAAAGAATCCCCTGCTTTGGATACTTTAACCAAAATCTTCAAAAACCTCTAGATATTTTTTTGAACAAAGAATCCCCTGCGTTGGACACTTTACACAAAATCTTCAAAACCACTACATATTTTTCTGTCTTGTGTTAGAAGTTCTGAGTTCTTTCAGCAATGTTAAGTTTATTAGAAACTAACTGAATTGCGTGAAAAGCACTCTGAA
The DNA here is from genome assembly GCA_013103745.1 of Gardenia jasminoides. Classification (NCBI taxonomy): domain Eukaryota; kingdom Viridiplantae; phylum Streptophyta; class Magnoliopsida; order Gentianales; family Rubiaceae; genus Gardenia; species Gardenia jasminoides. The sequence goes on from CM023103.1 coordinate 8,184,461, forward strand.
TCTATGGAAAGAAACAATTATCGCCATTCTGGTAAGTCTTCAAAGTAAGTGAGGATACAAGTAGAGTTAATAGACTGATTTTCGGATGATTAGACTCTATCCGTATGTGCTACAACTTCATGAAATTCTTTAATGTGTAACGGCTCAACTTCATCTCAGTAAACCGTTGTGCATGCAATGTTTGATCGCACTAACAATCTGGTGATTGTTCTCAGGCAGCAAGGTGGGATCATAGTTGCAGGTCCTGGTAAACATAATATATCGTACATCCATAAGGTTAATGCTTGTTGCTCTTTATTAAATTCTACAGTACAAGAAGTTCCATGGTGCTGTTTTGATTCTGCAAGCTTACTGGATTTCTGATTACATTAGGACAAAGAAGCCGGAGATGATCCAGATGTGGAGGACATCTTGGGAGCATGTTGTTCGTAATTAGCAGATTGAAGTCTTTCTCCACCCGCGAAAACAATATATATATATATATATAGATATAATTTGTTACATCTCTTAATCTTCTAAACTTCCAGGATTAGCGATGGTAATCTCTCTGCTTTTATACGTCATTATACAGCTTTGCTGGTTTCAAGTATAAATCCATATAGTTGCCAAGGCCTTCATTTCCCAGCGATTTGGCCCAGAAATTGAGCTTCCCATTACTTCTGGTTGGACTATGGATCCATCGGTTGCAAGTTATTGTGCTATCTGGGACCCATCTTAAAACGGCATGCGCGTCAGTCTGCTCGGAGTTGATCTGAGAATAAAGCACTGTTAAGACTATGCTAACTACTGTAGAAAAGGGTATTTTGGAAGTAGAATGGGATGAACATTCGGCATAACTATTGTAATTTTTGTGGATATTTAGGTTCCTTCTGTAGACGCAGTTAAAATCAGTACTAAGTAGTATTTCTCGGTCCAGTTTGCTTAATATATATATATATATATATATATATTCTTTGCCCTGTTCTGTTAGCCTTCAATTATCGTGGATATCATCATCTCAAACAGGAAACAGACACCTATTCTGTAATAATTTTCTCATTTATTGGTACAGCTTCCTTTCGCCTCCCTGTTTCCCCAGCTCATAGGACACAGCTGAGGTTAATAGTCGTAGAATTATATAACATACCTTTAGTAGCGTCTGTTGTGGCAAAAATAAACTGGAGCTTTCACAATTCACAAACAGAACGCAAGCCAAAGCAAATTTCTCATCAAACACGATCAAGTCAAATAAAAGCAAACAGATGAGAGGATAATTTAGCGTCTAGCTGCAGCATCTTCCCATCAATTTCCAAGGTCCTACTTTCACAATACGTATGAACCGATGCATCATCATCATCCCGGACTTCAAACATTTATGAGATGAGTACTGAAGCGTACAGGGCAAGGTCCAGCTTTTCCCAAGACAAAAAACTGTACGCCGGATCTGATTTGTTTGGATCCATCTGTGGCACCTTTAAGACCAAATATAGCTGATGAAAGGAAAAAGTTTTTTAAGTCCAAAATACACTCTACTACTATCACGGGTGAAATTATGCACAAAACATATAATCATGGCCCGAGGAAGAGAGCTTCAATTCCTTCCGATGAGATAGCACACCTATAGCTAATATCAGACCTTTTGAATCACGAACAAGAAGACGAACAGGCCATGCCAAACCCTTAACTTTGGTCTTAAATAAATAAATAAATACCATACTATCTTTCGCATTTAGAAAAGAACAAAAATGAACATGCCTTCCAACCAAACATCCATTTGTTTCCCTTGCAAGTTGCCACAATTTCAAAAAAGGTAAGATCGAAACGACTCAGAGAATGCCATTCAAACCTCCCAAGATTAGCCTCCAAAGAAATTAGTACAGAAAGCTACCATGAGAAGAGTCTGAAAAGCTTGAGGATGCACAAAGGCTGGTGAGATTGCAAATTTTGCACAATATCAAAACACTGGATTTTGAAGGTCTCGAAATCATAAATTTCAGCGCACGAGTAGGCAGTAGCCACTCAACAAATCAACCGAAATAAAGCAGACTAAACACGCAAAAGCCATGAGGTAAACACCCCTAAAGCGATTCTACGCACGTGCCACAACAATTGATGATCGTGTAATGATAAATAAGCTTGGTAACCTCACAGACGATTTAACCAGGTTCAACCATCGGCGAGCTAGGATTGATGAAAGGTCTTCCACGAATAATCAGAGCACAGCAAATAGTATAGTTTGGATAGTAGATTTTTTGGGATAATTTGTTGAAAAGGGTACTGTAGTATTTTTTTTATGTGGTGTATATGAGATAAAAAGGTGATTGGAATTTGTGTCATGATTCAACCAAAAATTTTTAGCCAAATTAGAACAATCCAAACAAATGGTCACAAAAAAAAAAAAAAAAAAAGTACCCACGATTTGTGAGCCATGAAACAGGCAAAAAAATAAAAACAGCGAGCTGCACTCTGCAATTTATTTTATTTTGAAATTGGAACTGAAATTAAGAAAAACGATTTCACCAAACATTTATTACATGAAGACGGGGTTTACTTGAGCGAAAACTAGAAATAAGTAACTATTAAGGCTGCTAATTCTTAGAAGGCACCGCCGCGAAGACGGAGGACAAGGTGAAGAGTGGACTCCTTCTGGATATTGTAATCCGCCAGGGTGCGCCCATCTTCGAGCTGCTTTCCAGCAAAAATGAGTCGCTGCTGGTCCGGTGGAATTCCCTCTTTGTCTTGAATCTTTGCTTTCACGTTGTCGATGGTGTCCGAGCTCTCAACCTCAAGGGTGATGGTCTTCCCAGTCAGGGTCTTCACAAAGATCTGCATACCACCCCTCAAGCGCAACACCAGATGAAGAGTAGACTCTTTCTGGATATTGTAATCAGCTAGGGTTCGACCGTCTTCCAACTGCTTTCCCGCAAATATTAATCTCTGCTGGTCCGGTGGAATTCCCTCTTTATCCTGGATCTTAGCCTTGACATTGTCTATCGTGTCAGAGCTCTCAACTTCCAACGTGATCGTCTTCCCAGTTAGGGTTTTAACGAATATCTGCATACCACCGCGAAGCCTCAAGACAAGGTGAAGGGTGGATTCCTTTTGGATGTTGTAATCGGCTAGGGTTCTGCCATCCTCGAGTTGCTTGCCGGCAAAGATCAACCGCTGTTGATCCGGTGGAATACCCTCCTTATCTTGGATCTTAGCCTTGACGTTATCGATCGTGTCGGAGCTCTCGACCTCCAGGGTGATGGTCTTGCCGGTCAGGGTTTTCACGAAGATCTGCATGCCGCCGCGGAGGCGGAGCACAAGGTGGAGGGTGGACTCCTTCTGGATGTTGTAATCGGCGAGGGTGCGGCCGTCTTCGAGTTGTTTGCCGGCGAAGATGAGGCGCTGCTGATCGGGAGGGATGCCCTCCTTGTCTTGGATTTTGGCCTTGACGTTATCAATGGTGTCAGAACTCTCGACCTCGAGAGTTATGGTCTTGCCCGTTAGGGTTTTCACGAAGATCTGCATATTCTTCAATGGAAAGAGAGGGCTGAACACGAGGGATTTAGAAGAGAAGAATTGGGAACGGATTGATCCAATGACTGCTAAACGCTTTGCGATGGGGAGAAGCGGCAATGGTATGCTGTATATATAGAAGAGTTAGCGGACTTGGGACGCCAAGGTCACAGCTGGGCAGTTTCCAAAACAGAAAAAAAAAATTCAACCAGGCCCAGAGCCCAGAAGGTTCTCGGACAATCAGTGGGACGGTGGTTGACGTGGACTGCATATCCAACCCAGGTAGCGTTTGGACAGCTAATTATTAGAAATTTAGTGGGGTGTACTTTTTAGGATATCGATAATACGAAATAAGTGTTTGGACAGCTGTTATATAACGTAAATAATTGTTTGGATAGAAGAATATTTTAACTTGTCTTTTTGACTTTTGACTTTTTGACTTTTTGGCTTTTTGACTTTTTGACCAACTTAATTGTATGGCTCACACGAAGGCATGCAATTTGTTCATCCAACCCTGTCCAAACATGGGCATTTGGATTTTTTGTTTTCGGATCTATTTTTGAAATACTTTTTCACATCCCTTCTATTACACTCCTACACCAATGATGAACAATTTCAAAAACACCAATCTAAACAAATATATGTGAATATGAACTTACACATACGGAAAAAAAAAATATCCCACCTCCTTCCCCCCCCAACTCCACCACCTCCTCCCCCCTCTCTCCCTCCCACCTCTCCACCTGGCCTCTCTCTCTCCCACCCCCTCTCTCTTTGTCCCCTACTCCCCCTCCCTAACAAAAGTTAAAATTTATTTGGGGCATTAAAAGTAATAATTTATGACGGGTATTTTGTGGAGTAATTCTAAAATGTAAAATTAATTTGGCGTATAGAATGGAATTGTTTTGAAATTCACAAATGACTCGAGGTAGTTTTTGAAATTTTTTTGAAAATGAAGTGGGATATTTTTTGAGCATTTTTAAAATGTAAAATTTATTTGGGGTAATTTTTTGGATCATTTTTAAAAATAAAAATTTATCAGGGATGTTACTATAATGAAAATTTTATTCATGGTATTTCTGGGGGCATTTTTAAAATTAAAATTTTCTGTGTGCTAATTTTTTTGGGCATGTAGTATATTAAAAATTAACCAATTTGGGGTAATTTTTGGGGCATTTATAAAATGGAAAATTTAGGTGGGATCTTTATTGGCCATTTTTTCAACCGAGAATTTTTCTGGGGTAATGTTTTGGAATATTATTATAAGTCCAAGTTCATTCGCTGTTTTTTGGGGTAATTAAATTTAAAAATTTGTTTTGGGGTCATCCAAAGAGGTATTATTGAAGGTAAAAATTTATTTGGGTCTTTTGTGGGGCGTTTTTGGAAGTACAATTTTGTTTTAGGTAATTTTTGGGCTATTTGTGAATTAAAAATTTATGTAGTGTATCTTTTGGGGTGTTTTGAAATCCCAATGACTTGTGTTTTTTTTAAGTACAAAACTTATGTGGGGTATTTTTTGGAATAATTTATTTGCTAGCATTTCTTTTAAAATTAACCCACTACAAACCCTCCACCATAGGCCAGCAAATAAATTTTAAATATAAAAAGACCCAAAAACATGACCCCAAATAAATTTTTAGTTTTAAAGCTGCCAAAAAATTACCTCAAATACATTGAAGGATGAAATTGGCGACTTATCCTGACAAGGGAACACCAAGGGAAAAGAAAAGGAAAAAAGTTATTCTCTATTATTTAATTTCATGGTATAATGTTATAACTATGTATTTTAATCAACTCTTCCATCAGTCCTTTGAAAGTTTCATGTATTCTTTTTTAATATATTCCAAAATGTCTGTCACCTACCGTAAATAATAATATACAAACTTTTATCCCTTTCCTAAACGTACCCTTGTATTAAAGCCCCACCAAAAAAAAAAAAACAAAAAAACTGCCACTGTATTAAAAATGTGCATAACAATCAACCAAGTGGGGCTGCTATGGCAACAAGAGAGCACATGCATGTGCGTGAGAAATGCAAAGCTGTGGTATTGGAACGTGCAGGTAAGCAAAAGCTGATGGATCCGTTGTGTCAACCCAAAACCTGCTGACTCGTGGCATACTATTGGACAACGTGGCATTCTAGACAAAGCTGACTGGAATGTCTGCTGGACGCAAACTCCAAATAATTAGTGTTCCAAAAATGCCACATTCCAAACGCATTTTTACTATTTTATCAATTCAGCCAAAAAAAAGACAATCCAAACGTTTCCTGGAATCTAGGAAATGCTGGAAATATCTTTTCCCTTTTTGTTTAATAATTTTTCTGATATGTTATTTTGACCATGTGTCATGATTAGGTTGCAAATGAATCGAGCCGCTTGCGAATCGAGTTCGATATTGCTCGAACTCAAGTAGCTTGCTTCCATACATGAGTCGAGTTCGAGTAATCTTCTCTCATACTCGATAACTTGCGAACCAACTCGAATATATTTTTTATTTTTATAGTGAAATTACGTACATATCCCTAATTATTTTATTTATTTTTTTGAACTCGAGTTCAAACTCGACTAGACTCGAATTTAAGTTTGAACTTGTGCTTGAAGTTCACTTTGAAAACTCGTCGAACTTGAGGTCGAGTTCAAATTCAATAAGAATGAGTCAAGTCTCGGATCGATTAGACGAAAACTCGACTCGACTCGTTTTGTTTGCAACCTAGTCGCATTTGTTAGGGAAAGGGTGGGGAAAACCTTCAATTATTTTTTTGGTTCCTTCCTCTCCCCTCTTCTTGAGAGAGGGTGAAATTTGAAAAAAAAGAAAAGAAAATAGAAAAAAGGGAGAATAGGGAGATTGAATTCAAGAGTTCTAATTTTAAGATTGCATTGTTAACGAATAAGCTAAATGAAAAAAAGACACTTAATTCATTAAATTTAACGACTTGTTGGATTTATTAAACCCTCCTAAATCAGAGAGGATTATTATTATATTTCAAGCCTTAAGTGCTGTATTGATAATTTGACCAAAATCTAAGAATGATGTAAATGTAATTAATTCCAAAATAATACGTCAATGACATCTCGAAACACACTTCATGTGTGTGCAACCCTTCAAAACTTCTAATTAGCGGTGACCATATCATAATCATGCTATCTAAATGCAATTCAATATCAAGTATACTTTTAGTCAGCTTGAAAAGAAAGACTAGTAGGAGTGTTCCATAAGAGAAATTCAATGGCCCAAATAAAACACACAACAATTATCAACGATTTGATTGATATAATTTTCTAATCATTTAAAATAAAGATGGTAAAGCAAATAAATTATTCGCCTGGTGCAGAAAATAATAAAAAAGTTTTAGCACACGAACTTAAGTCCTGCAAGTTTCGCAACCATCTAACCTGCAAAAGCTTCGATTGGTGAGTGATTCGTAGTGAGGAATAGTGAGTAGTGGGAGTGTTTTGTTATGGAAGAATATGATGGGATGAGTTTTTTTTTTCTTTTCTTTTTTTTTTAACGTTAGGAATTTTATATTATTGATTAGTTACGGGCAAAAGCTGGATCAAAACTATACAATTAATGCTCAAAGACACTAAGGATTCACCCAATCCTCATCTAGATGTACGCCTAAAGTATAAGAGCTGATTTATTCACTAGAGTCACTCCTAATTTATCTAGTTATACAAAATGAGCACAATTGAAATAACAAATTTGAGTTTTGAATATCTTCCAGCAGTGTTGCCATCCTACTTTCCAGAGTTTTTTGAGATAGGCATTGTTTGACAGTTAAATTTATACTTAATTTGTATGATACTAGTTTTTTACCATCTTTCGCTACAGAAACATTAAAAACTCCTTAGAATTTTTTAAAATACACATCTCACAATATATAAAAAAATTTCACTTCTTTCTCTCACCACCTCTGCTGATGGTAGCAAACTTTTTTCTTTTCCCTTTTCCACTTCTTTCTCTCTCCCTCTTTTTTCCCCTCCTTCATCCCCCCCTCTCTCTCCCTCTCTCCTCCCCCATCTCCTCACCCCACCAGATCTAGTTGCTGAGAGGGGGAAGGGGCTGGGAGTTGAGGAGATGAGAGGAAGAGGGAGGGAGAGGGAGAGGGGAAAGGGGGGAGGGAAAAAGATGAAGGAGGAGAGGAATGGAGGGAGAGGGGAGGGGGGGAGAGAGAGAGGACAAATAGAAAAAAAGAGGGAGGGAAGTGGCGTGGTGGCGGTTGATGGCTAGATTCGATTGGTGGCGGCTAGTGGCTAGCATGGTGAGGGAGGAAGGAAGAAAGAATAAAAGAGAAGGGAAGAAACAGAAAAGGAGAAAGAAAGAGTAAAATGAAAAGGAAAAGCAAGAAAAATGAAAAAAAAAATTCTTCAAAATTTATTCAAAACTTATCATAAAAGTTCTTCGCCAAAATTTAGTTGTCAAACAAGGTCATTATCTGTTTCAACAGTTCCTTGTTCTGTATCTTAACGCGATGAGTAGAAAAATGGTTTCAGGAGTTTATAAACGATGTGGCGATTCTCTAAACATTTGTTGTAAATTTGTTTGATCATATGAGGACGAACAAATTTGGCAAAACAAAAAAATTAGACAAAAAATTTACACCAAATTTGGTCGACACACAAGCGCACCTGCGTATCTTAGCCGGATTGGGTCCTTGTAATCCTGATCCTGACCCAAATTTTATGTGCATCGGTCCACATTAAGCGTTAGCACTACCCACCCTACCCACCCGTAAGCCGCAAAACGTAAAGCCCAAAATCCAATACATCAGGAGTTCCTAGATTCCACTCCAACTCTAGTGGGATCTGCTTGATCCTCCCAATGCTATAAGAAAAGCATATTCTCCGGGAGCTTTTCTTTTTCCATTCCCCACCGGCCTCCCCAACTCAAAAGCTTTTACACCTTTACTACAATTCCCACCACCAATGGCGGCCGTGATCCGCCTCTTGAGGCCATCGTCTTTCTCTTCCCTTTCTCCTGCAAGGAGGTATTTGTCGACGGCTGTCGTAACGGACACCGTGAAATCACAAGCTTACCCCCAAAACCCCGCCCCTCCTGCTTCTTTAGATCCCAAAGGTAGAAACGTGCAGTGGGTCTTTTTGGGCTGTCCGGGAGTGGGAAAGGGTACCTATGCCAGTCGTCTCTCTACTCTCCTCAGTGTCCCCCATATCGCCACCGGGGATCTCGTCCGCGAAGAGCTTAACTCCGGAAGCAATCTGGGCAAGCAAGTAGGGGGTCTTTTTAAAGGCGTTTATGATATTCAAACTATGTTATTCATTTTCACCTTTTGAGTGTTGAGTTGGAGTTTACACCGCAAAAGAGGTGGAGATATTGTGCTTAACTTTTGCCTCTTATTAAAAAAAAAATCTGGCTAAGTGGAATTTGGTTTAGCTAAAATGGAATTCAGAAAAGAAAAGTCTATCCCGAACCTCTACTCAGCTGGAAAAGATGAAAAAATCACTCCTTTGTTTTGTCTACGAGCTTTAACAATTTCTCATATTTGGCTGTAGATGGCATTGTAGTTTATTTGACCTTTCCGTGCCTGAACGAAGGGGGTGCTTTTTTGTGCTTTGTTTTTCCTTTTAGTTTTTTAAATATTATGATGTAAAACAAATTTTCGAATTGGCGGATAGGTTAGCAATTTGCCAACTGAAACTTAAGATTAGCAGGTAATTTCATGGGCTGAGCTAATTGTCATTAACACCTGGACTAAGAGTGCTGCATTCGCATCCGACTTTTTATATAATCTTGTGCATACCTTTTTTTTGGGTTGAAGATATGAAATTGTGGAAGTATAAATGTTGAGATTATCGTTATCTTATGCTCGCAGCTCGCTGATATTGTGAACCAAGGACAATTGGTTTCTGATGAGATAATAATCAGCTTGTTGTCAAAGAGGCTTGAAGCAGGCGAAGGAAAAGGTGAATCTGGATTCATACTTGACGGGTTTCCTAGAACTGTTAGACAGGCGGTGAGTGATTTCTTATGGGAAGAGCTTTACTTTTTGTTCTATCTGTGGAAGTAAATGAAATGTCTACATGCAACCTTGTTTCTTTGATTTGTAGATGGAGAAGTAGTGAAAATTAAAAGAAAAGAAATATTGATCTGCATATGGAATGGAATTTTGAGAGCTTTGTCTCTTGAAGCCATTTAGGACATGTGATTTCAAATTTTGAGGTTATTACTGCATTTTTGTTGGCTTGTACCCATATTATAGCTCTGTGTTCCCCAATTTTGTGTTTCTGGTGCAAATCTGTTTTTGAAGACATATGTTTTACTAAAGTGCCATGTATTCTCATGCAAATGAAGTGCCATGTATGTTTTCATTTGCAGATTTGACAAGAAGTTGAATAGAAGACGTGAGTCAGAAATTCCATAAGAATAGTTAAGCTACAAAGTGATTTAATTGTGATCTCATGCTATGACCAGATTCTTTTCTTTTCAATTTTTCAATTATAAAGACTATATAATTGCATTTTATTTGTTTTTGCAATTTCTTGATCTCGTTCTGCTTAGCAGAATTGATAATTTGTATGAGCAATATGCTTTAAGTTTCATTTATAGGCAATAAGTTCATTTCTAGAGTTTTATTATTTTTCTGCCATGCCAAGTTCTCTTGCATAATTCTTGAATGTGGGAGGTGGAAGTGAAGAACTTCAATTAATATACATAAAATTGGATCATAGGAGAAAACCAAGTTACTTGGCTGATTTAAGTCGATAACATGGGCAGACTGGGAAAAAAAAAAATGATTGCAGGAAGGTTAAGAATAGCTAACCAAATAAGTGAACCAGCAAAGTTAATGTGGACATATGAATGATTTTTATAATGCTGGGGTCTAATGGAGTAACTAGTGAAACCAAATAACTGAACCAGCAAAGTTAATGTGGACATATGAATGATTTTTATAATGCTGCAGTCTAATGGAGTAATTAGTGAAGTAGCTTTTAATGCTCTAAAATTTAAGTTTGGCTTTATATGCTCCTTAATTCCAGATGGCTAAAATCAAAAGTTTCGTACAGGAGTTAGTTGACAGCATTAGTCTATAGCATTACGGTTCTTCCTGATTGTGGAGTATGTGCTGTATGATTTTGGTTTGGGGTATTGAGTTGAATTGTGTTCTCATGTCTATGCAGGAAATTTTGGATGAAGTGACCCACATTGATTTGGTTGTCAATCTTAAGCTGCCAGAAAGTGTGTTGATTGAGAAGTGCCTAGCGCGAAGGATTTGCGGCGAATGCGGGAAGAATTTTAATGTGGCATCTATTAATGTGAAGGGTGAAAATGGTCATCCTGGAATTAGCATGGCACCTCTTCTTCCTCCTCCACAATGTGTTTCAAAGCTCATCACTCGAGCTGATGATACTGAAGATGTTGTAAAAGAAAGACTTCGCGTATACAATGAAAAGGTAGCCATCCTTCCTTACCCAAGGCCATAAAAAACAAGCTTTTTGAGATGGTTTTCTTTACTTTGCTTGACTTATTTTCATTCACCCTTTCTTTCATGTGGGGCAGGGGATGGGGTGCTAGGATGACCAATGACAAGCTCTTAAAAACTGTTAATCTTAATATGAAGTTGTATGGAAGGTTAAATAATTGCAACTTAAATTAGAAAAGTTTTCCAAACTTAATAGCTTATCCCGATTCCTAACCATGTTCGTCAATATTTAGAATTCTTGTTAAATCAATATCTCAAACAAAGGATTTTAGGCTGAGGAGTTGCTTGATTTAATCATCATCTGTCGAATCAATTTATGGCATGGTGCTTTTGGTGGCCACAATTCCCTTTCAAGTGACTTACTTACATGTCACACACCCTCTATGGGTCCTCAATATTTGGGCCTTTAATACCTTGAAGTTCTATTTTTTGTCACAATCTGCAACTATTGCTAAATTTCCATGGATCTACATGCTCCAAAACACAATATTTTCATATTTGTTCAGAACAAATTATTCTAAAAAAAACATTTTAACTTGAAATCTGCTCCTCCCTGTTACTTGTCTCGTGGAAAATCACTAGGGATTCTGCAGAAATTTTAACTGAACACCCCCAAAAAAAAAAAAAAGGGAGAGAGAACCCAAAAGATCCTTAGGTGTTTATTTCTTCTGTGAATTAGAGGAGAATGATGAGCTATTCAATTGGTGCATTGATATTGACACAGGCCGTAATCAACTTAACCTCCTTGTTACTGTCTAACATGGGTTGTGTAGTCTCATAGATAGCTCAGAATTGGGTCATTTGATATTTATGCTCATACACTATCTCTTAGGTTTGATTGGAGAAAACATTGTGAAAATGTTAAGGTTTTTCTTTTTGATTTGCAATTAGATACAGTAAGATTTTATAGCTGCTTTAGTCGTCTCTTACATCAGTCGCTAATCAGAGTTTACATACACGATGAATTCACAGCAATTTTGTATGAATCTTACGTCTGGTGCTTGCAGAGTGAGCCTGTTGAGGATTTCTATCGAGGTCAGGGGAAATTGCTGGAATTTGATTTGCCTGGAGGAATCCCAGAATCCTGGCCAAAATTGTTGGAAGTTCTTAACCTTGATGAGCAGGATGAGAAGCAGTCTGTCGCCGCTTGAAGCTTTTAGTTGCTGTGCATTAGTACTCGAACAATTTTGCAGAGAAAGACCAGCTATTTTCAATTTTTTTTTTTAAAGCCATTTCGTTTCTTTTATTGATTGATTGTGAGGAAACAACAAACCTTAACCAGCCGGTTAATTATGGTGGCTATTGATTGAGGCTCTTAACTATTTAGAGGTCTCTTGTAAAATTCAAATACTGCTATTCACATAGAATAATTTGGTTGAAATTGACTGTAATAAGCTTCAAATAGATACGGGTACATTGCTCTGCATTTGATGCAGCTGTCACAAAACCATATTACCTTCTGTGTACTTAATGGTAACGAAGAGTTTGACATTCACAATCAACACGCGGTTTTTGCAAAATTTCACGTGCTTAGGTATTTCTGTCGTATTCCTCAAACAAAGCCTCCGAGTCCGAGGTTAGGGAGTAAGCTTAGAATTGGGGGAGGCCTTGGTGGTGGACCGGCGAGGCGGACGTCCTCTGCATCTGTAATCTTCGACCTTTTTCTCAAAATTAACCAACACAGCACATGATGTGTCTGCTTGGTGTTGAAATGACTGCGGTTTAAGTTTGCTGGTTTTGGGATGCTCATTGAACAGCTGATTCATGGTTGTTGCAGATATTTGTATATCTTAACCTTAACCGGTAGCAGCGGATTCTATCGAGACGAGTACGAATTCGGTAAAGCTACTGGCTTTATTAGTTCATGCAGGCTGAGAAGCCGTGGTGTAACACACACAAAGAACCCCTCCACCATTATCAGCTCAGAGTTGCAGCAGAGCATATGAATGGATGCTTGATGAGCTCGCCTCAACGAAATTGCTCCCCCTGGTAACCCCTTGTGATCAGCACTTGATCACGTTGCCAGTGTCCTTGTAGTCGAAAGAAATAGTCGTCTCAAGAATCAAGGTGCAACAGAGGAATTGAAGCACAAGAAAACTCACGTAAGAGCATGTAATCCTCTTCGGCCTTTTCACTTTCGACCCTCATTTGTCTCCTCTGCTACTGTGTCATCTATTCCTGTGTTTGTGTCTCTAAATTATCTGCTAATACATGCTAGTTTACCATATTTACGAAATCCAACTCTATCTCGTTCCCGCTTGCTTTTTATTTCTTCCCTGCTTAATAGAATGATGGACATAAAAAATCTGGAGAGAGGCGGTTGCAAATCTATTGCTGAGTTCAAAGTATTTTAACAAAGTTAATTGTGGATTCATATTTTAAGGATATCGAATCTACGAGTTAAAGTATCATTTACCTTTCTAAGTAGGTACGTTTTCTTGCAACTTAAAATATTGCTATGCAGATGAAATTTGTAATGACCGGAATGACAGGTACGGATGCTTCAAATATTGATGCATTCTTTTTCTGTTCCTATCAGTTCCTGTCACAGGAAGCATGAGAGATCTGCTTGTCTGCTTCGTGTGTTTGTTTTCTTGTTGAAAAGAAGAATACGCTACAAGATACTTACATAGTAGATTATTTGGGATAATTTTGTGAAAAAAACGGTGTAACACTTTTTTAATGTGATGTATGTGAGATAAAAATGTGGTTGGAAATTGTGCCGATGATGCAAGTAGAAAAGTTTGGCCAAATAATATCAATCCAAACGAAGGTACAGTTATATAAAGAGTTGGGTACTGGATTTAGGTTTGTTTATACCCTCCTATGTTCCGGCCCATTAGATTTTTTCGACTTGTACTTGTTATTTATCCTGGGCCATTAGATTAGTGTGATCTAATCTCAATTTACATTTATTTCAGATCTAATACTTAGATCCAAACTCTACCCAATTCAATTCAAGTTTAAATTTAACGGGCTTTCTTTAGATTGAACGAGTCGAGTTCTAGTTGACCCCACCTCATTGACAACCCTACTTTTACATTTATATTGATTTTCATTAAATTCTTCTGGCTAGCTCATTTGTAACTAGTTAGTTGGTGGATCAAACCCTAAACGGAGTTGTGAATAGATTTACATCCGATCTAATCTCATCGTCTGTGCATAAATAATAGCATAACGAACCAAAAGAATGTAGTGATGGCAATTGGGGCTGGTATCCACGAGGAAGTGCTGGGGCAGGAAGTGGAACGAGGGAGGGGGCGTTAAGGGGTAAGGGTGTCGTTGTGCTTTCTCTGGCTGCTCTTACATGGGGTGATGTGTCCTTTGTATTAATTAATTAACTATAAATGATATTTATAAATACACATATTTTTTTCCATGTTATGTTGGATTAAATTATTAGCAATAATAGTAGTACCAGTTTTTCCTAATAAGAATACTATTTGTAGTAGCAGTGGTAATATTATTATTATTATTTTTTAATAATAAAGTTGTTAAGATTTAAAAAAAATGCCAATAATGAAAAAAAAAGGTGCCCACGTGGGAGAGTGGGGAGCGGGGCGGCGTTTATATATAGGGATAATACCAAAAACCTCCTATAAGGTATTTTCTAATATTATTTGACACTCTTGAGGTTTGAAAAATATCACTTACTTCCCCTAATAATTATAAAAAAACTATATTAATCCTCACTTGATATATAATTCACATATCAGATAAATGGAGTTCAATTTTTTTTTAAAAGTCACCTTTTTTCCTTCACCTTACTCCAATATTCTCTCTTACTAATTTTTATTGAATGACCATGCAATTTTTAAATTATAATAAATTGAATTCTGTTTATCTTTTACTTTTTATGATCATGATAGAGTAGGGTATGGTTTCTTTAGCTATTTTGAGTTAATTTTTATAATGATTAGTATAATTTAAAAGTTTGGATATGGGTTGAGAAAGAATTATAAAAAAAAAAGATTCATAAGAATTTAATTTTGAGCATATAGAGCTAAATTAGTACAAGTGTATTTATTTATTTTTTAAATTTATATTTATGCACTATAGTATTGCAATATTATAGTATTACTGTAAACAGGTTTTTTAAGTGATGGTTTTCTTGGAGTAAATAAAGTGATTTAGGAGGATTTTTATTTAGTAAGCAAAAGGGTAGTTTAGGATTTTTAAGAATTTTGTTACACAGATAATAAAAATAAGGGATGTAAGTGATATTTTTAAAAGTTTAGAGGTGTCAAATGATATTAAGAGAAACTTCAAGGAGGTTTCTGATATTATCCCTTATATATATGGCAACGGGCATTGCCATCCCCAGAAATATTGCAGGGGAAGATATTTTAGATATTTTAGATCTTTTGCCTAACCACATGTGGACTAGATATTACGCAAGTGGCATTCTTCCATAATGTATAAGGTCACTTTCGTCATTTGGCCGACCACCTAGCGGCGTCGTCGTCACCACGTCGCTAGACTTAGGTTACCCGTGACTCCGTGACAAAACAAACCCGCCTCAAAAGCTTGGCCTCCGTCTCCAACGGCGTTTGTCAGTTTGTCTTTGATTTCCGACAAAACCCAAGAACTGTACATAAAGCCCTACGAGTCGCCACGTGGCCCGGAGATATCTGCCCGATTCGGGCAAACGCTTTTATCTCCCGTCTTTAGATTCGGTCCCCCCGCATCGTACCCACATCATCATCCCTGCTCCACCTCGACCTCTGTCATCCGACGTGTCACCTCCCGGACCTGCAATTTGTCCACGTCACCAGACTCGAAAAAAATGATCAAAACCAAGAAAAGAAAATTGCGTAAACGAAATTTGTTCTTCAACCTGAAGTCCTCCTATTTCCAAGCCAGTCAAGCCTCTTTAGTTCAGCGCAAGATACAAAACCCAATGGCCCTGATTGAACTGCAAGTAGTCTTGATTTGACCTCCTGTTTTAGCTTCGGTTGCTTGACGGTTTTTTGCTCTCATTTTGGCTTGGTTGTCGGACTTGTGGATGGTGAATCGAAGATCACAGTAGTTGTCGATTATGCCCATGTCGATGAGCTCTCTTTGAAGGTAATTCTGGGATGCCTCGAAACCATTTTCTTGAATTTCAAGCGTAGTTTCTTCTTCTTCTTCTTCTTTTTTTTTTTAATATTAAATTTTCGGTTGTTTTGTTTTTCCTTTAGATTCTTAGTTTTTGGTCCTCATTGTCAACCCACTCTTTTTGTTCTTGATTCATTCTTCTTCAACGAAATTAATAGTGCTTTGATGAACTTTACTTAATCTATTTGCTGTTATGTTTTCAGTGTTTAATGTGCTTGAGATATATATTCGTTTTGGCTAAGATTAGGGTTTGGCATACGAAGTATGAGCTGACAATCTGAAGTGTGAACTTACAGGGTATCCGTTGAGCAATTGATAGGCCTGCAAGGATATATGTGTTTAAGACTTTAAGCTGAAGACGGTTTGATTTGATTTGATTTTGTATAGTACTTTTTGCAATTTGTAGTATTATTTCCATCCTTGATATGCTTTTTTAGTAGTAAGTTGATATTTGACCCTTTGCTGGTGGATTACTAGGGTTAAAAAGGTTTTGTAGTTGAAGAATTTGGATTCTTGAAGAAGAAGCTATGAGCTGTTTCTTTTTCATTGACAAGGATTTGTCAAAGGTTTTAGCAGGAGACCAAAATTGCAGCTTCCTTATCATCACTGTTTTTGAATCTGGTTGGCAGGGAGTGTTCCGATGATCGCTGATGATGCTAATGAAGAAAATGAATCTCTCAATGAGGAGAAGGGAGTCAGAGATAGTGGTGTGGATATGGGGCAAAGTTCGGTTAAAACCAAGGGGTTGAAGGTTGATGGGGCTGTAAATGATGGAATTGGAACAGAGTTGCGAGGCCAGGAAATTCTGCAGTTACAGCAACAGCAGTCTCAGGTGGCAGCAGTTGGCTGGCAAAGGTTTCTTCATATTACATCTATTAAGGTGCTGTTAGTGGAAAATGATGATTCCACACGACACGTTGTCACTGCACTACTTAGAAATTGCAACTATGAAGGTAAGGGAATTTAACTGCGCAACATCTGCATTCTTTAAGGCCTAGTTTTCTGGGTTCAAGCTTCAAGAAGATTGCTGGAATCTTTACAGTAATATGTTAACCAAATGCTTACAAATGTTTAGGGATGTATCCTTTTCAACAGCTACATGGCTAGTTGCTGCATAGGTCATTTGGACAACTAAGTGGTTCAATGTTGAGCCTCCTGTTAACTTAAGAGAAAATAAATTTCATGTTGGCTTAAAGATCTCAACTAAGTTATGCTTGATTACAAAGTTTCTTGTTAGCCAATCCATTATCAAAATCAATTTCTGTCATAATTTATCAGTGTAACTCAGATTCTCTTTTAGTTATTGGAAAGAATCCACTGTTTACATTGTATTGTGTGCTAGGAACCATGTGGATTTTAAGAAAATTAAGGAAACTACTTAATTCTTCCTTTAGGATATAGTATATACAGCCAAGAGAATCGCATAATGCTTTCTGTAGTTTAGTTGAATCTCAAATTCTCTATTGTTTAGGATCCACTTAAGCAAGATTATTTCTGTTTGATTTGAAGATGGAGAATGCATTGCCTATTGGACCCTACAGAAGAGGATTTCCAGCTTGGAATGCTTGGTTGAAATGTATCTTAGACAGTCATCTTTATGTGTTTTAGACAACATGCATAGAGCCTGTAAACAATTAAAACAGCAGCGATTATCAATTACTAAATGATGAAATGTACCTTGTATACTTTAATTAGTAAAGCTTTTGGTTCAATGTCTTTTAAGTTGAAGTGGATTTGTGGTATTCAGAGTTGCTTGAGAATTTACAAACAGATCAGGTCAATGTAAAGCTCATGTGATACTTCCAGAATTGACCATAAACAAGCAAAAAATGTGGATTATTAGCCAGTTCTGTCAGTAGATTCTGAGTTGATGTCTCAAATTATCACTTGGCTGACTCCAAATCAATGAGTTTTCACATTGAAATTGTGCATGACCTTGTATGGAGCGAAAAGAGTGTAGTCAGCTAAAATCTTCATCTCATTCCTATCCTTAGGTATGAACGAGTGAGACAACTCTGAAGTTTGTGGGGACATTAGGTTTATCAGTTTAGCTCTAATTTGTTGTCTTTGTATGTTTTCAAAATAAATAAAAGTTATTCTCCTTGTGGTAAATTAATTAGTCAGGTTCTGCTTCTTTTATTTCCTTTCTCACCAAACCCTTCCCCTTGGAACTCTAAATGCCATGTTTCAGGAGTCAATTTAAGCACCTTTCGTTCAGTCTTTGCTGCATTGTACTATATTAGAATATGATTCAAGATTGCTTTCTTGCAGTTGTAGAAGCAGCTAATGGATTGCAGGCATGGAAAATTTTGGAAGATCTAACCAACCAGGTTGACCTAGTCTTAACAGAAGTTGTAATGCCTTGTTTATCGGGGATTGGTCTTTTATGCAAGATTATGAGCCACAAAACACGTAAAAATATTCCTGTTATTAGTATGTACCTCCCTGTGCTTCTTATATACTTCTGACATTGCTCTACAATGTTTGATTTGAATGAGTTATTACTTCTGTTGCATTAACAACCAATCTCAATGAGATTTGTCTGCAGTGATGTCATCTCATGATTCAATGGGTTTAGTTTTTAAGTGTTTGTCAAAAGGAGCTGTTGACTTTTTGGTAAAACCCATAAGGAAGAACGAGTTAAAGAACCTCTGGCAGCACGTCTGGAGACGATGTCACAGTGTGAGTTGATATTTTTTCGGAGGCTTACTAGCTTTCATGCACTTTTATGTTTTCCTAATAACTCATCTAATGATCTTAAACACATTATTTTTATATTTTTTTTCTTGCCAGCAAGCTTTCTTGTTATGCATAGAGATTTGGTAAATCAATAACACAAGTTTTTTTTTTGGTCATTGAAGTTCTTACAAAATCAGTTGTCCATGGTACCTGTTTCGATCTTTTGTCTTTGATTGTTGTTTCTGCTTCTCTCAGTCCAGTGGAAGTGGGAGTGAAAGCGGTGCACAAACTCAAAAATCTGTTCATACAAAAAGTAGTGAAAAGTCGGACAACAGTGGCAGCAATGATGGAGAATATGATGGGAGCCATGGATTAACTCGCGGTGATGGAAGTGATGATGCAAGTGGCACACAGGTATTGGAATTTGTTCTTCTTTTTTTATTATATAAAATTAAACAGCAGGTTCTCTTACTAAAGGAATTTTTAGCTCATCTGCTTCTGGCGATCGAGCTTTCTGGTTAAATCTTCTGAGTGGTTTCTTTATTGGTAAGGTCAGCCCATCAAGTGGGAAAGAAAACTTCTTGTAATGGAATAAATTTGCTTACGTGTATACACTCTCTCTGATCAATCATTATACAATTGGTGCGCATAATAGTAACTAAGTTTATTAGCTAAATCCTGATGGATAATCACTAAATTTTCAGTTTCTTTTCTTCTTGTCTTGTATCCAATATGAAGAGAACTTCTTGATCAGATGATGAAATATATATCTGTCATTTTGAAATAGAGTAGTGCTGGTTCAAATGTATTGTGAGAAACTAAAAAGTTATCCTATAAGCACAACATTCATCACATCATTGTCTATGGCGCGTGTTAAGTGGTTGTGGATTGCATCTTTCTGTTCAATTCTATGACCAATAGAATTGGATCTGTTATGGGACAAGGAACTTCGTATACTATAAGAAGTTGTCAATGCCATTTCTTCAGTTGTAAGACAATGAGATACTTGTTTCTCTCTTTATATCCTGCGTCCTTAAAAGCTCCACTGTATAGTTAATATTAATCTCTTGAGCATGACATTCAATTGTTTTGGCTGCATTATCTTTGGTTAGACTTGGAGGTCATGTTTTTCCCTTTTGATAGAACAATGGACTTAAGCCAATTATTCATCATGCACATGCGAGTTGAATGTTTAATTTCTGAAGGCTACAACTTTTTGTGGATACCATCTGATGTCAAATGACAATGGAGTTATGTAATTTGATAAGTGGGCAAGCGGGCAAGGCACATCTGTAGGATTAATCTATAAACATGTACAATTATGCTATTGAGCAACTACTATTATCTTTGTTTCCTCAATCTCAAGGGAAGTTGTACTATCAATGACAGTCTGGCGAGTAAAAAGAATAGAAAAGGGGCCATGAATTTCAGAAAAAAAAGTCTACAAATGTACACTTGCTTACAATTGGTTAGCCAAAAACAGTCAATGTCTCCTTATAAAGCTGCATCTTAAAAATGTGGTGGTGCATATGATATTGCGGTTACAGTTGCTTGCATGCTTAATCTGTGGCCTCAATCAAGACATAAGTGGGAACTTTTCTTTGCAGAATGAAAATGCTTGAGTGTTTTGAGTCAAATTTATTTTAAACTCCTACCTTGCAGAGTTCTTGGACAAAACAGCCTATAGAAGATGACAGCTCTCAAGCAGCTTCTCCAATTTGTTATGTGACTGAGTTTCCCGGCAGTCTCCCTGCCCATGTTAATCAACCAAATGCTGAAACTTCTGGTAACAAGAGGTTGCATATTAGTGCAAAAAAGGAGGACCAAGAGGAAGAAAAGTCTGGTAATGAATTTTTGTATTTTCTTTTGCAAATTGATTCTTTCCTTCCCTAGCCTTCATGTCTGCCTCTTTCAAATTATATACAGCGTACAAGGACCCTTTCCCAGGCATGCCTAATAATATGGAAACAGAACGTGAAAATCCAATTGATATCATGCCACAGATTACAAGTACAAAACAGAATACATTGCTGGAAATTCTGTCAATTTCTAGCAGTGCTAGGATAAACAGAGGGCAGGCAAATCCTAGTGAAAAATTGCAGTCCAACATGCACAATGTGGTCAATGTTGAAATTTCTGATCCTCAGCTGAGAGACAGAGAACTTGAGCCTCCTACAGAACTTGCAAACAGACTGGAAGACAACAATAATGCAATTGACTATGGTAAAGAGGCTGCCATAGAACTCAGTTTAAAGAAGCTTAGAGGCATTACAGATGCTGGAAACGCTATTCAAGATAACTGCAGTTCTTTGAAACATTCTGAGCTTTCAGCCTTCTCAAGGTTCGTTTGGAGAGTAGGAGAAGGAATCAATTACTTTCAATTGTTATGTGATTGAACACAATGGAATTGCAAAATGAAATGTGAATTCCTGATGATCCACCTTTTTGTTGGTTGATGTAACTTTGCAGATATAATACATCATCAAGCACTGTTAGGGCTCCTAATGGACTTACAGGAAGCAGTTATGTGATTGATAATAGCCAAGAAGTTGCAAAGGGGGACACAGTATGTGAGCATTCAAATGGCAATCTTATCTGCCCTAGTTCAAAAGTAGTTAGCAGCAACATAGACATGGGCTCTACGACGAATAAATTTGCTCTGAACCCACTATTTTTTACTTCAGAAGCAACATCAGCAATTAATATTTTGCACCCTACGTCTGCTTTTAAAATTGTTAAAACTGACCAGATAAATGCTCCACAACCAACCAACCAACTTAAAGCCACTGACATGCATTCCTCATCTATGCTGTCTCCAGCGAGAGCCATGCAGCAGGAGCTTCAAATTCATCACCATCCTCGTCACCACCACTACTACCATCACCATCATTTCCATGAATACAAACCCCAACTGGAATTGTCCAATCATGACCAAGAATCTGTGAAAAAATTAACTGTGGATACTCAACAATGTGGTTCATCGAATGTTTTAGGTGCACCTAGTGATGGAGGCCCAGCAAATCTTCGTTTAAACAGAAGCACCTCAGGAAGTAATTACGGAAGCAATGTGCAGAATGCAAGTAGCACTGCCATGAATGCTGTGGCAACCAATGGAGAAAGTGATATGGATTTAGGTGGGAGAAATGGAACTAGAGATGCTAATGAAAGTGGTTGTGGAAACAGGGTTGATGAAAACAAATTAGCACAGAGAGAAGCAGCCCTGTCGAAGTTCCGGCAGAAGAGGAAGGAGAGATGCTTCAAGAAGAAGGTAGAAGTTATAATCCTTATAGTCTTGAGTAGTCAATTTTTTAGGAGTCCATTGAGATCCATATTTTGCCTTTTGTGATAGCCAAATCTGTCTCTGCAATAGACCTGTTTTTAGTTTCTTAAAATCAGCTTCTTGTAGCTTTTGTAAGCTAAAAATTATTAAGGTGTTTCATTTTTCTTTGGACTTCTAGTTTTGGCTTGTTTTAAATCGAAAAAAAAAAGAGTGTTATATGAAACAGCCTGGAGAGTATTTCTCAGAAACAGCTTTTCAAAACTTTTAAGATGAGTATGTGTCTCAATAATTTGAATAGCTTTTTCAGAATCACTTTTCTGTAATCAGCTAGGGAAAAGCATAATCAATCAAGACCCTCTGTTAACCTGCAAACTTTTGTGCTTGATTTTGGTCTTTAATCAAGTCTAGCAAGGTTTTGCCATAAGAATTCAATCATAACAGCAGTTGTAGATGGGGTTTTGATGATAAGATTTGCAACATGATAATATTTGCAGCATGAATGCTTTCAGGCAGAAAGGGTCAAAAACTAATTTGTGGAGTTGATGAAGTGCACAAGATCAGTAATTTGTCAGCTTCTTGGTGGCTTATGGTTACTCGCTGAAGGTGTCTAGTGGAGAATAGGGAACAGGACAAATTTGTTCCATTTACAGTATGATAGGCATGAGATCTTGGTTAGAATTTCATAATCATATCAAGGAAAGAACAATTGCTAGAATGATGGGTTTCCATGTCATATGTTGTACAGATCGGTTTTCTTAGTGATGAAAGTTTCTTGCTTCTAGTGTTAGAAGGCTATTATGATTGCCATAATCAAATGTAATAACACAAACAATAATTCTGTACTAATTCATGGAGTTAATGAAGTGCACAAGTGGAGTAATTTGATGCTTTTATGTTGGCGTATGGTTACTGGATAAGGTGTCTAATGGAGAATATGGAACAGGACAAATTTGCTTCATTTAGAGTACGATAGGCATGAGATCTAGGTTAGGGTTTCATAGTCATATCAAGGGAAAAACAATTGCTAGAGTGACAGGTTTTGGTGTCATATTTGACTAGATTGGTTTACTTAGTGATGAAATTTTCTTCTAGTGTTGGAAGACTATTATGATTCCATGTTCAAATGTAATCACACAGACATTAATTTGTCCTTCCATTCTTTCTTCGCCAGGTTCGTTATCAGAATAGGAAGAGACTAGCGGAACAGAGGCCTCGCATTCGAGGACAATTTGTAAGGCAAACAGATCATAACAACTCAAATCAGTGAGTAACTTAATTCTGACGACTTTCTAGTCTTCTCCAAGCAATACAAAACCTGGTCATTTGACTGTAAGATGCTTTGTTAATCTGGGGATCAAGCAATTTGAACTTTTGTCAGCTTGATCTGTATCTGTGATAATAGCAACTATAGAACATCGTCTCTTTCTGGATATGGTATTTTTTTCCTGAAAGATACTTGAATTGTTTGTGTCGTGTAAACATGCATTACTGTCGTGGAGATCATATTTGTACATCAAGGTAATTAAACTCTGCCTTTTTAATTCTTTTTTTTTTGCATTTTCGACTTAGTTTGGGTATACTCTCTTAATCCTTATGAGGAGAAAATTCTATTAGTGCTTCACCAAAGCATAATTTTCCAATAAAAAACCAGAGATATTGATCCTTAATACAAGAAAGAGTTCCCCTTTAAGTGTGTAGACTTATATCACATAAACGGGCTCTGCTGTGAACTCCCCCCTGTTGGAGAAATAGCCAGTTAGATGCCATCTAGTTCAATTGTGAAGTGTATAGTGCTTAATATGATTAGTGATCTGTTTAGAACATGACAGAGTGTGCATAAGTGAACACGAATCTCTCTAGTCGTATGATGGTGACAAGTTCCAAAGATTGAGAAGAGGTGTGGTAATCCTATTTAGGCCTAAACCTAGCTGTTACCTCTAGGTTTTGCTAATCTTTCAGGGAAGATTAGGGAACAGATTAATAAGTAGATAAGATGATTTAGAACCCCCAAAAAAAAAAAAAAAAAAAAATAACGCCCATCTTCTTTGGTCTGGATGGACCAACTCTCTTACTGGCTTTGCACCTTGAGTGCCACAGTGCATGATTACATCTTATGTGCAAATTCGGGAGATATATTCCTAACGTTTTGATCATTTGATATGTCGAAATATACTCGTGTTGGGAAGAACAGCTTCTCTCTACACCTCAATCTTGATTAGGACTGTAAATGGAGCTCTTAGTTGGACCAGACTAGACTGACTTTTGAGCTCAAACACTCGGGTAATTGACAACAGGCTTCCTGCCTTCCTGAAATAATTGAGAGGACAATAATTGCATCACAGACTTTTGAGCTCAAACACTCGGGTAATTGACAACAGGCTTCCTGCCTTCCTGAAATAATTGAGAGGACAATAATTGCATCACAGATGCTGCAGACACAATGTAAAGGCCTGAGATTTCAAGAAATCGCCAAGTATCCACTTTTCAGGGATGATTATATCTTTTAATTAGGGATCAGGTTCAGATTAGAATGAAAGATTGATTTACATTAAATTGGGTCTATAGATGTCTGTTAAGTTACAGCGTTTGTAATCTTGATTTTTTTTCCCTTAATTTCTATATGTCGTGCATGTTGATCTTGAAATTCTGTAAGAATATCCGTTACCAGGGAAATGTTAATATGAAGTGCATGGTGTTTCAAGTGTCCTTGCTTTATGGGTTTTGCGGCATGTCTTCAATTCCAAAAACACCTTATAACATGATAACTTTCCAAAACAAATGAAGACTGATATCTCCATGCGCACCTTTTTTTTTTCTTCTTTTGATGTTTTCCTTTCATTTTGTCCAGTAGAAAGTACCGATATACAGCCGTGTCTAGCAACTACGCCTCATCCTTAGATACTGGCATTTTCTGGCATTATCCTTAGATACTGCCAATCTTTAGTTCTTTGGGGAAGTTATCTTTACATTCCTGTGGAAGTAGACCAGCGTTATAATCAAGTTTTTAGCTTGTAGTTAGTAGCTATATATTGTGCTTGCCACTCTTATTTTTACAATGAAGTGATGAATGTTAGCTGATTTGGTCCAATACAGTTAGAGATGGCAAATGGGCGGGAAGGGGGGGACTTGGGTGAGATTTATTTGGGATTGGAAAATATGGGTTATACCCAAACAGTTTCATATTAGCCTTGGGACTAATATGGGCGGGACTAAAATGGGTTACACCTATTTGATCCCACCCAAGTACCCAAATTAATCCCATTTTAATTTTTTTTTAAGAAACATTCTTTTTTTTTCTCAATCAAATATTTCAATATTATCTTTTCTTTTTATATTATTTGGTTTGTTTATTTAACTTTGTAAAAGTTCTACATTCTTTTTTATAAATTTTGCGATAAATTCCCAAACTAAATAAATTTTTCTAAATACGAAATTTATAAAAGACCAACTTCATATAAGTGGATGATTCTTTTTGGGAATTCGTGTGATCAAATAAAAATCTATTGATCACCAAAATTTAATTGTCCTCAAAATCTATCTACTCATCTACGTTTTTTTATTTCTTAACTTTCATGACCCAATCTAAAATTTTTTTCAATTCTAAGGCCATTCCGATTCAATAAAATTCTATCAAGAATAGAATTTTCCAATGATAGAATTTTGTAGTTATTAGAGAACACATGATGCCTAAGTGCTAATCTACCTAACATCTATTACAACCTTATAATATTAATTTACTAATTTTGAGAAAAAAATAAAAAGAAAGATTGTTTGTCATTTTAATTTTATTTTAATAAATACTCATGGGAGTTCCAAATAAATTCTATACATACTCATATTTTAAATGGATATTATTGGGTATATCCTGATAAGGTCCAAAACCGATATTCTGGATATCCATCCCACCCAAATTAAAATTGGGTATGAAATCCCAATGGGTTTTGGATAGTTTTGCCACCTCTGAATACAGTGGCGCTGATTGTCCGTACGGACCGTGTCGTATTGCAAAACTGCAGAGCACAAATATAGGATCCTCTTAAGGCCTTCCATTTGATGTTGACTGGAAGAAAAGCAGAAACAAAAACTGGCCCAAAGTAATGGCTAAAGGATAGGTTGTGAATGAAATTCTTATCTACCGGCCATATGTGATCATGTGTCCAATAGCAGCACCCTTGTGTTTTTCCAACTAACATTCCTTGAGTCTTTTGCCACTCTGGTCTTCTTGTTTCAACTACAGAACTACTCTTCAATTTCTAAGCCTTTTTACGTGGAGACACATGATTGATTAATATTTAAGGCCATATTTGTTCATTTTCTACAAGGTAAAATGAAAGTTAAGCTAACACAAGTTGGCTTAATTGGTAAGGACGGTTCACTTCTTCACAAAAGATCTTGTATTCGAATCCCTCTACCAATGTGAGAGTTGTGTTGGTGGGTGATCTGTAAATACCTCTGTAAGTGACTTACAGTCCCTAAGGCGTACCCTAATCTATGATGGTGATCGGAGCTGAATTCATCTAAACTTTTATTATCGGAAAAAAAAAATGAAAGTTAAAAAAATTTCTCTTTATGTTGAAATTTATTGGACTGTTCATTATTCGCACGAAGTTTTGTGAGCAGATTGGCGAATTTTGATCAACTGTCGAATTTGGGGTCATGTTTTCCCTGTTAAAATTTTGAAAAAATTAAAAAGAAATCATTTTAAGAGGGTGTAAGAAACATTTGTAAGAATTAAGAATCAACATTAACCAAACCAAGCAGATAAACACGGAGGCCTTTTCCAAAAGCGTTCAACAAAAGAAAGTGGCAAACCATAAGTGATTAAGTGAGAAAAATTTCAGGAAAGAATCTAGCTGGAAGGCAACTAGCTTTTTTGAAGTGAAAAAAAAAAAAAAAGAGAGGAGGGACGGGAAAAAACCCCTACTGAAAGTCAACTAGAATGGAGGTCCAGTGGACTAATTATGGTCCTTGTGGACGATGGCCTCTACTCTCTAGTTTGTATGTGGAAATAGTATATAAATATACGTCTAACCAACACAAATCCAATACAGTACCTTAAAAGAAAAATCTGAGGAAATGAAGGATTTTTTTTTTCTCCTCAGGGAAAAGTAAAATGAAGGACTCCAAGCTCCCAATTGCTATACGCAAACCCAAGTTTCATGCCATGTATATTCTGAATATCGAGTTTCAAGAATTTTGTTTTCTTTTTTCTGATGAGATGAATTACTGTAATTAGTTTCTATGCTCTAGTTGCATACTCCTAAACAGTCAAGTGTGCCCTACTGTTTTCTTTACTAAATTTTGGTTCTTATAAAAATTAAAAAAAAAAGTGGTTGTTGCTTAAAAAAATTTTTGATCTTTGGATCTGTTATTTGAATTAGTCTAAGACACTTTACTTGGATAAAACCTTATTTGTAAACCGTAATTCTTCTTCCCACAATATCACTTAGAGCAATTTTTTTTATACGCAATAAACATTATATATGTAGATTTAAAAAAATTCCAAGCTTTTGACAGCAACATGTACAATAGCGAAGACACAGTTAAGCTGTGAGGTGTAGGCTTGGATCTTGTGGGAGCAGTTATTAATGCAATTGCATACTTAATTATAGTATGACTCTTCATGACTTCCAGAATTTTTCAACACTGCTGATTTCTCTTATTCGATTACTCATACATGCATCAATCGACGGTTGATTATGTTAGTATTTGCTTGAGTATATAAATATTCTATCACCTACTTAAGTGGGGAATATGACATGCATTATCGCGGATGATGCGTCGAAAGCTTGTTTGGATTGAGGTTTTTCACAAAAAAAATTTTATGTTTTCCGCAATTATATTTTCCAAACATCTTTTTATCTTACATAAATCAAATTATTACAGTATATTTTTTAACAAAAAATCTAAAAAATGAAAATCCACACACAGGGACGGACCCAAGCGGGGTCAGGTGGGGGCTTAAGCCCCCACCAAGCTGCCGGAAAATAGGGTTCCTGTAGTATGGGTCTTGTACTAGTCTATGGCATTCATTCTCTCACAAAGATATGTCACTATTTTGTCCAGGGCATTCATTCTACAGTCTATGTCCATGGACTCCAGAGTTAAGAATTAGAGTTATTCAAACATTTGTGTTTGTTTCTATGTAAAGACGATGGCAACCTAACAAAAGAAGCTACTAATTCAGTCTTTTATTACCTCCCCTTTGTCATTCAAGTGCAACAAATGCCACTACTTCAAGTGTTAATCAATAACAAATTTTTAGGTATGTATAATTATATGTTTTTATTGTTTTTATAATTATTGCTTCAAAATTTTACTTATTAAATATATTTATTTCGTCGCAAAAAAAAATTAAATGTAGTTCAGCCCCCACCAAAATATATTTCTGGGTCCGTCCCTGTCCACACAAGACCTAATATTCTCGTTAAAACTATAGCCCCTTTTTCTTTTCTTTTCTTTTCTTTTCTTTTTGAATTAATATGCATAACAAAACCTATGCTGGGTCTTATCCAATGAGATATTGATGACTTTGATTGGAGAGAGGTAGGCATACTAAACTAGAGTCCATTTTTGTTTTTATGTTTTGGATACGTACGTAACAGGTAGGGATGGAAATGGGACGGGAGATTCCACCCCCGCTCCCTGTCCCTTAGTCTAAAATCTATGCCGCCCCAGTCCCGTCTCGTGCTTTTTTTAATATCCCGTCCTTGCCTCTCCACCCCGCTCCATATTCTTGTGGGTGCCTCCACAATCTATTTGGATAGCCAATTATTTAGTTTATTTCTTATGTATTTTTTAATTATTTAGTCAGTACATTTTTCAATCACCTTTTCATCTCACATACATCATATTAAAAAAGTGTTATAGTAGTTGAATAATCAAATTATCCCAGGCAATCTACTATCCAAACACCCTATTTTTTATTTTGATATTACTATTTTTTATATATGTTGTATCAATAATAACACTATAAAAGATTCTTAGTTAAATATTCAATGTGAAATCAAAGTTAAAGATCATTCTAACATTTTTTGATTCATTTCTCTACTTTTAATAGCAAATCTAAACTTACAATCATCACATTTGTTTAAACAACTTACAATATGCTTATGTATGTATGTATATGTATATGTATATCTAACTCATGGAGACTTTTAATTAATTCTTTCATTTTTTTTTTAATCGTTTAGCTTGTCTTCGGCTCGTTCGTTCCCCTGCTCCATCGTCTGGTGCATACGTACTACTATGTATTAACTATTACTTAGGCTGGGGACCGACCTTAACGTATATGCGTTGCTGCTTGAATGTAGTATGAGACAGGTTTACTTATCATACGCAGAAATAAATAAATAAAAGGATTCAAGAAATCTCCAAAGAACAACTATTGCCCTGTCCTTTGTAAGTTGTGATGTCATTAGCACCAAGGCGGAATGGAAAAGTACGATTAGATTTGATGTAATTGTATATATATATTTTTAATTTTTTAGGTTGGAAGGTTTTGAATTCAGAATCTATTACTAATAATTCCTCCCATCTTATCATTCATCCCAACACTCCCCTCCAAGTTATATTCTATTGTTATATTCTTTGTCAAAATGTAGTATACATTTACAATTAAGTCATATTATTTTTTTTTTGGTAAGAAAAGTAATTTCAACTGATTTATACAACAAATTTATGTATTATTGTGTTTGGATGGGTGGATTTAATTTCGAATTCACAATCCAAATCCTTTCTATTGTTAAAGGTGAGATTTTAGAACCGTTTATAAAATGGAGTAGACTAATTTAGAAAATTTTAAATCCATCCAATAAAATACAAGAGTCATTTAAAATTCATCACTCTCAAATCATTCCCTAAATCTAAATTCATTGATTTAAACACAACCTATATGAACAAAACTTATACGCATGATAAAGTCGTATGACAGTACACCAAATCATGCACAAATTTATCTGTCCCCAATTACACAGTGAGGTAAATGTAGGTGAAACGGATACATAAAAGTAAGACACTACAAACTGATGAGATAAAAATGTTACAATTCGAATTGCATAGTAACATAATAAAATCTTTTATTTTACACTTTATATTTTTTTAAGTTTTTTGGAGACAGAAAGTGAATCGAGCGTGGGACTCGGGTTTACTGTACTTCCCTCCGTAGGTCGCAATCTGAAATAGTAATAGTGCGTACTTGTACAATAGTGCAGGACTGGAAACCAATGTTTTAAAACTCGGACCGGCCAGTGAACCGCTAGAGGTGGCGGTTCGCGGTTCAATCGGTCTGACCGGCCAGTTCACCGGTTTTTTTTTTTTTTTTTTTTTGCTTCTCCTCCTTCTCAAGTCTGGAGCCGTAGCACTTAAGTAATCAGCTATTTGTAGTTATTTGTGACACTTTACTACATTTTATTGACACATTGGGATATAAAATGATCCCAAATCCCATCTTTTGTTCACCATTAATGATATTTTCCAAATATTTTGAGAGGAAAAAAGTTTAAACCCAATAACTTTGAATACATCAATCCAATAGCACTTTATCTTGAAGTGTCTTATAAAATTTTCTTAATAACATGAAATTGAACATACATTTTCTGAAAATTGATAAATGTAATTTCTTTCAACCATACAAAAAAAAAGCTTGAAAAAATTTGAAATATTAGATACATCTTTAACCGAAAATTGGGAAAACAAAAAAAAGAAAACCAACATCAATAAATGAAAAGAATTTGAAGTTTCAAATTAAATACAAAAACTCCACATACAGAAAATAAATAAAGGGAAGAAAACTTGTATAGATTATGTTAAAGCTGTGGAAGAAAACTTCAATAGATTAAATTAAATACATGGAGATTTAATAAAGGGTAAGAGAGAGAGGAGGGTGGAAGAGATGGAGAGGAGAAGAGGGAAGAATAGACCTTGTGCAGAAAATTTATTGTAATAACCCTAAAAATTAGTGATTAAAAGAGGAATGATTGAGGTGAAATTGGAAGGATGCAAGATTGAATTCTCTGATGGTGGAATTTAGTAACTCTAAAAATTAGTGATTAAAAGAGGAATGATGGAAGTAAAATTGGAAAGAATGCAAGATTGAATCCTCTGAATGTGGAATTTAGTAACATTAAAAACTAATGATTAAAAAAGGAATGATGGAGGTGAAATTAGAAATAATGCAATATTGAAGTCTCTGAACGTGTAAATAGAGAGAGGCATAAATAGGTAAATGGAAGTTTTATTTTTTATTTTACTTTTCATTAGTTTTATAAATTTTTGTACTCATCTAACTTAAAAAATACGTGGTTAAGACACTTGTGTCTTATATATGAGGTCCTAAGATCAAATCTCACTACCACCACATTTTATATTTTTAAAAAATAAAAAAAGCCAAAAAATCGCCGGTTCGCGGTTCGCACCGGTTCGAACGGTTCGACCGATTCTTGACGGTTTTTGATCATTTCTAACTATTATAGAGAACCGGACCGGTGGCATGACCGGTTCACGATTCAACCGGTCGAACCGGCCGGTCCGATCCGGTTCTGAAAACACTGCTAAACTAGAAAGGGAAGGTGGGCGTAGGATTACGTGGAATCAAAGCAGCAGTAGCTAGCAAGATAGTTAGTTGGGACTTGGAAACGTGCAGATTCTGTCCTAAAGAAGCTGTGAAGCATTTTATATGCCTTTGCTCCATGTTACGGTACAGTGGAGAGCCTGCCCAGCCCATGAGGTTGGGGTTCATTTTGAAGTATCAGACGCCGGGCTTCCAACCAACTAGTCAGACATCAATGTAAGTTGGCTCAACTGGCAAAGCCGGATTCGTTCCTGTGATAGATGTGAGAGCTGTTTTGTGGTGAATATTTTGTAAATACCTCTCTACCCCCGCCTATGGTGATCATAACTGGAGCTGAACCCACCAAACTTTTTATTGCCAAAAAAAAAAAACCAACCAACCAGTCAGACATTTTGCTCAACTCTTCGATGCCAAGAGTATCAGATACGTCTTCTGATGCTAACTAAGTGCTTATTCTTTTTTCTTCCCAAGTAAAACTCAAATCCATAATCCTCCGTCGTCCATGTTCTAATCTTTAACCAAAACAGTTTCTTCAGATTTTTCTGTTGCTGCTTCTCCAGTCCAGCGACGGCTCTCCTGCTTCCTGGCTAACCTGCTTCATTGTAGTTTTGGCTGCTGCACCTGCTCAATAGCGAATACGAGAAAATACATAATAATCGACCTGTGTTTTTATCTTCTGTCTGAATCATCCCTCCTTCTCTATCGCATAGATGTTGATAAGGTAAAACTTGAAAAGCCCGATGAACTTGAATTTTACTCTCTCTTAAAACTTCTGCACATTCTTTCTTCCTTTCCTTCTGTTGTTATCTTCTCTTTGAACCCAAAAAGGAGGTGTCTGCTCTTGAAATCTGGATTTGTCAAGGTACACTGTAGATGCCATCTCTTTTCATGTGTGTGTGTGTGTGTGCGAGCGCGCGCTCCTCGTTACATGTATGAATCCCATATACGTATGATTGCTAGTTTTGGTTTTGTCCTTTTCTCATTGAATAAATTCTGGGGATATAATGCTGTTCCCTTTGGATGCTGCTATATCATGAGAGATAAAAAGTCTCGTGAGGCTCAGATGACCAAGGCTAGCTGGCTATTACATTCCTGCTTTGGTTCTTCTCTTTTCTCTTGCAATTGGTTGCTCATTAACAAGAGCTGTCGACTTTGGGAACATTGATATTTGTTTCTTTCTTTTATCTCTTCCTTCAGACGTTCATTTTCTTTCTAGACATACAAATTCTCCCCTCCTGTGGGCAAGGGTCGCTGGTGATGTTTGGACTAGTCTTTGGATTTTTTGTCGTCTTTGATAGGTATGTTGACAATTGGCTGGTATTTCAGGGTGCAAATGTGCAAGTATCGTGTGGACTTGATGCTCCCTTTTGAATCTTTCTTTTGCTTTTTCTTTTTTCTTTCCCTAATTTGTACAATATGTTGATAAGTTGACAATCATAAATTATTGTGCCCTACGTTTGTTGATGTTTCTTGGAAGAACAAGGCTGTTTTTAATTGAATTCACCTAAACTAATAACCCGAGCTTGTTTGTGGTCATTGTTCGGTTTGAGCAAAATTGCTTGTTACCCAGGTGAGTTTATCAGGAAGTTGCATACTCCTTAGGACTCGATGTTTTCCCATTTTCCCCAGTTCTCTTGCATGAGGACACCTGCAAGTATATCGCGAAAGGCCAATTTACTGAATCTTTTAGTAAGTCTAAGACGCTTAAGAAAAGGAGTTCATTTCAAGAAACATGTCATTTTTTTTTAATTGTCATTAAAACCGTGGAAAAGTGTGGATTCAATGTCTATTTTCCAATAGATGGAGTGCAAATTTCATTTTGGCTGGCACTTTCAGCAACATGAAGAATCTTAACGGATAAATGCAGATCTTGGCAGAAGAAAATTGATATCATGTTCCAGAAGGCTTTGACTCACACTTGATACACGTACTGAAGATGGAAATTAAAGACACAGAGAAAGTGGTTATTGCAAAGCCTGTAGCATCAAGACCTATCTGTTCCAGTTTTAAATCCTTCTCTGAGCTTCTTGCTGGTGCCATCAACGCTTCACCCTCTTACACAGGTTCTGAAGCTGCAGTAACGGCCATTAGACCGAGGACAGTGAGGTTCAAGCCAGCAGTGAAGCATCCTTTGGTTGGAGTGGCTGCTTCCCAATCCCAGGTTATATATTCTCTTCCATTTACCGCATTTTCTTCCCGCAAGACGTAGATATCTTAGTGTCACATATCTTCTGATTCCAGGCTAATCTATCTGGGGATGCTGTTTCTTCTCCCTCTGCTAAGGACTTAAAAGCAGACGGGAAATGCAATGTGGTGTACAAACCTACGGCCAAGCTCGTCTCCAAGAAAACTGTTTCACTCTTGGCAAATATGGTCAGTATTCAATATTCACACCATCGGAATTACAGGGCAACCAACCTCCCCTCTCCATGTCTGTGCATGTGCGAGCATCATAGCATAACTCCTAACTGCATAGAAAATGTATTACAAGTTAGTCATTTAGATATATGTTAGCATTCTCCAAAAATCTATCTTGACAAGCGTGGCTTCTGAAACCAATCTTTTTAAATTCTTATCCATCTGTGGATTCTGGACTTAGTTTTTTATTGGTGTCTTGTACAGCAAAGTGCCGATTTATTTCAGAAACAAGAACTAGCTGAAGTTGAGGCAGATTTCCAACTACCGAACCTGGTCAAACCTCGATGTGATATTAGATCAGAGCTTCATCAGAATTGCCTATCCGCGGCACAAAAGAGTAAAAGAGTTGAACCCTCGAATGTGGCAACAGAGAACCCGGAAGAGGATCAGAGGTCGTTAGCGCACACGGCAAATGGGGACCGTCCTTCATATGATGGATATAATTGGAGAAAGTACGGACAAAAGCAGGTTAAAGGAAGTGAATATCCAAGAAGTTATTACAAGTGCACACATCCAAACTGTCCTGTGAAGAAAAAGGTTGAAAGATCATTAGAGGGTCAGATTGCAGAAATTGTATACAAGGGTGAACATAGTCATCCGAAGACGCAGCCACTAAAACGCAACTCCTCCGATGGACATTGGCAAGGAAGTGCTGGCAATGAATCAAACAATCCCCTATGGAGAAACAAACATAGTGACAAGAATGAATGTTATGAAGGCACTACGGAAAATCGAAATGAATTTGGTTTTTTAGCCCATTCAAGTTATTCAGGAGGAGCTCCATCATTCATGGACCCTACAACTGGAGCGTCCAATCTTTGTTTCTCAAACCTTGATAATTCTTCTTGCCACAGTGGGGAGTTTGACGAAGGAAGGGAGGGACTGGAGGAAGAGACAGATGAACCAAAAAGCAAAAGAAGGTAAGAGATGCATACACTTCATATAGCAAGCAGATCATACTGAATTGCTTGTTTTAGCATGGATAGACTCTTCCTAGTTAGTCTGCATGTTGATCTGTACAAGCAACTTTTTTTCCGTTTCTTGTTTCCCTTTCAAGTCTATTTGCTCTGCACAAGATGGGATGCCAATATATTTTCTCATGCGCTTTGACTTCTAAAATTTATGAAGTAAATTTATAAGAGTCTGACAAGTCTTTCGATTTTCAGGAAAAATGATAACCAATCGAATGAAGCAGGCACAGTAGCTGAAGGAACACAAGAGCCTCAGGTTCTTGGTCAAAACTCCATTGATTCTGAAATCATAAGAGATGGATTTCGCTGGAGAAAGTATGGACAAAAAGTTGTGAAGGGAAATCCATATCCAAGGTTAATGCCACTCCATGATATTCTGCACGCATTTTAAATTTCAAGAATTTAGATATGACTGTACCTTTTGCATAAAAGAATTATTCTGGGCATTCCAATGGTGCATATAAGGTTTTGACAAATGCCAACTTGCTGGTCTGAAGTAATTAAGCAGTTGGCATTTGTCATCTTTCCTGATACCTTTTTCATGTCGTTTTATATCTGGAGGACGCAAATCCATGGCTGTATCCTTGGTTTGATGCTTAATTACTTCAAACCAGTAACGGCACCAGATGAGGACATAATATGCTGAGTTATGATGACATTAAAGCTCTCCTGTTTGCTTCATCCCTAGTATTAGTGATAAGGCTTTTGGGCATAGTGACGACGGAAGCTATCTTTTATAAACGAGTAGCTAATATATTTTTGCTGTTTCATACCTTTCGTCCTATTGGTTACGTCAGACCTTAGTTTGTGGCATGTGTCATATGTTTTACTTATAAATCTCTAAAGACAACTTCACATGGTGTGCCTGCAGGAGTTACTATAGATGTACCAGTCTCAAGTGCAATGTGCGCAAATATGTGGAGAGAACGTCGGATGATCCAAATGCCTTCATCACGACATATGAAGGAAAACACAACCATGAGATGCCGATTAAAAGGACGAGTTCTTTGGCGGCTAAAACTAGCACAAAGACCTTAGTTACCAAGGATGTATCTTGATTAACTCATTGGAAGGGGGCTAAATTTCCAAGGCAATAGCTGCCGTGACATTTTCTTGATGCGTGGAAGCGCAGAGGTCATAGGGCTCTGACATAAGGGTCTTCAATTGGAGGTTTTGTGGCAGGATCAACTTAGAGTTGCTGCTCGTTGTAGGAAGACTTTAGTGTTTATCTGCTTTAATTCATGCAACCCCCTGGGGAATCCAACGATAAGTAGTGTCGGTTCCCAGAATGGCAGGCTAAGTGAGAATTTCTCCTTAGACAGACGACATACCATGCCATCTCGAGTCATTTAGCAGTATTTGCGTCGGCTCCTGCGAGATCTGTGTTGCATTGTTTTCTGGCAGCATGAAGGAGAACACAACGCTCTGCATAGTCTGCATATACGAATTTGTAGTCTGTATTCGGTCAATTCCTAACAGTAGAAAGTTTATTTGGCATTGTCATCGAAATCAGCAGATGTAATCTCGATGATACATTGATAAGGTACTTGCATGCTGATTTCAAGTTCTTGATTGGGGCTAACTACTAATCAAGAGAATTCGGTATCTGGTGACTGTAAATTTACCAGAGAATTCGGTAACCAAGTAAAGTAGTGGTGGTAGCTAATTATTACCTCAAATCAATGTTGCCTTTTTCGGGGCAGCATAATTATATGTCCAATGCCATGATTTTGTTCCCTACCCACCGCGTAAAAAGCTTAATCAGGTTCTCGTTCTCATGAAAAATTAAACTTTGAAGACTAATTGACTTGTTAATTTTCACTGTTACTGAGTTAGGGTGCGTTTGATAAAACTGAAAACTGAAAACTGAAGTCTGAAATCTGAATTCATTAAGTGATTGAATTGTTAAGTATTAGATCTAATATATTTAAATGTATACCACATTCAGTGAAAAGTGAAAAGCTTATCACTTATTTTTGGGAGCAAGTTTTGCCTAAAAGATTCAGTGCCACTTAATTAATTCAGATGTTTTGTTTTTGATTATCAAACGCATCTAAATGATTAAGATCTAAATCTATTAAGTTCAAGTGGTGAATTGGGTTATCAAACGGGGCCACTGAATCAAGTTTAAATTTGAAAGTTCAAATTTGTTTATATTGCTTCCAGATTTTCTGGTAGTCTATGGTTGTTGGCAATAATTCGAGTCAAGCTCGAGACTTGAGTTAAAATAGCTGTGCTCGAGCTCGCCGAACTTTTACAAGTTGGATTTCACGTTACTCTTACTCGAATTCAAACCTGTACTCGAGCTCGCCGAACTTTTACAAGTTGATTTTCACCTTACTCTTACTCGAGTTCAAACCTAATCAAGTTTAAACGATTTCACCTAATAAAAACTAATGCATTATATATAATTTTAAACAAATGATATAATTAACATTTCACACTAATAAATATAAGAATTAAATATAATTGAAAGCTCGATTAGGCTCGTGCAATCTTCGAGTTTAGGAATACAATACTCGAACTCAATTCATATGTATTATTAAGCCGTCCAAATTCGACTTGAACTCGATCAACGTCGAGATCAAGTTCAATAATTTAGTTAGCTTGCAGCCATAGTTAACGTGTCATGTATTGGTGTAAACTGTAGTGTGTGTCTATGCATATGATGTTGATTATGACCGATTGGTTGAAATTACTGTCAAAATGTGGAACAGGTCAATGACTTGCGGAATTTGGGATAATTAAGTAGGAAAAAAACGAAAGGCCAATGTTGACGGATGAATTTTATGATCAGGGATCATCACGCAAACACTTGTGATTTGAGATTGCAGAAGCAGTTGTTGCCTCCTTTCCGCGTTGCTTGCCGTCCTACGTTTGGAAAAAATGGCTTCTTCGCAGGCCTTCAAATGATCGATCGATCGTCTCAGTTTCAGCAATTTTGTTTTGGGATGATGATGATAATATGCTGTAGTACAAAGTTTCGAGTCTTTGACTGTGAAAGGATCCCAATTACCCAGTTTAATAGTTGCCGTTGACTGATTCCCTGTTGGAATTGTGGGCCCTTAGCATGTAACGGGACCGAACGTGTACAAGTACTATAGTAGGGCTAGCAATCGGGTTGGCCGCTGGGTCGGGAGGAGGTGGGTCGGATTATAGCTCAGGTATTCAAGACAGCGCATATGCCAACCCGAACATAACGATCCGAAAAAACCAATTAAGCTTGTTAAACTCGAACATGACTCGCTAGCTTGACGGGTCATTTGAACTTGACCTCAATAATTTATTTACTTATGGCATTTTTTTTTATTTTTTCATGCCATGCTTCTCACCTGGGTAGTATGGCGGACGCTTCTATTGTGGATTTTCTATAAAAATAAGAAAAATTGTAATGCAATCTTAGGTTTTGTATATGTTGCTTGTCTACATATATATATATATACTGTATGTGCTTGTGTATACAAATATAAATAAAAGTGTGACACTACACTTTTGTGATTGCATTCGGATTATACTAATCAACAACCTTGGTATGTAACCCAAAGAAAAAAAGAAAGAAAAGTAAGAGATGACAACAAGAAAATCATAACTCATTTGTCCAATTTATGTATTAGATTATCAAGGTGCATGTTAAATTAATCAAACGGGTCAACTTGTGATTGACCTAACTTGGACTCATCTCATACGTGTACGTGACTTGAATTGGACTTGTTTGGTTAGCAGGTTATTCGGCCCCTAGCCTAACTTTGACTTGAAACGGTAGAGAATAAACTAATACCCACTAATTATGTGCTAGATTTGAATCCTGCTTTTAAACCGTGTCGAAAATTCCTACCACCAAATAAGTTAGTCTAGCAAGTTCAAATCCACAATCTTATGCTCATCATTTAGGTGCCACCAGCCAGTTGTTCACTTGGATTATGAATTTGTTGTTGTCAGTTAAATCCCTAAGTTCCACTTTAATCTCGTGCAATTTGTTCATTTAATACTGCTTCATGATTTATCAAATGACTTAAAAAAAATTGTCTATTACTTGCGTCTGTAATATTCAAAACTGGTTTGTATTCTCTCCATTTGCATTTTTTTTAATGTTGTGAATTTTCGTGAGTTAGAGCAAGTGAGACCTTAAAAAGGAAGAAGAAGAAAAGTAAGACAAACATACGGGTTACAAATTATCCTAAATTTGATCCTAAACTCAGTGTAACGCTACATTGGGTAGTGGTTGGCCTTTGAAAAATGAAGAATTCAAATTTTTTTCCCTAGCATAAAAATAAAGAATTGTTCGATACAAAAACACCTAGGATTAACTATACAAGTGTGAATCACAACTTATTCATGTTGGTTCACCCAAACTCGCACATTAATACTTTACCCAAACCCACCCATTAATTTTAAGTAGGTATAAATGGGTACCCATTTAATTAATGGGTAGTGGGTCGACTTGACTCATTCATTTAACTCATCTAAAGATAAATATACATTTTATTCAAATTTTAGTGAGTGTTAATGAGATAAATTTGAATTTTTTTTTATCAATGTAATAACTATAAAAATGCCTTTCTTATCAAATACTATTTTTAAAAAAATTTAAAAATAAATAATATTTCAAACGAGTCATAAATGGGTACTTGGGTATACCCATACCCATTTATTAAATGTGTATAAATGTATTGACTCAATTATACCCATTACCCAATTATGACTTAACTAAATTTATCTAAATCATCAATTTTGACACCTATAGTAATAATCCCTCATCCCGGCACTGTCATCTAAAAACTCTCATTGTCCCCACTGTGAAGCGTTA
Source organism: Gardenia jasminoides (assembly GCA_013103745.1). Classification (NCBI taxonomy): domain Eukaryota; kingdom Viridiplantae; phylum Streptophyta; class Magnoliopsida; order Gentianales; family Rubiaceae; genus Gardenia; species Gardenia jasminoides. The sequence goes on from CM023103.1 coordinate 8,224,208, forward strand.
CTATATTGTTATATGTGCATAACACTAATAATATATTACTAATCATTCTTTTAAATTCTCAGCAAAAAATTTAACATGAGATGAAGTCTAAAATTGTTTTGACATTGTGAATCCATCTCTCTGTATTTGATATTACATAAATTCTAAATAAATTATCACTATTTTGATAAACAATATGCCATAACAAAAAAGTAAACTAATATTATAAATATTTTATCACAAAAAATTGATAGAAAATTATATTACATCATCACAAACGAATATTATATTCTTCATTTCATATTACATGCATATAATTATATTATATCAGATATTTTATATTATACATATAACATTAAATTCGGACTTGGGACGAGATTGGATTTTGCCTCATTAAATACTCGCTCCCATTACCATCCCCCTTTTTCTGGGTAAGATAGGAAATTCATAATAAGTAAAAAAAAGGAGTACCAAGTTATCTCCTCACTATTACAAAAACATTCTAACACTAGATAGAGTTTTAGTCTTTTAGATTCGACTGGGTCATCCCATTACCTTACCATCCCTGAAAACAAAACATACTTGGGAGTTTTAGATTTGACCGGGTCATCCCGAAAACTTAGGAGTGCTACATAGTACTACTGGTAATAACGGAGCTCCAAGAAACGCCAAGCCAGACAAATAAACATGCAATATTTAATTTCAACCACCTTGAATCAACCAACAGTACAAGTTAACACTGCGCATTATATTTTGGCTTGTAGGATATTTTGAGATTCTGACCCGTGCCCCGTTCATCTTTTGCCTTGCTGTGTCATCTCGATTCCAAAAGGAAGAGTCTTTTCTGCCTCCACCGTCTCTTTTCCATTTCATTCATTTGAGTAGTCGTTAGAGACGTCGGCATAATCCTTCTTTCTCTAAGCTAAAGCTCAACAAAAGACGGACCACACGATTCCATCGATTCTTTCCCCCTGTTGCTGCCATTCCTGTGCGTAATAATTTATGCAGCTCTTTTAAATTTTTCCGGAGACGAGCCGGATCAAGAGAAAAAGAAACTAAGACATAAACTCGTGATGGGTTGGTTTCCGTGCTCTGGACAATCTCATTCCAAGCTTTCATCAAAGAAGAAGAGGAAGATTAAGGACCCACTTCGTTCTAGTCAGCCTTCTCCAGGTATCTCACTCTCTCTGGCAGACGTATGGTATGTTCAATTGAAGTTTTTATCTTTATTGTGCAGTTGATATTTTCGTTGTTGCCCATTATTTTAAGACATTTTTTGAACAAGATGCTTACGTGGCTTATACCAGAGGAAGTGTCTTAATGTCGAGTCTGTTCAGCAGCTTGCTGGGTGTTTTTTGTGGCTTTTCAAACAATAGTTTTCCTTTTCTCCTGTTGAGCACTATTTCTTGACTTTTTCTCCACCCTCTCGGCCTGTTGAAATTTTCCTTCTGGCGGATCAAGTCCGTTTAAGTTTAAACTGAGTTGCTATGTACATATGGTGTCACTAATCTGGTAAAAAAGGTTGAAGAAGAAGAGTAAGTCTTGAATGAGCTTATGTTCTTGCCGTCTTATGGTTGTTCTTTACTTCAAGTAATAGTTTAAAGGGGTTTGAATCTCCATACCAGTTACCAGCTGTGTACTTGACTTTTTAACCGGGTGTATAATTATATAAACAGTGATATTGTCGCTGCAGTTTGGAACTTGCAACTGTGATACCTCGTCAAAACTGCTTTGGGTGCAGATGACTCGTAAATTTCAGAACCACCATATTGATGTCTATTGTTAACTTAGCCTCGTCTCACCATTATCTTGGGAGTTGGAACGGATAAACCTTAGAGAAGTCGCGCTTTGCTACCACTTAACGAACACCATACCAAAGTCAGCTCTAGTTTTTACCATGTCAAACAAACTATTAAGCAAGAATGACACGTTAGGCATCCTTCCCAAATATGCTATAAAAAGTGGTTTTTGGAAAGTTAGTACAGTTTAGTGGTTACTTGGCCATTTCTGTCGTCCTAATATTCTGTTTTTCTGTCTTCAGAGAAGTCGAAGGTAAATGCACCATTAAACTCGCAGGTAAACAGCAAGGATGGAGGGTCCAACCAAATTGCAGCCAAGACTTTTGCATTTCGTGAATTAGCTGCTGCAACTAGAAATTTTCGCGCAGATTGTCTTCTTGGAGAAGGAGGATTTGGTAGAGTATACAAAGGGAGACTTGAGAACTCAAACCAGGTATGCCGGGATCCCTATTCATTGTGAATACAGAATGAGGAAAAAGTATGCATAGTTTGTATGCTTCCGGATGTTCCATGGCTGCCTCATCTGCATCTGTTCTCTAAATCATGAGAGCTCCCCATCTTCCACTTTGTTGTAGTCTAATTTTTTTCGCATGGGTTTCTCAATTTCTTTTGCTTCTAAGCGAGATGTCAAAATAGTTCAAACCCAATGATGGCATTGACACATTGTTCTAGTTTTTTAACAACATGCCTTTGTTGCTAGAAAATAAAAGACTTCCATATATCATGATCTAAGTATAGAAGGCCTTCAGAAAGATAGTCCACTGCATGCCTCCTAGTGAAAGAAGTGTTCTAATGCCCTGAGACATACTTCTCCTAACATTGTCAAAAACTTATTGCTAATCAGACTGTTCTGAAGTGGATGCATCATCATGTTTTATGTATGCTGGCATAAACAACCTTTACATGCATCGCTGTTCCTTTTTCAATCAAGTGAAGTACAGTTTTTGAGCTTCAGTTCCATGGTTTGGTGCATCAACAAAATTTTCAATGATAACGCTAAACTGGATGGAGACTTTTTGTTATTCGTTTTATTGAAATTATGTTAGTTGTTTTTAATTATTGATTGCCGAAGGTTGAATTCTAGTTTAATGCCGTTGGTGCAGATTGTTGCCATCAAGCAACTTGATCGCAATGGGTTGCAAGGGAATAGAGAATTTCTAGTTGAAGTGTTGATGTTGAGCTTGCTTCACCATCCCAATCTTGTTAATCTTATTGGTTATTGTGCTGACGGAGACCAGAGACTTCTTGTATACGAATACATGCCATTGGGGTCCTTAGAGGACCACCTCCATGGTACTTGCTATTGTTAGGTGCATATCGTAGAATTTTTATTGTACAAAAAATTGCCTGTGGTGTTTGGTCTCACAAACCTTCTTCTACAGATACTGCACCCGGTGAAAAAAGGCTCGATTGGAATACAAGAATGAAAATTGCTGCTGGGGCAGCAAAGGGTTTAGAGTATCTGCATGATAAAGCTAGTCCCCCGGTTATATATCGTGATCTGAAATGCTCTAACATTTTGCTTGGTGAGGGTTATCATCCAAAGCTATCTGACTTTGGTTTGGCTAAACTTGGGCCTGTTGGTGATAATACCCATGTATCCACTAGGGTCATGGGCACCTATGGGTATTGCGCACCTGAGTATGCAATGACTGGACAATTGACACTGAAATCAGATGTTTACAGCTTTGGTGTTGTACTTTTAGAGATAATAACTGGAAGGAAAGCAGTTGAGAATTCCAAAACTGCAGGGGAGCATAACCTGGTAGATTGGGTAAGACAATTGCCATCTTTTCTCAAGTTTTTATTGTTGCCACAGATATTTTTTATGCTTTTTCTGGTGCAGAATAATAGTGAAGTGCAGTGAATTGTACTACTCCCTATGCATCACTCTTTTGAGCAGTAGTTAATAGGTTTTGATTGGAGAATCGGAAGTAACCAGGTGATTTGTGCCTGGAAATGGTGTTGCATTAAGTTATTTATGGCGCACTACAACACGGTTTTGTGTTTCAGTGTTACTGAACTCGAATGTGGACGTTGATTGTCATCATGGATCAGTAAAGGTCTTGCTGAGATTTGACTTATAGACTGAGTGTAATAAGTCTGTGTGAAGGTGAAATGTGATTTCTATGAAGATCCATTGTTTTTTGACCTTCAAGGGATCTCTTGCTTAGTAAGGTTTCTTTGAGATATTAGTTGAAGCATTTTGTGCAATTGATTGGTGGTTCTTCACATTGAGTTTAATTTTCCGTCAGCAGAGAAAGAGAACAGCACCATCTGTTACTGCTAGTAATGAACTGTAGAGAAAATGCTAGTAGTATTTAGGTATTCTAATATCTGTAGCTGTTTTATTGAATCACATATCAATTATTGTTTTTCATTCCAGGCAAGACCCTTGTTGAATGATCGGAAGAAGTTCTCACAGATGGCTGATCCTATGCTCCAAGGTCAGTATCCAATGAGAGGCCTGTACCAAGCACTTTCAGTAGCAGCTATGTGTGTCCAAGAGCAGCCAAATATGCGCCCTGTGATTGCTGATGTAGTCACAGCCTTGGCTTACCTTGCTTCACAAAAGTATAACCCTGCCCAAAGTTCACAATGGGTTCCAGCCACTCCACCTAGGACAAAAAGAGAGGGTGAGAAGAGGCAACATGGTGACAGTGGATGTGAAAAAAGATCAAACTAGATGCAGTATCGATAGTCTGCTATTCTTTGCAATGTCAGATTTCTATAATACAACAAAAGAAGGCTGCTCTTAAAGTATTTAATGCTAGTTCCACACGGATTAATTAGTGATGCATGCAAGGTCTGCAACATTCATACATTGGGTGACATGGTTGAAAATGCTCTCAGAAGTAGGCATAGGTTCTAAAGCAGATGATTGCAGACTGAACATGGCTTATCACACCAAATGGGGAAAAGAAAAGATTGAATATGCTGGTGAATTTTTGGAAGCTGTCTACATTATAGGTATTGGTGGCCTAATGCTTATGGTGTTGAGAAAACATGCTTATTTGATTTGCTTGTGGAGTGGACATGGTTGGGCACTGTTTTCTTCAACCAACAGGCCTTGGGTTCAATTGCAATCAAAGCTTTTCTCCAAGTTTGTATAATGGCTGTCTTAAACGTTGTAAAACTGACTTGAGAATGTACTAGTACGGGTATTGTGTGTACTGTGTAGCGAAGGAATTTGGATTTTTTTTTTTTCCTTTTTTGTTACTGTTTCTTCAAAAGGCATGATCTATGGATTTTGGCATGTTGGTTGTTATTTTTCTTTATTTGGTAAAGCATAGGGAAGTTGTTAGTGCTGCCAGGCAAGCAACTTTTTAGCAAGAATTGCTTTTCATGCTTTAGGAAATTTCAGTCATGACTGTTGCTCCTTTAATTCTGCTAGAGTTGGTGATGTGCAGGGCAGATATGTGCACTGAGTGAGAGCTGTCACTCTTGTTTTGAGTTATGCAGTAGGAAAAGTTGCGACGGAAAATCCTTTGGTCTTCTTCTTCTGCAATACGTTAATTGGGGTTGCCCGGAGAGGTGTTCGACCGTTTTGAACTTTTCCAGCCTAAATTGGTTTTGATGCTGCGTAATTACAATCATAACCGCTGCCCATTCAAGTGGTAATTATCCTGAGGTTATGGAGAGTTAACTCTCTAAGCTGTTTTTGGACTTGTCCTGAAAAGCTTATGTGCGTTACTGATGTAACGAGATTTGGTAAGATAAAACCAATGTTTTAAAACTCGGACCGGCCAGTGAACCGGTGGAGGTGGCGGTTCGCGGTTCAACCGGTCCGACCGGCCGGTTCACCGGTTTCCTGCCCCTTTTTTTTTTTTTTTTTCCTTTCTTCCTCCCTCCCCTTCCCCCTCCCCTCCCTCCCTCCCTCCCTCCCTCCTCCTCCGGTTCCCATCCCTGAGAGGATCAGGATGTGCGAGGGAAGGAGGGAGGAAGAGGAGGAAGGAATGGGAGGAAGAAAGAAGAAAAAAGAAAAAAAGGAAAGAAAAAAAAAGAAAAGGAAAAGAAAAGGAAAAAAAGGAAAAGGAAAAAAATTAAATTTATTACAAAATTTTACACATCCAAAATAAATTCTGATGGGTTAAGTAAAGTTTTCTACAACAAAAAACCTCATTATCAAACGAGCCATGAAAATTGAACATAAATTTTCTAAATTTGATAAATGTAATTTCTTTCAACCATACAAAAAAAAAGTCTGAAAAAATTTGAAATATTAGATACATTTTTAACCGAAAATTGGGAAAATAAAAAAAAGAAAACCAATATCAATAAATGAAAAGAATTCGAATTTTTAAATTTTTGTACTCATCTAGTTTCAAAAATAATTGTTGGTGTGGTGGTTAAGACATTTGTATTTTATATATGAGGTTCCAAGATCAAATCTCACTACCACCACATTTTATATTTTCAAAAAATAGAAAATCCAAAAAACCGCCGGTTTACGGTTCGCACCGGATCGAACGGTTCTCACGGTTCGACCGGTTCTTGACGGTTTTTGACCATTTTCGGCTTTTGAAGAGAACCGGACCGGTGGCATGGCGGTTCAGGGTCAAACCGGCCGAACCGGGTCCGTCGCTCAAAACACTGGATAAAACTAGCATTTATAGTTGTCCTGGCCAAACCTGCCAATTAACTTTGAATGGGTCTATTCATTTAATTAATACATAATTGGTTGATTCGACTCACTTATTTAGACTTATTTAAAAGTAATTGTACATTTAAATTCAAATTTTAGTGAGTGTTAAGAAGATAATTTTGAATTTTTTACTGATCTAATAATAATAAAATACGTTATTTCTTATCAAACAACATGTGAAAAAAATAAGTAAATTTTCAAACAAGTCATAAATGAATATTTATTTATATCCATTTATTTAAGTAGGCATAAATAGGCTGACTCAATTATATCCATTATTCGTTGAAATCCGTCCAAATCACCCATTTTGACGCCTCTAGGTCATATAACTGTATGTTGCAAAAAATACAATTATCACCTCTGGATATTTTGAGCTATAAAATAGTTGCATGACCGAAGTTTGAATGTGAGTGTGTGTGGAACTTGCACTACAGATTCTGCATAATTGTAGCCAAATGGGTCACATCACAGATAGATCAAATGGGATTAGAAATCTGTGGCAGTCTATTTTAGTGCCTAATGGATTTTGCTCACATTAGCCCATCGTTCTAAAGATTTAGCTATCAAAAACTTGGAAGTGTAACGCAGGTGGAAATTCAATAGATTAAGAGTTGCTAAATACGAGTCCCATCATATTACAGATGGTAAAGAGGTGATAATTTGACATTGGCATGTTTAATTTTTACTAAAATGTAAATCCCAGTTGTTAGGGTTATGCAGTTGCTGCTATGGATACCATGGCAAGTTGCTACATCAAAATGGCCTCCATCTGCTCTTCCCATCCTTAAAAAATCACTTGTAATCCAGAAAAAGTTCAGCCAAAATCCTAAGGGTGGCTGATCCAATCGAAATTATGCGCGGCAGTAACAGTAACAAATTAAGGTGATCAAAGTTGCCAGAAACAATTTGAATAGAATAATAAAAGAAACAACAAACAAAAACATGACAGTAAAGTAGATAGAGCGAATGAGAACAATTTGGCCAGGCCAAATCAGTTTAGCACCTTCACCATTGAATTCTTCCTATCCTACCAAGAAGTCAAGTGTCAAATCATTTTAGAGCTCATCTATCCCTCGGATCAGGAGCTTCACACGTTTCAGGTGAAATCAGTTTGTCCCAAAAGGTGTAAATAAGTGAAAGTATGGTGTAAATGAATTTAGACAAGACGCAAATGAGATAAGAGTTATGGTGTCGGGAGGGAAAAAAAAACAACTCTTTGTTTAGAGATGTCAAATGGGCGGGATGGGCAGGACTTGGGCGGGATTTATTTGGAATTGGAAAATATGGGTCATACCCAAACAGTCCCATATTAGCCATGGGACTAATATGGGCGGGACTAAAATGGGCTAAGCCCATTTGATCCCGCCCAAATACCCAAATTAATCCCATTTTATTTATTTTTTAAGAAACACTCTTTTTTCTCTCAATCAAATATCTCAATATTATCTTTTCTTTTTATACTATTGAGTTTATTTATTTAACTTCATAAAAGTTCTACACTCTTCTTTATAAATTATGCGATAATTTTTCAAACTAAATAAATTTTTCTAAATATGAAATTTATAAAAGACCAACTTCATATAAGTGGATGATTCTTTTTGGGAGCTCGTGTTGATTAAATAAAAATCTATTGATCAACAAAATTTAATTATCCCCAAAATCCATCTACTCATATACGTTGTTTTATTTCTTAACTTTCAAGACCCACTCTAAAAATTTTTTCAATTTTAAGGCCATCCTAATTCAATGAAATTCTATCAAGAATAGAATTTTGCAGTGATGAAATTTTGTAATTATGAGAGAACATCTGATGCATAACTGCTAATTTACCTAACTTGTACTACGACCTTATAACATTAAATTATTAATGTTGAGAAGAAAATGAAAAAAAAAAGATTATTTTTTATTTTGTTATTATTTTAATGGATACCCATGGGAGTCCCAAATAAATCCCATGCATACCCATATTTTAAATGGGTATTATTGGGTATATCCCAATAAGGCCCAAAACCCATATTTTAGATATCCATTCCGCCCAAATTAAATTTGGGTATGGGATCCCAATGGGTTTGGGTATTTTTGCCACCTCTATCTTTGTTGGACACCTAATTAATAGCCGGTGTTGTTATGAGTTTGAATTGGGCTTACCAGCTTCACCGGCTTCTCTTTTACTTGATCTGGGCCATCAACTCTTTCAGAAAAGTTAACGAGGTGCGGACTTCACACGTCACTGCTATACTGTCTTGACCCTTAGCACTACAAGTTTCTGGTACACGTTTGAAACATAACGGGCCCACAACGGCCCACATCAGCAGCTAGAACTTTCTCGTCTTTCTCACCTAGTCAACTTGCCCTTCAACATATGATGCATCTGGGTTCTGTACATGCCTAACTTCGCTCCTCTCCTGTAAAGAACTCTCCGGTTAAGCTCACTGCATCTGCAGGTACTTCTTTATTGCACTTCAGGTTTGTGTTAATCTGCGCAAGCGTTGCATGTAGAGCTAGTGTTAAATTGCATGTAGGTTTTGTCTTCTTGATTTTTCATGCGGATAGCATATAGCCTTTTTGGTGCTATAGTGTCAAATTGTTCTTACTATGTTCTTTGGATATCTTTATATGCTAAGATTTTTTTCAGCTGAAGATCCCTTTGGTATCCTCATGGGAAAATCGTATCCGAAGGTAAGCCAGGAGTACGAGAAGGCAGTTGAGAAATGCAAGAGGAAGCTCAGAGGTTTCATTGCCGAGAAGAACTGTGCTCCTTTGATCCTCCGACTAGCGTAAGCAGCCTCTATTTCTGTCTCTCCTTCAAGTCAAGTTAGTTCTGTTTCTGAATAATGTTGTGAAGGGAATTCAAATTTACTAACCATGCATGCTTGATGCTTTGTTCCTATCTAGTGGATTGCTGGACTGTATTTCTTGAATTTGTTTAGTTTGGCTGTCTGAGTTCAGGAAAATGAAATCTGATCCCTCATTTTCTATCAATTCAATTCATTGTTTCGTATAAATATAATCAATAGGGTAGCGATTCTAGTGATGGCTCGTGTAAATCTTCCTTTTTTTTTTGGTTTTGTTTTTAGGCATCCAATGCCCTCTCTTTAACTTCTTTGTGCAAAACAGTCTTCTGATTACCTGATTGCATAGTTCAATTGGCATATTATCTCTCTGGCTCTCTGTTTAAACCGGTGCGGTTAGTTATGATTGTTTGCTTAATTCAGTCGGTGTTTATTTTTTTAAATTTCAGAAAATTCTCCGTGCTAAATATGTATCTTCATTTCTTTTCTTATTGCTGATGGGTGATTTATGTGATTATACATGCGTTGCTTCAGATGGCATTCTGCAGGGACCTATGATGTGGATACAAAAACTGGAGGGCCCTTCGGGACTATTAAGCACCCGACCGAGCTTGCTCATGAAGCTAATAATGGCCTTGATATTGCTGTCCGACTTTTGGAGCCAATCAAGGAACAATTTCCTGTCCTGACCTACGCTGATTTTTATCAGGTAAAACGCTTTTCAGTTTTCACGGCTGCTTGGTCTATTCCCCCCACTCCACCGCCCAAAAATAAATATATACTGAATTTAGAATTCAAAAGTAATCATTGACATTGATGTCTATCCATCATATCAAGTTGGCTGGAATTGTTGCCGTGGAGGTCACCGGAGGCCCTGAGATTCCTTTTCATCCCGGCAGACCTGTAAGTGTGACCCATCCATCTCTTTGTAGGAAGTAAGAATTCAATTTAAGTCAGCTGGAAGGTGGTTCCTTTGGTTTGGAAAGCATATATATTTGGACCCCAAAATATCATCACTTATTAGATGTTTGCAACTGATATATATTGCAGAATGGAGTTCTAGCATTTTGAAGTTCCATTGGATGTTTCCATTTTCAATCTAACAAGTTTAAGTTATGTTGCCTTCTTTGCAGGACAAAGATGAACCTCCTCCTGAAGGACGTTTGCCCGATGCAACTAAAGGTTACTTATTAGTACTATCTAATTTCCTAGTTTAGATATGATATGACAGAAATCTCAAGATAGCATTATTGAGTTACAATGTGGCATAAGCAGGTACTGACCATTTGAGGGATGTTTTTGGACACATGGGGCTCAGTGATAAGGAAATAGTTGCTCTTTCTGGTGGTCATACTTTGGTATGCTATGAACTTTTATGTCAGTTTCCTGTAAAATGCATTGGCTAGACAGTAAAGCTTTTGATGGACCACTATCGTCCATTGACTTAAATCGGGGTGAAATTTATCAGGGAAGGTGTCACAAGGAACGTTCTGGATTTGAGGGACCCTGGACCAGTAATCCTCTAATCTTTGATAACTCCTACTTCAAGTAAGTTCTCTGTTCATTTTGATAATCAATCCTCTAATCTTTGATAACTCCTAGAAATTTCTTGGAAATACACATGAGAGCAACCACTGTCCACGAATGGATCATTGGTATACTTTTATTTTGTACAAAAACAGAGAACTCCTGAGTGGAGAGAAAGAAGGTCTCATCCAGCTTCCATCTGACAAAGCACTTTTGGAAGATCCAGCGTTCCGTCCTCTAGTTGAGAAATATGCTGCGGTATGTTAATTTCCTCCCCTTAGCTCGGCTTTTGACACTTGCTAGTGTAGCATGAAACAAGAAGTTGTTTGACTTGGGTGGCAATGATGATTTTGCACTAGGATGAGGATGCCTTCTTTGCAGACTATACTGAAGCTCATCTGAAGCTCTCGGAACTTGGGTAAGTAACCTTCGCCTTTCCTTCAATTCAATGCAATCTCGTCTGGGAACTGGGAATTTGGAGCTCATTTTCTTCAATCATTTAGGTTCGCTGATGATGTTTGAAGTTCCATGACGAAGTGGGGAATTGGTCGTGGTACGGGACAGAGAAGCGTGCCCTGCTTCGCTTTTCTCTGAAGTTTGCATGCCTTCCTCCAATTCCGACTGTAGATGATATTTATTCCTTAGCGACCCTCCCAGTCTGTGCAGTCCATCAAATAATAACTCTATGATCGTACTATAGATTACATACATATATGATCATGAGTTGCTCAGTAGATTGTTTATTTTCGTATGTTGCATAGGCATTCAGTGCTTTGTATGAAAAATGAAAAGATCCCGGCTAGGTTGTTCGTGTTCAATAATCCTATTTCTTGGTGATTGATGCGTTAAAGGTTTTGCATTTTCGCGAAAACGTCTTGCTAGGGGGAAAAAAAGAGCAAAAAACTATTTATTTTTGTTTTTCCCCAGTACATATGGAAGAGGTCAGAAGAATGTGATCGCGTGTCGTTCTTTTCTCTGAAAAAGAAGGATTGTCCTCACAGACAAGTCACTAGCATAGGAGAAGAATCCCGAAACAGCGCAGTTGAGCTTCAGACTTTTCTAAATCACCGAAATCATGAAACTAGATTCTTTGGACTCCAGCTCCATGACATGTTTGATTAGATGGGTTCGTGGGCTGTAATTCCCAGCTTACTCTCTGAAGCAAGCCCGTCATACAGTAAGTGGTTCTACGTTTATCTTTTTAGACTTCATCATCAATACTTGCTGCCTTCCCATATTGATGCAAGTTTAGAGAGTCGATTGCACCCTCTGGCTTGTGAAAATGCAAAACTAAAATGGTGCAATTGCACGAATACATTTGTTGCTTCAACCCAGCCAGTAGCAATGGAAGGCAAACATTCTGCAACAAATCAAAGTTGAGCCTTAAGGGCAGTGGCCTGTGAATGATTGTCAAAAAGGTCTGATTATACTTGCAAAAGTTGGGTCAAAAGTATCTTTTGTTATTATTCTTTGTGACTTTTTTTTTCAATTTTTTTGTGTAGGCATTATTCTTTGTAATTTACTTCACTTTGAAATGGGTTCTTCTTGGTGAACTTTGCGTTGGTCAGAATTGAACCTTGACAGCTTGGAGTACATAATTACGCATTCTGTGGGGATCATCGGTCGAACGTAGGTTACGGGTGATATTGGGTCGAAAACCTTCTCTAACCCTATTAACTCCCGTCTTCATCAATGTTTTCAGAATCGGACCAGTTCGACCGGTTGAACTGCGAACTGGCCATGCCACCAGTTCGGTTCTCTATAATAGCCAGAAGTGATCAAAAAACCGTCAAGAACCGGTCGAACAGTGCGAAGTAGTGAGATTTGATCTTGAGCCCTCATATATAAGACACAAGTGTCTTAACCACCACACCAACAAGTATTTTTAAAGTTAGGTGAGTACAAAAATTTATAAAACTAATGAAAAGTAAAATAAAAAATGAAACTTCCATCTACCCATCTATGCCTCTCTCTATTTCCACATTCAGAAACTTCAATCTTGCATCATTTTCAATTTCACCTCTATCATTCATTTTTTAATCACTAGTTTTTAATGTTACTAAGTTCCACATTCAAAAGATTCAATCTTGCATTCTTTCCAATTTTACCTCCATCAATCCTCTTTTAATCACTAATTTTTAGAGTTACTAAATTCCACTATCAGATGATTCAGTCTTGCATCCTTCCAATTTCATCTCAATCATTTCTCTTTTAATCATTAGTTTTTAGGGTTACTACAATAAATTTCCTATACAAACTCTATTCTTCCCTATTCTCATCTCCACCTCCTCCACCCTCCTCTCTCTCTTACTTTTTTAAATCTCCATGTATTTAGTTTAATCTCTTGAAGTTTTCTTCCACAACTTTAACATAATCTATACAAGTTTTCTTCCTTTTATTTATTTTCTGTATGTGGAGTTTTTGTATTTAATTTGAAACTTCGAATTATTTTCATTTATTGATGTTGGTTTTCTTTTTTTTCTTTTCCCAATTTTCGGTTAAAGATGTATCTAATATTTCAAATTTTTTCAGACTTGCTTTTTTTTTTTTTGTGTATGGCTGAAAGAAATTACATTTATCAATTTTCAGAAAATTTATGTTCAATTTTCATGTTATTAATAAAATTTTAAAAGACACTTCAAGATAAAGTACTTTTGGATTAATGTATTCAAAGTTATTGGGTTTACACTTTTTTTCCTCTCAAAAAATTTGAAAAATATCATTAATAGCCCACTGGGCCGCTGCTGGTACTGGGTGCCCATTGGGCCACTGCAAAAAAAAACAACAAAAAAAAAAAACGGTGAATCGGCCGGTTGAACCGGTTGAATCGCGAACCGGTCATGTCACCGGTTCACCGGCCGGTCCGAGTTTTAAAACATTGGTCTTCATCACTCAAGTCATCGCCTCCTCGGATCTTTCCCAAGGTCCTTGGGAAGTCAGACGTCATGCTATCCTTACACTTGGGCCATGTCATACTATATTGATCGTTCAACTGATCCCTACACACCTGTCTTAAATCCACGTCTCCGTTTATCTTTCTATGTGGTATAAATACCCTTTACATTAAGGTGCAACGACCTAAATTCTCTTTTTTGACAAATATCTAATTTAGGCATCGGAGTGATCAGAGGACGAAACCTTATAACGACAGGACATAGTCTGATAGCAATTAGGAGTGGTCGAGTGGATACTTGGACGTTAAGGAAAATCCACGGGACATGTGCAAACATGCAGGCACAAATAAAGACGGATTTTGGGGCGAGTGGGAGCGCGCAGGATACACACTGAAGTACCTTAAATTGTTAGGCAGTGCTTGCAGCATGTGCCGTGCGATTCCACGCGGTGGTTGAACTGGTGTAAAAGGGAAAAATTAGGATTTGAGAAGAGAAGAAAAAGAATCGTTTTCTTTCTGTAAAGTAACACCAGCGACAAAAGCTCAATCACCACATACTTTAATAAAAAGTGGCCAGCCCGCAACAATCACTAAGAAAAAGACCAATCCGTTTTCCCGGAAAGTTCCTAATTACTAAATCTAAATAACATTATAGAAAATAGATATTTCTTTCTTTTTCTTTTTTTCTTTTTTTGAGAATTGTGGCGAGGGGAAAGAATTATTTACAGTGCAATTTATAGCACTATCATGTGTCAATTTTTAAGGGTTAAAAACATTAAATCTTTTAAAACTTTATTTTCAGTTGCACTTTATTCCTTTTAAATCAATAAATAGGCACTTTGCCCCCTACTTTATGTTTTAAGATAAAAGTGCCCCTTTCATATTAATTATTATTATGTTTATTTTTTCCCTTTTAGTGCCCCTCTTCTACATCTCCCCTTTCTTTATATATATATATATATATATATATATATAAGTTTTCTCCCTTCTCCCCTGCGATCAATTGCTTTCTACTCTTTGCTATTATTATCTATATATTAGTCTTAATATTCTTAAACTTATTCTTTATTTGTTTCTAACATTTTTTACATTTTTATTATTAGAAATAACAATAATTATATGTTGCATTTGGATTGAGGGATTTCATAAGGGATTTGATGAAATCCTTTCAAATCTCTTTAATTATCTTGGTGATTTAAGATGTATTTGAATTTGTAAATCACAAATTATTAAAGTATATTTTGATAATTGATGAATTAGAAATTCAAATGTCTCTGAACTAATCCAAATAACTTGAACAAATGGAGTGGATTTCAAATCCTTGATCAAATTTTTTAATCTAAATGAAAACTATAGTCTATGCTAAACAAAGTATATGTTATCTGTGCACATGAATTATTTTATGTAGTACTTAAATCATTATGTCTAGATTTCATAATAAAGTAATTTTTAATAACCCAGGTTGTAATAGCATAATGGTAAGTCAACTGTACATTAAAAAAAAGAAATAAAAATATCAGTTTTTGATTGACATATATATATAAATATATATATTAGTTTTTTGCACTATGTAGCTTGTTTTGAATTTTCTACAGTGTAGATAAACAAAATAAGAATGAAATTATAAATATAAGATAATCACAATATTATAATAAACATACAAATTAGTAATACTAATAGGAACGTGAAATAAATAGTGACATGAAAGAAGTGGAAATAATTGAAAATAGTAAAAAATAAAAATATAAAAGATAGTAGTGGAAAAGACAAAAAGGGAATAAATAAACAAAAAAGAAATAAAATAAAATAATAATGGCACTTTTGTCTTGAAATATAATAAGGGGGCAAAGTGTTTATTTAACGAGTGGTAAAATGTGGAGGGATTTAGTGCATTTAACCCAAATCTTAATGCAAAATATCTACTGAATTAGTTTAAAGGTGAGTTAACGTCACCTGAGTCCTGACTTCTTGAGGCGGTACAAGCCGTCCATGTCGGAGTATGCTGCGGACTCAACTTATGATGTCAGGGGGTGGTCAAGCGCGTTGGGAAATACTTAGGTCATTAATTCAATTATTGGATTGTGAATGCCACGCTAGACTCTAAAGCACTTGAGAGTTAGGAATTAATTACTACGAGCATGGGCACCGTTCATTTCTACCCCATAATTAGATCAACTCCACCCATGAAACGCAAGATTACCTTGAAAGTCTGCATGGGAAGCAAGTAAGGGAAGGTTTCGACTTCAGCATTAGCTAGCCATCCATATTCCATTTATGCTAAATTAGCTCAATTATTATCTGAACCCAAGTTGAACAAAAATTTTGACCAAGCTAGTTATTACTTCCTCTATTCTGAATTAAATGTCTCAAACTCATGTTCATTTGTATCCGTCATTTTATCATACTAAGAAAGTATTTATGAAGTTCTTTTCAAAATTGTCATTGTTTATACCCTCAACTTTCTTAAATTGAAACTATAACGAATTAAATGTAGTATTTTTAACATTAAATATAAAAGTGGTTAGAGATATGAAAAAAAATATAAAAGGTAATTTTGATAATTCAAGTAAAATATTTTTTAAATCTTATAAACTAATTAACTTTTGTAATCTAAGAGATCCACTTATTCAAAATACTTATTTATGGTACGCAGGGTCCTTCAACCCCAATGCTACAGCCGTCCCTGCGCTCCTCCGCTGCCCGTGCTGTTGGGTCAGATCCATCGATCAAAATCGTGACCAATTTGAAATGTTTTCAAGCTTCATTAATGACCCTAGAATACACGCCAGTGTTTGTTAATATTGCGGCTGACGTTAAATTGATTAATTAGTCAGTGTTGTCAGTATTAGCGAGTCCAAATGGTCAAACCGTCAAAGGCATTTCAAGCTTCCACACTGTGATGCCCCTTTGACGAGGAAAACCATATGTACTCGTTGGCATGTCTGGACAATCAAATCTAGCAGTATAAATAAATAAAAAGAGCCTTTTCTTCTAATAAGTGAAAGGTTTTAGTCATCAGACTATTTTATTAAATCAAGAAAGTATTTATAAAATTCTTTCTAAATTTACCTTATTTATGCTCTTAACTTTCCTAAGTTGGGAGAGAGTAAATTACAAACATTAATTAAAGAAAGACATTGGTGAGTAAAAAGGTAAATACTAATTTTAACAAGTGAGGCAAAATTTTTAATGAATTTTAATAACTAACTAGCTTTCTTAATGAGATTTGATTATTGAGTTCATTAAAGAAGAACGCATAGAGTAAATGCAAGATCTCGTATTTATAATTCATTCTCCTATAGTTAGGTGAATTCCACATTGGAGGATTGGGAACCATGCGAGAATTTCCATGATCCTAAAAGATGCAATGCATCGGTCTTAATAATACAAAAAGACTATATGATAATAATGATATACGTAAGTGGTGGTGGTAACGTGGAAGCACGGGTGTAAGATTAGATTAGTATGCACTGGGTATGTCGATGAGTTGAGCTGGTTGGCTTCTCAAAATTGAACAAGCAACCCAGTGGCAGATGATTTGTCATTTTGGTAGTGCCTTGGTGGAAAAAAGCTAAAAACATAATAAAGCACCATGAATTTGAATTCAATCAGGTTACCCATTTGCACCTGGTATTAAATCCCACGGAAATAACTAAATCCTGGTGATATGCCGCCACTCTCAAGCTCACGCGTGTATCGCGCCTTATGCATGTACCTAGCGTTTACTCATGCCAGTGTTTAGGAGTGATTCAATGTGTGCGTTATCCATTGTAAAAGATTATCCACCAGAACTGTATTTCCTCCCTAGCAGATTTAGAAACAAAAATGATACGTGAGCCGACTGAGACTAGGACTGCAAACGACTCGAGTCGAATCGAGCTTTGACCTTATCAAACTCGGCTCGACTCATTTCTTATCGAACTCAAGCTCGACGAGCTGAAAAAATGAAACTCAAGCTCGAGCTCGAGTTTAAATCGAGCCGAGTTTGAGCTCGAAAAAATAAATAAATAAATTCTTTATTTAAAAATAAATAAATAAAATAATTATTTTTCTTAATAAATAATAAAAATATTAGGGATATATATGTAATTTCATTATTAGAATAAAAATAAAAAAATAAATATATATATATATATATATATATATATATATATTCGAGACTATTGAGCCGGCTCGCGAGTTATCGAGCCTGAGAGAGTTGAGCTCGAACTCGACTTGAACATGGAAACGAGCCGCTCGAGTTCAAAATTTTCGAGTTCAAATTCGAGCCGCTCGTTTGTAACCCTAATTGGGACTACAATGCTTTTGCTAAAAATGTAGTTTTTGGGCGATAAAAACAAGTATTTTTAAAGTATTTAATGAGCATCATCTCACAATTTTAAGAGCAGTGCTTTTGATATTAAAAGTATTTTTAATAACAGCTTAAATTTGATACTTTTAACATGCCTTTTATGTTTTAGAAAAAAATAAAATATAAATCTTAATCATCTTATTCAATTTTATGAATTCAATAAAGGGATAGATGCATTTAAAAAAATATATAAAATTACACATTATCCAACATAATAAGTGCTTGTTATAATATGCATCCAAACTTCATATTTAAAAGCATTAAGAACTTAATAAGTGCTTTTATTAAAAGCTCCGTTACCTAAAACACTTTTCAATAAACCATCAGTGCTCCAAACAGTCGTATAATTGTGTGAGAATATTAAAGGGTACAAAGAATTAGAGAAACAAGAATATTATAGAGTTGTGCATAAAGTTGTTACCGGAGAAGTTTGAACATTGTAGATTTATAATTATTTGTACCTATGCAATGACTTTAACAATAGGATTGGTATTTTTCTTTATCATAAATTAGGACCATTTTTTTTCTGTGATAGTATAACATAAATTATATAATGTGACCATTGTGTATTGAAAATTAAAAGAAGAAATAATTTTTTATCAAAATTCAAAGATATATGTTATCAAGTTAAAAAAGAAACTTCTACACGTATTGCTTCCGAATAATATAATTAAACATATTCATCAAAGAAAATTTTGATCATTCATCGTAATTTCAGAAGAGCACTAAAAAGTATTCTTCTTAAATTGTAACTATAACTTTTACGAAGAATAAAAAATATTCTCCAACAGTTGAAGTTGCTACTAATAAGTAATAATTTACTCACAACAGGAATAAATCCCATTCTACATATATATTATCAAAATTTAGAAGGAATAAACTTCTTTTAAAATACTATCTAAGATAATAACACTACTACATCTAAGAGAATTAACACACACCTCATAATCATAATCATATACAGAACATGGAGCTTGGAATGCGCGCCGCGTGCAGATACTGCTATAGGCGAGCGTGAACTTCTCGTGCTCTGTCGGACGAACGGGAGCTGACCAAAACCAAAGGAATGGAAGACCGCGAGAATGAAGATGAGAGAAGACGGATGCTTGTTACTACTAGTTGTTACTAGGGGCCCGCAAGTGCAAGCTTTGGGCGAATCTCGTCCTTTTACCGTTTCCAATCATCCTTCGCTGTTCCAAGGAGTCCAACTTAACATGAAATTCCCCATCTTGTGGGACCCTTTATAATTCTTCTTTGTTAACTTTTCACTGGCCCATTTCCTCCTTAAACATAAAAAAAAAAAAAAAAAACGTCTCTTTGTTACACAGTACGTACATACTTTTTAATATACAAGGTATTCCTCTGCATTTTAACACTTCTTATTTAATTTTAATTTTAAAAGTATTAACTCACGAAACCTTTTCTTGCTGAGAGCTCGAATGCTTGTTAGACAAACTCTTACTTTACTATGTATTAGTATGGAATGAATCGAATTAAAGTAATCATATACATTCCCAAAAAAATATATACAGATATCATCATTAATGCCGTGACAGTGAGGTGAACAAGTGACAAATCGGCTGCGAAACAAACTACCACCTCCTCCCCCAATCAAGAAATCTAATCCAGACTATTCCACTCAAAAAAAGAGAAAAAGATAGGACTCTGCACTCAAATATTTTTTTTAGTACTCAATTAGAAACATTTCTTAGCGACAGCCATAAATATAATTTATTATGTGCTCGGTCACTAGTCACTGGTTAATATTTTTCTCCTGGTGACTATTTAAAGTATCAACCCCCACTCGCAAGACAAGATATTCCTTTGTTGTTCATCAATCACCTTCTTCACTCCATAACTTGGCAGCCTTTTATTATTATTGTTATTATTACTTTTTCCGTCGATCATTGCCGTGGTTGCTGGCTCTCATAGCAGCACAGACACTGAATTTGGGTATCTGTTCAGCTAAGTATCTTTCCCGTACAACTAGTATGCTAGCTTTACTATAATCTCTGTGCAGTCGTCTCTGCTTACTTCCACTTATTATCCACTGAAAACAAAGGAAGCAGAGCAATGGTTACTCATAGATGCTACTACCGCTGCTACTGTTTTCTTTTCCTCGCGTTGGCTCTTCCACTTCTCATGGACGTAACCGAAGCCCAGATGCTAGGTTCCTCTCTCCATCTCAATCTGTGTGCGTCGCTTATGTATGATTATTTTTGGGAGTTCGTGGAGATGATTTTTTTTTGTTTTTTGTTTTTCACGGTCCATTCGTCATTAGTTTAACTTTTTTCATTTTTAATCTTTTGCAAACTATTCGTCATTAATGTTGTCTGCTTTGGACAGGATTCCTGTGTAACCATTCTTAGCTGCTTTATTTAAAATTGAATAGACGTGCTTTCATATTAACATGATTTATATTTGCTTTGTGTTGGTGGATTTAATTCCCAGAATTTCACTTCCTTTTTAGAGTATAATAATGGGTTTTGCAGTACCAAAAGGAAATTTAAAAGAAAAAAAAAACCCAATAAAATTTCTCGAGGAATAATTTTTTTTTTGGTTGGGGGGGGGGTGTGGGGATGGGAGGAGGAGCTCGGGCATTTGGTTCTAGGTGATCGCTATGGGCAGAGCTATTGCATAAAGGCTTTTAATGATAAGTCAGAGTGGAAGTTCATATTATGTGAAAGGGGTTCAATGTGATTATGTAGTCTGAAGAGTTTTTAGAGGGTTTAGCGGGTGTTAAACCTGCTTCCTGAGCAAGGGGTAGATTCAGACGTAGTTGGTGACGGTTGAATTTTTTTGTCACTTCAAACCAAAGATAAAATCATGCAGATTGCCACATTGTGTTTGAAAAGCTGTGCTAATAACTTTCCTACCATTCAGGGAGTCAAAGGATAGGATATCTAATTAACACTGGTAAATAGGAATATTTAGTAGGCTTTTAAATCTCAAGTAGTTAATCTGCAATTTCCAATAATAGCAGAAGTCTTGCCTATGCTGTAGTATATGACAACTTCAGTTGGCAACGGAGTTGCAAGTTTAGTGATGCAGAGTCAAGAATCGATTTGACTTGGGCCTTCAAAGATCCTAGTTTGTGTAGTATTTCAGCCAAACTACATGGATTTGAATTCTTGGTTCCAAGAACAATCATTCAGCAGCTGATCAATTTCTACACTGAATCTCTTGGTGGATCTTTTGGAAGAGGTGATCAACTTACGAAGGTTTAAATGGTGGTTAGGAGTTTTGCCCAGCTTTGGTGATCAGTCTATTACACATTTATCTCTGAACTCATTTCAGCTAGTTTACTGTCTTCTGATTTTAAGGCTTAAAGTCCAAGGGCCCAAGCAAGTTGACAGAAATGTATGGTTGAGAACAGAATTAAGAAAGACAAAGTTTATCCTTTCTGTGCTTCCTTTTGTTGCATCAGCCTAATGGATGATACGTGAAGCACAGCTCATACACAGTTTATTTATTTATTTATTTTTTCAGCTCATTCACAGTTCGATACCTCCAATGTGCTTTTTCAGCACTTGAATACCATAGAATCCTTGAAAATGTATGTTCTGGCGAATTAAGGCAACAATAGCATCCTATTTTCTTGCTGAAACATTGTATCCGTGGTGGATAATAATCTTGTGGGTTTGTTGTGAAAATTTAGTTTTGAAATTTACTTGATAATGTTTTTAGGTTTTGGTGCTTCTGCAGAAGAAATTAGCTAGATATTTTATGTTATTGGAGTGCTTTTTCAAATAACGTGGTAAATGTAGCAGTTGATCATATGGTTCTGATTAATGTGGCCCCATGAATTAGGTTTCTTAAGTTTAGACTGCGGAGGCAAAGGTAACTTCACAGATGAACTTGGTCTACTGTGGACTCCTGATAGTCAGATGATCAGCGGAAGAGCAGCTAATATATCTGTTGCAGATGAGCAAAGAACACAATATATGACTTTGAGATATTTTCCCGCAGATAACAGAAAGTATTGTTACACACTTAATGTCATGAGTAGGACCAGATACCTTCTAAGAGCAAGCTTCTTGTATGGAAACTTTGACAACAACAATGTGTATCCAAAGTTTGATATTTCAGTAGGGCCTACTCACTGGGTTACAGTGGTTATTTCAGATGCTAACACTACAGAATATCAAGAGTTAATATTTCTTGCTACTGGACCCACCATTAGCATCTGTTTGTCTAATGCTACCACTGGGCAGCCATTTATTTCGACCCTTGAGCTCCGACAATTTAATGGTTCAATTTATATGACCCAGTTTGAGAACGAGTTCTTTTTAAGTGTTTCTGCAAGAATAAATTTTGGTGCTGATAGTGATGCTCCAATCAGGTATGCCTCCAATCTTTTTCTGGACTTTGGTTGCAGTAGATTGAAATGTTCTTGATAGGATAGTTATGGTCTTTACTTTCTGTCAAGATTTCCATGCAATTAGAAATCGAAGTCTTTGCTCAATACTGATACTTATATTTCCCCTTTCACCCATCAGGTATCCTCATGATCCATTTGATAGGATATGGGAATCTGATACTGTGCGAAAAGCCAACTATCTAGTTGATGTTGCACCTGGTACTGAGAAGGTATCTACTCGAATGCCAATTGATGTTAGCTCTGGTGAAAGACCACCTGAGAAAGTGATGCAGACAGCTGTAGTTGGAAGAAATGGGTCACTCACATATCGTTTGAATCTTGATGGTTTTCCTGGTTCTGGATGGGCATTCACCTATTTTGCAGAAATTGAAGATTTGGCTCCAACTGCTACCAGAAAATTCAGGCTAGTATTACCTGGAAATCCAGATCTCAGCAAGCCTATTGTCAATATTCAAGAGAATGCCCAAGGGAAATATCGGTTATATGAACCTGGATACTACAACATATCACTTCCCTTTGTCTTATCATTCAGATTTGGAAAGACATCTGATTCTACAATGGGGCCTCTCCTGAATGCATTTGAAATAAATAAGTATCTGAAGAAAAGTGATGGCTCTTTGGATGGTAAAATGATATTTTGAATATAATTCAATTCATTATCTCCTTTCACAGAATAGCATACAGTTTGCCCCTTGTACTTCCTTTTACAATGAGGGAGGATTCAGGACTGGTGAAATTGCTGGCTGAGTTTAAGTCCTTCCTTTCTCGATTTGTTTTCTGAAAATGCTAATAATACAGTCTTCATACCAATCTGCATGAATTACAGGACCACTTGTTGCTGGTATAATCTCAGCTTACTCTACTGCTGATTGGGCACAAGAAGGTGGAGACCCATGCTTACCGACCACATGGTCCTGGGTCGAATGTAACATGGATCCTCAGCCTAAAATAACATCCATGTACAGTTCTGTTGGTTTTCCTTTCACTTTCTGGTGTTTATTTCTTGGACCTTGTGTTGTTGATGATATCTTGTGCCCCATGTTGCTGCGTGTCCTGAAACCATTAGAAAAAGTATGTCAGTCATGCCATCAGATAACCTTAATATCTGTTTTTGCAGCAAATTGTCGAGGAAGAATTTGACTGGAAGTATCCCTTTAGAGTTAACAAAATTGAGCAGCTTAGTTGAATTGTAAGTGTCGGCTAAGAAGGCATTGCATCTGTTCCTCTGGTCTGTATTATCATACCCTTTAACTTCTTCTTGCAGATGGCTTGATGGAAATTCAGTTTCTGGTACAATTCCTGATTTTTCTGGATGCACAAACTTGAAGACAATGTAAAATCCTCTTTCTCTTTTTGGTTTTTGTCAGAAAGAGAGGGTTTTTAGGGAATATATTTTCTTTTTTTCCCTAATGCAAGGTATTATTGTCTCATTTATCAAGGCATGCACTTGTGTCATACTAGTGCACATGCATTTATAGTTCAAGTGGGGTAGTCATGTATAAATGCTATTGCTTATATTGATTTCTTCTGGTATTTCAGGAATGACGAGATTCAGTGATTTAACTTTCGTTGTCTTAATTGTTTTGTGATTTTGGCATTTTGCAGACATCTTGAGAACAACCAGTTGATTGGAGGGCTGCCTTCCTCCTTGGCAGGTTTACCGAATTTAAGAGAACTGTAAGTTTGATATGTGTACTTTGCTCTGACTTTTCCTTTTTCTTGTCTGTCAAGGGTTTATGTACATTATGGTCGTTTTAACTTTTTCAGGTATGTGCAGAACAATGAGTTATCTGGGACTATCCCGTCAAATCTTCTGAATAAGGGTCTGATCTTAAAGTGGGTGCTCATTCTTCACCTCTGTTCCTTGTTTGCTTAGATAATTAATATCTCCACATCATCTGACGCAATTGCCTTATGCAAGTGACAACTATGGTCATCTATTTGGTCTTATTCAAAAAAATCTCCGATTAATATGCTGTAGCAGTATGTTTTTCCTTAATAATTAAGAACAATTACATAAATTTTCGTGCGAACATTTTCTGACCTTTCATTTACCTTTCCAGTTTTTTATGGTTGAATTTTCTGCCTGCAAATTAAATAAGATAGGGAATGATGCTATTAACTGATCGTAGATCAAATGCCATCATAAATCATGAATCATGACATGTTGGAAATTCGGAGGTTAGAAGCCTTTTAGGCCTTTATTTTAAGCTAACCAATATCCACAAGCAAGTAGGCTCTTCAAGACATGCAGATGTTAGAAACCCAGCTTCATCTTGATAGATATGCTAATGGTATGATACTAATGTTCAATGGTATATTAAAGTTTTAAGTAGTGGCAATTTAATGAAGTATCTTTTGTTGGATTTGACTCAAGTTGAACTAGCATGATATATATCTGTATCCCTATTTATCTGAACATTCTTTCTGAAATTCTTCTTTTATCTCAAGTTGAACTCAAGTTGTACTGCAATGCTTTCAGCTATACTGGGAACATTGGTCTTCATAAAGGAGGCAGTGCAGGAAACCATAAGAAAATCATTATTGGATCATCAGTTGGTGCTGCAGCACTGCTGCTCGCCACTATTATCTCTTGCTTATTGATGCAGAAGGGAAATAATAAGTATGCAAATCAAGGTTAGACAGAAGATTATGAATTATTTAGTTTTTTTTAGGCATGAGAACATTGCTTGCTCAAGAGAAATTTGTGAATCAATTTGCAGACCAGCATGAACATGGTTTACCTGGTCAAAGAGTTGTCTCCTCATTGGGTGATGCTACATCTGAAGTTGCCCATTACTTCACTTTGTCAGAGCTTGAAGATGCAACAAGGAACTTTGAGAGAAAAGTTGGCTCAGGAGGCTTTGGAGTTGTATATTACGGGAAACTCAACGAAGGGAAGGAAATTGCTGTGAAAGTTCTCACAAATAACTCCTTCCAGGGCAAACGAGAATTTACAAATGAGGTAATTCTCTTGAATTGGGATTCCTTTACTCTTGGTGAGAGTGGGTTTTGTCTTCTAGTTTATTTTCTAAAGTCTGTTGGTAAAAATGAAGATAGCAGCACCAGAGATGTGGTGGTTTCCATTTCTTCCCTTGGGGAAAAGATGATAACTATTGAAATACAGAAGAAACAGGAGTCATGATATTGCTTTGCAAACATAAATTACTCTAGAAGAACTTATTCTAAATTTTTCTAATGCAAAGAGGTTTATCAACTTTTTTGCTTCCAGTCACAAGTTGATCAACTTCCTTTTGTCTTTAATTAATTATTCATCTTACGAAGATAAATTTCTTTTGGCTGCATTACCTACAATTTCATGAAAATCCTGTGCTCATATATGGCTTAGGTGGCTCTTCTCTCAAGGATACATCACAGGAATCTGGTACAGTTTCTTGGATATTGCCAAGAAGAAGGGAAAAGTATGCTTGTATATGAGTTCATGCATAATGGGACTCTAAAGGAACATCTCTATGGTAAAGTCTGTTATTTTTCTGGTACAAAGTTGTTCATGTTGGCATGTTTAATCACTTGTAACACTTGGTAGGGCCTAAAACACATGATAGAAGGATCAGTTGGATTAAGCGCCTTGAGATTGCTGAAGATGCTGCTAGAGGTGAGTAAGCTAAATATGAGTCATTTTAAATTGGGAGGCTTGGTCCTCATTTGGTTTGAAGAACGAGTCAAATGGTTATGCTTGTCTCAGGGATTGAGTACCTTCATAGTGGATGTATTCCATCCGTCATTCATAGGGATGTAAAGACCAGCAATATCCTCCTTGACAAAGACATGCGAGCAAAGGTTTCGGATTTTGGTCTCTCAAAACTTGCAGTAGATGGAGCTTCCCACGTGTCAAGCATCGTTCGAGGAACTGTTGGATATCTAGATCCTGAGTATGACTTTGGCTTAGACCTTAAGCTTCTTTAATAGGCTAATAAAGTGCAAGATCACATAAGCTATATGGTCGAACAAATTGGTGATGGAATTTCCAATTCATCATTGTTAGTCTTTCACTTTTAATCATTATATGACCTCTTTCATCGAGCCTATTGCTTTAAGAGTTCACATGCTGACAGCATACATTCATTAAATCTGGATTATGCCTTAATTAGCAACCCAAATGGGACTTTCCAGGACATTTACGGGAGTGGACTTTTTATCTAAGATATCGGATGCTTGGCATATGATCTAGTTCTCTAGTTATAGATGTTATGAGCTCTTATGTCCTGCCTAAGAAGTGAGTTTGTCGCTATTTGCCTATTTCAGCCGCCTGGTCATCTCTACTTGCTGAAGAGCTGAAATAATTTTCATTTATAGGACTGATGGTCTTTGTCTACATCCTATGAAATAATCTTCATTTATAGGACTGATGGTCTTCATTTAAGGCCCTTTTTTTTTTGGGTGGTGGTTGATAGAGACAATGTATGATGCTAGATCAATATGTACAAGACTATTAACTCTGCAATCTGACTTGAACACCAACTCTCTAAGCCAAGACTTCTGCTACAACTAAAAACCCATGCCCATGAACTGGCAACTTAAATCAGCTGAAGTTTGAATTTGTCGTCCCCGGTTTGTGACCATCTTTCACATTTAATGGCAGTAAACATAGAGAATTGAGAAGCTGGGTCTTCACAGGTTGCTGGGAAAAGGACATCTGTAGATAAAGACATAAGGGTCAAGTGACTTAATGCAAGATTAAAACAAAGATCTTGTCAGTTGCATTTCTCTGCTGAGATTTCCCCACTCTTTACCTGAAAATTTTTTAAAGTCACATGTAGGAGACATGATTGGAAGGACCACCCACCAAAAAAAAAAAAAAGAAAAAGAAAAGGAGAAGAAAAAGGTGATTGCACATTGTCTACTTATCCTTTCTTTACCAAAGATGATACTCCTAAGAATGGCATGATTGTTATTTACAGCATGCTGCCATCCCTAAGTAGACTTTTCAAAAGTCCCCTTCTATATTTCTTCTGTTTCTCTGTGAAAGACTTTGAAGACAGTTGTCTTATGCTTATATTTCAAGCATGACTTCTTACCTTCCACCAATTTTATGCAGGTATTATATCTCGCAGCAGTTGACGGACAAGAGTGATGTCTATAGTTTCGGGGTCATTCTGTTGGAGCTAATATCTGGTCAAGAGGCAATTTCTAATGAAAGCTTTGGTGTGAACTGTCGCAATATAGTCCAATGGGTAAGATTTCTTTTTTTGAAAGAATAACAACACTCGTTTTGAAATCAGTAAAGCACCTGAGTTTCCTGATTCAATACACAAGGTTTGACGTTGTTATAGTGAGATAATATTTGAGCATATTATACGATATTAGCAATTGCTGTTTATCAGCACGAAAATTGTTCCTAAATCCGCATTTATTCCTGCCCTAGAGAAACTACCTCCAATGGTTTTACTTCTTTATAGGTTTCATCTCTACTTCATTTTTAAGGAGATTCCAGATTGGCAAAATGGATAAAGCACCTCCTTATGAGACTAATCTGTGTAAATCTCTCAGTTTTCAATTCTTATTCAAAGTGCAGTCAGAATTAACTATTTGACTGCCTTACTGCACCATCTCAGGGAAAGTTACACATCGAGAGTGGGGATATCCAAGGGATCATTGACCCCACATTGCATAATGAATATGACATCCAATCGATGTGGAAGATAGCAGAGAAAGCTTTGATGTGTGTCCAGCCCCATGGGATCATGAGGCCGTCTATTTCAGAAGTTATAAAGGAGATCCAAGATGCAATAGCGATTGAAAGAGGTGCAGAAGCAATCAGGGAAGGTAGTTCAGATGATATATCCAGGCAATCTATCCATTCTTCCCTCAACTTGGGGGGTTCCCTGGACTTGGGTGCAAGTGAGCATTACTTATCAATTGATGAGTCCATTGCACGGCCAACTGCTAGATAGGATTTGTCTACTCACAAGTCTCCCTTTTTTTTTGGGGGGCCGGGGGGGGGTGTTGGGTGCTGCTTTTTGCTCTATTTCCCATTCTTCTCGGGATAGCTCGAGTTTATCCAAGATGTTCTGAGTTTCTCGGCTTCTATTAGTCTACTTAATGTGCAGTACATATGTGGGTTGTGTACATCATGAGTTAGCTACTCAATTTATTCCAAATGCTGGTCATTATATTAGCCAAGCAAGATTGGATGAACTGTACCAAGTGGATTATTGAAGCACCCTTTTTTCTGGTTTTTTTTTTTTTGGGGGTTGGTGGTGATGTGTGGGTTGGTAGGTTGGGTTGTTTGCGGTGTTGGGTCGATGGAGTCGCTGATTCTCCATCGGTTTCACTGTCGGGAAGGACAGAATGGACCCCAAGCAGTGTCACTGTCACATGCCAAATGCTGCTGGCTGTGTATTCTTGCCTCATTAAATTGTGAGAATTTAGACGGTCAAGCTGACCCCTGAACCTGAAAAGTTGTAGAAGCAGCCATGTGAGGTAGATCGTAGAGGTCATGGTCCTTGCTCCATGTTGGCAGACTCGTTCAGTTTTATTGTATACCTTCGTCAGATACTCACGTTTGAAAATGAATACGTATCTTGTACCAACATAAATCATAAATCTAGTCCGATCAAAGAGGTTGATCAGTATGGTCCGAGGAGTTCAATATGCTTTCTATGCAAGCAATTGATTTACTCATGTGAATCTCAGCTATATTTCACTCTAAACTGACAATCACATTTACAGCTAGTTTGTGGGAATAAGCAACAAGAAAGAAGATAATATCTATCGTATTTAGGAGTTTGTGGGGATGAAGAGATAAATCCAAGATAAAATTGAGAGAAAATACAAATGGATGCTTACTGTGATAAGGAATCTAATCGGTAAAACGTTTTATCTGTAATTGAAACTATTGATCTTCTTAAAGGAAAAAAGAGAAAAAAAAAAAGAGAAAATTTTCACTTGTAATTAGTAAGAAGTTTGACTCATAATTCGTAGATTTTTGAAATCTCTCTCTCTCTTTGTTTTTTTGAAACTCAATAGGAGATTTTAAACTTTACAAAGAAGAGAAAAAGAGTGAGAGATGCTTAAGAATCAAACCAAGAGACCTTGAATTGAGCCTTGATGACTTAAAAATCCCAATTTGAATATATAGACCAGAGAGCAGCTTTCAAGCAAGAAGATGATTATCGACGCTTTCTCTTGTTTTATTTCCTTTCCTCTAATAATTATATTTTTCTTCTCATCTCTCTTAGACTCTCAAACTCAGCAGTGCTCAGCTATTTATGCATACTAATACCTCTCTCTAATTACAGCGGTGCTTTATTTATTATTTTAACCTAGAGTTTAACTTTGAAACAAGTACATTCTCAAATGATTATTTCTAGCTTTTAATTCTTAAAAGCTATTTATTTTGGGTAGTTCCCAATTGCTTTTCAATACCCTTTTTCAGCTTTTTTGAAGAAAAAAGCTGCAAAAGGAAAAATAGGAAAAGAGGTACTTTTAGATTTTAATTGTAAGAAAGGTCAAGGAAAAATTCCAATATACAGCATGCTTAAATTAAGGTATAGACAAAATTTCTTTTCAATTTCTGAACCCCGAGAGAGAGTGAGGGATCTGGATTTCTGGTTGTCTGAAGATTTTTCTCCACAGAAGTGAGAGTGAATATGGGAGAGTAAAAAGAAGAAAAATCCGTATTACGGACAAGTAAAAATTCCCAAATTTTGGTGGAGAAAAAGTTAAATAAGAAGCCGGGGAAATGGAGAAAACGACAACGTCAGAAGACAAGGAACGATGGCGGACCACACCGGAACTAGCGCCACACACACGTGTTGGAATCAGGAGGAAGAGGCCAAGACCTTTCCTTTGCCGCTGCCGCAGCAGCAGCGGAATCAAATCCTAGTGGAGAGAGAAGATTATAAAACGGGACGCCCACGCCACTCCCCACTCCACTCCCTCACCCGTCACCCCACCACAATTACTAAAAAGAAATCTACCAACCAACCAACGGTGTTGATAAACCTGAGCCCATCCCACTTCTCTCATCTCAGTCGTCTCCTCCTTCCCTTCTTCTCCAGCGTCCGATTCCCCCTCTCTCCTCTCCCTCCATCCTCATCACCCTTCCCTCCTCCCCTCGCGCCCAAACTCAAAAAAAAAAAAAAAAAAAATTCCTCCAATTCCGCTCCCTATATATTAAAAACTCCCTCTCCATTCGTCCCTCAGGTAACCTTTTCCCTCTCTTCTTTCTCTCTTTTTCTTTTCCCCCAACTCCCGATTCGACCTTTCGTTACTTCAATCACTGCTGTGCAATTTTCTACCCCTTGCTCTCTTTCTTTCTCTGTATTTTCGGCGTCTTGCTTCCTCGCTCTGTGAATGATGCGTAGATGCATATAGTAATTTGATGTTTCTATAGGATTCTTATCATGGATCAACGAGACCTAGCGGTTTTTTGGTTTGATTTTTTATGGTTGTCCGCTGCTAGGGTTTGGGTATGGCTGATTCGTCTCAGGGCGCTGCTCCGGCGAGTCCAGGCGGCGGAAGCCACGAGAGCGGCGACCAGAGTCCGAGGTCAGGTGTTCGGGAGCAGGATAGGTTCCTTCCCATAGCGAATATTAGTCGGATCATGAAGAAGGCACTCCCGGCCAACGGTAAAATTGCTAAAGATGCCAAGGAGACTGTTCAGGAATGCGTCTCCGAGTTCATCAGCTTTATCACCAGCGAGTACGTTATTTTGTTATAAGCTTCTCTTTATTCGTATTCGTTCCTTCTACTTCTCTACGTATTGGGTTTGCTCCCGTAGTCTTAGCCAAATGCGGGTCATCCTTGGTTAATCTGGAGCTCCTTGTTGCTCTCCATCGTCTTCTTTGTGTCATGAAAAATCAGTTACTTTTACTCATGCTGGTCCGAAATGCTTAGCTACCTACCTACGAGTCTGCAAGCGGACTTTCCTGATTCGTTACCTAGGTTTACATAAACTCGTATGGTATATATATATATATATATTTTTCTTCTCTCTGTGATTTAGATTTCCCATAATGTTTGTACTTCTGTTTCGAAACTTATCTAGCCCGATCCATGTTACTATTTGTGCATTTGTGTGTATCCACCGCATAAGTTGATTTATGCTGGTTCAAATGTTAGGGCAAGTGATAAGTGCCAGAGAGAGAAGCGGAAGACTATTAATGGAGATGATCTCCTGTGGGCAATGGCAACTCTAGGTTTTGAAGATTATATTGATCCTCTCAAGGTTTACTTGACTAGATATAGGGAGGTACTCATGTTTCTTCTCATACCTTTGCTTAACGTGGTTTGCTTTGTCAGTTTTGTATTACCTTGTACGAGCATTCTTATGAGCAGCTAGTGACTGATAATTTTTTGTTTTCTTCTGTTATTGTTCCAATTGGCTGTTGCAGATGGAGGTAAATGACTTTTTTCTTTTTCAACTATTTTTAATATATGTTCTCTACTTTTTCCTTCTACCTTGCTTACAGGTAGCCGTGGTTTGTTTTCTTTTATGGTGAATGCTCTTGTTTTCTGTGCATTATAGGGTGATACAAAGGGGTCGGCAAAGGGTGCAGACGGGTCTGCTAAAAGAGATGTTGGGCAACTTGGGCCTAATACCCAGGTTGGTATTGCCAATGTGGAACATAATTCTATCTCTAGCTTCCTCTGGTTTGCTTGCTCTCTCTCTCTCTCTCTCTCTCTTTTCCTTCTTCTTTTAAATGCTTATGCAACACATTATATGGAAAATTTACGGACATTCCCCATGCTGTGTCCAGCTTGCTCATCAGGGTTCATTTTCTCAAGGCATGAATTATGGAAATTCTCAGGTCTCACTCTCTCTCTCTCCCTCCATCCCTCCCTCCCTCTTGTTTACTTGCTCATAGATTAACTTGAACTGATGCATCTGTTGAAACTGTAAAAGTATGCATAAGCTAAATGGAAACTTCTTGCTGCTGCCAAATTTTCCATGTAATTGGGAAGTTACGCTCACATCACATGCATCATTCAGAGTTCATGTTTCAATATTGCCAGTGCATCCAACTGCTACTTGGTGCATGTATTCAGCTACTTGCTCTGGAATTGTTTTTCATAGGCCAAGTTGATGAATATTTCCTGTGGTATTGACTTCATAGTATTGTCAAAAAATGTTAAATCTTTTCAGTTATGGTCTATATGACATGAACAAGTTTGGATATATTTCTTTGTGCTGTTAATTTTTGTGGGCTAAATGATTGCCCTTGTATTTGGCTTGTGTCTGTCTATGTATATATCATTGATATGGTCCCCTTAATGCAATTTTCTATTTTTTGTCTTATTTATTTATGTAATAGTTTGTGGGTAAGTTTGCTTCACCCAGTTAATGAATAGAAAAGTTTTTTGCTTCATGCAGTTAATGAGTAGAAAAGCCTTTTCTCAATGTCTTGAGTATGACTGGAATTTATCTTCCTCTTCTGTGTGCTCATTTCTAGAGCCAGCATAAGGGTTAACATTTGCAATTAGTTGTTGAAAGGTGTACATATTTATAACTTCATAATATGTAGACATGCAAATAATGGTATATAGACAGCCACACCAAACATTACATGTTATGGCTAGGCTGATCTTCACATGCTATGTTTGCTGTTTGTTATGATATGTAATTCAAAATATTCACATAAACGCATTGTAGGATTTCCCAGTAAATAATTACATCTTTTTCTTGAAAAAACTTGGACTTTATAATGATTAAGAGAGAAATTTGACTTGAGGTTGTAAAGCATGCTCTCAAGTAAGTGAAGTATAAAATTTTTACAAAAGTGAAATAGTTTACTAATTATGTAAAACATTACAATACTGCTCATGCATGGATGTGAAAGTGGATGAGATTTGGTATTACGCCCTTTAGGATTGGGCATTTACCAAGATACTATCTGATATGAGACAGGAGCCAAGGAGTTATCATGTTTATGGATATAACTTATATTGGTATTTCTGTTTGTACAATTGGTCTGTTATGGTTTATAGATGTTGTTATCTTGTGTTTTCTTATGATGTCATTATGGATGTGGTAGAAATTGATGGTGGTGGGGTTTATTGGTTGTAGTGGTGATCGTGGTTGTTATTGGCTGTGGTGGTGATGGTGTCAGGACTGTGATTGGAGAACTGAGTGGTTGAAGTTGGTGTTGGCACAAATGCTTATAGAAGGTGGGGAATGGCGTCAGTATCTTGCTTGCTATCTGTGTTTGTTGTTCGACTTAAAAGCACCACGAGAATGAATAGTTATTATGGCTCATGGAGTGATGCATTATGCAATTTCCAGTCCACCAAACATTTAAAGAAAAGAAAATTCTGATTCCTTTTTCTATGGAGAATTTAAATTTGTTTGGTATCATATATGTGATGCTTCTTGTCTTTTGCAGTAGTGTTGCTTGGTGGGAATAACCATCCAATTCTTCTCCCCTGTGAAATTTAGCCAAGGTAGCAAAGGAGTTTTAACTGTACCTAAATGAGCACTTTTCTTTTTGTCCAGCTGATTCCTTCTTTATTTTATTGATTGGATGATTAAGCACTTTGATTTTACTTCACAATTATCAAGCCATGTGCCCCAACCTTATGGATCTCTAGCAATGTTACATGGCATGACTCAACATTTCTCTTCATGTTCTGTGACAATTTCTTTCCTACCATGTATTGAAGCTGCATAAACTTATGGGTTCTGTCAAATTAGGAAGGCTTCATGTGTTTATTTTCTTCCCATTGCTTATTCTGGGCATGAAAAGTTTCAAGTTGTGGAGAGCAAGATGAGGAAGCTTACCTCTTGGTCTATTGTGTTGGCTGTTGCTTTTTAGTGGCTGCATATGCACACATGTGGATTTAGGTTTTCAGTCTTAAAATGGGTCAAATGGCATTTTGAGCATTTATACCACAGCCTATGAGCCTTTTCTTGCTGTTGATAAGAGCTAGATGTATGTCATATGCCCTTAGAAAGAGAAGTAGTTGGATAAATTCAGCTAATTTACTGTTTAACGGATCCATTATATCATCGTACATCAATGCTTAATATGCCAAACTTGGAGAGGGCAAAGGAAGTTAGTAGGTGCGTAAAAAGCAACGGATGGTGGCATGACAATGTCGTTGTTAGAGGAACTGATGTTAATTCTGTCTTTGAAATTTTGGATAAATGGATAATGTACGTTGATAAGGTTTTGATGTTAGTATCCACTTTATTGTAATGTCCTGAGATATTATGGCTTTTGTATGAGGTCAGCATGTCTACTACTTTCTTTCATGGAAAATTATGTGTGATTTTTTCAATGCTGCTTATTGTGTTGGTTTGAATTTGCAGTTGCAAGGTCAGAATGTAATGATCCAAATGCAACGCATGGAGTAGATTTTGCGTGTGTTCGTTTGATCATTTGTTAATGTGCTCAGAAGTCGTCTTTGGAGTTCTTGAGATAAATATATATGTATGCTTTTACTGTAAACTAATGGCATCAACTGGTTTAGCTTTCGTGTTAGTACTATATTCTGGTGAAATGCATATCTCAGGTGCTTTCCAAGTAGGTCTGATTATTTATAGACCTATGAACTTTGTGATCTTTTGTAGGAGATGTGGTATCCTCTCTCTTTGAAAGATCAATTTAAACTAAGGGGCCGCTGCTTCCGGGCCGTAGGAGGATTAATCGGGCACCGTAAGGATTGACCCGGACACCTCCTGCGTCAGAAAAAAAAAAAAAAAAAGAAGATCAATTTATCCTTTTTTTTTTTTTTGGGGGGGTGGGTGGTAGAAACCTTTTGTTTAGGTTTATTGAATGAGACCCATGGAGAACCTCTCATGATCCCTTATGTTTGCTTACTCTTTGCCTGCGGGTGCGTTGAGTGAGTTTTCAAGACCGGTTTATTTTGACCCGCAAGTCTTTGGAGCGGGACTGCGTCGATGGAACGCTTTATAATGAATTTCAACTTTGGAAAAATAATAGGGTACCGACTGAAAGTTGCGTGGAAAATCCTTGCCAGCTTCCGCAACGTGTTACTGTCTTGAAGCGTATTCTTGTCCTATTCGAGAATGTGTCAGTAGGGGAGCTAGTCTCTTTTTTTACGATCATCATTAGCCAGTTTTATTTTTATTTTTATTTTTTTAAACACCATTTTATGCTTTCAGTTCTTTGTTCCCTATTGTTTGCCATGGAAGTTGTGAGAGAGAGTGTGAGATAGAGAGAGTCAAATTACAGGAATTAGAGGATAACTTTCACTTCTCCGCTGTGTTTTTTGTTTTTGGTGTTTTCGGTTTTTGTTTTGGTTGGGGGGGGGGGGGGACTGTAAAGGTCAATTGGATATTTTATATTACGCTATATAAAGGAAAGGACATTTTGGACAACCTTAACTTTGCTTTTTAAAATAAGGGAAAATTATTCAAAGCGTTTCTTATATTTTGTTAAATGAATTTTTTCATTCTTTATTTTTTAAAAGTTAATTTTACGTCCCTTACAAATTTACATCAATAAAATTGATATCAATTTAGATTTTTAATTACCTTTTATTCTCAATTCATTACGTGATTTGAATGTGGTCATGTTTTTAGAGGTAAAAATATTAGATACTATGTATAGTTAAACAAATAATTCAATTTACATCATTTGCCTATAAAAATGTATAATTTGGTTCTAAATATATTCATTTTTTTCTTAACAAAAAAAGATCTGACGTGATTTATATTCATTTTTGCCCCTAAACAAATGGGACTTGACCTTTTTGTACCTAAAAATTGATCACAAGTGAATCACATAGTAATTTCAAACTAAAAAATGTTGGGAAACTTAGTTGGAATCAAATTTTATGGCTTAAAATTTTAAGGGCATAAAATTAACACTTTAAAAATGAAGCACAAGAAAAAAATGAATGTGAAAGATATTTTGAACAATTTTTACCCAAAATAAATGTTTGTTTTTAAGGCTTTCATCAATGTCACATACTTTTGCATGCTATTTTTGAGGCCTTCATTTATGGCAATTGCTTCCTCGTATGGTTTAGTGTCCATATATAGACAATGTGGCATATAAGTGTAGTAACACGTTGCAAAAACCGATTATGTTAAGAATTTATTCAATTTTGAGCAAAATCTTGTAAAACAAAATTTTACTAATATTTATTTACAAAAAAAAATCTAGAAGCTTAGTAATGGCACACAAACTTGATGTGCCACAAATACTAATTTATTTAATTATTTTAACTAATTCACATTCTCTAGTGGTTGTTTCTTCCCCTTGATATTCATGTTAATCCGATCAAATCCCTAAAAATGGAAGGATTCCATAAAAACATAAAAGAAATTCTTTCCACTTAATTTCATTTAAATCATTTCCTTTCTTTTTTCTTTCTTTTCTTTATACATAGCTTTCATGCATTCCTTGGAAATCAGTGCTATTCTTAACCGCATCCCACTAAGTGATGCAGGTTGGTAGAGGTATTGTTGTAACAAGTAATTGTCAGCAGTATATTCATTATTTAAATTTTCATACAACCCTTATTTCAAAAAAAGATGCACTATCTACACTATCTAGCAATGTATTAGTACGGACGAGAAGTAATTGGTATTTACCAAAGCAAAATTAAGTAGCTCATTTTAACTTATTTAGGCCTCGTTTGATAAAACTGAAAACTGAAATCTGAAGTCTGAAATCTAAAATCTGAAATCTGAATTTATTAAGTCACTGAATTGTTAAGTGGTGAATCTAATACAACTTTTGTCTGAATCTAAACATTGAACGTATTATACCTGTTTTATAATTATAGACGACTGAATGCTGAATTTCTTGTATTTTACAATTTTGTCCTTATATTGGCTTGTTTATCAATGATATATATTAGTATATTTTACTAGTAGCACATATGATTTAATTTTATTTAAAATAAGAATTATTTATTAGAAAAAGAATGAACTATTATAAAAAAAGAAAAAGAATGAGCTAAAAATAAAAATAAAATTATAATATAACAAAATTATTTGATAAAATATAAATGCTAGTCTATCAAATGTTATAAATACAATTTATCAAAAAAGCTAAAAATGTTGATTTTTAATTTGCTCACGTAAGTTGATCATAAAAGTTTGATCAACTTGTTGAGATTCTCCTCCATGTTCTACATTTTCTGGATTATCTTCAGCATGTTGCTCATTTTGTACCACAATTTCTTCATTCTCAATGATTATTTTTCTAGTCAGTTTATATTGCCTACGCTTCTATTTCTATCATGGAAGATTATTTTTCCATTAACCGTATAAATCAAATATATAGATGAAGTATAGATTTTTATTGAATATAAGTATGAACAACAATTACACAGTAGAAATAAAAGCATATGCATAAATTTAATACCTAACTTTATGCTGAAAAATTGAATGTTTCAATGGGTAAATTTCTTAAGAATGAAAACTGACAAATAAAAAAAAATTGGAGAAGAAGTTGATAAACTGAGAACAATGATGGAAAAAAAAGAATGAGAGAGAAGAAAGACGGTAGAAGAAAGAGAAGAGGAAAAATAAGGTGATTGTATTTTATTTGACAAGGGTTATTTATGTTCTAAAAACTGTACTTAAACTCTAACATTTGAGTGTAGTCTTTATTAAGTGGTGATAAGTGATAAACTTATCACTTATTTTTTGGGCTCCATTTTGCCTAGGCAATTCAAACCCACTTAATCATTAAGATATAGTATATTTTGTTATCAAACAGTCTTTAACACCTTAAGTGATAAACTTATCACTTATTTTATGGGCTCCATTTTGTCTAGGCAATTAAGACCCACTTAATCATTAAGATGTAGTATTTTTTGTTATCAAACAGTCTTAACACCATTAAGGTCTGAAGTCATTAAAATTAAGACCTAAATTGGGTTATCAAACGGGGTCTTAGAGATGGGTAATTAGTACAAGAACGCTACGTGGCATGTCAAAAGTGTACATGACGCATCTATAACTTCTCACTTCCTGACCCCACCTCTAGAGTATGGAGGCTGAGGATGGAAAGAGGTGCGTAAGCTTTGATGATAGCTTTCTTCCCATGAACACCGACTTAAAAGAGGTCGGACTGTCGGATAGTGATAGAACCGCGAGTCCGCAACAACTTGCGGCTGTGGTAACCCTGTGGTAAAAACTAATAAATGTTCTTATCTTACCGTTCTAAACTAGGGTCCCACGTCCTATGTATTAGGAATTGTTTGATTCGAATTCTACAATTACTATAATTATTAATATCATAGAATGAAAAATAATAATAAATTTTTTATCCGACTTAAAAGAGGTCGGACCGTCGTAGAGTGATAGAACCACAAGTTCGCAACAACTTGTGGCTGCGGTAACCCTGTGGTAAAAACTAATAAGTGTCCTTACCATTCTAAACTAGGATCCCACGTCCTATGTATTAGAAATCGTTTGGTTCAAATTCTATAATTACTATAATTATCAATATTATAGAATGGAAAATGATAACGAATTTTAATAAAAATTCGTAGGCTATTGGGATGGGCTTTATAATTTGGAAGTAGGGTTCGAGTCCTATATATTAGTTTTTTCCTTTTTAATTTTTTTTGGTAAATATTGGCAGACAGAAGATCATATTAGTTTAACCATATATATATATATATATACACAGACACATATATATATTAACCATATATATATATATATGTACACACACATATAGAGACTGACTTCAATTGCTCTTTTTTACACTTGGAAGAAGAGGCCTCTGTGCTCTGTTTTCATCATCTTCATCACAAATCACCGCCATCATCATCGTCATCGTCATCAACTCTTCCACTGTACGTTTGGTCCGCTCTGCAAATAATTCTCGTAATTTTTATCATCTTTATGCTAGTATCTCGTTGTGTTCAACGAAGGGAAGTAATAAAAAAAAAAAAAAACCAAAAAGAGAGAGACTGAGGGATAACTGAACTGGAAAAAACCCTAGGTAGAATTTTATTCATGATAATTTGTCTAGGATCATTGAATGATGCATGATCGATATTAGGTATCCTGAACCAAAGCCGCGCTGTACATTCCTCTTCGTTGAAATATTTATATACAGAGTGTTTCGCTTCGTTGTTTCGGTCATTAATACAAATTGCTATCCTTGTTATGACTGTAATCGCGGGTAGTTTGTTGTTTGAGAGCAAAATTCAGTTCTTATTGTGCTTTGATCGGAATAATTCCGGCTTGGTACCTGTTTGTGAACTCAATGATATGTCTTCTTTTTCCAGGCCCGGTTGATCAAACTTCGGTTTTTCATTATTAATCTAATTATCCTCTCGGCAACTTCAACTTGAATCTGTCTTGCTTTTTTTTTTTTTTTTTGTTCTTTTCCTGCTTAGTATGTTTCTCTATACCTCTATTGAGCGGACAGATGCTTTTGACACTTTATTTGCATTACAAACTTGTTGTGCCTTTTGGCTTCTGATGTTTCGTTTCTTGATGGCTGTGATGTAATTATTGATGTTTTTAAATATTTTGGAAGTTGCACGGATAATTCTTGTATTCTGATTTTATCTATTAGACAGGAGTTTGGTTTGATGGATATTATTTTGGATATCTGCAGGGAACGACGTACACTAAACCATTAGTGTTATTTATAAATGGGAAATCGTGGGCATAAAAGAACTGAAACAGCTGATGAGTTGCCGGCAGATAAGCGAGCCTGTACTTTGTCGGAGTTCAGACCAAGCACATCAAATTCATCAGTTCAAACACCAACGACTTCAACTCATGAAACACATGATGCTGATATGGATTCATCCTCAGCAACCTCAGGGTCAGCACGATCAGAAGGTGAAGGGGAGAGGGACTCTGCATATGGCTCTTGTGACTCGGACAATAACTACCGGGATTACCATAGGAGGGGATTATCTGGTGATCAGACCAAGTTCAACAGAGTATTGTCCAGTTTAAATGAAGACCATGATGAGTCAGGGCAGTTAGCTGCCCTTACTGAACTCTGTGAATTGTTGTCTTTTTGTACCGATAATTCATTATCTGGTCTAATGGCAGATTCATTCTCTCCAGTCCTTGTAAAATTGGCAAGGCACCAGAGCAATCCCAACATAATGCTTTTGGCCATTAGGGCTATAACTTATTTTTGTGATGTACATCCACGATCTTCGGCTTATCTGGTTAGACATGATGCGGTTCCTGCTTTATGTCAAAGACTACTGGCCATCGAATACTTAGACGTAGCTGAACAAGTATGCGGAAACCTTTGCTTCTTTATGTTTCCTACTGCTATTAAAATTTACTGGACATCTGCTCTATGAAACTGTCATCAGCTTCTTGTATTATTTCTCATGTGGATATATGATTCTTTCTCTCTCTCTCTCTCTCTCCCCATTATAGTGTTTGCAAGCATTGGAGAAAATTTCACGTGAGCAGCCACTTGCTTGCTTGCAATCTGGTGCAATTATGGCTGTTTTAAACTATATTGATTTCTTCTCAACAATTGTTCAGGTAATGTTATCTATAAAATATTGGTAGTTTGTTATGATCTAAGAGATTTTTGCGCTGTTGCTCATGGTTTTAGTAACCATCTTCATCTTTTTTCTGGGTGGTTGGCATCAGAGGGTGGCACTGTCCACTGTGGTAAATATTTGTAAGAAGCTTCCCTCTGAATGCCCTTCACCATTCATGGATGCAGTTCCGATATTGTGCAATCTTCTTCAATATGAGGATCGGCAGGTACTATATTAAGCTCCCTAGCGTTTTTAAGATCATGTATATAACTTTTTCCTTCTCAGAAGCTTTACACCGTCATGTGATTTTTCAGCTCGTTGAGAGTGTTTCTACTTGCTTGATTAAAATAACGGAAAGAGTATGCCATAGCTCTGATATGTTGGATGAACTTTGTAAACATGGGCTGGTTCAACAAGCAACAGATCTCATAAACTTGAATAGTCGAACTTCATTGTCCCAACCAATTTATCTTGTAAGTTCAAAGTCTTAAGCATTGTTTCTTCTTTTAATTGTTCTTCATTTGTGTAATCTTGCGAGTCTATCTTTTACTTATTGACCTGCAGGGTTTGATAGGATTGCTTGCCAAATTGGCTTCTGGTTCTATTGTTGCTGTCAGGACTCTTTTTGAGATTAATGTAAGCAGCATATTGCAGGATATAGTGTCTAGCTATGACCTCTCGCATGGCATGTCTTCTAATGCGATGGTTGATGGGCAACGCAATCAGGTAAACATTGTCTTACTAGCATTGAACTTCATCTAAAAGTAGTGGATTTGTCCTTTTCAATTTCTTTATCCATGGTATAGAAGTTTGTCTGTTTATCCTTCATGTCCTGTTTCTTAGACATGACGTAGTATTTGTAATAGGACTGTTTAGCCTAATGTCATAGGATGCCATTAGCCTACAACTTGGCCCTTTTCTTCCACTGATTGAGTTTGATAGGCCTTTTTCTGTGGCTGCTGACTAAGTCACTTAAAAACTGTGTAGATATATGTCTTTGATAAGAAATCTTTCTTGAAGCATTCAATTTGTATGGACCTCATGTCTGTAATTGGTAAAAGATCTTTTTCTGGTTGCACTATTGTGATGTTAAAGGTCTTTCATGCTACAAACGTGTGCCATCTGAGTCCATTGTCGAATTTGGGACTTGGAGGATATGCCATTCTTGTGGACTTAGACTTGTCTTATGTCATGGGAATATAGCTGTTTGAACTTTACATGAATCTGATCCTTTTCCTGGATGTCTCGACTTTTCCTATGTGAATAGAATCAAATGTATC
Source organism: Gardenia jasminoides (assembly GCA_013103745.1). Classification (NCBI taxonomy): domain Eukaryota; kingdom Viridiplantae; phylum Streptophyta; class Magnoliopsida; order Gentianales; family Rubiaceae; genus Gardenia; species Gardenia jasminoides. Next base: position 8,266,281 of record CM023103.1, read on the forward strand.
ATGTTCTGTTAAAAAAATAAATGCATTGTTACTGACTGACTTGTAGGTGCATGAAGTTTTGAAGTTGCTGAATGAGCTTCTTCCCGCCACCACCAATGAGCAGGATAATCCACTAGATTCAGAAAAGGAAGCTTTCTTGACTAGTCAACCTGATCTCATGCGAAGGTTTGGTTTGGATTTACTTCCTGTTCTGATCCAGGTAGGATTTTTTTTAGTTTATTTGACTGTCTTCTACTTCCTTCTGTACTCTGCGATCATTTACTAGCTTTCTTCATGCTCAAGCAGGTGGTTAATTCTGGTGTGAATTTATACGTCTGTTATGGATGTTTATCCATTATCAACAAGTTAGTTTATTTCAGCAAATCTGACATGCTTCTAGAATTCCTTCAAAGCAACAACATCTCAAGGTTGAAAATGGGAATTTACCGTTTTCTTTTTTGGTATTTTACTTAATGTCTACAATTCATCTATCTGCCACCCTGACAATGTCATTGTGGCTTTGTCTCAGTTTCTTGGCAGGAGTGTTTACCAGAAAGGATCATCATGTGCTGCTATTAGCACTTCAAGTTGTTGAGACACTTCTGCAAAAGCTGCCTGATGGTTTATTGAATTCTTTTACAAAGGAAGGTGTCTGTTTTGCTGTTGATTCACTTTTATCCCCAACAAGGTCGTCGCAGTTTATGTTCCCTACATTAAGTGCCATGGAGTGCTCTGACAATGTAAGCCAAAAATCTGCTTCAAAGGATGTCAGATGCCTGTGTTTTGCTTTTGACACTGGTCGGTGTCCAACAACTTCGAGGATTTTAACTTGCAAGCTTGACAAGGATTCCATTAGGAATCTTGCAGAGCATATAAAAACAAGTTATTTTGCAACCGAGGCCATTAACCCTGAGAAAGGACTGACAGATATTTTCCAGAAGCTTAAAAATTTATCTTCTGCACTGGCTGATCTGGTGAACACATACATGAATGACACAATTTCTGAACAACATGAAGAAGAGTTCTATTGTATATTGGTGGAGATTATGTCAGTTATTGCTGGAAAAGATCCCATTTCCACTTTTGAGTTTGTTGAGAGTGGAATTGCAAAGTCATTGCTTAATTACCTATCTAATGGGCACTATATGGAGAGGAAGGCTGGTGATGATGGGGCAGGCTGTCAGCTGTGCATTGTAGAGAGAAGATTTGAGTTGTTAGGAAGTCTACTTTTGTCTTTTCAAGACCCACATATTGTGGACTTTCCTCTTCCAGCTTTTGTCCATAGATTACAAAGTTCGCTGGCTTCCTTGGAAACATTTCCTGTCATCTTGAGCCACTCATCCAGGCTTAGAAGTTCCTATGCCACTGTTCCACATGGACGGAGCACTTCATATCCTTGCCTGAAAGTTCAGTTTGTGAAGGGAGAGGAAGATGAATTTCTGGGAGATTATTTTAAGGATGTTGTAAATGTTGACCCCTTCTCAACCTTGATTGCAATCGATCGCTACATGTGGTCCAAAGTGAGTGTGAAAAAAAGTGAACAAGCGAAATCAGCCACCCTGGAGGAGAGTTTGTCTGCTCGAAGCAGGAGTCTCGATAGTATGGAATCAAATAGCATGTCAAGTCATGCAAATGAAATGCAGGTACTGTTGTTTATAATCATTTTAAACTGAGTATTAGCTTTATTTTCATCTCCTCCTTTCTGAATGTTTCTGCTCAACTATTTTGATATTCACATGCTAATCCTATCTCATCATTTTGAATTCTGACAGGAAGAGAGATCTTCCTTGGCTTTCTCTGGGATGGGAGAAATAGCCAGTGTTGGTGATAAGCCTGTGAACTCAGCAGATTTGGAAGACTTGCATAATGTGAGTTCATTTGGGTGAATTTTTTGTTTTTTTTTTTATAGTTTTTAAATTTGAATGGTAAATTGTATGTTCCAGTTGAGATACGAATCCTTCTATTATAAGTAAAGACTTGAAGTGCTCTAACTATCTAGTTGAAATGCATTTTAAGTTATTTTGCAAGTGTATCTTTTTAGTTAACATCATTTTCTGTGGGCAACATGTGGACTGCAGTGTGGTTTTTCTTTTTGGGAACCCCTAATTTTTACTGAGAAATGCTTGATTTCTCATGGCACCTGTATAAACAATTATCTCTGCAGGTGGAGCTTTTTTTTTTTTTTTTTTCCGATTTTTTGATAAATGCATGAACTTTTAGCATGTGGTATTCCTCATAACACAATAATGAGAACAAAATTTTGACATTGGTTGTTTTGAAATTTATCTGAAGGTCCTTCACTGGGTTCCACTCAACAAAACTTGCATATTTACTTTATTGTCTTAGCAATTTCTTTGCTTGATTATTGACTCATATTCTGATGTCCTTTGCACATTGGATTTCATTGAATTGCCCCCTTCCTGTTAAGATGTATACTCATTTTGCATTCTTGTCTGATGCCAAAGAAGACTCTGGAGCAAGAGCAAGAAGGATCTGTTAGCAAAAGTATAAACCGTCATGGATGCAGCAAAAATGAAGATTCCTCACCAAAATTGTTTTTTTACTTAGAAGGGCAGCAGTTGGACCATCGCTTGACACTTTATCAAGCCATTATCCAGCAACAATTTAAAGAAGAAATTGATAGTTCTTTGAGTTGTAAATTGTGGAGTCAAGTGTACAAAATTTCCTACAAAAAAGCTGTCAAACCTAGGAATAACTTAACTGAACAGTGTAGCTTCTGGGGTCATGATTTTTCTTTGTCAGACAAAGCTACAGGAAGCTGCCAGGGCATTTCTTTTCTCTCTGACATCTTTTATTCGGGTTTTGCTGATCTCAATAAGTTCAGTCCAACTTATGATATGTTATGTCTGCTTAAGAGTTTGGAAGGCATGAACAGGTTAAGATATCATGTGATGTGTCGTGATAGACTGAATATTTTTGTGAAATGCCGAATTGATAATTTGTATGACTGGAAGGTTGAAGCTTTTGGTGTTCCCCAGAATGAGTTTGTGAATAGTAAGCTCACAGAAAAAATAGAACAGCAGATGCGTGATCCTTTAGCTGTGTCTATTGGGGGCATGCCATCATGGTGTTCCCAGCTAATGGCTTCGTGTCCCTTTTTATTTGGATTTGAGGCAAGATGTAAATACTTTCGTCTAGCTGCATTTGGCCAGCAGGCAGTTCAACACCATGTATCATATAATGACGATGTAGGTGGCATCAATGGCATGAGGCAAAATAGTGGCAGCTATCCTCGAAAAAAGTTTTTGGTTCACCGGAACAGAATTCTTGACTCTGCTGCCCAGATGATGAATCTCCATGCACATCAAAGAGTAGTCCTGGAAGTGGAATACAATGATGAAGTTGGAACTGGTCTTGGTCCAACACTAGAATTCTACACGTTGGTCAGTTATGAGTTTCAGAAGAGTGGCCTGTGGTTGTGGAGGGAAGATCACACAGAAAGTAGTTGCATCAACAGTTCAGAGGCTGATAATTCTAAGAATTTGGTGTCTGCATTGGGACTTTTTCCTCGTCCTTGGTTACCTGGAGTGGACGTATCCAATGGCACACAGTTTTCTGAAGTGACCAAAAAGTTTGTCCTTTTGGGGCAAATAGTGGGGAAAGCTCTTCAAGATGGAAGAGTTTTGGATCTTCCTTTTTCAAAGGCCTTCTATAAACTCATCCTTGGGAAGGTATCTTCCTATTATTTTGATGGTTGTCTAGTGGTTTGTTTTCTTTACTTAGTTATAGAAAGTTTCTCATACTAGGTTCAATCTTTCACTGCGTAAAACAGGAACTCACGGTTTATGACATCCAGTCCTTTGATGCTGAACTTGGTAAAGCTCTTTTGGAATTTCAGGCTCTCATTGAGAGAAAGAGGTATTTAGAATCTGTTACTCCAGAAAAATCATCTACGGATTTGGACAACTTCCATGGCACAAGAATTGAGGATCTTTGCCTCGACTTTAGCCTTCCGGGGTATCCAGAGTATGTGCCCGAGTCTGCTTCTGACTCAAAAATGGTTAGTTTGCAAGAATGTGTGCTTGATTGAGTTTCTGAAAACGGTTTTTAACTGATAGATTTCATATTTGAGTTGTATACTTATCTCAGGTGAACATGTCAAACCTACACGAGTATGTATCATTTGTTGTTGATGCTACCATAAAAACAGGGATTTCCAGACAAGTTGATGCTTTTAAGTCAGGTTTTGATCAGGTAAATCTCTTTTGTGGATCAATATGCCCATGAAATTGTACTTCCCTAGGTATCTAGAAGGGAAAAAAAAATAAGTACGTGTCACAAATAAGGCTGGTTAGAATTGGAGTATTAGCTTGTGAGCTTGCACTCTTTTTTCTTGTATTCCTTGTCTTGCCTTTTTTGCCCCTATTGCTGGTCCATTGGCCATTGATCAAGCTTAATAACATTTAGCAGTTCGCTTATTTTGGTTAGAAAAATGCTGTCATTAGTGTTCTAAGTTTGGCTCTAATAATTTTTTCATGTCTGACCTTCATTTCCAATTAGAAATGTTAATTTTTTTTTTAATTTGTTATTCAGGTTTTCCCTATCAGACACCTTCAGTTGTTCACTGAAGATGAATTAGAGCTCTTATTATGTGGGGAGCGTGAGCTTTGGGATGTATGTGCTTTAGGTTATTTTATTAGTAATGCTTTTAAAGTTCACTCTCTTGCATTACTGCCAACCTCTACTTAGTTGAATTTTGTAACTTTTTTTTTTTTTTTTTTTTTGGGTTGGAGTACAGTCAAATGCGCTTGTGGACCACATCAAATTTGATCATGGATATACTGCTAGTAGTCCTCCTATCCTGAATGTCGGTAGTATTTCCCTTCTCATCCATTGTTTTAAATTGTTTTATTTCGTTCTGTATGTGTAAATTACTCGGTCTTAACTTCACAGTTTCTGCAAATTATACGAGAGTTCAACTATGAGCAGCAAAGGTCATTCTTGAGGTTTGTGACAGGAGCACCTCGGCTCCCTTCTGGGGGGCTGGCATCTCTCAATCCAAAACTGACTATTGTCCGCAAGGTCGGTGGAAGAATTATTCTTTACATCACAATTTCTGTTTCCAGCTTCTGAATGGCTGAAGTTATTGCATTTTCTATTTTTCTCCTGACAGCATTGTAGCAAATGGGTTGATACTGACTTGCCAAGCGTGATGACCTGTGCAAATTACCTGAAGCTGCCACCTTACTCATCAAAAGTCCGTACTTCTATTTTACCTGGACCTTAGTTTTGTTGCTCTGTCCATTTTTTGTTCTTTTGCGTCAGATTACTTGCTGCCAAATTATCTAAATATACTCTGTCTCATTAATTATTTCGTAGGAACGGATGAAAGAGAAGCTCCTGTATGCCATAACAGAAGGACAAGGCTCTTTCCACCTCTCATAGCCTCTTATAGATAGGCAGACAAGATAGGTAGGGTAGCAGATGTGAATATTCTCAGATACGTGGTGCAGGTAGGTGTACATAAGGTGACTAAGTAGGGTATTGGACAGTATGTGTGGTTGGAGGAGAGCTTATTTGCGGGGCACAAAGGGAAGCTCCTGCTTCATGCGATGATACCCTAGTGGGTTGGTGGTGGTCTGATAAGTAGCTGATTTATTTCCAGGTGTAAATTATACAGGGGAGTAACGTGGTTTTTTTAAGGAATTAGAGTAGCTTAGTGTTCGTTGTGTTCATATCCTTTGTAAATATCCATGTATAGCACTGAGGTGTGCTTAAATATCAGATACCATTGGAATTTTACTTCATCACGGAAATATTTCAACATTATTGATTATTTAGCCTCCTACCCTGTAGTATCAATTTCTTGAGTATCAACACCTCTGATGATGATCAACTTGTGCAGTCAGATGCTAGTAATGGAGTGCGTAGCTTTGTATGTCCAGAGATGCACTAATATACCTTTCTACAAAATTATTGCGCTAATTGGCAGTAGATGTTTGAAGTAGTCATGGTAGTTATGGAGGATGGAGAGAGCTGGTGATGTATTTATTGCTTCTAAATATCATGTGAAGGATAGCAGGTGTTAAACGGAAAAGCATTCTGAAGAGTCGAGCGGGGGCTAAGCTAACCACGTAACGAAAGTGATTGCCAAACCACAGTTGCAATGCGGTCCCCTCGGCATGCTCAGCAGCCTTCTTTTACATATTGACAAATTGCTAGACAGGCAAGAGTGATAGCACACCAGATTTCCCTACTGTCAACTCAAAGCTGGTTATTCTTTCGTCCGCAGAACGCTCCTCCACCTCCACCCCACATTTTCAAAAGAGGAAGCTATTTGAACACTCCGCTTTCCATTTTGAATAACCAGTCCTTCGATTTGTGATAGCAAATAAAATAAAATGTTCTCCCCCTTAAATTCATGTTTTGCGTTTGTTTTGCAATTTATTAAGAATATCTTGTTGCTTCTTCAAAATTATCTGAAACTGGTTTCTCATTTGTATTATCCTACAATTATTTTTGAAACTGCAATGAGACAAACAATAAGGGTTTTGTGAAGATGAGCATTTGATTGGATAAATAACTTCAAGTCCTAAACTTCACCATCATACAATAACCGGCTTACTCGATTTTCAACTAGATATTTGACTAAAAATAGAAGAAAAAATTTCAAATAGACGTTCCTACTTGATATTGATATAACATATTTTGCGTTTCCAAAAGAATAATTGCCAATTAAGCAACTATCTAAAACCCAAACTTGCTTCTCCAAAAGAATAATTGCCAATTAAACTTATTTTTCTTGACTAAATCACCCAAATTGAAAAAAGAAAAAAGAAGAAAGAAAAAGAGAGGCCGCTCGATAGGGTGTAGTGCTACGCCAAATAAGAGGGCAAAACATAGCCAACGTAGTACTTCCCTTCTCCACCCGAAAGAGAAATTTGAGAAAAGAAACAAAAAAATATCCATCTTATCGTCATTTCTTCTTCTTCCCTCTGTGTGCTGGATTCGAACAAAATCTCACTGGCAGCCTTCTCCCCGCCTTAAATGGACAAGCCATGAACACTACACCACCACCGTCCTCAAGATCAGCCCCAAGCTCAGACCCACCAGTATTCACACAAACTGCAGCTCTTCTGCGTTGGGTTTCACTTTCACCACTGCCTTTCTCAACCAGAGTCTTTCTTTCAATCTCCACCTCTTCCTCCGCTATCGCATCCAAAACTACAAGCCCTTTTCGGGTGCAAACCACGACCAAATCATCCAGCATCTCAGTGGCTGGAACCGGCACAGACACCAGCCCTAAACCCCTGTCCCATTCCCGAGACAGGAATCTCTTGAGACTCCTTCGCCTGGGGAAAACAGAGGAGGCTTGGCTAGCATACACTCAGTCCGAGCACTTACCTGAACCCACGTGCCTTAGCCGTTTGGTCTGCCAATTATCGTACCAAAATACAAACTTGAGCCTCAACCGAGCGCAGGCAATCATCCGACGCCTGAGGAATGAGCGACAACTGCATCGTCTGGATGCCAATTCACTCGGCCTGCTCGCAGTGGCTGCTGCTAAGGGAGGTCATATCCTCTATGCCACGTCCATAATCAGGTCCATGCTAAAATCGGGATATCTACCACATGTGAAAGCTTGGAGTGCAGTCGTTAGCCGCCTTGCTGCTTCCGGTGATGATGGTCCGGCTGAGGCCATAAAACTATTCAGTTCAATTACTGGAAGAGTCCGGAGGTTTGCCGACCCTACAGTGGTTAAGGACTTCAGGCCAGATACAGCTGCTTATAATGCTGTACTTAATGCTTGTGCAAATCGTGGTGACTCAAGGAAATTTTTGCAGCTCTTCAATGAGATGCCCGAATTTGGTTGTGAGCCAGATGTTTTGACATACAATATTATGATCAAGCTCTGTGCACGGGCTGACAGAAAGGATTTGCTTGTTTTTGTACTTGAGAGGATCATCGAAAAGGGGATCCCAGTGTGTTTGACAACTCTACAATCACTTGTTGCAGCTTATGTTGGATTTGGTGACCTAGAGACGGCAGAAAAAATGGTCCAGGCAATGCGAGAGGGCAGAACTGATCTTTGCAAGATCTTGAGGGACTCAGTTATGGATGATCGAACTCCTAATGAAAGCGATATATTTGAGGAATTGCTTCCAAATTCCATTGATTCTAGTAACAATGAGCCACAAGAGTTACCTAAACTCTTTGCACCAAACACAAGGATGTACACCACCTTAATGAAAGGTTACATGAGGGCAGGTCGCATTTCTGATACAGTGAGGATGCTTGAGGCCATGAGGCACCAAGAAGATAGAGCCAGCCACCCTGACCATGTTACCTATACAACAGTTATCTCTGCATTTGTGAGAGCTGGGTTGATGGATCGTGCCCGACAAGTTCTAGCTGAAATGGCAAGGATTGGTGTACCAGCCAACCGAGTCACTTACAATATCCTCCTCAAGGGATATTGCCAGCAGTTGCTGATAGATAAAGCTAAAGAACTAATGCAAGAGATGATTAATGATTCTGCAGTAGAACCCGATGTGATTTCCTATAATACTTTGATTGATGGATGCATTCTGGTTGATGACAGCATGGGAGCTCTTGCCTATTTCAACGAGATGCGAGCAAGAGGTATTGCTCCCACCAAAATTAGTTATACGACTTTGATGAAAGCTTTTGCCTCATCGGGTCAACCGAAGCTTGCTAATAAGGTATTTGATGAGATGCTAAAAGATCCCCGAATAAAGGTTGATATGATTGCCTGGAACATGCTTGTACAAGGATATTCTAGACTAGGACAAGTTGAGGAAGTGAAGAATGTAATCCAAAGGATGAAAGAGAGAGGGTTTTACCCCAATGTAGCAACTTATGGCAGTCTAGCAAATGGCATTGCCCTGGCCAGAAAGCCAGGAGAAGCTCTTCTACTGTGGAATGAAATAAAGGAGAGGTGTGGAATGCAAAATGAAGGAGATAACTCCAATTCTTCTCCGAATCTTCCACCACTGAAGCCTGATGAAGGTCTCTTAGATACTCTGGCTGATATCTGTGTAAGAGCTGCTTTCTTTAGGAAAGCCCTAGAGATTGTTGCATGTATGGAGGACCATGGGATACCACCAAATAAATCCAAGTTTACCAGAATCTATGTGGAGATGCATTCTAGAATGTTTACTAGTAAGCATGCTTCAAGAGCTAGGCAAGACCGAAGAAGGGAAAGGAAGAAAGCAGCTGAGGCTTTCAAGTTCTGGTTGGGATTGCCAAACTCCTATTATGCGAGTGAGTGGCACTTTGATTCTGTTACTGAAGCTGATTAGGTTCTGATTTTGGTTACACTTTATGAATAACAATTGCACAATGTATATACCATTGTTGAAACAGCTGGAATTAGGTCATCCTTTGATAGATATAGAACCATATTTTGTCCATCTAGAAAATTTTTTCCTGTCGACTAACCTTACCAGCAACTAGTGATTGTAGCAAGCAAGGGTTTTCATGATGATTGTAAATGCGAATCTGCAAGTACATCTTCATGGGGCTTAGCTACTTGAATAACTAAGCAGGAAATAAGTATCCAAAACATTGACATGAAAGCTTCAGCCTGAAGAAGCTAGAAAAAATAATAAATTGCAGGGTAAAATAGGAAAGGGAAGCTAAACATGACATGTCATGAAGATTATAACTGTACATCACTTTCTATGAACATGCGAAGCAAATGCTTGTGTACCAAAATTGAGCTGCTTCCAAAGTGGCGCTTGCGTATTCTAGGCTTTCAGAATAACATACCAGCATCTCAGTTTCACGAGTCAATGCTGTACAAATGATGACAAATGATTTGATAATAAGAAGGAAGTACTGCACTAACAAATACTATGCAAGGGAGTGCAGGATAAAAAGAGAGCAGAAGGCAGCATTTATGGAACTTTGCATATGAAGGGGAAATAGAAGTGGGAAAGAGGAGCTTCATTACTTGACATATTTCCTTCAAACAAAATACCTCATAATTAAACTGATACATCTGACTTTTGTAATCATGATAATGGGAGCCTGTAAACACATCAAACTCACATACACCATTAAAAGGTGCTCTTTGGCTAGAAAATTAAGATTCTGGAACAAAAAATGGGGGAAAGAAATGGGAAAAGAACTTAACTATTAACTGTTGAGGTCCAATTTAGCCCCTTGCTCTTGATGACTGACTGTGTGAATAAGACGATGACAGCACCTGCATTTAGGATAAGTTTCATGACATTCTAAGCTGCAGTTCATCAGCAAAATGTGGCACTAGTCATTCTTTCAAACACCAACGATTAAATTTTTGTAGAAATTAAAACCCCATGGGCATAGAAAGAAAAATGATCAGGGAGAAGGTTTTAGATTTTCCCGGAAGCTTCTTATTGGTATCTTGTTCAAATGAGGCTGAAATATATTAGAGCAAAGATCAATTTGCATCAGCCTACAGCAAAACCAGTTTACATGTGACATTTATGCAGTACCCAAGATTTATACAAGCAAAAGACTTAAGTAATCCAATGACACATTGTGGGTTTTATTGTCAAACAAAAGAGTTCAAGACACATTGATAGTCAAGAATGTAATCCTGACATTCTCCAAATATGATACAATCACATGGACTTGATAAAAGGCACACATTACATGCTGGTAACAGAAATCTAATTGATTTTTCGCTGAGCAGCTCAGCTCCATAATATAAAATGCAATACCAAAAATTCTTATTCTGGGTTAACATTGTCATGGTACCTGATATGTCTTGGGCCCCTTCTTTAGCAAATAACCCACACTGTTTAGATTTTCCACAAAAGTGTCTATATCTGGAACTCTTAAGGCAATCCTGTCTGCCAGACTGTATAATTCCTGAACAAAAGACTGTCAAGACATTTAGATTTTTTTTTTTTTTTTTTTACATGATGACTGTAACTTCCAAACAGAAGAAGGGAAAATTTCATAAAGAAGATCAAAACCACATACGGATATACTAAAGCAATCCTTTTGCTGTAACTCTGATTGCTTGTTTAAGGCACTTAAAAACCGTTTTGCTTCTTTCTGTTGGCTCATTCCACCACTTCGACCAAAATCCACAAGGCCGTGTTCATCAACATACTTATCATACAAAGATTCTTTCATTATTTCCACAACATCCTGCAAAGTTCATGCTCCAACATCAAATCATAAATCGTGTTTATGGGTGCTCTTTCCTGAGATTCACCAGTGCCAATTTGTGCAGCATCAAATCCTTGACCAAATCATGGAAAACTATCCTCTCAAATAACAACTAGTACTTGCTTCTTTTTCTTGGTTTTTCTCACTTGAGGCAATGTTAGTTAACAAGCAAGCAGTAAGAAGCACTCTGATGGCTTCATACACTGACTTTTTAAGTATTGTCAAATGATGTAATTGTTTTTAGCAGAACAAAGTTAGCAGCTAGAACAGAAATGGTTAAATGATAGAAAAAATCACAAAAAAAAGGATCAAGGGCAAAGGTAAAGGCAACCAAAGTGAACGAGGTTACCAAACTTAGTAGTTACCTTCTACAAAATGTACATACCATGGCATCTTGAACAGTTATTTCATCTCTTAAATCCACCCTAGCCCGAGCTTCTGCCAGCCTTACTAGACTTTCTAATTGCCTTGCTGTTATTGGTGTACCATCAGCAGATGTGCTATGGTCTCTTAATTGCAAATAAAATTTCTGCAGGATTTCAGCAGCTGGTCTTGTCATCCTGTAACAGAAAAGATAAACCAAACTTTTGGAAAAATAGCCAACATATCCACATGAAAATGCAAAATTAAAAGTAAAACCAAAGAACGCTTTGTAATTACAAGATGTAAACAAATCACCTAGGGAAGATATATGTCCTTGCATAAGCAATGTATCTGCGGAGAAGAGGACCAGGCAATGGAACAAAATCACCATCCTTTGGATCGAGCCTCAACCTAGCAGCTAAAGAACTGCTTCTTGAAGTAAGATTGATGCATTTGATACCCAGTGGTGCTGCTTGTAGTGAAAGATGAAGCCTTTCAGAAAAACATCCATGTTACTATACTCCAATAGATATTCAAAGTTGAAGCACTACCTCTGCATAGCCTTTTAGCTGCTGGTGAATTTTGTCCATTTCCAGTATGAAGCTGCAAGAAATGCTTCAGTTTGAAATTCTTGTTTATGTATTTACATGTAAGTGGTACTACATGTTACTGACTAGAATCTGGACATGCAAAGAAACAGCAAAAACTATTTCCAGCCAACTGAAAACTGAAATATAGGCCAAGAATCATTGAAAAAAAAGGGCTGCTGAAGCAACAAATGTACTTCCATTCACTAGCTTAGTGATTAGACCATATTAAAAACCAAGAAAACTCATTGCAAATGAATAGCATCTCGATACAGGAGGTAGTATTACAGAAGGTTTAGAGGATATTGGCACTTAAAAGTTTTGGATTGTCAACAACCCTCAAAATGGTTACTTCAGCAGTTCTCTCATTATATTCCCCATTCTTCCGTGCAAAGAGGCCCCCAATTACTTTAGAACTTTCAAGATGCATAACTGCTGCAGGCTAACACAAAAAAAGAATGAAAGTTGACAGTAAATTAGATTTCTTTTCAGGTGATTTTAGAAACTTCATTAATTTATGGACTCCAATATGAAATTGGAAATTTTCTTTGCAGCTGCAGCAAAAGATATGTAAAATAACAGAATGACTAAATCTGTTGAGTAAGCTCTTTCTTTTTTGCTTACAAATCTCAGTTACTTAAAATAAAAATAAACTCTTAGGTATACAGATAGGCACAACTTACTGACATAATGTGCTCTGAAAGGCGCTTGTCCAGTAGTTCATCAGGCTTGTCAAGTAATATAAAAACCAGATCAAATCTTGACAAGAGGGCAGCATTCATCTTCAAGTTCTCATTCACAGTTTTAGCACGGCTGCAATTCAAACCCCAACACATGTATCACACAATTCTAAAGTTCCAAAAGGCATAGTAAATGACAAAAAGCATCAAGTCATATAAGACAAATATCAACATGCAAACACATACAAAAACCAAAACATATGCGAAAAGTTATGCAAAAATTCAAAGAGTAAAAGGCAGAACTTTTGGTTTCAGAAATACAGGAACATGAATAGCTGTTCTCATTATTTTAATTCTCTGATGACAGGAATTGGAGAGAGTCAAGAATTACAATGCATTAATAGAAAAGAGAATAGGAAATCTGCTCAAGAGACAAAACTCAATGTCACCAATGTGCCTTTTCTTGATTTAATTTGTTGAATATTTGTTAAAAAAATGCAAGGCAAGCTTCAGGTCCCTATTTCAGTAACAGCTGCTAATTTCACCATTACAGTTTAACACAACTATATATTCGTCATTATTCAGCTTTGGAGAAAAGAAAAGCAACTCTCAAACAAGTACGACATCAATGTGAATTACTTATAATGACCCCCAGCAGGGTTTGCAGCAGCTAAAACAGATGTTCGCGCTGATAAACTTGCCACAAGTCCCGCCTTTGCAACCGAAACACACTGCTGTTCCATTGCTTCCAATAGAGCCTGTATTATATAATTAATCATTACAGATCAAAGAGGCCTTATAAGTGCAAGTACAATTATGGATACCACGTACCTGATGTTCTGCTGACATTTTGTCAAACTCATCAATACAGCATAATCCACTATCTGCAAGTACCATTGCACCTGCAAAAACAAAGAATATGTACCGGAGAAGTAGATTGTAAAACCATGTAGTGAATGATGAGAAGTTAAGATTAATTCATTGAGGTGATCCAAAATAAATAACACACCTACAGCATTGGACGAAGCAGTGCAAAAATCAACATTATGGCATTATAGCAAAATCAGATTTACTATTTGAATGGCATAGTGTGCTACTTCTCCTGCTATATAACAGAGGAACACTCAAAACTTTTCCATTTTTTCTTATTTGATTAGGCTAGAAGATTTTATTACGTAATGAAATCCTTTAAGTTAAATGAACTCTAGTAACATATTAAAGATCATAGATACTGAGAAACTCTATAGCTTATAAAACCAAACCACTTGCAACCAATACTTTTATTAAAATAAAAGTTCTCTTCCTACCAATTATTTCATTACTTTGACAAGCCAACTCTTATAAAAGTAAATTGGATGAATGATCTCTGATGCACACTTCAGATAATTAACACATTACCAGCCTCAAAAGCATAGTCACTTGTCATAGGATCCTTCACCACAGCAACAGTTAGGCCTGCATTAGTTGCCGCATTACCACATACGTATATGCCACGAGGAGAAATAGAAGCTGCTGCTTGGAGTAGCTGACTTTTTCCCATTCCAGGATCACCTAATGTATCATACTTAGTAGTAATTAAGTTGAAATTTCTATAAAGAACCAAATATGCCAATTAACCTAGCACACAGCCTGACAAACACAGCTTGAATGAGAAACAACTATTACCAGTTGGACATATAGGAGGGAGGGGGAGAGAGAGATGGAAACTGCATACCAACAACCAGTACATGGATGTCACCTCTGACAGGTACCTTGTTCTGGTCCATTGAATGCTTCTGCACCCCTCCAAACAATGCTAATGTGATTCCCGCTGTTAATCCCCCAAAAAAAGATGTCATAAAACAGGCTCAGTATAAGTACTAGCAGATATATAATTAGGGATTTAAAAGCATAGAAGGTTCTGTATGGTTTTAGGTAAAACAGAAACAATGCTGGAAAAAGTGAGTGAAACTTTACTAGCAAATACAAAGCCATAAACATCCTCTTGTTTCATTTTGTTTAGAGAAATTCGACATGTACAACCTCAAGCATGCAGACAGCATCCCTACAGTCAAACATAAATTAAAATCAGAACTATTAAATCCTGGAGTCCAAAGATTTCTTACGTGTGTGTATTTTCTTTCTTGAAGTAATCATCATCATGGAAAGACTGCTGAAAACCAATGCCAACAAATCCTCCAAAGGATGGAATTATATTTAACAGTAGTTCCACCATGCTAGTTTATGTATTTAGTTAGAAATATAGTGCACTATATGGGCACGTGGTAAAGGACACTTCATCTGGATGAATATCTGATGGCTTCAAGTCAAAGATAGATATGCTTATTAACCTCTCTTTCTCTTTAGAGCCAACAATAAGACGAATTTATTGCAGGTGGGTGCCGACTAGGTTAATGGATTAAAAAACAAAAGAAGAAATGCTCAATAAAAGCACCAAAACCATGGAAAAAACGTGCAGGTTCCAACCATCTGCCAATTGAGCAAATTGAAACTATCATGATTAAAAAAATGAGGACATAACCAAAGGCAAAGGCCACTTTAAAAAAAAAATCCAGGATAGGTTCTGCAGTAAAAAAATGAGCCAACTCAAAGGGATAGACGAATATTTTACATTGTAAAGCATGATGGTAGATTTAATAACAAACAGTAAGGAGATAAAATTTACAGTAAAACCAAACTGTTGGACAAGCACAAAACAAATCTATTCACTGTGCGTCAACTATAATTTGATCCTCATAGAGGAGAAGAACAATAGTGAAAGACAACATAGTATTGTATGGTCAACTATTCTCAGTGCTTGTTACTGCACATAGATTTGAAGGAGATGAAAAGATATGGCAGAAAAAATGTACTACTTCTTTTAATGGCATCCAGCGAGAAGGAAAAGCTGAAGACAAAACTTCTAAGTACCTTTAACAAGTTCATGCCCATAGATTGACGGGCAAATAGATTGAAGCATTTGCCTAAAGATATCTGAACCGTGTTCCTCAGAAAACTTCACAATAAATTCCAAATCTCTTGGAGAAAATGAGAATAAATCAGACACCTGTGTTGTTCTAGCATCAACTTTAGCATCTTGCAAATCCTCCGGTAATGATTGTGATTTTGAATTTTTTATCGAAACAGCTTCTAGGTACAAAAAGTATAATCCTTGATTCTTGCCTTTTGATTTTCCTGCAGTGTGAAGAATACTATCAAAAAATCAAGTCAAAGATATCAGACACATTCTGGAAGCTAACTATGCAAATCTAAGTAGCAATTTGATAGCAAACATATAAAATGCAAATAAACTTTCACATGTTCAACTATTGAGTGGTAAAGAGATTTAGTATTATAACAGCCTCAAAGTGGCCAAAAAATCTTCACCTCCTACAGTAATATTATTAAGAGCTATAAAAAATATGCTGCTTGCATCTCAAAAATTTTACTCTTACTTGAAAAGACGAGGCTGCAGCAGGGAAGGTGTACTACAAACCAAACAAAAGAGCTATAGAAAATCAATCATGGATAACTGATGAAACACGTAAATTAGACACTTTACCTCCCCCGATATCCATGTAATTGTTGATCATCCTGATAATACCAGTGACGGTCACAATGTCACCAGGGATACATGCATCTACAAGGTCTTCGGTCAACTCGCATTCAACAGTCCTAGGCACCCTTCCTTCTTCGTGATGTTCATTCTTCAGCAGTTCCTGAAGTCTTATAAATAGAGAAGTAAAACCTTAAATACAACAAATGAGAAATATACTAGGGTGCTTTAAAGTTATAGGAGGGGATAGGGAGATGTGCACATGAAATGCATCTTTGAGAGCTTACCTTATTTTCTGAAAGTCTACTGGTCGAGCTGTACATCTTAAAGGATCAAAACTTCTACTTCTGCAACCTTGGATTTCACAGATTGAAGGAGGTGAAAATTTTCCATCGGGAAAGTCGCAAGTGATGTTGGTTCCACACTTTGTACAGACAAAGCACATTTGTCTAACCAGTGGCCTGACTGTGCTAACTTTTACAACAGTACCATGTACAGATACAAGCCTGTCTATTGCATAACCAAACCATGCTATTTACTTAGCTTGGAAATTTAATTAGCTTTTCTCTACAGCAAATATAACTAGAAACTCAGACATAACTGTAGATTTGAATTACCAATATAAGCAGCTTTTAAGTTCTTCAATGCAATCAACGATTCAGGATAGTTGTGGAGACGGATATTTATCTTTACAGATTCCTCCATCATATTGGTGTCCCATTTCATCATTAGAACCTTTTTGGATTCAACAATAAATGAAAATGTAAGTGAGTGGATCACCAATATAATTTAGGTGCAGTTGAAACTTGGTAGGATCATTTTATACCTTGTGCACTGCAACACTCAGGCATAACAGGGCATCTTTAGGGTTTTCCTCCACTGTTCCATAAAGTTCTTTAATCTGACAAATGCTTTTTAACTGCTGGAAGTCAAGCGATAAGAAGCATGGACCATCATCATTTTTTACCTAAAAATAGCATCAATAGGACTTCTTAAATTAAAATCAGAATTAAGTTGACAACTAGAAATTAATAGCTTTTAGATGCTCTGTGCAAATAAAGTTGGATGGCGAAACTGAATGTTGAAGAGATATATGCCAAGTCGAAGGGGGAATCAGGTCAGTTCAGCACCACAACTTTGCCATATAATTATCTTAGAAACAAAAAATCCTGAACTCCCATTGCTTGGAAGGGAAGAAATATGTTCCTTCATGCAATGCATCAGTTTAATTATTTGTCCCCTCCTTGCTGTTGCACTTAAAAACTACTTGAAAAGAAATTTAAAGAACTGCATCAGCACATTTCTGGCCTGTAAGCTTTTTTGTACATTTAACATTGTATATCTTTTATGCCGTCAGAGATGAACTCACAAGTTTCCTCCCAGGAGTCTAATTCTCAAGACAGGTGTTTCCAATATCGTTCCAGACATCCAAGCTTCTATGTTAATGTTGCTGATTCAAGACATGCAAATTTATGTTAATTTGTGGAAATGCTGTATAAAATTTTTTTAAAAAATGGCTATCCAACACCTGAAATCCCATGCCAATGCACGCTGTCAACCAATTTCCTATAAATATTATATAAGCAGCTGTCAAAATTTTTAACATGCTCTTTCTGTTAGTTCAACATTGCTCGCATGTGTATTTATGAGCTATTTATGCTGCTATAAACTGAAGTCCTCATTGATATCTCAACAATGCATGTACAGCAGAATTTCTCTGCAAATATCTAGCTATAGTTAATGCTAAAAACAAAGAAAAAAACCAAAAATACAAAAAAAAAATGAAAATAATACTTTAGACACTCGCAGACTGAAAATCTAGAATCGATTTTTGCATACATTTTTCTAGGTGATAAAAAATCGACCAAGTTGTTAAAGCTTGTGGTTGTAACGCTGGATTTTCACCTCAAAGCAATCTCAGCCGAAACGTGAATAAAAAATTCTGGTGAAACCATTCCTTTTCCCTATGTGTGCGTTTTAATCTTCTTCTATGCGTTCATTCCTACGAACTAGAACTGATTTATAACTACAATTCGTGTCATCATTTAGACGAAATATACTCCGCTAGTTTACATAGCATTCAATTTGCCTTAAATCGATTCGGCTTCCTTGCCCATGAAGTTTTTTCAGTTTCAGTGCGTATTGTGCAGAAAGAGTGAGAGAAACCTGTGAGACGATGGTCTGGCCGGTTGGTGCAGAGAAGAATCGGACGAGTTCGGACGCGAGTTGGAGTTTAAACTTGGAAGCCTCCAGAGATAAGTCGATTTGGGGGAAATACAGGGCAAGGATATTGGCGAGGTCGTCCGTCACCTTCGACCGCTGATTCTTCGAGGTCCTTGTATTCTCCTGATGTCCGTACATCGCAACCTACAGCGGAGGAGGTGCCGCAGTGGCTTCGCGTTGAAAAGTTTCCTCTTCTTTTTTGGCGGGAAAATAAGCTCCGAACGCCAAAGATGCGCGCACGTGGAAGTCACGCAACAAGCCCACGGGCCCGGTTTCAGTTGTATTACCAAATAGGCCCAATTACGCCTTTGGCCTTTTTCGGTGATAATAAATGCAATTTCCTTCGATTGTTGTTGCACGCTAATTGATACAAACTGCGAAGATAGCTACTTTAATAACGTCTGCATATGATATCATTGAAATGAAAGACTCGATTTATAAATTATTAATGGTTCGTTAGAATCCTCTCATATTATTTGGCGCTATTCTATATTGCCATGGATATCTTTGGACTTAACAGAGTAAAATAGATGTAATATTGAAAATGGACAAAATGTCCAATATTTTGCCGACAGATAAGAAGTTAAATAAGTTATTCATAATTTTCAGTAACTGTAAAGTAGCCAAAATATTAAATTTACAATAATTTAGCAGCCTCCTACGCAGTTTATTTCCTAAGACAACGGTGACAATTTGACCATTTTAATACAAATATTAGGGATAATATCAGAAACCTCCCTTGAGGTTTCTTGTAATATCACCTGGCACCCCTATAGTTTTAAAAATATCACTCACCTCCCTTAGTAATTGTAAATTGACTATATTAACCTTCACTTGGTACATGATTTACATATCAAATAAATGGATGTCAAAAAATGAAAGAAAAAGGATCAAAAGTCACTTTCTTCTTTTTTCTGTTTATCCAACATTCTTTTTTATTCTTTTTTTTTGTATGGCTGTACAATTTTTTACTTATAAATTGTAATAAATTAAATTTTATTTTTTAATTGTGATAATATGGAATATGAATGTAAGATTTTTTCCTTTGTTTTGAGTTGACTTTTATAATGAATTAGTACAATTTAAAGACTTGGGTCACAAGTTGTGAAAATGTTAGGCTGAAAAAAAAATGGCTCATAATGAATCAATTTTAAATATATAAATTAAATTGGTACTAGTATATTTCTTTACAAATATCTTTTTTTTTATTTTTATGAATTATAGATTTGTGATATAGTGGTACGAGTAGAAATTATTTTTTAGGTGGTGATTTTTTTTTAACAAACAAAGTGGTTAGGAGTATTTTTATTTAGCAAAATGAGCAAAAGGGTAGTTTGGGGTTTTTATAAATTTTGTTACACAAATAATAAAAGTAAGGGAGGTAAGTGATATTTTTAAAAGTTTAGGGGTACCAGGTGATATTAAGAGAAACCTCAGAGGAGGTTTCTGATATTATCCCTAAATATTATGCAAAGAATTAAATCTCCACAAGCTCTTAGTTAGAACATAGATGTTTCACATAGAACTATCATTAGTATTTGGAGTAGTAAAATATTAATGGGTATGAGATGTACAATGTACAAAGCATGAATCATTTCATTATGTGCAAATAAAAAGCATGTGGAGGTGGTTTAGTGTTAAAATTTTATATTGTGCTATCTTTTAAATTTTTTAATTCTATTTTTATAAAAGTGAAAATTCACTATCAAAGGTACCCATTTAACTTTAATAACTTCTCATCTCCAAAGATTTTTCATTTTTTTACTTTGTTTGTTTTTCAAAAAAAAAAAGTCCCAGCTTTTTTCTATTAAAAACTTTTTTAATAACTTTTCATTGTTTGTAATTAAATAAAATTAACTTAATTGTTTCTTTAATTCGCACACCCATGGGCCATAGGGTGCGTTTTCCTCAGTTCGTAATTCATCCTTCAATCGTCTGGCCCAGGCCCATGTGCCGTCAGGCGCACAACTCAACCCAATTACGCTCATAGTCACGAGGGGAAGACACGTGTCCATGCTGAGGTTCAACGCAGAAAGCTTTACAACTAGGCAAGTCAGCTCCTTTTCTCACGAAAGTATTAGACTATAAAGCAAATAGTAATAAAAGCAGCAACAGCAGCCAGGGGGGAAAATATATCGGAAACACTACTGAACCGGACAACTTCTGCTGACCACCTCCACCTCCACCGCCATGCTCCTCTCTCCTGCATCTATAAGATACACAGCACATTCAACCTGCGCTCTCTCCATCGTTTTTATACTTTTCGTCCCATAATCTCATCGGGCCGTTTGATTCTCATCATTGTCGCTGAGTCCAGCAAAGCCAGGCATGCCAGCTAATTCATGATATTAGTGAGTTAATACAAACTTCTCTTCCGCTTATATAGCATGTGCTTTAACATCTGACATGTCGTAAATTTGGTAATAATAATTCGGATATTCATTTCTGTCAAGATTCTTGCTTGCCTGTCTTTTGGTTTTGTTTTCGATTTTTACTTTTTATTTGTTTCTGGATATGCTATGTTTAGGGTTTCTTAGATATCTTCTTTGGAATTCAACTGCGTCGACTTAAAGGAAACAACAAGAATAAGCTTGATATGAGTCCAGTTGATGAAACCCCTCTGTATAATCATGGCGATCCGGGTGGATTTTCTGCGAATGGGGCTAGGGTTTTTGCAGAAGTAAATGGTTCATCTGTTACCTACGGGTTCGAGGGCTTGAACGCAGAAATGGAGGGCCTGAAAAGAGATAAAAGTTTGGAGGTAGAAATCGAAGGTAACAAGGGAGAACCTTTGCCAAACGAGGGGTATTCCTGGAAGAGAGGAGTTTGTGGGCAAGAAAAAGTTAAAACTGATGGTGATTTGGATGTACAATTAAAGGGGACTGACATTGAGGAGGTTAAAGATAAGGTAGACCTCGATCACAATGAGGAGATGGGAGCCTGTGAGTTTCCACAATATGGTGACAAAGGGAATCAAAAGAGTTTCTTTGTGGATTTGAATTCGCATCATCAGGAGGGAATTTGTTTTCGAAGTGCTGAAAGTACAACAGCTTTGGTTGATGCTAACTTGCCATTTTCTGTTGGTTTAGCGGAAGATACAGATGCTACTATAAAAAACGGTGTATCTGCTAGAAACCAACAGGCACCAATTAGAGAAGTGATAACAGATGGACCATTTAATGAAGTGGATAGAAAAGATGCTAATTCTTGCATACTAATACCAAAAAGTCGTGGGGAAGATAATCAAATGGAAAAGGAAAGTGAATTTTATGTGTCTGACTTAGTATGGGGCAAGGTAAGGAGCCATCCATGGTGGCCTGGCCAGATAATTGAACCTTTATCTGCATCCGAGAAAGCAATGAAATATTTTAAGAAAGATAGTTATTTGATAGCTTATTTTGGGGACCAAACTTTTGCATGGAATGAAGCCTCAAAGATAAAGCCATTCCGAACGTATTTCGCTCAAATGAAGAAGCAAAGTAATCTCACTGCTTTCTGCAATGCTGTGGACTCTGCTTTGGATGAGGTTTCTAAAAGGGTTGAGTTTGGCTTGGCCTGCAGATGCTTGCCTGAGGATGTAAGGGCCAAGGTCAAGTGGCAGGTGGTTTTAAATGATGCGATCAGGGAAAATTCAATCAGGACATATGGTGGAGATAGTTTTTCAACTGCAGCTGCTTTTAGTCCTGCAAAACTCATCAACTCTTTGGAGGCATTAGCTAAATCCCCACATAATGATATTGATGTTTTGGAATTTATCATAGCAAGAGCGCAGTTATTGGCATTTAATAGATGGAAGGGTTATTACCAACTACCTGTATTTGAAGAACTAAATGGTTTTTTGGGAAATGATCCTGATTTTCCTGCATTACAGGATGAGAAAAATCTTCATGAAGTGATTGATGATGGTTGGGGTTCCAAGAAAGATAATCAATTTGAATGCGGAAGGAAAATGTCTCCTTTATGCAGGGTTTCTTTTAGGGGCAGGGATCTCCCCATGAATAAAGAGCGCAAGACAAAAAAGAAAAAACACTTGCGGGACTTGATGTCTGGAAGCAGCTTGATATTGCAAGATGGTGGATATGAAGACAAGGGGAAAGCAAGCAGTGACAAGGCTTCTGTATCTTCTAGAAAGAAACGCAAAGCGCTTGGTTCTACATCCAGTGAATCAAAGAAAAGAATGAGGAAAGGGGTTTCCATGCAAAGTGCTAGAACTGCAACTCCATTGCTGAGAAATTACATTGGAGTTGGAGATAGCATGCATGGGCTTGCAGGGAAACTACATAGTGGTGCGGTTCCCCCTTTTAACACTGACATTACAATTTCACAAGGAGCAATAGTTAGCCATGGTAAAAAGCCTCGAAAGACTTATCATTCTAGAGATTCAACCTTGACCACTGAGAAATCTTATGGAAGGCCAACTCCTTGTGAGTATCCTCCTGTGAGTGAGATATTTTTGGGGCTGTGTCTTGCTGCTGAAAATCCAGTGAAAGGTTACAGTTCTTTGACAACAATAGCTGGTTTTTTCTATGATTTTCGCAATTCTATCTGTATGGAGCACAACAATCTTAAGAAAAGGACAAAATCATCAGGTAAATATATAGTTAAAAAGTCAGCCAATCTAGAAGCTACAGAAGCATTTGAATTTGAAGGTATGGAAGACTCTTATTGGACTGATAGAATTATCCAAAGCAACATGGATGATCAGGTCCTGTTTGAACCTGAGCCCCCCTCAGAGAAGGATATTGTTGCTGCTGAACAAGAAGAATTGGAGGGTACAAATCTAAACTTGGATAATCAACTTGAAATGAATCCTGTGGTCACTGAACTAGGAGCAGAAGATCCAGTGCTGTCGTAGCCTGTGGATGAAAAGTTAAATGAATACTCTACAACTAGTCTGATCCTTCACTAATTTAGAATCTGTTCCTTCAATATCTAACCTGAACAATATATTCAACCGCTATGGACTGGTGGAGGAGTCGCAGACTAGAGTTCTAAGCAAGAGCAAGCACGCAAAAGTGGTCTTCAAGAGGCGTTCTGATGCTGAAACTGCAATCAATAGTGCTGGAAAATTCAACATTTTTGGACTTTCACTTGTTAGTTATCTATCGCCTTAGATACACATCACTTCGCAAAGCTGCTTCTACATGCAAACTAAAAGGAGAAGAAAGAATGCAGTATCAATAGAAGACAATGCAATGTAATAATTTTTCTTGGTGAGATGAGTTGAAGTGTTCCCCTAGCATGCGTACTCTTACTACTGACCAATGTAAAGTGAGGAAATTCTGTAAACCATGAAGTTACGTGTACATGATTAGCATTCACAGCGAATTTGCCGAGCCTTGTAGATAATGCTTATGTATCCAATTCAGTTGACTTCTTTTGCATATAGCCTTACTTCTTGGCAGTTTAGGTAACAGTTCCTAGCCAATAATTGTATGAATTGCACTCTATCATTTCAGCTGTTTCTATTTGCAGTGTGCCAGCCTGCACAGTACGATATCCCTTATCTGTGGCAGGCAAGTCTTCGCCTAGTTCGAGCTGTATATTTACTAAAAATGCCATTGTTGATAATATACCCAATATGGTATAGTAGTGAAGGTTAATGCATGACGCTAAAATCACAAAATTTACTTGCTTGCATCGTCAACGCATTTTCCAATCACCTTTTTATCTCACACACATCACATCAAAAAAGTGCTACAGTATTTTTTTCAAAAGTTTATTTCAAATAATCTCCTATCCAAACACACTCATTTTTCACGGGTTTAGGATACTGGTTCCTTCATCTCTGCTTGACATGTTTCACGTTTTCTTTCTTTCTTCCTTTTTTTTTTTTTTTATCCTTTGTTTTAACAGCAAAAACTAAACGTCGGGTGTGGAGATCTGACAATTATTTGATCTGTCAGTTGTGATCATTCATTGAACTTCGTGTCGGTGGAAGTTAGACCATTTTGGCTGTTCACTTTGAATTTCTTGAAGAGAAACTTCTTATTTCGAGCTTGTATCCTCCTCAAGAATAGCAACTGTTTTGGAACCAGAAGAGCCATATACATATTTCTACTACAGCATTGCACTTCGCTTTTGATGATTCAGGCTTAGCAGGGGATTTCTTGCTTTAGGCTTGCAACTTCAGCATATGTCTGCTGTTGTATCGAATCGTACATGATGGGGTGCATCATATAATGCTCCAATACAATTTTTTGCCAAATAAAACACATAAAAACATAGTAAAAGAATTGCAACATACTAGATAGAGGTGCTTCTATTAGAGTTTTGACTACTTACCCTCCATACGACGCAACGTCACGCATATCAGGTATTAACTCTATATTTTTGGCCCCATATATAAATAGATTTTAATAATTTTTATGGTGCTATAAACAAGGCTTGTGTAGTTCATTGACTTGGCTACGTAATAGGTTCAAACTTGATACGTTGACCGCATGGAACGTAGCAATTCTGCCTGCAAAGCGTAGCTATCCAACTCAAAACTCGTTTACAATTCTTCATTGAAGACAGTGCACACTAATGGTCTCATGTCCTTCCACAAATGAAACAGAAAGTATCGTGACTAAACAATAAAGTCATCTAAAAAATGAAAAAAAAGAGGTAAACTTGCTGATTAACCATTTATGTACTCTATGTCATTAAGTTAAGAATAAATAGTTTTGTCGAATTAAATGTATCTATTATGGTGAATTAGCATTGCGGTGGCATAATGAGCACTTATGATTGAAGGCTCAAAATAGTTTCATAATATTGTTGTAAAAACTAGTATGTGATCCCAAGGAGATTAACAGAAACCTCCCTTGAGGTTTCTCGTAATATCACTTAGCACCCTTAAAGTTTTTAAAATCTCACTTACCTCCCTTAGATTAACATTTCTTGTAACATTATAACCCCTTTGAAAGAAATGCAATAAAGATAAAACTTTTGTTTCAATACTACCATTGTAGTATTCTACTTATGAAGTTTACAACAACAATAAAAAATAAATCAAAACTAAATTTTTATAAGGTGTAAGTTTCTTAATTTAAACTATTTATTTTAGTTGTATTGAAAAAAGAAATTCACACTTTGAAAAATTTACACCATGAATATTTTATATATATAAGGAGATTATTTTAGTTATCAATGTAATTTAAACTACACCATGTATTAAAAAATATTTTTCAATTTTTTTTTTGAATTTATTAATTATAACTATCCATAAAATTTTTTTAAGATGTTAGCTAATCATTAAAATCCTCCTGAGTAGTTGATTTTGACTAGATTGAATTTATCCATATCTTTTGTTATTCTAACATGATCTCGATGTAGAGAAATATTGACCATTATTATATAACAAATTTTTCAATATACAGTTTTTGATTTGAAAATTTTATTTTTAAATTGGTTTTTTAGTTAAATAGTTATCAAGATCAATGGTAATGTTGTCAAATTGTGAATTTTGATAGGAATATTTAATCTTATCAAGTTGACAAGGAAGGTAAGTGATGTTTTAAAAATTTTAGGGGTGCTAAGTGATATTATGAGAAACCTTAGGGGAGGTTTCTGAAATTATCCCAACTTATTCTCATATTCAATTTTTATACTCTTTGTCAATTTACTCGTCTCCTTATCTTTCCGCATAATATTCCACTCCAATTTAGTCGACTTTGATGTTCTTCAGGCATGTTTTTTAAGGAGGCGAAGTGAAATGGTTTAATAAGAAAGATCAATTTTTGACTATTAATTTAATATTTCAAATAGGGTGATACTAAATTTATATCCCTACAACTTAAATCCACATTAACTTTTAATGCTAATAGTACAAGTTATCAATACATTAGAAGTGTAAATTTAACCCGTAAGTGTGTGATTTTAACTGTCTAAGAGAGAGTAAACGGATGATGATGTAGTAATTTTTTTTCACTAGAACAATAATAATAGATACACAGAATCTTAGAATATGACCAAGGGTGGGCAAGCAGACATTAATCTAACAATCCTTTAAGTTCTCCAGTCATGATAAATAGTCAAACAAAATTTAAACCATGTATACAATAAAAATAAAAATGTTGGCCACCAAGTACAGGTTTGTTCACAAGTTAGGAGGTTCAAACTTGTACACCTTCCGTAAATTTCAAAGGATGGAGGTGGAATCATTTCACTCTAATTTCTCTTGATCCAATTGAATCCTCCCCTAATTCAAGCTATAGTAGGGATGGTCCAAAGAAAAATAAAATTACAAATTAGTATCTACAAATTTGTCATTTAAGTATATCCCACGCCTAGTTTTTCTTTCTTTTTTTTTATTGTTTTTTCGATCAAATTTCATATATGTATAAATATTAGATTCAAGAACCGTGGAACAAAAAATTAGTTATTTTTGGAGGCATTTTTCAAAAATTTTATTATAACACTGTATATGAAAAAATGTTATGGTTACTTCTTAGTTAGTGCCCTATTAGCAAGGGCTTCTTTCCACTAATGCCCCTCCATGGGCATTCTCTAAATTTTCCAAAAAGAAGAAAAAAAGAAAAAAAGGAATAAAAAAAGGATGATGATAAGTTTGCGTGAGCGTGAGAGCAAATTCAATTTTTCGGGGAAACCGCCCATCGAACGTTCAAAAAATTCCACTTTGCGCTCTCTCTGTCTCTTACTGTATCCATTATCTGTCCGTCTGCAGCGCTTTTGACAATTGCTCTTTCTTTCTTCCTTTCTTGACAACTGCTCTTTCACAGTTTCCCTCATCCCATTCCCGTCTGAACACTGATCTCTGAAGTAGAGTAGCGCCCTCCGCCAGACCTCTTTTGCTCCGGCGCCTCTTCAGCTGAGAATCTTGAGGATTTTTTTCTGGGATTCTTCTTTTATGATTAACGTTAAAATGGAAGAGGGGTCAAATAGAATCGATCTGCAAGTGAAAGGGCTGAGCCTTATAGATTTTTCAAACGAGAATGATGCCCTAATCCTCAATTCGTCTCCTTCGCCTCTTTCCTCTAGCCGATTCACCCTTCACAATCACCAATCTTCAGGTTTATATTCTTTTGACATTCCCCCCTTTCTTATTGTTATTTGTTTATTCTGTTTTCTTAGTCCGAATGAATCGAGATCCTCTCGCTGACCTATAAATTCGTGTAGCCCTACTTTGCAAGACAGACAGACTATTTATCTTGATAAAATTATCAAATCCACTGTGCAATTGAAGGGAATTGAGTTCCTTGATCTCGTTGAACCGCCCCGTACTGAAAGTGGGTGTCCTTTTCTTCTGCCAGTTATATATATGTTTGGGCTCTGAGTGATATGTTCAGATTGATGTTTTAGATTTTGTCAGGAAA
This sequence comes from Gardenia jasminoides, assembly GCA_013103745.1. Classification (NCBI taxonomy): domain Eukaryota; kingdom Viridiplantae; phylum Streptophyta; class Magnoliopsida; order Gentianales; family Rubiaceae; genus Gardenia; species Gardenia jasminoides. Next base: position 8,294,116 of record CM023103.1, read on the forward strand.
ACCTTTAAACAGAGCTACTGCTGTTAAAGTACCCTCTGGATGGTGTCAGTTAATCTTGCATGAAATAGTGGCTTCAACATGGAGCCGCATTATAGGTCATTTGTTCTGGAGTGTTTATTTAATAGCGCATCCGTTTTAAGTAGCCTTTTGGACTTGTGTTTCTCTTATAATGTTTTTGCTGATAGGAGAGCTTTCTTATTTTATGATAGAAAAGCAGGAGGGGTCCGATACTTTTGAGTTGCTAGGATCATTCAGTGCTGGAAAAGAAGCAGGTATGACTCCCAGCAGTGATCTGGATAACCAATTGCCTGGCCTGAATGAGTCCTCCGAACGCAATAGAGCTAGCAGAAAGGGCAAGTGTAATTTGCGCAACAGTCTAGCATGGGATAATGCCTTCTTCACAAGTGCCGGTATCATCTCGGATCTACTATATATTTGTTAGGCTTTTGACTCAACTCCAATTGTACTAATATTGCTTAAGCACTTTCAGGTGTTCTAGACCCTGAGGAATTGTATTGCATGATTAAAGGAGCTGAGAAGATTGAAATGCAAAAATTACCAGGAATTCAAGAGGACATGCAAAGATCTACTGATTCAATCTCTACGTTGGTGAGTGAAGATTTGACACTGGAAAACCTTGAGGCCGAGTTGTTTGAGGACATTAGAGCCTCTATTCAGAAATCAAGTAAAGCATATAATACTACGGATGCAAACACCAAGATCACCTCAGGTGAAACCCAAGCTGTTACTTGTAAGTTGGCTACATCTTCACCATTTGAAAGACATGGAAGATCTTCTGATTCATTCTCACTTGTTTTCATTTTGCTCCGATGATCAGTTTTCTTTACTAATATGCAATCAGGCTATGGTACACTTAGATGCAACTGGCTTGGAGAGAAAGAGAGAAAGAGAGAAATCAACACTATGGTTTAAATGAACTTTCTCACAGCAGAATTGAATATCTTGAGAAGTTAGTCAAAAACTATGACTTGGTAGCTTTGTTGTTCCATCCATTCCGCTGCACCTCCATCACATGTCTTGAATTAACAATGCATAGTACCAGTGCACTACTCCCGTTGGAGCTCTTATTTCATTTACTCCACTAATCATGGATATTAACTTCAGCAATTCTTACTGTTTGCTTCATACTATCAATTTCAATGCTGAAACCTACAAAGTTTATAGGAACTCATGGATTAAAAATCCTCTAGCATCTGTTCCTTTCTGTTTTCAGATTATCTTGGTGATGTCCTGTCACCAAGATATTTCACTTAATTGTTTTATTTGAGTTATATTTGTCCTCTTGTATCCACAAAAGCAATGTGTAACTATCCATCCTTTTTCAATACTTTAACAGCAATGAAGAAGGTGGACCTTGCTTCTCAAAATCAGGTAACTTGGACTGAGTGGAGACCAGCTCTTAACTATCTTCATTTTCCTATATTTTTGAGTTGAATTATGATGTAAAACATTTTCCCTGAAGCAGAAACCTGCTTTGAAGAAGCCTGTTGGGATATCAAAATCTCAGACAAAACAAACTCTTAGGTTGCAAGGCACAGTAAAAGCTGTGAAGCAAGATTCTCTCTGTTCACAACCAGCACAGGTTTGTCTTTTAAAGAATTTCACATATTTCATGAACTTTTATTTTACTAGTTTTTGAACTATCCACAGAAATATGGTTCACAAATTTAGTAGGTTTTCAGTTTATATCGGCTTGAGAATTATATTCTTTTAGGAGTTTTTGCTTTTTAGTTAATCAGTCTAAATTATCTGACTTGAGTTTATTCTTCTAGAACAACTACATGTGATCATAAGGTGGTGCATAGAAAATTTTGCTTTGGAACAAGTTCTTTTGACTAATTCCATTCTCTGTTTTTCTGTGTTGATGAAGTAGGCTGTCAGAAATGGCAATTCAAATCCAACACTTCCTAAGCCACCCTCAGTAATCAACAAAATTAAACCCATCTCAAGACCAACAGAAAAAAGGGCCTCCTTCGCCAGTCAAGCCAATAAGCCTGGAAATGATAAGACAACAATTGGCATTGGTAATAAACATTTCCACTTTATCTATATTAGTAAGTTGAGCAGAATATCAGATACTTCTAGGAGTAATCACTTTACAACTTGCAGTTGCTGGTAAAGGGGTTCAGGCATTAAAGGGGCCCATCATTAATGGTGCTCACAGGGTGCTGCCAAAGTCTTCATTCTCCTCCAGTGCTGCTTCAAACTCAACCAGGATTAAATCTGCAACAACTTCCACTGTTGAAAATTCTGGAAGCGTGTCATCCAAGAATCTTGGTAAATCTCATTTAGAGGCTGTTCGAAGAAAGATTGGTGAAAGAACTTTGAAACCACTTCCCTCTAGTTCGATGCAAAAAACCCCATTAAAGTCTGCTGCAAGGAGTAAGAGAAACTGTGGAAACTCTGCTGTCTCAGCATATCTGATGTCTTCCAATATCTCTCCAAGCATATCACCTGCTAGTTCTATCAGTGAATGGTCATCAGCTTCTTCATCCTCATCGTGTACAATCAATCAGAGGTCCAATACATCAAGGACTAGCTTTGATTCCAATTCTTGCAGATCTTTGGACAATGATGCCATCCCTTTGATTAACGATTCAAATGATCAGGTCATAGAACAACATGGGAATGAGGAAATGGTGATACAAAATGGAGGTACAAGGAAATCCTCCTCACAAGCTGGCACTCTTTCTCATTCTGTAAGACCATCAGGCCTGAGAATGCCGTCCCCAAAAATTGGATTTTTTGACGGGGTTAGTTTTGCTCCACTTTAAGCTACTCGTTCTTATCTTTCTTTTCTTTTTTATTGTTCTGTTATGGAGTTAATTTCAGGCAGTTAATGATGCAAAATGAGGATTGCAACAAACCTCGTTGGAAGTTGAGCAGAGACATTTTAATTCACATGTTAAGCACATAGAAAACTAGAGTGTTAAACCTGTTAGATGGTAGTATCAGGCAAAGGTAGGTTGAAAAAAATTATCCTTGTGAGACAGGAATGCTAGTCTGAGAAAGATAAATAGGATATTATCACCTAAATATGTGGTCTGCAGATGCACCGTTAAGAGGATTTAATGCTGCATATTATAAAAATCTAGAAGAGTAAGGACTTATGATGGAATAAGATAATCAAGAGAGATGTACTGAGTCAAAGAGAACAGATTCCCAGGTTAACTGATTGTATAACAAAGAAATATGCAGCCAACAGAAAGTTCAGTAAGTTGAGTTCTCTGTGTGCCCTGAAAATTGTAACTTTTTTTTAATTTCCCAATGAATGTCCAAATTTCTGGAAAATGTCTATCCTTTGGTTATGGACTAAAAATCCGGAGAAGTATTTGTTTGAAGGAGGTGGCATGGTAAATTTGTCCTGTTTATATGTCGTGTTATGCAGGTCAAATCAGTTCGTACCCCCAGCGGAACTGTGCAGTCACATGCAAGCCTAGGAGTTTTACGGAAGGCAGAAGCTGCTATACCCAGTCCAAGTAGGAGCTCCAACATGAAGCCAAAGCTTGGGCAACTTTCACATGTCAGAACAGTATCAGCTTTGGCTAGAGTAAACCCTCAAGAATCGTCTTCTCCAATGTCCGCGCGAGAAAAATCACTTGCATCACATAGTGTCTCCCATCCCACAGGCAATATAGAAGGTTCTTCTATGTCATCTATTAAAGTCAATGATGAAATAAGTGGAGGAAGCTGCTTGAAGCTTGAGGAAGTTGGATGTGAAGGATTACAACAACCTAATCATGTTGTAGCCAATGCTTTTGGGACAGTCATGCATGAGAATTGTGGTATTCCATCTCTTCATGAGACTGAAATGAGTTTGGACATGGATGGAGTTGCCGGCTCAAATGCTCACAAGATTCTTGGCATGAGTGAAACTCGTGATCCAAATACTGATTGGGAAGGACTTTTGAGGCCATCCAGGAAAGCTGGTGAAGATGCAAGAGATAGAAAAGGCGAACTTGTGAGTATTTTACCCGCAGTATCAGTAGGTGATGAGAAAGAAAATGTTCTTTTGGCTGAACATGTAGGGAAATGACAATAGTGGGTCACATAATCATAAACATCTATGGCCTTGATGATGGAAAATTTAATGATAGACGAGCACATTCAATCTGTTTTCCCCTAAAAGGTCAGAAAAGATTTCCTTGAGTAGGAAGCTTTGTCGTATGGAATTCTGCTATGCCAACATTTATTTTCTTCCCTTTTCCAGAGATAAAAGAGTATCAAAGAAGCAGCTAAGTTTTGAATTTCAGTCTTGACAACTGTTTATATTTGCTCTTCACATGGTAAATTAATCAATGGCTTGATGGAAGTTGAGAAGCCTACTTTGATTCCGTTTCTTGCATCCTGTTGAAGTATACAGTGTTAGCTATAGTGTAATTTAAAGATTGTTCAATTGGTTTTTTCCCCGGAATATGATACTTGCTGGCCGTTGTGTTTGTTTCTCTGCCTGCTCCCAGCTGAAAAAGAAATAAGCCTAGAAGATATGGGATACGTCCTCTTAAGTAGTTTGCAGAAAAATTGGTCTTGTCCTTGCGCTTGGGAAGTCTTCATCGAATCCTCATTTTGTTTGTCTCGATCGACCACAGAATGGCTGTGGTGCGCAACGCAGCTCTTTCCCCCTCTTGAATGTTCAGGCGATACACTAAAACCATGCAAGGGGTTAATTAGTATTCATCATGCAAGTTCCACATTTAACAAGACCTTGCAAGGAGTTAATTAGCACTTAGCTCATGTAAGTTCCACATTTAAGCAGTGACAGGTTGGAGATGAAAAGTTAAACATATAATAAAAAAAATATTATAGCAAATAAAATATAATAAATTTAAAATGAAAGTTCAATAGATGATAATTAATAATAATATATTTTTATTTGTAAATTAAATATAATATAAATATCAATATTAGACTCTCTTTTCATCTTATTTCCTAACAATACAGGGATGCAAGACCGTATTTTATGACCCTTCATTTGATCAAATACATCAATTATTGAATTAACATATTATCTCAAATTATTTCTTCTTTAATGTCGCATGATCAATGTATAAGTCATCATTAAAAGTTCCAATGGAGTTGGCAATGATAGATATTTTATACTAACACTTTGAAAAATTACTATGACTTGTGTTTTTTTTAACTAATAAACCTATTTTTTTAATCCAAATCGATCTTAAATTTTGGAGTTAGCTTTCCTAGTTTTTTTCAAATTGATTTGGCTAATGAGCGTGCTAAAGGCACTTGTGAAGATGGTTTTAACTTATTCAATAAAGCATGTAAATGCAAGAGTTCAATAAATATGAATATGTGCATTCATGTTATAAGTTAAATATAATTTAATTATCTTACTGAGTGCCCTAGCATTAGGAAAAATCTTTTATTAATTCAAGTCAATCTTACAAGAGTTGATTGGTTATATACACTCACATAAAGGCAAAAAATTTATCGCCTTTTTGCAATAACTAACCACAATGGGCTTTTTTTTTTTTTTTTTTTTTTTGGATAAGAGTTGTAAATAACTAACGTCAACAGAGTACAAAAAGATCAGGAACCTTTAAATCAGACATTTCAGGATCTATTTACTACTTTCAGCATTGGAATAAGATTAGGAACTAGGAAAATAGAGATTAGAGGATCTATTTGCCACTTTCAGCATCAACAGAGGTGGAAAATTAATTCAGGTGCATGCCGTACATCCATCACAATCAAGAGAACTACTACGTCTGAAATTCTCACCAAGAGTCCCGTTACATTTATCACCACCTCAGAACTTCAAAAAGTACCGTTTGAACTGTTGACACCTCCCCAACTCAAATTACAATTGACTTTTGATCATTGTACTTCTCGGAATAGTGGCAAAATATCTTCTTTTTTCAACCATAACAATTTCGTCACAGCGTTGACAAGCACAAAGAGAGCAATGACTGAAACTAGGAAATTTCATTCACAAAAAAAAAGAGACGGGAGAGAGAGAGATTTGCTACAAACAATAAAAATCCCGTATCAGTGATAATAGCCCAAAATTCCAGTTCACTAGCAAGATAAAAAGGGAAAAATTTGTTCAGAGGTGCGCCCAGCCCACAATAAGTCCATTCCGCTACTTGGAAAAGTTTAATGCTAATGCGTAACAACACATGTAACAAGATTAAGATCTGGGTTTCTCCTTTTTCTCTTTGAAGAGAGCCAGAAGAGAAACGCCAGATACCTTCACCACCTTGAATCTGACACCAGGGATATCACCCACGGCATGACCCTTACGTCCAAATCCAGCAATCAACACTTCGTCCTGCGACATATAAACATTCTGGAGGTTACAAAGCCATCCAGGAAACATGACCACAAAAGAAGGTACTACAAGGCTCACATTTTCTTCAATGTAGTTTAGACAACCATCATTGGGGACAAAAGCCGCAATCTTCTTTCCATTCTTAATGAGTTGAACCCTAGCGCACTTTCGAATGGCAGAGTTTGGCTGCTTAGCCTCAATACCTCTGCACAGGTCAATCAACTTCTTAAAGTTAGATACCAAGTCCCAAAGTATTGAAGTTCTAATAATGAAACAAAGGAACACTCAGTAAGGAAACACATCTCACATCTTCTCAAGGACAATGCCCTTTGCATGGGATGAACCAGCAAATGGTTTCTTCCATTCATTTCCGAGATGTGACTTCTTATAGGACTTGTCAGCCCACCTTTGCTTTCTACGGTGGGACATAAGCTTGCGTCCAGCTCCCATACCACGTGTCTTCCTATGAAACAATTCACAAGTTAGTATGTTCCTTACATCAAGGTTCACAAACCCCAGAAAATCCACCAATCAACCAGGGTTTATGAACCAGCCACAAAACCTCAAAAAGAGCAGAGCGTAGGGAACAGCAATTGACAAACACAATGGGTTCGATTTACCGCCTAAGCAATGTCTCTTGGAATTTGGTGGTAAAAACAATACTTACAGATTTTATCAAAATGCAATCTAATTCCAATCCTACAGAAATGCTGCAACATACCAAATGGCCCAAACCTCGTCTATGACGTCTCAGCATCATTTATTTATTATTATTATTTTTTTACCCCTACAGAAAATGCCTACCGAACCAAAAGAATACAAGCTAAAAACATATTTTATTAGAGACACATCACGATAAGTGAGCGCACAGCAGAGACGTCCCTCGGGGAAAAAATAATAAAAATAGCTAACCTATCCTCTCGAAAAATTTTGATTCATTAAATGCCCAACAACAAGCGGAAACAACTCGAGCTATATCCAAGAAAAAAAAATTCAAATAGAAGGTCAGAGTGCAAACAAAGTAGCTAAATTAGCTACAAAAAAAAAAAAAGCTAGCAAATACATGTTTTCCAAGAAAATAAAAATCTTATCAACTCGGGAATGAAATTTTAACTAACAGCATGCCATTGGAAATCCACTGTCTTCATACACAGAAAACAGAAAAAAAAAAAAAGACCATATTTTATCACAAAAAGACAAATCGAAGATCAACAACAAAGAACTACAACTACATGTAAATATTATATTTCTGATTTTATTGACACAGAGATTTTTGCTCAAGCCAAGATTTATGCAAATATCAACAGGGCAAATACGTATGAAAGCAGTACGCATGAATGTGCAGCTATGGAAAAGAATATAGAAGAAATGGATCATACCCCATGATTGCAGCGAGACGAGATTTCCGACTTGAGAGACTAGGGTTTCAGTTGGGGGAAAGAGACTGAAGAGGAGACAGCCGCTAATGTATCGTAAAACCCTAACTCAGGAAATGGCCTTCCGAAAGAAGCCAGTGACTTATAAATGCATCCGCTCCAGGACTTGGGCTGATAACCCAAACCTCCTCGGCCTATTTAAAATACCTCCTCTAAATTGTCTGGAGAGGCAAAGCCCATCACTGCTTTTTGGGCCGCGATGTGTGTATCATAACCCGAAATCAAGTGTCTCAAGTCCGTGTCAGTAAACTGTCCATGTAAAATATAAACGGGAATCCACTAACACGTAGTACATGTGTTTTACGGCTATAGTAGGAATAATATCGATCTAACTTACAATCTAACTCATGAATCTATAACAATTTTACGATTGTCAATTCATTTGAAGACTTGGAAGTGGTTTCATTCGAATTCCACAATCATTATCGTATCGATATCATAATGTGATCAATGATAATGGATTTTAATAAAAACCTATAGTGTATTTGTTAATGTAGAATGGATTTTACAATTTATAATTTTCTTTTTCATTGTTTCTTTTTTCCTTTTCTTCTTTTATCTGTTGAAACGGTAGCATTTTGTTTTTTTATTTTTTCATTTAATGAGAATAAAGTGGTAATTAAGATGATTTAAGGAGAATGAAATGGGAAATTAATAAAATTTTCTAATAACAGGTGGTTAATTAAAAAATCCATAAAAGAGATCTATCATTCACCGTTAAGGTCTTGTCTGAATTACCATTGTAGAGATTTGATGTGTGTAGGAGTAAAAAAATATTTGAAAAATGTGGTCACGAATAACATAGTTTTTTTTTTTTTTTTATTATAGAAAACTCCAACCCAAACAAAGCCTTATACCATTGACCCTAAACAAATATTATGTATGAGTATAATTAAAATTGAAACTCATTGTGGACGTCGAAACCCATTTACTAATCAGCCCTTGGTAATGTTATACTGCTTAACAATGCACAAGTGAGAGCTTCATTTTATTTTTCGAGTGAACAGAATCAATAAGCTGGTGTCCTTTTGATAATTATCTGGCATCATGGGCACAAAGGCATCGATCCGTGCATAATTAACTAGTTGTGCGACAATCAAGCTGTCACCATTAGTACATGTTAAGTTTGACTTTACAACTAATACTGAATAATGTACTTAATTAATAAGGCATTTCATTTCGTCTGTGATCAATGAGTTTGAGTTTGAATGCAATTACTATTAGATTTTATCATCGTAATCTATACGGAAACCTGTTTGATGACGATTCATTGAGAGGTCAACTCAACTTCTAGTAGTTAATATACAATGGTGCATTTGGATTGAGGAATTTATCCCCTCGAATTGAATTGTTGTAGTAATTTTTAAAGCGCTGGTAATTAAACAGCTACTAGTAGGAAATCCAACTTAAACATCTATTTTATTTCGACTGGATCTGACACGCACTTCGCAGATCACACGTACACCGAGAATTGAAGCACTGAATACGAACATTCCTAGTCTCACTCACATGCACCAACCGCTTCTCACTCCCATTTACAAAACCGGGTCTTCGTGTCCCACTTCAAGCCACGACTCCAGCTCAGAAGAGTATAATGGGGGAATAAAGTGGCCGCTTTTTTCATAGTGTTTTGTCTTGGGCGGTGAATGTGTTACTCCATCGGAGATCATCATGCTTTAAAGGGATGCACTTTTTCAAAGGATACAAGTAACAATGCAAATTAATTAGAATTTTTTTTTTCTCACTCGTACGTAAGTGTCATGAATAACTGAATCTTTTAAATTAAAAAAGTTAGTTAGTTTCTAAAATTTAGTAAGATTTTTACCTGAATTATCGAAACTACCCTTTATATTTCTCATATTTTTTAACTACATTTATATTTAATACTATAAACACTGCATTAAATTTCAATAGTAACTTTGGAAATAAGTTCATAGATGTTTTCTTGATACGATAAAAGAACAAATAAAAAGACATGAGTTTGGAACATTTATACAATCACAAAGGGAGTATTAATCAGTTGAAGTACTTGATCTACAAGATTAGTCAATCCAATCATATTCCTTCTGTCTTTGCTATTATTAAAAAAAAAAAAAAAACCTACTCCATATAAAGTTGGCTTAAATTGCCATTTCTTTTGGGTATGTGCAAAAGATTCACACTATCACTTATTTGAAAAAAAAAAATCTATTGTCACTTGTCAGGGAGAAAAACCTAAAAGAGCCAATTCAAAAAACTCAATGCATAAATGTGATTCAATTTTGATCTAAAAGTTTTAGTTAGTAAATTTTAAATTCTTACTTGTACACTGAACGCACTGCTCTTATTTGTTTTCCTTTTTCTCAAAACAATGCGGGTAATTTACCAGAGTCAGGAACTTCACTTTCCTGTGTTCACATAGGAGAAAGGGATCGGATACTCCATGCGGGAAAGGAGAAATGTGATGAATGAATGGTTCAATGGTGGTAGGTAACGTTCCTTCAACGTTTACCGTCAGCGACAGTCCAGCACACATCCAACATTGAGCTGATGACGCAGCGGTTGAAGCCGTAAAAAGCAGCCGCGGATCATACGAGGGAGCAGTAACACAACGTGGCAGAATCATCACCGTCGACCTCGATATATGCGCCCAGGATTGAGTCGTACGAGTACCAAGCCTGAGCGCCGAACCAAGCCGCAAAGATAAAATATGCTACTACTGCTTACTAGTACATCACATCACCTGGTCTGATGGTCCGATCATCTGAGGAAAGTGCGATTCGAATCCCCGATGAATTGAGTGATGTGATGATGGAGATGGACCGCCACCGATACGATTCTTGCCCACCAAGCAACGGTTTCAGTAGTGTCAAAATCGTATAACTAAGGACTTGCTCCGTAGAGCGCAGACTGTAGGGGAGGGAGTAGTTTTTGGAGTCGGGACAGGACGGTTAAGGTAACCGCTCCTGAATAATTGGATTAACAATGTGTCATCAAAATAGTATTACATAATTTAGAAATGTACTGTTAAAATAATATCACGTAAGTCAGATACAATGCAAAAGTAAAAATCCATGTAAACAGTTTTCAAATATAATATCTTTATTATAAAGATGTACATTCTGTTTATAGTAAATTATAACCTATTAACAAACTAATGCACTATATTTACCGTACTCGCATTTTTTTGTGTTTGTGGCAGACTATAAAGCGAGAGATAGTAGGACGCTTTTGCCTTTTTCTTTCTCTTATATATTCTTGTTTCCCTTTTTTCTGTTGTGATGTACCGTTCGACTTTCGGATGGTAAAAGAAGATGGATAGAAGATTGGGAAAATCATACAGATGGTCCCTCACATTTCGATGTTGTCTCTTTTTAGTCCCTCACATACAAAATGAAGAAAACTAGTCCCTTACAAATTTAAATTGCATATTTGTAGTCCCTCCGCTCACTTTAAACTCAAATTGCAAGGTAAAATTGAGAAAACAGAAAAGGGGTATGCACTTAACCCACTGCATCTGTTTTAAAAAAAAAAAAAGAAAAGGGGAAAAGGGAAAAGCTTCAATCTCCTTTCATGGCGAAGTAAAATCCTTAATCAGAAGATCTCTAATTGGCGGGTGAAAAGGAATAAATTGACGAAGAAAATTAGAGTAGAAGGACGGAGGCAACCATGGAGACCGTTGAATCGATTATTTTGCCAATTTACGGTGAGTATCTTAAAAACCCTACTAAGCACGGTACATGGAGTAATTAGTAGATACCGTAATTTGCCTCCATTTTTATTAACTTCGCCAATAACATCTGAGTTAGCCGAGCCAATACCTTGCACCTTTCACATGAATCATCCTCATACCACCTAAAATACCCGCATCCACCATTTTCCTATACATGTCAGTTATCAGCAAAATATAGAAAAAGATGATTATCCCATGCCATTATGATATAACTCATGCTATTTCACAACAATTCAATCTCCAATTTTTCACTAATTTATTACATCAGTGAGTACAGAAGCCTGAAACTTACTTCATAATCCTTGCAACCATAGAACATCTTTACTAGATTCTGAGTTGTCTACGAATTCCTGAGTTTTGCTGGCTTGTGACAATGACATTCAATTTGCTTGGTGTCTGAGGATTCAGGTTTCATTGAGAATTGACAGTGATGGTCTCTCTACCTCTTTTGATACGAATCCCTAATTTTTGGGAATTCAATTGTATCCTCCCAAATCGTGTTTTTATGCTTTTTGTTGTTGGGGACAACCTGTTCTTCAGGTTATCTTGGCAATTTTCTGATTTTGCCCTTCTAATTTTTGAGTCGTATGCAAATAAATGAGCAGATGGACTACAAAGATGCAATTTAAATGTGTGAGGAACTAATTTTCTTCATTTTGTATGTGAGAGACTAAAAAGAGATAACATTGAAATGTGAGGAACCATCCGTATGATTTTCCCTAGAAGATTTGTTGATTCTTCTGATGTCCGATCAATGGTCGGTAGGATATAGTTATTGTTTTCAACTTTTTTAAAATTGTTTAATGCTATCGCTTTTCTGCTTTAAAGACGAATCAATGCGAGGTTTCGTTGCTCTTTGAGCTTCACGTCATTAAAGTAAAACCTTTTTTTTAAAATTAATTATGGGCTTAAAACCTAATCAATCTTTCGGTAATTGGGGGCATGACTGCAAAGGCGAAAGTACTTGCATAACAATAAGTGGTGGTATGAGTGACTAATTGTTTGTTCAAGTGGAGGCAGCTAATTAGTGGCGACCACCTTTTCCACTTGAGTTTCCAAACATTAAAGCCAAAAAAAAAAAAAAGGGGACGATTCTTTGATGCTTTCTTCGAACTGTACAGGGATGATTGCCAAATCTTGACATGCATAATCATCTGTAAGAACTATACCAGATTTCCTTTTCTTACCAAAAAAAAAAAAAAAAACAGATTTTATCCCTTGTAAAGCGCCACAAATTGGAGAAGGCTCCTAAACTCTGGGGATAAAGGCCAAACAAAGTCCGCAGCTTATGATTCAAGGACTTGAAAGCCTCATCTCGCACTCTACTTTTATTTCTAGTCTATAAATGGTAGAAAAATATATAAAGCTCTCAAGCCTCAGCTCCTCTCTCTCTCTTTCTCTCTCACGCACGCGCGCACAGTCACGCACACACACAATGCTTAAGTAGTGTTAGCTAGAAGTGTTAAAATAGGTGATTTAGACATGTTTGAGCGGGTCATAATTGAATAATAAGTATAATTGGATCAATCCATTTATGCCTTATCTAAATAAATGAGTATAAATACACATGGATATACCCACCCGTCTATTTTTAATGAGTAGGTATGGGTTTATCTAATTATCCATTTATGAATCGTTTGAAATATCACATATATTTTTTTTAATCTTTGGCATGATATTTAACAAGAAATAACTATATTTTATTATTATTACATTGGTACGAAATTCAAATTCTTCTCCTTAATACTCATTAAAAATTGAGTTTTAATGTATAATTATTTTTAAATAGGTTAAATTGGGTGAGTCGAATCAACACACACAACACTCACTACTTTGACAGATACGACGAATTATACACAGACGACTCGCAACCCGACCCAAAACACAACCCAAGTGTCACATATTTTCATTCTCGTTTGACATCTGGATTCCAGTTTCCAACATTTCCACGTTCACGTTCCACACTACCGCTACATCCTACATCCTACGGCTCCCAAACCTGCTGCTTTCCTAGTAACCCGTTATCTAAACTAAACTAAACTAGACAGTTTTCTCTACTTTCCAACTCATTCTTTTTCTTTTTCTTTTTTTTATTTTAATGCGAGAAAGTGTTTTGTTGCTCTGTTACTTTTGCGCAAACTCGCATACTTTGCACCCGTAGTAACTAACACGACTAAACATTGCAGACAAATATTGGGATGGACGATGGTGGTGTGGGGGTGGGGTTGATACATACATCTACAGATACATAGTAACGCTAGGAAATGGGGGAGGTAATGGGATCTTCTTTGAGGTCATGGAGGGAGGAGTTAGCTAGTTTAGTTGAAGATACTGGGATAAGATTCCATGGCGAAGTCATTGGAATTTCGACTCCAGCAGTTGAGACCAAGAAATTCGGGTTCGAATCAACCGGGAATGATACCTCGGCGGAGCCAGAGAGCTTCAAGGATCAAATCAAAGGTTTTGCCAAGGCTTGGGGCGAAATGGTGGTGGAATTTGGCAGAGGCTGTAAAGATGTACTTCAGCAGACCTTATTGACTGACGACTCCTACATTGTCAAGAAAACCAGAGGCCCATTGGCTGAGGTTTCTCAGCGACTCAGCTTTTTCAGTGAGTATTTGCCGGAAGATCGCGATCCCGTGCACGCTTGGCTGGTTATATTCTCCGTTTTCGTCCTCGCCCTCGCCGGTATTCTCTTCGCCTCTTGGAATTTCGTACTTGTATGGTTTTGGTTGTTTACTACTGCTGTCTTTTGCTTTGCTTGCTAACCATGAAATAGTGAGTTTCTTCTGTTCGTGTTTTTAAAAAATTCCACGTTTTAAAACTTGCATTCAACTACTATTTTATTTCGTTTTGGGTTTATATCAGAAACACTCTGTCTCTTTTCAGTGTTTATGGATTCCGACGATAATCGGACTATCTGCGTAGGTTATTGGAGAAATTTTGGTTTGGTATCCAAATCCAAGTAATGGAAGTCATAGCATACTCATTCACTTGATCTAGCAACAGCTTATGCAAAATTTATGCACCCCTTTGTTGGTCTAACAAGCAAATTATTCTGATGCAGTGCTGGGAGTAAATAGCAAACATGATAGTTCAGCTCCAATGATTAAAAAAATGCAGCTGCATCCCCCAAGTGCTGCCCGTATACTGCTGCCAGATGGCAGATACTTGGCGTACCATGAATTTGGAGTTCCAGCTGACACAGCTAGATTTTCCCTAATGATTCCACATGGTTTTCTTTTTTCTAGGCTTGCAGGTAGCTAGAAATTGATTTTTCATGGCTTCTACTATAAAGATAATGCAGCTTTGGCTCTAATTCCGTTGTTCTGTTTACATGTCCAAGGTATTCCTGGTATTAAATCTTCCTTACTAAGAGAGTTTGGTGTGCACATAGTAACATACGATCGGCCTGGTTTTGGAGAGAGCGATCCTCATCCTGATAGGAATCTGAACTCCTCTGCTGTGGATATGTTAAACTTAGCAGGTGCTCTAGGTATAAGAGATAAATTTTGGATCCTGGGATATTCAGATGCAGCCATCCATGCTTGGGCTGCACTTAACTACATACCACATCGAATTGCTGGTAAGCTGATCTCTTTGGATAAGCTTGTATGAGGACACTGTGGAAGCTAGGTGGTAGGCTTGGTATCACTCTTTGTCATCTTCAAATCTTCAGAACTCCATTTCCCCACTTCCCCACACCTGAATATAACAATTGTCATGAATGTAATGACAAAGTACAACAAATGTAGAGTCTGACAAGAGAATGCTGGTAGGCAGGAAAGTGAACAATAGCAATGTCCTCCATACATCAAGAAGGCACACATCTAGGCACGATCAAAATTGTTTAGGACCTAAAATATTCAGTCAAAATCTATCATTTCACTCTTTGGACGTTGTGAGGTGACATAGCATAGTGAAAGTCTCTTTTCATGTGTATGTCTTATTAGTAAACTCGGGAAATTAGGATAACTGTAACTAGTGATCTGTGACTCCAGGATAGAGCCAATTTCTATTGCAGATTGGGGAAATGCAGGAATACATATAGGAAAAGTATTCATAAATTGAGTTCATACAGTATGGGGTGAATAGGCTGTTATGACTGTAGCTTCTCTTTGTGCATAAATTATTAATCTCATAACAGCTTGAATAAACTATTGTTTGTGTATTTTGTGGACTTAAAGTTGTGGCTATGCAGAACAACCAATTACCCCTTCTATTAGGATACATAAAGGAAGGAGTATTCATAGTGTTAGTTCTTACAGTATGGGGTGAATGGAATATTATGCCTGTAGCTTCTGTTTGTGCATAAACTATCAATCTGATAACAGCTAAAGTAAAAAATTCGTTGTGTATATTGTGGCTTAGACTCGTGGCTATGCAGAACAAAGAATTACTTCTTCTATTAGGATATCTTCAATGTGTTCTTAACTTTCATAGTGTATCTAAAGAAGGTGTGCGGCCTCATATCTTAATACAGAGCCATCAAATTGCCGAAGGCATTGGCTAGCTGTCTGATTATCATTCAATGTTACTCCAGGTGCAGCAATGTTTGCCCCGCTGGTCAATCCATATGACTCGAGCATGACTAAGGAAGAAATGTCCAGATCTTGGGAAAAGTGGACACAAAGAAGGAAATTAATGTACTATTTAGCTCGAAGATTTCCTAAACTTCTCAATTATTTCTACCGCCAAACTTATCTATGTGGAAAGCATGGTCAGATTGATAAGTGGCTGTCTCTATCACTAGAAAACGGGGTAAGGTTTCACTGCAGTGATGCATTCCTTGACTTGATCTTTTGACCGCTTTCAGGTTTTTAACTTTATTCACTATCCATTATGTCCTCAATCTTTGACATCATGGTGAACAACCACAAACAACTTAGGCATGATTTGGAATTAGCTTTGAAAATACTTTTGCAGAGTACCTCAAGTAACGCTTGTCTTGTTCACCTCGACCTGATGTCTCTTGTAAGCTTGCTTCATATCAGTATGTTTGTATTGGAGAATCATGCATATTTATGGTTTTAATCAGGACAAAGCTTTGATCCAAAAACCAGCCTTTGAGGAATTATGGCAAAGAAATGTAGAGGAGTCAATTCGCCAAGGTAGCATGAGGCCATTTGTTGAGGAAGCAGTGCTGCAGGTTTCAAATTGGGGTTTTAGCCTGGTAGATCTTCAAGTGCAGAAGAAGTGTTCTAGGAAAGGCATTCTCCCATGGCTTAAGTCCATTTATGGTCAGGCAGAATGCGAGTTGACTGGATTTCTTGGTCCAATTCACATATGGCAGGTAAAATGTCTTCCTTTTGCTCAGACACATATTGAGTATAATTTCCCGGTAAGGCGCATTGTGAAACAACTTTCTATGGGTTCTGAATAAATTCTGAACAGGGAATGGATGATCTTGTGGTTCCCCCATCAATGACTGATTATGTTGCAAGAACTCTACCCAATGCTGCTGTACATAAACTCCCAGGAGAAGGTCACTTTTCCTATCTTTTCTTGTGTGACGACTGTCACAGACAAATATTTTCAACTCTTTTTGGAAGCCCTCAAGGTCCTCTAGAAGTCACAGATGAAACTCCATCAGGGTCTGAGCGAGAGTCATCAACGCCATATGATTCCTCAGAATGATATTTCAGATATCATGATGTATATAATATGTTGGTCCGCATCTGTTCTTCGTAGAACAATAGAAGACAGAAATATTCTGTTCTATAATTTCTGAGTTCAATAGTTGCTTTCCATAATATGTGGAACGGAAAAAATTTTCTTTTCCCTTCCAACAAAATCGTGACTTGCTACTTTTGGCGACAATTTGATTTCTTTTGCTCGGCTCTCTGAATTTGTAGGCCCGCGGGCTCTAGCCTCTAGCTCTTGAGGGGCTTCACGTTGCGAGTATTCGACTCTTGTAATTTAATTTTATAAGCCTCTGGTTTTCGAGGGGGCTTCCCCATAGGCCATTGCGAGCTCTCAAGTCTCTTATGCTTATCCGGGGTAGCACTAAGCTTGTCAATCATCTGCATTTACACATGCCATGCTTCTCCAACAGTGACAAGAGTAAGACATCACCCGCTTCTACACTTTTCTTTTTTTTGGGTTTTTTTTTTTTGGGAGGGAAGGAAAGAAATTCTTCGCAATGTAATTAACAACATGTTCTTTGGCTACAGTCAACACTGACGTACTAATTTCGAGAGCTCCTCCATTACCCTTGTGGTTTTTTCTATTTTGATTATAGTTGCGGAAATTGATACTCGATTAGCTTCCATAACCTTTGGCTGTAACCGCTGGCAAGTTGGTGCCACAGATCGATCATGTTCGAATTCAAGCACAGCTGCCAAAGCAACGCTGAAGCCTTTCCACTTGATATTAGCTTCGTTTAGACAGGAGCAAAATCTGGCGTGTAAAAAATAGTGTCTTCCTTTCCGTATCAGAGAAAAGAAAACACTTTGCACCAAATTCTACTTCCTTCTCTTTTGTTTAAGCATTTTCTGGCAGCCAAAAAATTAATGCATTAAATCGTTTACCACAGAAGAAATGAAGGTACTGGAAATATTGAACCAAATTTTCTGCCAAACCATTACACGAAGAACAAAAAAGGAAACAGAGCGAAAGACCAAGAAGAAGGATCAGGAGGAGGAAGAAGCGATGGAGAACAAGGAGAATCTCTTGAACTAAATTTAGTCCCAGGACGAAAGATTAAAGGACAACAATTCTTTAAGATACTAAATGTCCAACATAAAGTTAAAAAGAAGTAAACCTTCCTTACAGTTGATGGCATTACTCATCAGCTACTATTTTTTGACCTCAAATAATGTACCAGAACTCTCAATCTTTTAAGTTACTAACCCTTGTCAAATCTTTCATCAAAGCAATATTTTGGCTAAAATGCACGTAACTAGATCAGTTTACGGATGGTGGTGTCGGATTTTGGCTGTTTCTCATTCCTTAAAAGGGAGAACTACTGCTATTGGCCTTCCCAAGCATCAAATCTTTGGCTTCATTGATTTTAGAAGCAAGGTAATGACTACCGCCTGCATCTGGATGGTTTGCAACCATGACTCTCCTATGTGCTTCCTTTACTTTGTCTAAAGAAGTGCTCTCCCTGTAGTAGTATACATTAGCACAAGAATTAGTAATAATGATATATTCAAAGTAAGCATATCTCTTGGGTATTTTTCTTCCCAGACTATCTCAACATGAAATGCTTTAGGCACAGCTTTATCTACCAGGAGGGCAATGCAATCCATGGAAGTTGATCAATCATTCATGTCATAAGAGTGAAATAATTAATCCAGAACGAAATTCATCTCCAGTCCTTTTCCCCAGAAGAGCCTCAGCTCATATACAAACTATCAACAAAGATAACTACTGTGATCCACCACAGGTGGATGACATCAGTTCCAAACCATTCCATTATAGACAGGTTTTTACCAAAGTCACCAAATAAGAAACCTAACTTTAGCTGACACATTAGAATCACATATTTCTGCACATTACAATTGCCGCTAAGGCAAGAAGAATGTAAATTATGAATCTTCCTACTCATGCAAATGCTGGAACGGACTAAGATTCAGCATCTAGGAAAAAAGAAATTGACTGAACACACCTCACTCCCAAAATTAGAGCCGCTTCCCTCCTCGTCATTTTTGGCTGAAAACCTCCCTCATAAAATTTACGCATCCTAACTGTTGGAGGCCTGGCTTTGAAGGCTTTCCATGCCTGAATACTATAGCGACCAGCATAAGCAGCAGCAGCGACAGCAAGGCCAGCCACCAAAGGTGCAACCTGACACAACATGTGTGAATACTAAGGCAAATGATAACCAAATATTTATCAAAAAAAGAACCCCCGCAGACAAATAAATAAATGCCCAACTCGCTGTCATACTTAATCATCCTGAATATAGATTACTCCTATAAAAACATGTCAGTAGCTCAAAGACGTGTGAATGGGAGAGTAAGAGAAGTAAAGGCCACTGCATAATGCAAGAAAGTACTAGGTAACATGGATGGGACACACTGGTGAGACATTCTAATGTTATATCCCAAAAGAATGTCTAACGCTTATTGCATTACAACCTCAAAGACACCCCTTCCACCCCAATAGAACACCCGAAACCCGCCCCTTCCCCAAAAAAAAACACAAGAAAAAAAAAAAAAGAAGAAGAAGAAGAAGAAAGAGAGGTCCTGCAAATTTCACGGAAGGAAGAAAAGGAAAGATTTGGAAGAAGCAAACATTGAGAGCAAGATTAAGTCAAAGTGGTAAATAAAACTACAGAGAAAGATGATTGACAAGTATGTGAATAGACGATATACATGCTTATGCCAAGCCAGACTTGCAAAAGATGTTTGTTTTCTCAAATATGATTTAAAAAAAAAAAAAAAAAAGGGAGACAAATTGCTAACCATCAATGAAGCTAATTATTTAGCGTATCGGGAAAAGCCCGAAGGAAGCACAAGTGCAAACATCAAGTGGTGAACAATAAACAAAAATGATGAAATTCGAATAGTTTTTCTTAATCGGCTGGAACCGACTAGGAAGTTCGCGGTGAAGAAATGCTAAACTATCAAGAGGAAAATTTGGCAGCCCATCGAGGCAGCTCCAGGAAATCAAATTTCAAATTTCTTCTCCCCATAACCAATCAAAATGACGGCGAAAATCAATACTAGAAACCAATGATGTTCAACCAATACAGAGAAACGAAAATTAACTGAGAAAGCAACTAAAAACGGAAAAAAAAAATCCGTAAGTAATTATATAAGCCAGAAGTCTATTTAGAACTGCTCACCATTTCTTCAGCACCAAAGATCACGCAGAGATCAGACTGAACATTCAACCAACAAAGAAGCAGGTCTGGACGACCGGATGTCAGGGTTTTTCTGTACTTTTCAAGATTCGCCACGGGCTGTGAGGGCTTCTTTGTGAGTTTGTCTGCAGGAACGAGAAAATGCACTTCTGCAGCTTTTTATGTTGTTTGGGAAGAACTTTGGAACAGGGCAAAATAGTAACACGGGCACGTAAGATCATCACCCATAAAAGTCCAAGGGCCAACCTGTTTCTGGTGAACAAATTTTGTGTGGCTCAACAAAGGCCCATTTAAGCATTCTAGGTTGGGTTAGGGCATGTCGGTCGGTCCAGACCTACAGGCCTGATCGAATCCAAAACTTCAAAGGAGGTTAACCTTTTGTTAATAAAAATATAATAATAAAGGGATCCAAACGGCTAATGTAAACCACCAAGATGCAAGAGCACCATCCTCCAGTTTGGAGGACCTAATCCAACCATACCAAGAGCTTTTGTCATACTGTAATTGTCAGTACTTATTGCTGCACCCAATCTTTAACTTGAGTCGACTCTAATCTTCCACCACACTTGGACGACCTTACTCCTGCCTTCAAAACCACCCAGGTCAAGTCAATCGTCCTCAACCAAAGACCGCCGCACCCCAGAAGATGTTTTCAAGAATAATAAAATGCAGACATATAAAGTTCCACAGATCAAATCCTACATCAATTGGTCCACAGAAGTATACAGCTGAATGAATAAAAATGAAAAATGAGGATTCAATTGTATGAATGACGATTTGTGTACTCAAGGCACAGTCAAGGTTACAACAAGCACCATAATCACAATCAAGAAATCATGTTTTGGTAAAAATTATTGACAATATTACAATCTATAACAGCTGCAGTAAAGGAATGAAAGAACGCCCGTGGTAAGACCCGTCCCTAAAACCAAGCCAGTAACACAATGAATTCAGACTAATTGTAGACGACCAAGATACAACAACTGAAATGATCACATCTTCATTTCCCTCTTTGTCCCTTATTCGTGTCTGAAGTAACTTTTTCTATAAAAACCAGGCTGCTTTTGCTGGAAATAAATGCAACGTTATTCCTTTATCCCTCCATTGACGACATGATCGGTGACAGAGCTGCCACTAGCTCTAGGGGGACCTGAATGCTGCCTAGCTCTAGCTGGTGATGGTGGATAAGAGAGACGCTTTTTTACAGGAGCTGCTGATGCCTTTTCTGGTGTCCCATTTTCAAGCCCCAACGGGCTTTGCAAGCGTGTCTTAGCCTTTGCTGACTGAGTGGGAGCCATGTAACTTGGTACAGATGCGGAACTTGACAGGCTCTCATCATCTCTCACGGATGACCCAGCAATACTATGCCGCCTGTTTCTCTCTGACTGCACACTGAAAACGCTCCTGGAGTCGTCGTCTTGGCTTGGCGCACTCAATTTTGGGCTAGCAGATTTCAATTTTCTTGCAGCTATTGAAGGACTTGGCCTGGATGGAGGAGTATTAGGAGACTGGTTGGTGGAAGGGTGATTCGGCTTTTGGCTGGCTGGTGATGAAGGGTTATCAAAATTTAGCTGATGACGGGCAAAAGCCTTGGTGATTTCTCCAGTTGCAATGCTCAGATTTGCACTTTTAACTGATAAGTGGTCACCATTCTCACCAATGTTTTGCTCCCAAGGCCGAGCTGCCATCCATCTTTCTAACCAGCTCCAGCCCCAGTGGGGATTGGTGGGGTCCATAAACAGTAAGTTGGGGGATCTTGCTGACTTTTTCCAGGTTTGCTGTTGAATACAATATTCATGTTATGTGACAGAAAATTCTCACAAGCTATGAAACTTGATGGGTTTTCTTTTTCTTATTATTTTTTGGGGGTTGTTTGTTTGATTGCACAGAATATGACCTCTGCAAACACTAGAATTGCAGCATAGTTCTTATTTCTTAAGAACAACATGATCACAAGATATGTGTGACAGATTAAACTCACAAATGGGTTGTAGACCAAAATTTTAGCCACATATATCACAATAGAGGTATGGAAGTGAGTGCTGATATCCATCTTTCTTTCATTCAGGAGAATTGAACATGCAATAGGGAAAGCTGAATCAAGTACCTGATGGGAGTATGAATATGCTAGGGCTCTTTCTCGTCTCATAGCTGCTTCATATTTATGCAGTAAATTTGCTTCAATTTGCTCTTTTGATTGTAGACTATCATCCCAATCCTCCCCCATCTGTCATAATAGTTAAAGCATTTCTGATTAGATGAATGATGTTGAATAAAGATAACCAAGTTAATTACCAAAACCTCCAACACTGATAGTAATTCCTGCAACATCTTTGGGGACAACCTCACACTTTGTGTAAAGGAAGACTCGCTCAGCAAGATTTTATATGCCTTCTAGGTAACATGAATAAGAATGTCATATTAAATTAGAACATACTAGGAAGGTTCATTGGCACTGGAGACTCGACAGGATATAAACTTAAAACCTAACTTGCTTGAGCAATTGGTCACTTCCAACCATGACATTTTCACAAAACACAGCTCCTAAAGTTCAGCCAATAGCAAAATCTAGCAACCTAATCACCCTTACTTTTGCTTCCAGCCTTAACGGAGGGATGATGACTTATTAATTTGCATTAGCAAAAGACTTATTAATTCACATTAGCAAAAGACTGTTTCCAAAGACATCAACAACAAGAAAGAAAACCAACCCTCAAGCTCTCAAGTTCTTTTGCTCGTTTCTGTAGGAGATGTCTTTGAAGAGCCCGGTTCTCTTCTGACATTCTGATCCTTCTAGAATTAATCTGAGATTGCACACGAGATAAAGCTTGCATGCATTTCAGGGTGTTTGCAGTCTGGCGTTTAGCAGTAGGCCCATCTACAAGTGATTTCAACCTGACAAGCCCCCGTAGGGCTCTCAAAGCCCTCCTTGCCTGATAAAAACAGTATATCCAGTTTAAAAGTTCATTGACACATAATCAAGTATGTTTATCGTCAAATAAGAAAAATATGGAAGGAAGCAAAGATCATGAGTTTTCTTCATCCAAATATCAATAAATCAGATTTTCTAATTAAGGCAGGCAGATAAAAATGACTTTCTAAAGAGAGTGCTTTATCCAACATAACATTATAAGATCAGAGAAATGAACTCATCTCATGCAAGGGAGAAAGGTGGCAAAAACTTTTTGACCAAACTTTGTCCCTAATAGAAAGACTACATGTAACCTATCAGAAAAGATATCTATCAAAGCAATTGGAATTAATGGGGGTTTGATGCATAGCCCAACAACAGCATCGTACCATATGTCCTCGGAATGCAGTTTGAATCCTAATTGCTGCCACCTCCTCCACTGATTTCCCAGGAAATGGACTTGCAGAAGTTAGTCGAACAACTTCTGCAGCAGCCTGAGCAGCCACAACAGCAGCTTCAGCAGCTGCAGCAGTGGCAACTGCTACTGAGTAAGCATGTTTTGTCTGTTCATCCTCTACGTCTGTCAATTTCATCTCTTCCACTGGGACAGGATGAGGATGAGATACTGTGATAGTCTCTAGGGTAGAAGAGTCGGTAACTGAGGTCCCGTCCTTGCCCAACCATTTTTTGTTATTTTCCTTCTGAAGGGGGAAAAAAAAAGAGTGAAAATAAATCTGGCATTCTCAAATTTTCAGGCATCCAAGAACCACAACGTATCTTTCACAAACCTGGCCTTTTTTATCCTTAGATTTCGGGCTCAGAGCCTTCTTCACTGAAGAAAACCAGCTTCCTTTCCTGCCCATCTTCTTATCATTCCTCAGTTCTTCCTGTTTCACAAACAAGACCAAAACATATCCTTATCAAAGATTACACTTTTAAATGAGGTCTTCACCTAGAAAAACGTGCTGATTCAGCAGTTAAGTATTCAACATAACAATGTGAATTAATGCTAATGAAAATGCAAACTGGAAGTCTAAAACTGCAGAATGCATAATAAATTCGAGGAGTACACACAGATTGGAAACCACAGTTCAGTCTCTTAGAATTCCTGGCACAAAAAGTGGAAAAATAACCAGGAATACAAAGAAAACCAAACCTAGTACAATGTTTGCAAAGCCCTGCTCAACTAAACCCATTGGCCTAATACACTCATTAATGCTGAAGATTGAGTGCACAGGTCCCAGATCAGAATAGATTTAATCTATCACATTCCAATTTTCTTTCCTCTGTTACATTACCAAACCCCAAATGTAGCACATGCCTCTCCAAGAGTCAAGCAAACTTATGACATAATTTGAATATCCGGCAGCTAAATCGAACCCAATTGCAGATTTTTACAAGAAAACCTATCCATCCAAGAAAAGATCTTTCAGTTTCCAGTAAAAGCTTTGGCGTGCAACTCACCTGAGAAGAGTAGTGCTCGACAGATCTCTTGACAGTTCCTCTCTCTGTGTTTGTTCTTCTCTTCCTGACAATTCCTGCTCTCTAGTCTGTTTCTGTTACAACAATGGAGAAACTGTTATAGTGAGACGCAGGAAGAGTTTTACAAGTTTAGGAGGAGGGGTTTAGTTGGACCCCCTTCTATGTCTGGTGGCTGTGTTTGTTGAGTAGCGGAGGACTTTGTAGTGTGTGTGTGGAAGAGAGATAAAAACCAGATCTTGAAAAGCCAGCCAAGGAGGGTAGGGGAGGGGAACGGGAGGGCGAGGAGAGGAGAGGAGAGGAGCTGAGTTCAACAACATGAGGAATCACAGCTGGTTCTGCTAATCTGACCCCACATTTAGAGCTGGGTTTTATGGGACCCCACTTAGGATTATCAGACCTCTGCTAGTTTTATCTTGAGGAATTTCTTGATTAGATGCCAAACATTTCTTCTAACTTAGGATTAGTATCTTTTTTTTCTCATCTTTTTTTCCTTTAATGATGATATCAGCACAGTACACAAATGGTGCACCAAATATTTTCTTGATTCTATATCATATTATATTATTTGAAGGAAGCACCCACAACTAAAAGTTCATTCCTTTTTTTTTTTTGGTAGCAGTCATTAACAAATAGACTAATTTTTGACAAAAAAAATTAACAAATAGACTAACCATGAATATGAAAAGAGATTTACAAATCTACAATGTGAGGGGGGCCAATAATACATGCATTATGCACGTTTAGGACAGCTTTGGTCAAAATTAGTTTATCTTTCCATTCCAATTTGTTAAATCCCAACGGCAAGAAGTGATTGCGACATCTTTATTATTCAAAAAATGTCTTTTTCTTTTAAATTTAATCTTCAACATAGATAGATTTTCTGGGAGATAAATTTTTGTAATTGCCTTGTCACGAGAAAGTTCAATTTACTGGCCCTTTCTTTTGTAATTTGTCAATTCAATTTTGTCACTTACTATAACAATTTCTAATTAATATCCCAGGTAAAGATTGGGCAAATTAGAGATTATATGGACGTTAGCCAGAGTGTTTGCTCCATCATTAATTTAGCCGGAGGAAAGGCAATATACAATTGGCATTATGTTTAACAGTCTGTGTTTATCACCGACATCGTAGTAGATAAGTTTGTATTTTTTTGGATTAACTTTTTATGCACGGGTAGTATAGTGATTTTTTTACACTAACAATATTAGATGCATACTATATGTGTATGATTTGAATTTTAATTTATATTATGTGGCATAATCCAAACCTATTAGTGTAAAAAAAGAAATAATTTCAGAAACCTCCCCTGAGGTTTCATGAAATATCATTTAACTCCCCTGACGTTTTTAAAATCTCTCTTACCACCATTAGAATTGACATTTTGTTAACAATGTCACCCCCTCTCAACAAAAGTAATATTAAAAAATACATGTTGGAGGAGAGAGGAAATTTTATTCCCTTAATACCCTTAGACTATCCAAAAATAAAAAAAAAAACAAAGTGGAAACATAATATTAACGAATTATGGAGTTTCTAATAATATCAATAGCAGTAATAGACAAAGTCAGATTCCATAATTTGCAATTTTCAAATAAACAAAAACATTACCTAAAAGTAGTTCACATATAGGGGGAATGCACATAAGCATTTGGTATCAATTATCCATTTGTATGGCCTGATCAGGAAGAATATCTCACAATCAAATAATAAAAATTATATCACTCTCTTGTTTTTATGTAATGATTTTGATCATGAAACCTACATAATCTCCTATTACTTATTGATCATTTAAAATACAAAATTATAAATTTTACCTGTTATGCAGTTTTGTTTTGAAGATCACACCTTCATCTCAAAACTTAATGAATCATCTTAGTGAAGTTGCAATTTTCTCATCCTCTACGCCAGGGTCTCATATTGTTTACAAAAGAAAGAAATAAAGGAGAGAGAAAAAAAAAAGAGGATGATTATAACATACAAATAAAAGTCATATTGTTATGGGTATATCTTTTGACAAGCAATTGCGCACCTTTTGAAGTTTTGTCAGATAATTTTATGCCTTTGTTGGTATAGAAGAAGCATAGTGGTACCAATTGTTTCTTGGATATTTTGCTATTACATGCTTCCGAGGTTTGTCAAAACTTTTTCTTTTTTTTTTTTTGTCTTTAGTAGCCAAATAATTGCTAGAAGAAATGAGGGTTTTATTGCCAATTTATCCATTTTAATAGTGATATGTGGACCATAATAACTTTATGGGTGGTAATACAGATTTTGAAAAGGTCAGGAGAGCTAAGAGATATTTCATGAAATTTCAGGGGAGGTTTCTGAAATTATCCCTAAAAAAAATTATACGTTAATAGTTTATAAAAAAGTTATCCTATTTATTTACACATTATTTGAAACGACAAATAAACAGTCCGATGACAAAATATAACAAAATTAGGGGTAGGGGGTTGGGGAACTTTAGAACTTACGTGCTAAAAAGCGGCGATCCATTTATTCACCTTTGATCCTACCAAAAAAAAAAAAAAAATTATTCACCTTTGATTCTTTTCATGGACCATTGATCCCTACCTGGCTACATTCAACTATTTTTAATTAGCTACAGTACCATGTTGCCTAACAGGACAGCATTTCATTTGTAGATGTCTCTAACAAAAAGCTCTGAGCTAGCAATACATCTAATAATTGGGCAAAAGGGGACCATGGCTAATAAATTTATTAACCGGGGAGTTGGAAAGTCTCAACTAAAAGTTTCCGGAATACAAAATGTAGTAGTTGTGGCCAGGCCTTAAAAACATGATGAATTTGTCGTTAGAGTTTTCCACCAAAAAAATTTTTCATTTTCCGTGGTCATATTTTTTAAACATTTTTTTATCGTAGATACATCATATCACTACAATATATATATATATATTTATGAAAAATTCAGAAAATGATAATCCATACAAGACCGAACCCAACTTTGGCCATGATATTTATTTATTTATTAGAGCGTAACAATTTATTAAGCCCAAACAGAAAAGGGGGAAAGAAAAGATGCTTGTTAGTGGCTTGGATATTCTGGGCATGTTTAATTGCATTTAACTGTGAAGTTCAACCCAGCGAGGATTACAGAGCGTATAATCATCGTCCTCAAGTACAATTACCAAATGATTTTTATTCCATAAATAGAGGGGTCTTTGTTACATGAGCACTCGTGTGGATTTTTCATGATGTCATAAAAAGGGTAGAGCTAAATGCTTGTAATCCATACTGGGTTTTAAAAATGTTTGAGAGGGAAGAATGACAAAGAAGATAGAAATAAAATTATAGAATTATAAGAAACAAATAAAAAATTGAGTGACAAAATTTGTTGGTTCCCCCTCCGCATTGATATTCCCTTATGCATTTTGCCAAATATGGGCAATCCTATTATTGGCTCCTGGACTAACATCAACCAGATCATCGTTTATTGGTACCCTTCTTTTTTACGCTGGAATGTGAAATGTGGAGATTCCACAGCAATACTCTGGAGCAATCATCTGATGGGATTCCTCTCAATTGCGTCTCCTCTTCAAGAACCTCTTTCTTCACGAATTTTAGTGAATCCTGTGGAAAAATAAGATGACAGTAGTGTGTTCAGAGAAGAGCTATTTTTCGGACAAGTAACAAAGCTCAATGTATCGTCACTTACATGTCCTCCTCATAATTAAGAAGTTGGAGAACTCTTCTTTTATGGACAAAAAAAAAAAAAAAAGATAATTTCTTCTTTCCATCGTAGCAGAGATTGATACAGAAATTATGCAAGGATCAACATGTAAAACTTGGGTTGTGAATTACGAAACATGATGAATTCTTAGAACTTCCATCCAAATGTCGAATAAGTCGCTCAACTTCTGTAACAATCTTAGGTCTCGCTTGAATTACTGTTCTTTAAAATTTTTACAGAAAAAGACACTACTATAACTATGTAATGTATGTATTCATAGAAAACGTGAAATTTTTTTATTTTTATTTTTTAGGAAATAGCAATCTAAACATGTCCTTAATCTCCTGCGGCAAGTCTAAGATGTCTTTAATGCTTTTGCTTTGAATCTCATTAATTTCAAGCCTTTATACTTAAGTTGATTAATCTTGAAGACTCGAGCTAGATCTCACATCACTCAATTGATAATTTGCAAAGCAAGAAATTTGGGAGCTGGCCAAATTGACATGAGACGAAAAAAGTAATACCAACCCAAATTTACAAAGATCACTAGTTGCAGTAGGTTTAGATAGGACAGGTTAGCTGGGCTGAGCAATTATTAAGTCTACCCCCTCTGCATGTACGGGCTGCGGAGGTTGTGATGATTGATGAGTTAGGAGAATGTCTATTCTGGGGTAGTTTAGCTAGGGGAAAGAGAGACGCAACAGCACAGACGTTATACTTAAGCCAGCGTAGTGCAAATTACAACTACAGCCAGAAAACGACTGTAGTCTTTCCACAACCGCAATGTAGGCTAAACGTGCTGCTGCTGCTGTAGTTATTGCTGGTAAAGCTATGATTTCCTATTATGTTCGTAACATTTTACAATTACTAGCAGTAATTTTGGAGTGCATCAATTGGCAAAATGCAAACCTGAGAGGTGTCTTGGGCAGATGAAGTCCGACCCCATCTCTCTGGATCCCACAAAACTGAGCTGTTGAATGCAAACCCTGAGACGTGTATTGCGGGTTTCATCGTCATATCTGTTGACAGACTGCTCAAGTTCTTCAAATGCCAACCCATAACTTCTGATTTATCACATACAGGTCCTTCTATAATAACCTTCTTTCTATTTGCTGACAGGAACGCCATGGGCCACGTCCCAAATGCCCTGCACATGTAAATGCAATGCACCAGACTTGAGTTCAATGACTACTTGGTACAAGATAAATTCGAAATTAACATCATACTCAAAGCACGTACTTGATTTCAGTGAATATACTCGTACTAGCTAATTAGAGTTTAGTGCATCGTTCTGATTATCCAATTACTCTGCTCATTGGTTGCAGAGTTAACTAGTATTGCCAGTCCATGTCAAGAAATTCAGAAACCAAATGAAAACTTACTCGATGGCTCTAATCTCGTCGAAGAAGCTGAGATCATACACGTTGGAGAGCCCGGCAAAATGAACTATCCCACTTAGCCTGTGGTGCTCGATATGACTGAGTGCAACATTTCTTTGATGATCCATTTCCGCTTGTATATCAGTAAAATTCTGCTTGAAAACCACATGCCTGTACATGATGCCTGTCTTTCTGAGAATCTCCGACACTTCATCTGAGTCAGACTGCTGCTCCACGACCACCCACAGCAGCGGCTGAGGAACCAATCTTAACGTGTTTGCAAGCCTTCTAAGTAGCACCCCTCGACGCGTATCTTTCAAGCTTGTTGGAGTTACGACGATCACGAGCTTTCTTGGGATTAAGTCTCCTTCCTTTTCTTCCTCTTTCATCGTCTTTGGAGCATGATGGTTATCATACGCGTTGTTGCGATCGGATTTCGACGTTGCCTCTGGCACTGCAGCTGGACTTCCATCCAACAGACTTCTGTTATAACTTTGTGAGTTTGATTGATGAAGCACTTCCAAGGGTTGTGGTGAAAAGTCTGATCTATTTGAGACTGAAGTGCGATTAGAAAATATTGAAGACCTGCCCGTTGGAGCAAAGCCGGTGAAGAATCCCATTACAAAACATAACATAAAATGGACAATTGCTTTCTTCCACAATTGGACCTTTTTCCTTGATCTTTCAACCGACCCCATGACACTGTTTTCAGAACAGATGTTCAGTCCTGCTTCAGCATTGGAGATGTGGCTGGGGATTATAGATATATATGCTCAGATGTCGGCAGGAAAAAAAAAAAAAAGTAAGTAGTTTTTGAAAAAGGCGGGAGCCAACTAACACTTGCGTATGATGGATTGATATTTGGTGAGTATCATCTCAAAGTTAGTTGCCCGTCTCTGCTGTTGTTTTCATTGGGTTGTGAATTAAGACGTAGTCATCACTTGAAGCAAAAGAAAACGACCCAAATATAGAATGTTCCGAAGAAGAAGTTGGGGTACCGTCTCTCAACTCTCCGCACCAAATAGTGGTTGAAATGCAAAATCATCACCTAAGTTGTTAACACTTAACAAGGACATCATACAAGACAAGGAAGAAGAAAAGCAATAGACATTAGTGAGGAACTGTTCCTATTGGAATCTTTTTTATTACTTAATCCCCTGCCATGTGATTAAAACGGATAGTAATAATGTACTAAGCAACTTCAGACCATAATTTTACATTGAAGATGGAATGCAATTCAAAGACACAGAGCCAATTGTTGTTCTCGTTAGGAATTAGCCTTTATCTCTTGATCCTACCTCGTTTTACTCTCTCTCTCTCTCTCTCTCTCTTCATGCGTGAATTAATAATTTGGAATTGGGGTGTAGGTGAGAGGTCTTGAGTTTAAAACCTTTCACTTATACTAAGAAAGGGGATGTGATAAGAATTGGACATGCCATTGTGTAATTATTTGGTTGCTTCAATATACTCTACAGATTGGATAGGAAAATACAGAAAGAAAAAATGTTGAAGGGATTTATAAACGGTGATGATATCACTGTGCTCATGCGCAAATTTTCCTAGTAATGTGTATATAAAAATAGAGGTGGCAATGTATCGTGTCGTATCGTTCTCGTGTCGTGTAGTAATCATGTTCGTGTCTAACGAGTACAAGTCCATAAATGACACACTAAACTTTCGTATCATGTTCGTGTCATGATTTGTTTAATAACGTGTCGTGTCGTGTTTTTACTCAGTTGACCCATTTAATTTTTTAGATTGAAATTACTAACGGGACAAAATATCAAAAACTCGTGAATTTAGAATTTCCAATAGTAGTTTAGGAAAGATGGAACAGAAAATACCATTACGAATTTGGTTTTGATCATACTTTGGAATTTAGAAATTTGTGAAAAATTTATAAAGCTGAACTCATATTAATGATTAAACTAATTGTGCAAGACCTACAGACTACAAGGAAAGTTAACTGTTCAAAGACTAAACTGATTAACTTCAAAAACTTAAACTTAGGGTGTGTTTGATATTACTAAAATCTGAAAACTAAAGTCTGAAATTTGAAATCTGAATTCATTAAGTGATTGAATGGTTAAGTACTAAATCTAATACATTTGAATGTATATCACTTTCAGTGATAAGTGATTAGCTTATCACTTATTTTTAGGAGCAAGTTTTGCCTAAAAATTCAGTGCCACTTAATTCATTCAGATATTCTATTTATCAAACGGTCTGAACATATTAAGATCTGAATCTATTAGATTTAAGTGCTGAATTGAGTTATTAAACGGGGCTATAGTGCCTTTTTTTTTTCTTATGATATTTTGCCTCCAATTTAGTCTATTTAGGAGGGAATTAATCCACATTAAGAAAAGAAAAAGATAGAATAAAAATATTTTTAGTTTTCAACCTAATTTAGGAGGGAATCCAATCCAAAAGAAATTTGGTTTAAGTAAATAACTTAGCGCCTTTTGGCTCCAATTCATTATTTTTGGAGGGAATTAAACTACTTTCGTAACAAGATTAGGAGCCAATCCAAAAAATTTGCCAATGTGGTGTAAAATGCGGAATTAACACAGTACTTTTCTTTAAAAAAGAAAAAAAATTTGTTTGAATTCTTGGAGGGCATTTACCTATAAGTTTTAGCTCAAAAATTCAATTTGGGAGGGAACAACTAGATTATATATTTATATTCATGTTAAATTTAGGAAAAACTCCAAAGAAATGTGGCTAAATAAATATAAAACTTTTGGCTACGTACAATATTACCTAAGAATGGAACTAAAATTTAATATAACTTTAGGTTTTAATCCAAAAAGTTAATGTAGATAAATATAATAAGAGGGAACAACTAAATGGTTTCTGCTCTGTATATTTGGCTTTACTACTTTAATGAGAATGAAACTTTTAAGAAATGAATCTAAAGAAATTTGAGTTAGATATAAAAAAGGACCAAGTAAATTTTTTTCAATTATATAATTTAAATTTTGATGTACATTCTAGGAGTACCAAAGAAAAAAAAAATCTCTAATAAAAATAGTAATTCGAGTTATAAATGCATCGTGTTATATGTTTCGAGTTAACATGTTAGCCAACAAATTTTTATGGGTTAGTGACGTGTCATTCGTGTTAACCAACGTGTCGACCGATAACAACCCATTTCCTTTTCGTATCATAATCAAGTCGACACATTTTTATACAAATTCTTTCGTGTTGTGTTTCAATCAGTTAATTCTCGAGTAGTGTTCGTATCGTGTTATCGTGTCGGGTATCAAATTGCCACCCCTATTTTTATATATTTAATCTCTAAATTCATCGAACCCTTGTGTTAGTTTAAATAAGAGAAAACTAAACATCAAATGGTCCTCTAGTTTCAGTTCAAGAAATAAAGGGTCAAAATGACAGAATAAAAAGTTTGAGAAAGACTTGATTGACACAATTATGCAAAATTGACTGGCTAAATTCGGATTAATTCCAAAACCGTGGGCAAAGGGGAAATAAGAGAATCGCACGACAGCAAGTGCCTGGACCGGGAAGCAAAGTCGCAGGTCGCAACGGGAGCTATAGTGCACCAAAAAATGATTGCCCGAAGCTGCTTCTGCCCGGATCCGGCCAATTAGTAGTATTTCCACAAAACCGACGGGACCCAATTCAGTTAATCTCGTCGCGTGGCTGCTTGATTGCCGCTTCTCGTAATTGCTGAAGTGCATCCGTCTCTGTGTATATTGCAGAATTCTTCTTCACCATTTGGTTATGGCTTGGCAGCCGGGGAACTTTTCCTCCGTACACATGATGCTCGACAAATTGCCTAGTACAACTATTTGAGATCAATCCACATTATAACAGGATCATTCGGCCGTTGTCTATGGACTTCGCCGAACCCCACTCATCATTCTCTACCATTTGCTTGTTCAGTGACTCCTTTCAAGCTGAGGGATGAGTAAAAGCCACGCTTGAGCTTCGAATGTTTTACCTTTCCTCTTAAGGTGGACTGACGGCACTCAGGACCAGTGCATACTTATTCTGTCCCTCAGGTTGCTTATGCTTCGGTGCTTTATGCTTGCACAACCTGCTTCCTCTCTGTTAAAAATTTCAGCCCATGATTTGTGGTGAAATGCCTCCAAAAGCCATAAGAGTGTCTTCGATGGTGCTTGTAGCTTTCCAATCTTCATTCCCCTGAACTCATATCACGATGATACAAAGGTTGAAACCCACACTAGCTCTTACCTGTAGTAATGCCAAACTGGGCACTCTAGCAGTTCCAACTCCTAATTTCCAAAATGAACAGTCTAGTAATGATTACCTAAGCTCCCTCTGCAAGCAAAAATTATTTAAAGAAGCTCTCAAGGCATTTGACTTCATGGAAAAGAATACTTCCTACAATGTTTATCCTAGCACCTATACTCATTTGATCTCCTCATGTGCATCTTTGAGATTTCTAGAACAGGGGAGGAATATCCATAAGCATATTTTGATGTCCAGCTTTCAGGCTGACATGATTCTTCAGAATCATATTCTTAACATGTATGGGAAATGTGGTTCAGTGACAGATGCTCGAAAGGTCTTTGATGAGATGGCAGAGAGGAATGTGGTTTCTTGGACTTCAGTTATTGCTAGCTATTCTCAAAATGATCAAGAAATTGAAGCAATAAACCTTTACTTTCAAATGCTACAGACAGGCATTTTGCCTGACCAATATACATTTGGAAGCATAATAAAAGCTTGTTCAAATTTGAGTGAGCTTATGTTAGGGAGGCAATTGCATGCTCATGTCATCAAATCAGAGCACGGTTCTCATCTTATAGCTCAAAATGCCCTGATTACGATGTACACAAAGTTCGGTCTAATTATCGATGCACAGGATGTATTTTCACGGATTAAATTAAAGGATTTAGTTTCTTGGAGTTCAATGATTGCTGGGTTTTCACAACTTGGCTACGAATTAGAAGCTCTGTATTGTTTGAAGGAGATGCTTCGGCAAAGTAATTGTGAGCCAAATGAATTTGTTTTTGGTAGTGTTTTTACCGCCTGTGGAAGGCTTATCCAGCCAGAATATGGGAGACAGATACACGGGTTGAGTATAAAGTATGGATTTCAGAGAAATGCTTATTCTGGTTGTGCTGTTACTGATATGTATGGAAAATGTGGTTTACTTGGTGCCGCAGAAACTGCTTTTTTCCAGATAGAAGACCCTGATGTAGTGTCATGGAATGCCATTATTTCTGGGTTTGCTTATGGTGGTGAATCGAACAAAGCATTGTCAACATTCTCCCAAATGAGGAATTTAGCCTTGAAGCCCGACAGTGTTACTATTCTATGTTTGCTGTGTGCCTTCACAAGTCCATCATATCTGTTTCAGGCAAAGCAGATACACTCCTACGTTATCAAAACAGGTTTTGATTTAGATGTCCCAGTGTGTAACACATTACTGTCAATGTATGCCAGTTGTTCAGATGTAGCTGAGGCATTTAAAATCTTCTACGAGATTCAACACAATGCAGACCTGGTTTCTTGGAATGCTATTCTTTCTGCATGCGTGCAAAATGATCAGGCAGAAGAGGCTTTCTCTTTGTTAAACCTGATGTTACTATCTCCAAATAAGCCTGATCATATTACTGTTGTAAATGTGCTAGTGTCTTGCGGGAAAGTCACTTCTTTAGAAATGGGAGATCAAATTCATTGTTATACTTGTAAAACTGCTCTCAAGCAGGACTCGGCTGTGATGAATGGAGTGGTTGACATGTATGTGAAGTGTGGATCTCTTAAAAATGCACAGAAGCTCTTTGACTGCATTGAAAACCCTGATGTCTTCTCATGGACTTCTCTCATTGTTGGCTATGCACAGTTTGGGTATGGTGAAGCGGCCTTGGAACTGTTTATAAGAATGAGAAATTCAGGCATAAAGCCAAATGAAGTGACCTTTGTTGGAGTCCTTACAGCTTGTAGTCATGTTGGTCTGGTGAAGGAAGGATGGCACTTGTTCAATACTATGGAAATGCAACACGGGATAGCACCTACAAGAGAGCATTGCTCATGTGTTGTTGACTTGCTTGCTCGAGCTGGTTGCATCAATGAAGCAGAAGCTTTCATTAAACAAATGGGTTTTGATCCAGATATTGTGGTGTGGAAAACTCTTTTAGCTGCCTGTAAGACCCACAAAAATATTGAAGTTGGGAAAAGGGCTGCAGAGAATATTCTGAAAATCGATCCTTACAGTTCTACTGCTCATGTGCTACTTTCCAACATATATGCTTCTACTGGCTATTGGAAAGATTTTGCCGCATTGAGGAACTTGATGAAACAAAAGGGTGTCAGAAAAGTTCCAGGCCAGAGTTGGATAGAAGTTAAAGATCAAATCCATGTATTTTCTGCAGAAGATGGTTTGCATCCAGCAAGAGGCAAAATATATATTATGCTAGAGGAAATGGTCTTGCAGATGCTGGATGCTGGCTATGTCCCTATCCAGAGATGAGCAGTTGGCCATGAAAGCTGAAACTACTGAGCACTGAAGTCAGTGGTTGAATGAATATTCTTGTGGTATGTCTTACAGAATTTGCTTTTCAGGTTGTGGCTTCTAGCAGTAAAGTATATATCATACTATCTGTAACAAGTGTAATCAACTTCTGCTAAGTGATAACGTATAATGTGATATATCTGAAGCCCTTACTGAATGCCTATAAGCCATATGATGCTGCTATGCCCTTTTTTTGTTTGAAAGAATGATGCTGCTATACTTTATTAATTGTGCGAGCTTCCTTCTTGGTTGCAATTCTTGATCCTTCTCTTTGGCGTGTTGATATCAAATTATCACTGTTCATATGCTCATGACAAATTTAAATCCATAATTCTCCAGATAAATATTTACTCCTATAGACCAAGCCTGCTATTTACTAGTAACTTAAAATTTGTGCCAGCAGGCTTACTGTTCATTCATCTTGAGTGTATGTCATTACAACATGCAAAAAATGACAGATGCTGATTATTTTATGTCATTCTTGATGATCATGGTGTCTTTCAGCTTTCACCCTTGAAGGAAAGGTTGGATATAAACATTTTGCTTTTCTCAGAAATACAAGCTTCATTTGATCTCCATATCTGCTGTTGGATATTTAGTTCACTCACTTTCCCACCTTGCTTTTCTTCCTCATATTTTGCAACCCCTTCTTTCTTGAGTCCATGCTAGCTGGGAGGCAGTTTTGTAGTTAAAAGGCATTGACACTTCTATTTGTTATTGGTAGTTGATGGCATTTTCTTCTTCCTTTCTAGATATCTGAATCTCTATTTAACCTGAAGCATTTTTGCTGGTTTGAAATTATTTCATATTGAGCTTTTAATTACTGTCAACAGGCTCCCCATTTGTGCTGTGGCAACTCAAGGGTCTGTGCTGCTGGAGCTAATTATCTGGAAGAGTCAGTTTGAGATCGTGAGGAACTGCTTTTGGACAAAAGTTGGTCAGATGCGCAACTCGTGAAGAACTGGATAGTTTTATGACAAAATGATGGTGGAAATACTTTCTAACTGTGACAAAATTTTCTACGTTTTCAGTCTTTTAGAAGCCGTAACAAACCAAATTGTCTGCAACATTATCATAATCTCTCCTCCTTTCCCTGCATCTTGAGGAGAGGTGACTTTTCCAGCTACATATGGGAAAGTGGAGATGTCATTTATAGGGAAGAGCAAATCGAAATCAAAGTTCAAGCAAGAGTTGAGCAAATTCAACCAGTCTGATAAAAGTCGGCCCTAGGATCTATTTTCTTAGACCTTCATATTGAAAGGGTCCCGCTGGGGAAGCATCAAATTGTAAAGAGAATCCACATGGAACGCGAGGCGAAGCATGACATTTCCGTACATCAGCATCTGGAATGTGGTTGCCTACTATTAAAGTGTACGAAGTACAAATTCTTTGCTAGTTGTTACACTTCGTTTATACAACCGCTAGGCAAGTTTATACCTTGAGATAGCTGTAGCCTGTATATGCTTTTTCAATCAAGATCCCACACAAAACTGATCCGACTTGTCTGTCATCTTCTTGTCTGTTAACAGCTTTCCCATCTTCTCCATTCCTCATTTTTGTTGATTTTTTAGTTTTTGCCACCATTAAAACAAAGCACAAATGCAGTGGTATTCTTTGAGAGTTTAGCTAATTCTGACAAGCAAAGATCAATCTTTTATTTTTGCCTTCTTATCTGATTCCGTGAATTCAGAGTGGGCACTAATATATATTAGCATAAAAACGACACTAACTTCTGCCTGAATTTTATTTTCAACTCTGACGGTCACTCCATATGACTGAATCTATAACCAGTATCATCCAATTCTGATTGTCCATCCTGTAAACTAACTATCTATAGCTAGATACTGTTGTGGCCTTCTGACAAGGTCAATAAACTCCTAGATGGAAAGCTTCTTCTTGTTTCATAGTTTAGCAAGCTGTTAGGAAAAGTAACCACCAAAACAATTCAGTCTCTTCTACCACCTACACTCCCCATCCACCTGCCTTTATGTGAAACTTCATGCAAGTCGCTACCCCAACTCCTAAGCTTCTCTTGCTTTCAGTCTATTGTCACTTGTGACAGGTAATGCTCCATTTGATATCTACCGCATAAAGACACATCGACGGTCCACGAAACTGTAAGATATACCCCCAGCATTCTCCCATACCCAATAAAATTTAAGACGGCAAAATGAAGAAAGTTACATACAGCAAAAAAGTTCCCAACATGTGACAGTTTTCAAACAATTAAATACCAGCATCACCTAACCTAAATTAATTACTACATAATAAACACTGGAAGGGCAGTGCAAGTTAAGCTGAAAACAAGAGACAGCATGTATTCCTATTAGGTTCTAAGTTCTAACTTGATGCTCCACATATTTCATAAGTTCCAAGCTTGTTACAACCAAAACTACTAGACACAGAAATCCAAGGGGAGACTTCAATTGTTCTAGTGCCAAGACTTATGAGCTGCTACATTGGACTTGGAACACTCAGCACTGCCAAACTTCAGCTCAAGTAGCCTGCATATTCTTCTTGCCAGCAGGGGCATTTTGTGGCTCTTCCAGTGGTGGCAACTTAGACAAAACCCAATCTGGCGATCTGTTAAGCCATAGCGCATCACCTGTTTCTTTATGCTTAAAGTCAGGCCATTTCGCATTCTTCTTGCCCACTCTGTTATCCCACCATTTGCTCGGATCTTCCACCAAACTCTTCCAAGATTCCTCGTCTTTAGCAACGCTCATATTCTTCTGTTTAGAGGCATAACCATCAAAATCCAACCTTTGAAGCCCTGACAAAACAAATTCGGGAGCTTTGTTTAGCCAAAGTGCAGTAGCATCATCCTTGTTCTTAAAATCTGGGTGCTTTTCCTTTACCAATCCTTTAAACTTTTGTTCACGGTAATCCTTCCAATGCGTTGGATTGTTCACAAGATCCCTCCAAACAGAGACCCCATCTCTCCTGGTGTCAGCATTTCTCAAGCTGGTCTGAAAGATTTTTGGCTCAAAATTCCCACTCGCTGCCGTCTTCCCTGAATACCTCTCACTGGCATCATTTTCATTTTCAGCAATTGTAGTTGTTGACAGAGTATTTCGACCAGCGTCAGACGCTGATTTTTTTTTGCTTTTGAAATCAAAAGCCTTTTTCTCAAAGCCTTGCACAAAGTTGATATTTTCAACCACCAGATGAAATTTCCCTTGACTCTCACTCAGAACAAAGGGCAATGGATCCTCACTCAACCGCCCAACCACGTAAACACAGTCGTTTTTCTTCACATGAGAGGATACAACGTGTGCCAAATCACCCTCAAATACCACAGGAATGTCAAAAGATTCATTTTCTTGGGAAAAAATGGCACCAGACAAGTACCTACCATCTGAGGTGGATTGAAACTTAATCGGCGTGGTGATGTGACCAATAAGATTCACTAAATTTGCAACCTTGGCTTGGAAGGGAATTTCACTTGGCCTCGGCCAAGCAGTCAATTCTTCTGACTCTTTCATGGCTTTTTGAAACCAAGTCGTCGAAGAAGACGATCCTGATGGTTCTCGTGGCGGCTTTTGGGCTCTGGGTTTTCTAGTTTGCGGGTTGTTGAGCCTATAGGTTGTGGAGTAATATGAAGACTGGGTGACGGAGCGGAGTGAAAAAGGGGACTTTCTTGATGGATGAGAAGAATGAGAAAGCTGGGATGTAATCGCTCGCTTAAGGAAATTCATGGTTTACAATCAAGAAAAGAATCTCAGGAAGACGGAGCATTCAAGAGCCAGGAAACAAATGATCACACATTAGGGTTTATGAAGGGATGCGGTTGCTTAAACTGCCATAGCTGCGCCGTGGCAGCAGCTTTATTTATTTATTTTTTTTTTGGTAAAAGCAGCAGCTTTAATTGATACTAGCATACTATGCTTATTTTCCTTCTTTTCTTTTCTTTTTTTTTAAGTACCCTTTCCAAGGATAGGGGTGTAACTGACCTGCTCGAGTTAGATTAGACCTGAGTTACAAAACTTATGCTCGACTTGGAGTTTGACTTGAGTGTGTTTGGATAGTAGATTATTTGGAATAATTTTATAAAAAAAATTAATATAACACTTTTTTGATGTGATGTATCTAAAATCAAAAGGTGATTGAAAATTGTGTCGACGATACAAGCAAAACAAAAATTTTTGGCCAAATAAGATTAATCCAAAATTGTTTTGCATTTCTCAAACACGAGTTCATACTCATCTACTTCAATTTATTTCGAGTCCAATTCATTTGCAATGATAAATGACAAACTACTCTCTCTCAGAATTTATTTCATTTGTGAGAAACGTTTTTAGACAAGCTTTAAGAAAAATGAAAAGAGAATGTTCATCCCAAAAAAAAAGCCGTTTTTTGAACAGATTTAACCTGTTCTTACTAAGCAGTAGTATTCCATTACATTTTTGTAACAAAAAATAAAAACGTTGTGATTCAATTTTACATACCCGGCTGCTCTGCATTTAAATAAACTGAGGTTAGAAATAAACCTTTCATGCGTTGATTGTTGACATAATTTTGCTCTTTTTATAAATATCTCGTTGCAGGAGCAGGACGTCCTCCTCAAAATCTTTTTCCTAGATTCATAAGATTTTTTATCTTTTCATTTCCAATCAATTTGACAGACTAATATAATCGATTGATTGCTAGAAATCAAAATCCCAAATCTTTGCATCAAACCGAAAAAGGGAAAGAAATAATTTTTAAAAAAAAATCGCATCAACAACAATAACAAACACAATTAATTTGATTAATTTTTTTTTAAATTAAGAAAGGGATAGCAGTAGCAAAGTTAATCCTAGCATTTACCAACATATATCTAAAAACTCTAACCAGAACAAATTATGGAGATAAAGAATGTCAAATTTAACAAGAAGACTTAATTTGATCTAGTGTCAACGGAACACTACACTTCAAAAATGAATTAATATTATATAAATTATATTTTTTGCATAAACATAATTTATATAAATTTATTAAGAACTTTGATTTATAAGGGTATAGCAATTTGATAGTTACAATAATTAGGATAGTTTCTAAGTTTTGTTAGAATAAAAAAAAGGGCTACTTATGGGTAGTTATGTCAACAAAACATGAGTAGATAATTAAGATAATAATTAGGATAGTTTCTAAGTTTTGTTAGAATAAAAAAAGGGCTAGTTATGGGTAGTTATGTCAACAAAACATGAGTAGATAATTAAGATAAAAATTAGTCTATATAAGAATAAAATTGAAAGTTCAAAAAATAAGCAAAAAAAAGAGAGAGAGAGAGAGGCTTACACCCACCTGCCACTCCTTTAGCTTTATACATAGTATAGAGTATCTATATCCATATTAAACTATATAAAAGGAGAAGTGAGGGTTCGGCATAAATAACTTGTGCCACTTTATGAACTTCCAATTTTTATCCTTATATTGTCTAAGATATGATTATCCATAACTATTTTAAACCTTAGCCATCTACAAATGTTAACAACATAACCACCTCTAAGCATTGTAACTACCAACATAATAATCATTTGATGGGAAAGAAAAGACTAAAGTACAAAAGTTTGCTTTAATAATGAAAATTTTACTCGTGCACTGTAAAAACCAGGAACAGGCACACGTTACACAGAACAGCAAAAATCATCCTCCACTGCATCCGCTGCTTAATCTATTCATCCTCATCTATTGGTTTAGTTGAAATAGCCTCTCTTTGTGGCCTGTGCTTCTTCCACTTGAGCTTTGGTAAAGACATGATCCAGGGAGGAACCTCACAGCCTGACGCTGCCATCACGTTAGCTATGTTCCGTAAATATGGAACATCAGCTTCGGTGTACAGCGTAACTGCCTCCCCGCTCCTCCCAGCTCTACCAGAACGACCTATTCCGGAGACAACAAACCAGGTATCACACATGATGAGACAAATAAATTGTCAACTGACGAAAATGAAAGATCAATTGTCCCGCCAACCATGCATCTATTATTATCCAATCAGGAGGTACATCAAGATCAAGTTACCTATTCTGTGAATATATGCTGCTGCCGAATCCGGGAAATCATAATTGACAACACAATTGACACCTTTAAAATCCATACCACGAGCAATAACATCTGTGGCGATCAACACCCATGTTTTCCCAGCCCGGAAGTTATTAACAGCATCCTCTCTCTAAAGGTGGATCAATAAGGATAACAATTCACGGGTCAACTTGGAATTTTATGGTTAACAACCTATCTATACACATACTCTGTAACCACATTATGAAAGCAGTCTCAAGTAAATAACAAATCAAACAGTGTTACCTGTACTTGTGATAGATCAGCATGTATCACATCAGCTCTAATATCATCAAATCTCACTTCATTATAAAGATTTTTGGCCCGCTCTTTGCTCTGGACAAATACCAGTACTGGTGGATTTAAACTCTGTTCGTGAGTAATATTTGACATGTTAGAACATCTCCGAAACCAAAAACAAAACAAGGACTTTGCATTAGTTGCTCAATAAATTTTTTGTAATTTAGCAGCAGAAGCAACCTAGCCACCAAACTTCAGAGTTTCCATCATCAGCAAATTCAATATAATAAATAGGTCGATCTCAATCAGGCAGTCACTTGACAAACTCTGGAAGAAGTAAAAGGAACCATTGAGCCCAATCCATGGAGAAGCTTGATTATTTCTGTCATTTCTTTGGATTTTTTCAAGGACAAAAGGCCACTAAAAAGTGGCATATTTTGCCATTGCAATCAGTTCAAGCTGTATACACACACAATTACATTATCCATCCAATTAGAAGTATTATTTGTTGGAATGTTTAATTTCTCTGCTAGTGTCTCTTCTCTTTTACTTTTATTTTATTTTAAGTTTTTTTTTTTTTTGCATAAAAAGAACTTGCACAATTATCATTTGCTCGTAACGTACATAGAAAGACATCACTGGCTAACATATTTACTAAAATTAGTAAGTTTCATGAGAGACTTAAAACACTTCAAAGCGTGTGAGGAGCTTACCTCTGCAAAGGTTTGACGAAGAGCAAGAAGCTTCCCTTCTTCACTTCCTACAAAAACCAGCTTTTGCTTTATTGATTCAGAAGCAGAATTTCTGCTCAAAAAAACAAAACACAAACATAAGTGAGACGTAGAAAGAAGCCAAGAAAACTGAATACGCTACTTCGACTCATGAAAGCAGGTGTTGACAACAAATTCTCACACCCAATAGGTGTACATTCCAAGAACAAACTTTCAAATAATAAATTTGCTAATAATTTCGCTAAAAGCTTACTAATACTCACTTCCGACCAATAATAACTCGGATGGCATCATGCATTATTGTACGAGCAAGCTCTTCCACCGTATCAGGCAAAGTAGCACTGAACAGGGATCGTAATATAGAAGGATTAGAGCATGCTTTAACCACTGAGTCAACCTGCTTCACCAAGCCCAGCTCAAATAGTTTATCAGATTCATCAAGGATGAGAAATTCAACCCTGCAAGAGGAAAAGGCCAAATTTAATACAGGCTAATTCATATTGTAAATTTGGCTATTATCACAAAATCATAACATGAAATTTGCTGGAGATTTCAAAATCGAATTTATGTTATAGAATTCCATTGAAGTTCAAAGAAATTTCACCACCCACAGAATATTGTTATTACTTTTCCAAAGCCAGAAAGAACACATAAATATCAAGCCGGTAGCCTGTGAAAGTCCCTTGTCAAGTTGCTTCATGCTTTTAACACGTAAGGGTTAATTCCCTCGATTACCAAATGATTTGCAGTCACATTAAGCAACAAGCTAAGGTATTCTGCAGAATGATCATCTCAAATCCTGCAGGTCTAGGAATCTCAGAGATCCAGGACTTCTGCAGCACCACACAGGAGCTACTATGAAGCCCATGCAGTAATCTAGAGATAAGCATTGCTTCCCCGTCTTCAAGTTTTCTATCTGGATTGTTATCAGAAGTCTCTACTGAAGAACTGTACTCATTTCTCCTCTTTAATAATGCACCACTAAAACAAAGATCATTGACTCAGGCAGATATACTCCACAGACTGTAGATGCCAGCAGCCATCAGGTGAAAATCCAAGCAGTCAATGTTTCAGCTTAGTTAAATTAATCACCCTTGAAAAGCAAGTCCTAGTGGAGTCAGTTGCTTATTTTGAAATAGTCATTTGAGGATATAGTCACACAAAATTGCTTTTTGAAGACCGCCATGTGCTATTACTAGTCATAAATGTCTTTGCTTTTGGTTTAGAACCACATGTTAGAAGTTACTAGCCTTTTACTTATGAAAAATCATTAAACATGACTCAGTCTGATGATTAAACGATACATGAGGAGGAATTAAACAATGCATGCTGAATTTATCAAATTTTCTGCCAGAAGGAAAGCATATACTAGAGATGAATCCACTTACTTGCTCAGATCAAGCTTCCTCTTACAAATGGCAAACTGCACGCGAAACGGTGTTGATATGAGTATGTCACAACGTAGTTTTGAAAAGTCGCAACCTTTAACAAGCTGTTTAGTCATTAGCTTGATACAGAACTTTCTCCCTTTAGCCAATTTCTTGCATTCTCTGGCTGTCTGAGCAGCCAATTCCCTTGTTGGGCAAAGAATTACTGCTCGAACACCATCTTTG
Organism: Gardenia jasminoides; assembly: GCA_013103745.1. Classification (NCBI taxonomy): domain Eukaryota; kingdom Viridiplantae; phylum Streptophyta; class Magnoliopsida; order Gentianales; family Rubiaceae; genus Gardenia; species Gardenia jasminoides. The sequence goes on from CM023103.1 coordinate 8,338,983, forward strand.
GAAGCATGCTGATTGTATGTAGTTTGAGCATCAGACTACTTCGAATTTGTGTTTTAAAGAAGCAATCTGAAATATATATCCATAAATACCTTGAGTTTCATCAGTATTGGACAAACAAAGGCAAACGTTTTACCAGAACCAGTGGGAGCACATGCAAAGCATTCCCGCCCCTAAATAGATTTGACTGCACAAGATCAGTTCTGAACCAAGATGTTTAGCAGTATCTCAAGTACTGATATGGACACCAAATCTTAAAGTGGACAGAATAAATAAATAAATAAATTAAATTAAATAAAAGTACCAAAAAAAAATGTCAACACAAGATGGATCAAATGAAAGATCATACAGATAGAAGAACAGGAATAGCCTGCCTTTGGATTGGTGTTGGCTCTTCAAATCCAAGTTCTGCTAGGTTCCGCAATATATATGATTTAGAACTAAACCTGCCAAAGGTAATATGTGCAACTGGTTTATTCACAAGGAAACAAATGATTGTAAAGACATGGAGACAAACATTATAAGTATAACAACTGAAGGGAGAATGACAATAGAAGACGACTAGAAACAGCACATCAAAGGAAAAGTAATGTACCTTGATTTTAACTCTGCAAAACTCCGAAGTGGTGAAGGAACATTACTCCCAGAAACATGAATATTGTGCTTCTTGCGGAATATTGCATCTCCCTAAACACCCACCAAATCATCAGAGGAAAACAAGTCAGATAAATGATTACTATCCCTACTCAATTTCCAAATAATGTCAAAATAAACCGCTTCTTATTGCATTAAAAGTCAAAACATTCCTCCACCTCTTCATTCTGTACTCCTAAAGAACATGATGAAGTAAAAATACAACGACAAGTGATGTATAACGATATAAGATAAAAGAGAACCTCCAATTGACGATAGTATTCCTTCTTTTCTAGCATAATTGCATTTTCAGCCCGTTGATCAACTTCATTGACCTTTCTGGATTTCGAGCTCTTGAAGACACTGAATCCTTCAACAGGATCTACATATCAATCCCAATGAAACCCAACAAACAAACCAAGTCATAAGCTATGGAATGAAGCCAAATGCTGAAACAATCCTCGGATGAAAAAGGAAAAGGGGAAAAGAAAGCAAAATTTCACCAGAACCAACTGCTTTCCTCTTCCTCTTCTTGTCAACGACATGCGTTTTCACACCTTCCTCCTCCTGGAATGCAGGAGTCGCATCTTCAATCAATTTCGGCTCTGCTCTTGGTGAATCATCATTCCTCTTTTTCTCCTGGAGCAACATTTGATTAAAACAGAAAAAAGTTTTAAAACCAATTTACCGACGAACAGCACAGCACGTATGCATATTCAACATGTTACTGCGAAAGAATGACCTTGAATCTGTCGAAAACAGCGGCGAATTTCTTGCGAGTGAAAGAGGTGCCGGAGAAGAGGAAAGAGGTATCTCTCTCCGCCATGGAAATCGACTAATTAATGGAGAAGTGTAGTATCAAGCAGTACGGTAAGTCACAGCAATCTTCTAGCTTTTCAACGAAGAACCCAACGAGCTATCGGAAGGGGAGTATCACTGGGCTAGAGTAGTTCTAGGGTTTTAGCACGCCTTGGAAGGTTTTAGCCTTTTTAGAGAGGAGGAGGGGTGTGAGGGGGAGATCAGTAAAAACACTCTCACTACTAGTTATTTTCTTTCACTCAATTCATCTCTTTTTGGTTTATTCGTAATCCTCGATTTTTCTAATTTCTTTTTGGCCCAATCAGAATCACGATTTTAGGCTTCTTGTCTCCTTTTCTCTTTTCAACATACTATCAAGTAAAAAATATTTGAGAAAAATATATTGCTATCCAAAAAGTTCCGTAAAACATAGATATAATTTTTTTTTTTATTTTTTTTACGTCATAGCTTTACTACTTTATATCTTACCAAGCTCAATCAATTTTGTAGACATTTTAATTTAACGCTCTAATATTAAGTTTTCCTCAATCCTGATAAAATAAAAGAAGCCATCAATATCATTGAACTTTAATAAATTAATCAGGTCAGTGTTTGAAAGGATCCCAATTGCAGTTTAGCCAGCAAGCCCCATTTGTCTTGCAAATCCCGCCTATAGGCTTGATTTTCAACTTATGGTCCGTTTGGTTGGACGTAAAATATTTTTCTAGGGAAAATATTTTCCATGGAAGCTATTTTCCTAGAAAATCATTTCCTTCTTCATAATTTTCCTGTGTTTGGTTAGTTAGTGAAAATATTTTCCAAATTCATTTTTTCCTTAATTTTCCGCTGTTTGGTTAGTAGTGAAAATATCTTCTAAGTTCTTTTTTTGGTGTTGGTTGATGTGTTTCAAATGTTATTCTACTTTCAAATTTTAAAGGCCCTACCAAATTTTTGTTCCTTGCTTTCATTGGACAAGACTTTCACAATAGCAAAACAACTATACTACAAGTCAATGGAAGCATATCTTCACTAAAAGAGCTTAAAAAAAAAATTTTTTTTTTGGGTTCAAGGGAGGCTCCAATAAAAGAGCAAATTATCTCCAATAAAGCTGCATTCAGTTTATGCAAGAAAAGCATCCAAGTGAGTGCTGTGTGTGACAAGAAATCCTCAGGGTTAACTTCAAATAGACCACTACATTATGAAACAAAAATTTTGAATTGAATCCCTCAAAAGTTGGTTCCTGATTGGTCCTGTACATCCAAATACTAATGTTTGACTCAATCAGCTAAGGGCCTAGGACCATAACATAGTGCACTACAACAATTTTTGTAGTTTCTGACTGCTATTCCTTCTGCCATTTTCCTTTTCTTTTCCTTCATTTCATCTACCCCAGACCCAGCCATTCCTACACAGTGCAAACTCCGTCTTGCAAAGGAGCTCGCATCTACAATATCACCATGACTATCAAAATGCAGCCAACACCCAAAATGCAACAGTTCCTGCCACCCTTCCCCCAAGGTAATCATTGAATACCTGATGATCTGCAAACACATACCAAACCATTATATTAGAGCTAATCAACTGCCACAATGCTGCTAGTTAGGAATATCTAATCCTCCATGCTTTTTCATACATATACATTCTTAATATGGACTCGAAAACCATTACAGGCTTCCTTTGAAAGGGAGCATCGTGAACTTTAAAGAGATAAAATTTTTGATGCAATTTGGTTAAATAAGATAAAAGAGAAATTACAGAAACCAAACTAAGGCCACCAATTAAAACAGTCAACTACAATTACGGGCAATCAAGCAATTTGTCCTTGAATTCAAACTTCTACGGAGGATCATAGCCATTACATAGAAGCTCTATAAATGCACTAACATCCACCTGGACCTAATTAATTAAAAATATAAATGTCAAAAGAATATCTATATAGTTGTTCAATAAAAAGGAAGGAACCACGGTTCTGACATAATAGTAATGAATCCATTCGTTAATCACAAGATACCATGGGTTACTTTTTGATATTTTATCATAAAACGCCCCAATCTTTCTTGAACCTCCCGAGATGGGTGGCTTGTAATCTGTCTCTCATCGGAAAAACACATTATATCCTAGCATGATTTTGGATATGGTCTCCACTTTAGATTTAGTTTATTAACACTTGGTTATCCTAATCCAAGAAGCCCAAAATGCAAAAGACAATCATGAATGATAAGACTTCCAGATCTAAACCATGAATTACATTGACCCCCTGAATTTATACTAGTTGCAAAGAATTTCCTAAGTAGTTACACCAAAGAAAGAGAACAAATGGTTAAATTGCAAAACAACCAACTTTCAATTCCGAAACATATGACATAACGATGACCAAAGAAATTCTCTCAAAAGGATTCACAACCAGCATCCTAATCAGTGAGGGCAAGATCTAATAATTGACAGATTCAAATTGTAAACATATCAGTTTGAGCTAGCGATTTACAAGTAGGATCCAATTAAATCTAAACCCAACAATTAGAACGAAAGTTCCTAACCCTGTCTCTAAGAAATCCTTAGACCATCTGTAGTCATACAACTTGGGGTTTCTTTCTTGTTGAACACAAATTACAACATTGAACTTCAAATAACTGTACTAAATTAAAACACAAACAAAAGAACTTGGTAGCAGTAAGCTAGAATTTCACAACAGCGAAAGGAAGAGTTGCCCCTAGCCAAATCCAATGAGAACACTACACAGTTACCACCTAAGCAAACAAGACAAGTATTAAAGGCAAGAAACAGAGAACCATAACCAAGTTTAGAAAATAATAATAATAATAATAAAATAAAAGAAGCTAAATTGGAAAGTACATTTGCAAGGCAAGACCAGCTAAGGACAAGGTCAATAAGATAATCGTGAGCAAAACAGAAACTATCTATGTGAAAGTCTAGCAATTGGTGAACCCAACACTCCAACAGGCTGGGAGTGCGTAGAATAGGTGCAGAATTTCCTGTGTTTTTGAACACCTTAACAAAACATTTGTTATAATGGAGATAATCAGCAAGGATTTTGCAAAAGCAATGGGTCCGTGGCATTTCTTTTCTACAGGAAGGGTAACTAACAAATAACATTTTTCTCCAATGTTCATCATAACAAAAGTTGAATCCCAAGAAGAGAGGGTAAAAAATCTGTAGATCATTCAAAATAGTGAGTCGGAGAAGTTCTTGTAAAGTTTGATACACAATTTGACTGAAGTTCTTCAACTCATAAAAAAAAAAAAACTCAATTATCGACCACATCGATAAAGAGACATATGTAACTCTTTTTGTGGACCAAAGTTCACATATGTCATCAACCTCAAATTTTGTTGGAAGAAAGCAGAACAAACGCATGGGCATTTATGGCTAGACCTACAATTAGTCCAGTAATTATAAGAAATTGATGGGATGCTAAACCAGAGCACCAAATTCATCAAAGATTTTTTTCTTTTGCAAGAAAAGACGTAAAAGAAAATCAATGGGATGCTAAACCATCCCATTGAAAGAATTCTTGTTCCATTAGGCCCTCATATTTACATTTTCATTAAGGCTTTTCACAAACATCTTTTATGCATAAACAACCATCCTTCATTTGATTAACTTGAATTAAAGCTAAGCCAAAAATTGCCACACAATGCATTTACACTACGAATACAGACTAATATACAAATGTACTGAATTTGATCATTTTGTATGTATATAGGGGGGATACTATCTAATCAAACCCCGTATCCTAGAAATAATGTCGCATGAAAATCAATTCTCTATACTAAAAATTAAAATCAGAAGCCAAAGCCATTATGCCACCCATAGCCCTTAGCACAAAAATGAACTGAAAAAAATACATAAAATACAAAACACAAAACCCTTTGTGCCAGGAAAAAAGAAAAAAAATCAGCAATGAAATTAAGATACACAGAAAGGTTAAGAAAGTGAGAGCAAAATTTGCTTGAATAAGAATATCCCATGAGTGCATGAGAGGAAAGAATGAAGAAAATAAAATGGGGAAAATTGGTAGTGAAATACCTCTGAAACTTTTTCGGCTAGAGAAGCAGAGAATTAACGGAAATTCCAAGAAAGATCGCCACAGCCACAGGAATAATGATGTAGGAACTATGTATTAGAGACAATTTTTTCAAGCTTATTGAGGTTTTCAGACTTGTTGAGGTTTCTATCAGAGGAGGCGAAAGAGAAGAGGTTTTAAGAAGGAAAATAACTTCACTCAAATAGATGAGGAAGTTATTTTCAGTGTTTTGGGATAAGTGATTTTCCCTAAGAAATTGTTTTTCCAAATTAGATGTTGTCCAAATAGAGGAAAATTTGGAAAACCTTTTCCGAAAAACGTTTTACATTGAAACAAACAGACCGTTAAACGTACAGATTTTCAGGCCTCAAAACCTTTTAAGAAAATCAGCTGAACTAATGCTCTTCTTCATGATGGAGAAACAAAGGATCCAAGAATTGACTCTTAACTATCTTCATTTGCTGCCTCAATACGACCATCCCGACAGAACAATATATTGGATTTGTTCTCGGTTGGGATTCAAATCAGGTGCCCTTCGTCAAAACTGTAAAAATCTCACTCGTCAAAAGTCCAAACGAATCTGTCCAACCTTCTGCGTTTCATGATTTCATCAAGCAGCTAATAAAGACAAGCAGAAATGAGTTTTCATGCAGTGTCTTTTCTGCGTACAACATTTTTACAACTGGTTCTATGCTAAGGGGAGGGGGGGAGAGGAGGGGAATGGACCCATCTCAGCAGAGTCAAAAGGACCTTTTTTCACTCTGTTTTTACACCAACCCCGCATTAGCATTTAACTGAAATCTAACCATGTTTCTATGGAATTAACTTGCACAGATGGAAGAGACAAGTCTATCACACTATTCTAAGTCATACATAGGGTTGGCAGATACAGATCATGGTAGTTCAGAAACAGATGGAAGTTTATCTTCTACTCATCATCGACGCCATAGTCCTCCCCAAAGTACTTGTCAACTAATTCCGTTGCCATGCTCCTCAGCTCTTCATTTTCATGAAATTGGAATCTTTCCATTGCATCAATACCATCCTCTTTCTCAACCAGTTTTGGGCCACTACCATTAGGCATACCCCTCAGGACCTGTTATAAACAATAATAAAATGATTTAAACAAAAGACAGCTAGAAGCCACTTCATCCAGTTATCAACCACTATCCCCTTGCTCATGTCAACCGTCCTCCTGTGTAACTCATAAACAATAGCACAAGGCATGCAATATTTGAAGTTCTCAGTAAAAAGTCAAACTCAGTTTATGCCAATACAGAGGCCAAACAATGTAAAGTAACGGACAGTCCAACTGGTGGTGGCTGTGACAATACACTGACTGACCAAAATTCTCTCAGTCTGTTGATCAAGATTACAAAGAGTCAAAGTATATGCTTACCAGTTCAATAAATTGAAGCCCCAGCCTTGCTGCTTCAATGTCAGCAGATCTGACAAGATCGATGAAACCAGGAAGACATCCATTGCTAACAAGGGAAACCAAGTAATCTGTAATTAACTTTGGCCTCCCAGGACCTTCTGGTGGGGCAACACAGAGATTTCCAATTACATATGCCACCTCTTTTCTTATGTCAAAAGGTGCCGTCACAAGAAGGTGTAGTAACAATGGCACTGCTTCACTAGAATATACCAATTTCTTGTGCTCAACAGAGCCAGCTGCTATGTTAGATAAGACCCAAGCTGCTTCCTGCATAGAGGCATTCCTTGTCAGAACTAGACCAAATTTATATGTTGCAATAATAAAAGACATACCTTCTTCACGACTCGGTGCTCACTTTTCAGACATTTAATGAGAGCAGGAAGGATGTTATCTGCAATTGTCTTGTGCATTAGTAATTCATGGAGATGTGCTTTTTCTAACAGATAAAAGGAATGCCATCAAAAAAGTGGGAACTAACCTGTGATGTTTTGTCCAATAGCAAGTACAGTACTTGTAACATGGGCATCACCAGCCACAAGATTACCTATACTGCGTAGAACCTACACAAAGACATACAGCTTCAGGATGGGTATTGGGACCAAAAATGCCTCAAAGAGAAGAGAAAATAAAAAGATAAGCAGTGTAGATAAATAAAGAAGAAATATGAGAGAGGAGTTCGTTCAGAAAGAAGAATTTACAGCATATATGTCATTCAACTCTATGGATGCAAAGTTTTCCCCTTGCACTTGCACAATAACAGATTTTCCTTTTCCTATTTCTGTTATATGTGTGAAGGGTGGAAGGGCAAAAATTACGGTATTTCTGCAATGTATACATTTACATGTGGATATACTAATGCAAAACAAGGGAATGGCAAAACCATGCACAAATCGCAATAGCATGAGATATCTGAACTAGAACAGTTGAACACAAAGTAATCTAGCGTTCAGCAGTTGAGACACATGTATTCTGATAGCATATATGATGTGCTAAGGACTTGAACAATTGTATAAAGGTCCATTCACTAGGGAAACTTATCGATGCGCAAAGCTCACAGACCCAAAACCTAAACAAGATCTTCATATTCTTCTCACCTTACCCGCTAATTTCAATAAGATCAATCTAACCCTGACATGAATGGAAAACAAAAAGAAAAGAAAAAGCAGTTTTCATCTTACTGGGATAAGAAGTTGCAAGCTATTTGAGATTCCCAATCTTTCAACAAGTATCTGAAGTAGATTACTCTTCACCAGCATACTTGTAGCAACATTCGAAAGTGCAGAGAGATACACAACAACCCAAGCAACTTCTGTTGCCAACTCTTCATCGCTGTTCATAATGAGTATATCAACATTGGCATTACACCAAGATTTTTTGTGCCAAGATGAAAAAAAAGAAAGAAAGAAAGAAAGAATTAAAGACAATGACGCTGTAAACTTCATGCCTTGCTTGGAAGGTCACCAAAAAGTTATGCCTCATTGGCATCAACCATGAAAGGTAGGTATCATCTTTTGCCAGTTTTCTATGGAGCCCACATTGAACGCAAGGCTATTAAGTCAAGTATCTCACTGATTTCCAGATATTAATGAAGCAATAAGAAAAATTTTGTTGAATCATTTACCAAGGAATTTGCATGAAACAAGCTTCTGGCCAACAACTGCTAAAATAGCACCTAGAATTACGTAGACAATCACATGAGGTATTCTTCTCCTAACTAGGAAAGATATTCGCTCATGTTACTGACTAAGCTATTTGCTTTCACTAATCAGCTGAATGCAGGAAGTACAGAATTTCTATGATTACAGGAAGATTAAGTGAATACAAGTATCTTGCACCAACAAGGAAAGCAAAGTATAGGTTATTTGCTAAAGGAAAGAAATTCAACAGTAACTACTCCTCTTTAATTATGATGAGAACATCCTGAGTTAGGTATGACAAAATGACAACCTAGATTCCTAATTTAAAGTGATTGAACCAAGCTAATGAAATAACCAAAAAAAGAAGAAATGGTACTCTAGAACAACTTACGCATTCTTCAAATGCTGAAGAATTGCCTCTAGAACGCCATCCACTCTTATTAATTCTGTTGCAGCTTTAGGATCTGGTCCCTATGTTAATAGATTCTGAGATTGTATCAGAGAATCATATAACCATCAATACTATTGAATGCCGTCAAGACATGCTGCATGCTGAAATCTATGAGGTCAAACTATGAGCAAGCATAAAAAAGTGACTATGATTGCTATAACCTTCACATGTGGATATGGTTAGAGAATTCCCAGAAATCTTCCTCCACATGAAACAGTTTAAGCCCAATAAATCCAAAAGTGCAACAAATACATATTCTTTGAACGAGTTAAAAAGTTAAAAGGTCTGAGAACCTTTATCAGGTTTGACAATGCCCAAGCAGCTGTTCTCACAGTTGAACCCTTGTTTCGCAGCATCATTCTTGCAAGAGAAGGAAGGGCTCCTTGTGATAGCAGAATATTTCTTAGTTCCTCCCCTTCACCAGCAACATTACCCACTGCCCAAGAACACTGCTCTGCTACAGGTAAGGAACTCTTTTCTGCACAAAAAATGCATTCAAAATGTCGAAGACCAGAGTATGAAAAAGATCTAATGGTAGTCTGAAGGAAATAGCATCTTGGCCTTACTTTAAAAAAAAAAAAAAAGCAAAAGAAACAACGGAGCAAAATATTATCCAGAAGACTGTAAAAGCAAGCCCAGGTAAAGCGGAAAGCCATCTGTATTAGAAAGAGAAAAACAGAACTTTAACTTGATTGCAAATGCACATGCACACATGACTTTTTGCATGTTTGTTTTTGAGCAAAGTAGCGTGTCATCTCCATGCATCACTCCTTCCAACTTTTTGAATTGTAGAAGAAAATCTTATTACATGGAAAGAACAGAAAAGGAAAAACAATCAATGTAATCCATTTTATACTACAATATACTAACTAGTAAGATCTAATGCTCGAAACTCATGCACTACAGAACATTCATTGCAGCATTAACAAAAGATAAAAATGGCTTTTCATGCCACAACTCAAAATGAAAATTCATGAAAAGGGCCTAAAAGTTTATGTATACAGGGTCAGAATTGCTAATATTGATGGCCACATTGACAATTCAATCAGCTATCATACATTCACTGAAAAATAACCTCACTGGTAACCAAAAATAAACCTGTTACAAGCAGAAAATAAGCAATCAAACTATAGCATCAGTACTAAATATTCCCCAACACAATGCCTTACACATCAAGAAGTCCAAAGAACAGCTTGAAATTCTTAAAACTATATCTCATCTTCAAGAGTTCTCTATTTGCTCATGGCATCTCATATTAGTGTACGTTCAACACCAGTAAACAAGTTAGGATTATGAAACCTAAAAAACTACGGAGTGATAGATTCGAATGTTTCATGCTTTGGGGCTGTGGTTTGAGGGAAGGGTGAAGGGAGCTGTTGTGAATAAACAACACACTGCAACCACCAACCTCCAAGGTGAGCAATAAGCAATGGCAATGCAGGCAACAATTCTTTCGTTTCTTCAGGTTTTCCTGTTGCAATGTTTGTCATACACCAAGCAGCCTCAAGCAACTGCAAAACAGCAAAAGATGTCCAACATACATAAATGTTAACGACTGAAAGAATTGGCATCTGGTAATCTTTCTGGATGTTTCCATTAAATATAGTGCAACAAAAAATGAGCATATGTAAGTTGACAAAAACTTCTCCAACGCAAAAAAAAAAAAAAAGAAAAGGGTCCTTCGATTCACTTCAATGTCATCAGCAGATACATTTGGAATGAAAGAAAATCTAGTTCCCCTGACGGAGAAAATTAATTCAAAATGCAGATGGATTTGGACCTGTTCTTCTGGAGAACCAAATGAAAGACACTGAACAAGTAGAGGAATTGCTCCAGCCTTTATGGCTGCTTCAATTGGAGGAAATTCAGATCTAGACAACAAGCGTCTTACTTCACGAAGAGCAGCCACTCTTTTCTGCATTGCTCCTTTACCCCTAATAGTTATGCAAATATCTTTGTTAGCACATGATCACACCCCCAAAAAAAAAATTATTGAAACATCAACTGCAAATAAGATCATCATAAACTAGCAAGCTTGAACAAAAAAAATCTTGATGAATCTAATCTGATACAAACTCTACCAGACAATCCCCCAAGAAAATGCTTAATTATTGTTGGTTTGAATAAATAAGGAGCAATATTCGAGAGTTCTTACAATATTTATTAGCATATAGATCACCTTTTCCGTCTACACTACCTCTATATGTATCCCAATCATGCTAAAAACAATCCTTTACTCCGTTGCCTACCCCTAATCTCACAGAATGAAGTATCACCAGAGTTATTAACGCGATGAACCCCTTGAAAAGTGTTGACAATTAACCATATGTTAAAAGGAAAAAAATTGTCTAACATACTCGTAATAAAGCAGACAACGGACATGAACAGCATGTGGATATGAAGCTAGTCAAATTATTTGAAGGCAGATCCTCAAAAAAACACCAAAAAAGCCAAGTGTTGGAGAAGTAAAATCAAGTAAACTAGGGCAAAATATCCCAATAGACAGAATAAACTGATATGACAATCTACTAAATAGCAAAGTTGGGACCAATTAAACATACTGAAGCAACATAGCAAGTTTTAAGTCTTGGACCGCAGAACAAGTTTGAGCCTCCAAAATCGATTGCTCCGCATCAATCATCATATCACCGCCATCATCACCATCATCATGAGTAAGCTGGTCATCACCCCCACCACTAACTCCAACTCTGCAGAGGCGCTTCGTCCGCACCACTGCTTCCCTCCTTTCTTTTGCCACCGTAATAGCATGCTTCCGTCTCCTCTGCGCCGCAACATTCCCAACTGATACACCACTTCCATTATCATTGATTTATCAACACCATGGTAAAAGACAAAAAATAAAAAATAAAACAACAAACTCTTTGGCGGCAGCTTTAAAACAAAAAAGAAAGAACATTTTCAAGATTCCAAGAAACGTCAGCTGATTTTTTTTTTTTTTTTGGTGAGGAGAGGATAGAGGAGCCTTGCCTGAGGACTTGATGGGGTCTCTTCTGGGAGCAATTTCATCCGCCATTTTGGCTTTGTTTAGTACTTCTTTCGGATGTAAAGTTAACAAAAAAGAAAGCCCTTCCCGAGGGGGCGAGCTTTCAGCGGAGTGAAGGGGAGCTGCGAGAAGTGGGGCTTTTAACTTTTCAGTTGCCAATTTAAAGGTGAACAGGAATTTCGAAATAGCTGAATCGTACTCCTAAAACAGCAAATATGTAGCCGAATGCAGTCGTATCCCCCTCCTTGCGCGCTTCATTTGTTAGTCATATGCTGATTGCTGCGTGGGCATGTAATGACTGTGCTTTGAGGAAAGAGGCTGACATTCAGGCTTTAGTTGGGAGCTTAGTAGATGTTAAAAAAAAAAAAAGGATTTTTCTAAGGGATGCCATTAGGCATTCATTAATACATTTAAATTCTACTTAATCTATTTTATATACATGTGTGTATGTATATATATACACACATATATACATTCTAATAATTATTATTTTTCCTTATATTTATACGCTTTTCCTAATAATAACTTGTCTTTTCAAATTTTTAACACATGAACAGCACCTATTAGACACATTTATAAACGAAAGGTTGGCGATATTTCCAAAGTAATAATATTCCTACTAGAGCAAATTTTTCTCAAATGCCAAAACTACCGTCAATTAGTCAACTTTATATATTCTTTTTGATTTTTTTAGATTTATTAAACATAATTTACTCCTCTTTTTCTCTTTCCAATTAAAATTTTTTCCTACTCACTCACATTTCCCCCTTCTCTCTCATATCAACTAGCTTATTTCTCATGCATTAGCACGGAATCATTTTGATATTCAGTGTAAAATTTTAATTGAAAGCTCAAGTACTTATTTTAAGTAATAGAATAAGGAATCCAACTAACAATAATAAATATTTAAAATAATGAAATGATATACCCTATTTAGAATTTGAATCTGGAACAAAGTTTAGGCATGAATGTTGAAGTGGAACTATAAATTTTTGAATTAAAGATCGTGATCATTAAATTTAATGCGACAATGATAACAAACAATTAAATCAATATTGAATTTAAATTTCTTCATCCCCACCCCATTTAAAATAGGGGGAGAAAAATTATCCTGCCTCGACATCTATCCTGCCCTTACCCTGCCTTATGACTCTCCCTACGGGTTGGGTGTCCATAGTCACTCGTTCTCGTTGCCATTCCTGAATATGGATGGATAGATGAGATAAGATGAGATGATAAATATTGTTTTTCAAATTCTGTATTTTAAAAATTTAAAAATTGGGAAAAGTTAGGAGAAAAATAAAAGAATAAGTGGTGAGAGTTAAAAATAGAGAAAGAAAATAAATTAACTTGGGAAAAAATGAAGAGCGAGATAGAGACGAATTGTTGAGTGAAACTTGGAGAAATTAGTGGAAATATTATCAAAAACATTATCATGAGAGAAAAAAGAATAAAGACAGAGGGAGAGAGAGAAGTGGCTGAGTCAAACATGGAGATATTAGCGGAAAGATTATCGAAAATATTATTATGATAAAAAAATGAATAAGGGCAAAGGTAATAGGAGAGAGTAAATTAGCAAATTCTAAAACGTGTAAATGACGAGGGAGAGAGTATAGCAAACTCACTGTATCAAATACCCGCATCAAAAATAGATGAGAGTGGAGAGACAAATATGAAAGTACGATTTTTTTATATATAAATTGGTCCTGCTTTTAATAATTTATTGTATACTATTTCTACATGCTCTTATGTTTTTTATTTTTTATAATTTTACTCAAAAGTTTTTTTTTGAACGCAACATAATTTAACTCAAAATAAATAATAGTTTAAAATGAAAATGATAAAAAAAAAGCTTTACTTTGCCTTCAATATTCATGTGTTATACAACATATTACAATTTTAAATTATTTTCATCTAATTATTAGAGAATATGAATATTTGATAGAAATGAAGTCTTACATAATAAATTTGAGTACTTGATAAAAGATAAAAGTCAAAACTTACATGAAAAGTATAAAAAATCGAGTTTTAATATATTAATTACTTAAAAGCATGATAAACAAGCATAATTTGAAGAAAAATTCATGCTACATCTAAATAAAAAAAAAAACTAAAGCATTGAGTTACAATGATATCATAGTTTTAAACTGAAATTTGTTGGAGTTAAATGAATTTCTTTCTATGAAAAATAAATAAATGAATAGATAAAAGTTTTAGAATCAAAATAAAAAAGGCAAGAGCATATAGAACAAAAAACATACAAGAGAAAATTAAGGTAAAAACCTTTGTATTTAATTATAAAATAATAGATGCATTGTGTGTGAATAATAAAGAGAGAATGAGAATAATAGGAAGAAGAGCGAGAGATTCTAAAAGAAAAATTCTTAATTAGAAAGAGAGAGGAAAAAATGAGTAATTAAATGCATAATGGATTATAGGAATATCAATGAACATATATAAAATTGATTAATTTAAGGTAATATTGGCATTTGAATAAAAAATGTGATTTCTTAGGAAAATAATTGATCTGGCAATAAAGCTTGTCGAAAAGAAATGGGAGTCCTACGTACATCTAAAATTACCTTGTTAGTTAGAAACAAAATACATCTACACCAAAAGAGATTGAAAATTGGTGCAAAATTTGCTCATGTGTCATCCATCCAACTGTTTTTTAAAATGAATGATGAAAAATTCATTTGGCAAAATGTGAGTGACGTTTTGAATGATTTTAAAAAAAAAATATTGTACCAATCATCTCTCACATATTATTAATGTGAAATTTCAATCTCCCAAAATCAAAACATGAAAATCTAGTCTCTATCAAATAGAAAAGACTCATTTCTATCGTTGGTTAAATTTTTGATGAAAATTTGGCAAACTATTGGGTTCAAATGTCTCATGGGTCTTGATCTCAGGATCTTAGAAATCATTGGATGTAATTTAAGAGTAATTTTTTTTAGTCTTATGAAGAAAATAATGTAGGGAATTTATAATTTTGAATTTCTCGTGTGATCATTTGATTTGTTTTCATGTGTTGATTTTTTTATTTGAAATTTGAGACATGCTTGAAAGATTTGGAAATTTGATCAGTGTCAAAATAAAGTTAAAAAAAAAAAAATTGTCAAGATAACTTTCCCACGAATTAGGTCAGAAAATCTACAAAACTCCAAAGGTCTGACCAAGGACCAAAGGCAAGCATTCTATTTTTGTTAAGAACTAAAATCTCTCATTTTAATTTTGAGGTATTAAAATTTCACATAAATAACATGTAAGGGACGATCAGTGCAATTTTTCTGAAGAAATCTACTCCTTTTTGCGTCCAACCCAAAATGGAAACGAATTGGCAAGCCAACGACCCGCGAGGCCACGTGTTAGTAACTCCGTGGCTGCTCCGCACTCCCCCGCCTACACCTTTCTCGTCCAAATCGTCAACAGTTTCGGCAGGGAAAAAGAAGGGAAAAAAAGGTCAAAAAGAGAACCCATCAATCAAATCTCAAATTTGTCATCACAATTGTTTATTGAGCTCCCTCATACACTTTGCTTTAGTGCATACTACATCTTCGTCGCTCCTCACTTCTGAGATCTGACTTCGATAAATCGAATTTTAATTAGTAAAATTTCAATCAGTTCTATTCTATAAACATCATGTCCGAAATACCTGCTCACCCGACCCTGAAAGCAGTGACACTAACCCATGTTAGATACCAAAAGGGCGATCAATTCGGCCATTTTCTGGCATGGGTTTCATTAGTCCCAGTCTTCATCAGCTTAGGTGGCTTCGTCTCTCACTTCATCTTTCGACGGGAGCTGCAAGGGATGTTCTTCGCTCTTGGCCTCCTGATTTCCCAATTCGTTAACGAAGTCATCAAGACATCCGTCCAGCAAGCCCGCCCCGAAACTTGTGCTCTCCTTGAGATGTGCGATTCTCATGGATGGCCTTCTAGCCACTCTCAGTACATGTTCTTTTTCGCAGTCTATCTTACTCTATTGACATATAAGAGATTTGGGATCTTGGTTAGAAATCAAATGTCGGTTGTGCTTCTCCTGGTTTGGCCTTTGGCGATCTTGACCATGTATTCGAGAGTTTATTTGGGATACCATACTGCCGCCCAGGTCTTCGCTGGGGCTGCTCTGGGAACTTTCCTTGGTGGGCTGTGGTTTTGGGCGGTCAATTCTGGCCTCAGAAGTTTCTTTTCGGTTATTGAGGAGACTACTTTTGGGAGGTTCTTTTATGTTAAAGATACTTCGCATATACCCAATGTGTTGAAATTTGAGTACGAGAATGCCAGGGCCGCCAGAAAGCATGTTTCTTATAAACGAGCTGACTGATCATTGACTGACAAATTGGGTAAGTCTCTGTTTTGATATGTAGCTGTTAAAATTTTGTTTGAATTATATCTGATGCTGCGGAGTTCCTTCGGTTGTATGTGTTTGAGAAAGTTGATAGATTCATATTGAACTTTCCGATTTCTGTTCTGCGGCGTTACACTTGTTCTTCTACATGCAAAAATCTGCACAGTTTCGTTTCATTGTGGTTTTCTCATTGTGAAAATGAAGGATGTGCAGTTATAACCATCATCAACCATTGTAATTGATTCATCTTGCTTTCAGTTAGGTTGAAGTGGAAGTATTTGATTATCAGAGCCATGTTGAAAACTGCGCATATTGTAGAGATTCTGATAATAATCGTGTCATGGTTGAAGAGTTGTGGATGCATTGAGGTTTCTATTGAATAGTGAGTGGTAGAAGTCCGTGTGACCAGATGTTTACACGTAGGTGTGCATATCTGGATTTTAGGATTAAGAAAGTGAAATTTTGAGTGATGTAGCTCTGAGCATCAGATGGAGAACTTCCTCCTTTCCCAGGTATTGATAAATAGGTTGCAAGCTTTCTTCTGATGATTTTTTATTTTATTTTATTTTAGTATAAAGTCACTTGGATGCATCTAAGTTCAGGATAGCTTGATACTTGGACATAGATGATTTGATGAGCTTAATGAAAATTAATCAGGTCTTTGACAGTTGGATATTTGCAGGGGAGAGTGAAATGTTTTACCTACTTAGATGCTGAGCTGTTTTACTTATTTGGTGCAAGTATTAAATCTTGTGATGGAATACCAACTTATTCGCCTGGTTGGTCTTACTAAGTCTAAAGTCATGCAGTTTATGTGTATCTCTGCTCACAAGTCTCTTTGATTTCAGGTTGAGCCAGTAAGACATCCATGTAAATTGAAACTTTTAATCAGAAGTTAAGTAGCATAATGGTGTGAAATATCCTTGTATCTTTTTCATTTGTGATGAGTTTCTGGATATGCTAGCTCAAAATTCATCCAGCTAAATGTGCTATGTATTTGTCAGTCAGCTCAGCTCATTTTACATGACTTGTAACAGAGAATGGTCATTGCTAAGCACCCTCGTACCTGCCAAATTGCTACAATTCCCTGGGATAATTTGTATGACTTTGACTCATGCAATATTCCTAAGCATGTTTGCTGTGTTGGTTGGAGAAAAAAAAATTTTAAAAAAAACCCCCTTGCAAAAAAATGTTGTTCTAGAGACCTGCTGAGCTGATGTAGTGTAAAGTGATTGTTTTTCATTTTATCCCTTTCGTTTCATCTTTCTTGGAAAAAAGAGCTCCTAAACATAACATTTCTTCTGTACTTAGGTTGGCTAGAAAATGCTTATTCTTAGGTAACCATTTATGTTTGTGATTCTTGCCTTTACCAGGACATGGTCTTTAAAGCTTACTTTGACTTCAGAAGTCCATTTGGTCAGCTTTTATCATGGCATAGAACTGATAGCTCTAATTTCGTCTATAAATTGTTTGAAAGATGGAGCCGTTCATGTCATGTATATGCTGGTGAACTACCCTAGAGTTTTAGATATGAACTACCCTCAAGTTTTAGATACATGTTTTGATCTTGGTATCTTTGTTTTCTTTGCCAGGTGAAGCGCTTCATGCTTTTGATCAAGGATTTTACTTTTGCTTGACAAGGTGATACAGCATGGTAGCTAATTCTTTGCTGTTATTTTGTGCTCGAGGCTATTATTTGGGAGCTCACAACTTGGCAGAGCTAGACAATGTCCTCTATAATACTTTAGGGATAATATTAGAGAGTAATTTCAGATAATATGTACTGTAAAAGACTTGCTGGAGATGACAAGAATGACTAATTCTTAACTAGATTTTCTTGTACTTCTACCAGTTAAAAGTATGGATAATCAAAGGGCAACGTAATGCAGTTCATCAGCATAATTACATCTTTTTTGGCTGATAACAGCTACAAAGCTTGTACTATACTGCCTAGCGGGCATGGTCTCTGCATCATCCTGAATCATTAGACGACGCTTGGTCCGGCAAAGCCTTCTTTAAGAATCAAGTGATGAGCATTCTCCTTTTCTGTTCAAATCAAATACCAGAGTAAAGAATTAGTCCGCTTTTCTAGCTTAATGATGATGCTACTAGGTACCGTCTGGTTTGACATCACATCCGGCTGTTTATTCGACTTTGAATTTTGCCAGGGAGGTGTTGTATTCTTTGTACCCCAAATTTGATATAGCTTCTCCCTTTACAATGAGATATTAATAGCGTTGATTAACGCCTCCCATTAATGAATGAGAACAAGACCACCACACAACCGATCTCAAAATTATACCTAGGAGTAATTAGAATTGGTGTTAGGATCTGATTGTGGCCTAAGCTCACGAAAACACTCAAATTTTGAGGGTATTCTATGGTAGCATGAGATTAGATTTAGGTGTTTGGCTCAATTTTAATAAACAATTATAGTGTGGCGTATAGGTCCATAGCACCGGCCTGCTCTAAATGCTTGTACCTACCCAGCAAGTGTAACTAATAATTCAATATTTACAGTACAGGCATGCTCGAGAAAAAAGAAGAAAGAAGAAAAAAAAGAAAGGGCCATTCAAGCTTTTTCCGAGGTTGATTATGCAAAAGTGCATGGGGTTGTTAAAGTAACTGGTATGGTTTTGTACGTATAAAATGATCGAGAAATATGATGCAACATTAAACCATTCCGATCAAGTCGACCGGACGTACCTGCGTTAGTTCCAGGTTCATACTAGATGGTAAGAGGGCCAGGGCGCAGATCAAGTCAGGCTCATGCAATCATTAAGGGTACTCAACGGAGTATTTAAGCGATCCATTTCGGTTGCATACTTATTTTAATTAATTGTTCTATTGTCTTTCAAAATGGACGGTTTTGGTTATATCACATGCTGGCACTTTTTCTGTTTGTTTTCGTGGTAATCTCTTTTTCTTTGGGTAGATTCGTGAGTAGCAGGTTAACCATTAGCCCCTCAGACCGGGAAACATATAATTGAATGTATAAAAGTAGATGCTCTTTGTTGTAACGTACACAAGTATACCGTTACACCTCTTAATTCTTTGACCCTTTTTTACTATACAGTCTATAGTAGTACAATTCACTATATGTATTTCCTTTTATTCTTTGGATATACGAGATGAATTAATGTGGGGACTATTCATTT
The DNA here is from genome assembly GCA_013103745.1 of Gardenia jasminoides. NCBI lineage: Eukaryota > Viridiplantae > Streptophyta > Magnoliopsida > Gentianales > Rubiaceae > Gardenia > Gardenia jasminoides. Next base: position 8,358,497 of record CM023103.1, read on the forward strand.
CTAACATTAACCTCTAATTTGGCATCATAAAATGTCCACAACAAGAAGTCTTTCTACTCCAAACATCTTTCTACCTAAAATAGTTGAGGAAATTTTTTTTTATCATTTTAGATTTTAGTGACTAGAACATAACTCAGAATGGAATATTTATCCTTTTTTTTTAAAAAAAATATTTGGTGTTATCAATATTTAAGCATTAGAATGAAATAAAATCATTACAAATTTGACTTAATTGCCAGTGAATTATTTCGTAAGACATGAGATGTTCTATTACTTTTCTTTTATTCATTTATGCTATTTCATTCTCATATCTATGGGAAATTTGTCATTGTTTGCTTCATGAATAATTGAGGACTCTTATTGAAATATTTCAGTTGTAAATTGTTGATTTAGTAAAAGAATATATGTGGACAAAATTTCACATCTTAATATGTTAGTCATTCTAGGATGAAGTTGAAAGGGACTTTCCCTAAAATTTTTTAATCAATGATAATTAAAAAAAAATGTCAGAATGAGCATTTTGATCCCTTCCAACTTAAATATTGCATACCAAACATGAAATTGAAATGGAAAAAATTGAAAAGACCTTTCTATTCCAAGTCATTTTTATGTACCAAATAAGAGGTTACAGTTTTATTGGTTCTAACTATGACTTAAATGTATTTGAAAGATTTTTGTGATGAATCTTTCTTTTAAGGAGTATATTTAAATCAAGCTTGCCTGTAATATTCTAATTTTCGACAGTCGTAAACTGTTTTACAGATTGCTCGACTGCAAATTGAGGTTTAAAATAAGAGTAATTTCCAAGTGAAAAGGGTAATTGACAATTTCTCATTTCCCTCCAATTGAGCTCACCGCGGGAAGCACGTGAGCACAAAGGAAAGGGACAAAATGTACTGTCGCCACCACCGCCTAATGTCACGTGTTCGGGTCTAAAGCTCACTCACCTCTGGGCTGTTTGTTTGCACACAGTTCAAATACTGCTTTTCACTTTTCAGTCAAAATGCGTCGCTGTCTGTGAGAGTTATGGGCACAGTTTCAGTCACTCTCTTCAATTCAAAGCACCGCAACTAGCTATTTCCCTTGATCCCTGCATTTTTCTCCATCCATATTCAAATCTTTATACTATTAGGGCGGTCAGGTTTGCCAGGTCCAAAATGTGGCAAATTTTTCTAGCAGCAGCGGCAGCAGGATCTGGGATCCTAGCCAAGAAACTGATTATCAACACCAGTGTCGCTGAACCCAATGTTGATTTCAAACCAGATGACCAAAAAAATCATGTTCTCAACGGCCAAGAAAGCTTCAACGAGTCGTCGCTACTGCCGCAAGATTCAATGTTTACGAGTAATGATGGTTTCCAAGACGACTACAATGAGAATGCACAAAGTGAAATGTTGTCTGATGGATCAATCTTCAGGTTTTCAAGTACTTCTGGGCCTTCTTGCTCTGTGATGGGGTCCAAAAATTTGAGGAAAAAATCGGGGTGTGGGTCCAGAAGGGTGAAGGAAAATATGGAGGGTCTCAAGAGAAATGCCAAGGGAAAAGAGGAGAAGAAATGTGGGGTTGTGGGTTGCGGGAAGCAAGGGTGGGTGGTGGAAAAGAGGAGTGGTAAAAGATTCTCTGTTTGTTTGAAGAAAAGGAGGACTAGCAAAACTATTACTGGAAAGTGCGAACCTTGTGCTTCTAAAGGTTGGATTAGAATGCTTTCTTGTTTTTTATGTGTGTCTTTACGTTTATACATTAGCCAAAGATGTTTACTTCACCATCGGCTTTATGCTAATTGCATTAGTATTTTCTTTATGCTATCACAAAAGCAAATAATAAGAGCTACTAGTAATTGTCTTTTTTCGGTTAGGTGATTTCTTATTGCATTTTCCTTTGGTACATTTACTCTCTATTTTCATATTTAACAATCGAATTTTGCACGACATTTTCTACAATTGATAAGTCGAATCCTCATCTCTGATTGTCGTTTAATATATTAGATAGCTAAATATCATTTAATGAACATGTGCTCAAGCTAATTGTTGTATTTCCTAGGGAAGAAACTTTCAAGTAGGATGTTTTGTGATTTCAAGCATGTCGACATAGGTTTGAGTCACAACTTTGCTAGTTCCGTAATTTTCTTGCTGTCACGGCTCAACATTGACAAAGAATGATTGCAAGAAAACATAGCTTCTAGCCACTATTCAATTAAACACAAAACGATCGTGAGACTAACTTTTTTGCTTCGTGTGGTCCTGATAAAGTTTTGGATGTGTCCATTTGACTTGGTTTAAATCTTTTTTTCTGATAAACATTCAATATATCAATCATCTTAAAGGGATGCAGAAGCAGAAAGCTTTCAGTTTTCAAGTCAGGTGGATTTGGTAATACGTTAAGAGAATTCAAAAACTGAACTCAGGAAATGGTCAAGAAATAATTGCTGAGGTGGTTATGTTAAATTTTTTGGTTTCACTGCTGGACATACGCATATAATTGCAAAGGGTAGTGATAGATTTGGGTTTTCAGTAGATACAAAAGAGGTCCATTTAGTTTCTGCTTGGTCTTTTAAATTGTTATTATATAAACATTCTAAGTGAAAAAGATTGACCTAGTAATGCCACAGTTTCCAGATGTAAATGGTTGGCCTCGTATAGCAATAAATTCAGAAGCAGTTGACTTGGATGGATGTCATGAAGTTTGGGCATTATCTTGTAATGTGCAATATTGGCAGCAAGAACCTTGTAGTTTCATAATTGAAGTGCAGGAACTAGTGAATCTGTGTGGGGCTTTTCAACTTTTAGCATCTTGCACAGGTAGCATCTTCCTACTATCTGGTATCATGGGTAACAAAGGTTGGTTTCGTTGAATTGCATCTTTCTGTATCAGAACAAGAAATTGCTGTTCAATGTTCAACATCCTCCACCTGCATTTTTCAATTAAGAAACTTGCCATGAAGAATAACAGGCTTGTTTAAGCAATAATCTGGTAGTTCTTTTCAAGCAATTCAACCACTGATTATCACATCTATTTCATGTGGTATTGTTGGTACTAAGTAATCACATTAAGAAGAGAAGAAAATGAGGCTTTTACCAGAAAGCACTTTATATCTTGTGACTCCGTGCATATGATCTGGTTCATTGGTTGAACTTATACCATTGTCTGGATCTCCTAATGTGTGTTTAATGATTCGTCTTATCTATATATCTGGAGCTGCTATTACTGTGTCTGTGTTATGCTTTACAGGCAACTCATTTTTCAACTGGGGTTTAAGCATTGGCATGATGTATATGATGTCAGCCGGGAAAGCTGAAATTGGTAGGTTGAATAACTCCATGGATGAAACTGCAAAACTTGTTAAAGAATTAAAGGCTGAGCTTTCCAGAAGAAAAACCTTGCACAACCAGTATGGTTCAAACTTAAGAACAGAAGTTGAAACAAATCAAATTAACTATAGGGGAATGCTTGCTTATGCAACTGCTACGACCTCATGTTCTGAGAAGGCTGATGCTCCTAAAGTAATTGGTTCTCTTATGGCTGAGGAAGGTGAATGTTCTAGTAGTGTTCTCACAGAAGAACAGCTGCCTGACTTGTCAGAGATGGATCATCTGGAAGCCGAGTTTGAGTCTGAATTGCAAAAGCTTCCTTGGTGCTTCATGGAAGGTTCCAGATTGAATGAAAGAGCTGATATATCTGAGGTAGTTTGTTTCTTCTATATTTCTATACCATTTCCTGTAGATTTGACTGTTGCACTTGTTCAGAGTCTACTCCATCCGTTGCCATTAATATAATCACCTAAGCCATCATCAAGGAACAGCTTGTTCTCACTTTCAAGCTTTGGTATATTTGAACCCACTTATTCCCATACTTCTCATGATCCCTGGGTTTTTCAATTGAATGATTCCACTGAGTTCTGTTCAGGATTTGTTTCATATGTGTATCTGTCACTCAAAAATCAAAATGATTCCAAACCTGCTTCAGTCTTGGGTTTTGCCACTCTTCGCATTTTACTAATGTCCAGTATAGGTTTTCCTTGCCATTTCAAAGCTTTCTGTCAGATATGAAAGCCAGTGTGTTTACGTTAGCAAAGATTCACGTCATCTGTGTAAGTAGGATTACATCAAGCAGAGGGGCTGCTTCAGTTGGCTAGGATGAAGTAACCTTGCTTTAAGTAGCCTTATTTGCTCATCAAAATCTATTGCACCATAAGTTGTTGGTATAATAGCATGAGTCCAGAACAGTGATAGCATAAGATGTTTGTTCCTCTTACGCTCTTGGTTTTTCTTTTTCTTTCTAATCAGTCATTATCCAGCAAATCTCGCTTTCCTACAAAACTCTGTTAGACGGGTGCGCATTAGTCCCCTTTATACTGAAATTTTAAGATTTTTATGCTGTTTGTCTGGGAACACTACATGTGCACAGGCTCATGTTTTGGCCAGAGACTATAACCGAGCAGACGACAAGATTCACCAGAACAGAGCTTCTCCTGAGTTCGATGGAATTTCACCATCAGAACTGGACCAAAAATTAAGTCATTTGCTCATTGAACAGCAGGAAAGCCAAATTGTGCAGCTAGAGTCTGAACTGCAGCGAACACATTCCAAGCTTTATGAGAAAGAAGCAGAGCTGCAAGCACTCAAGGATTGTGTGAGACGCCTTACTGAGTTTTCTCTGGGAAGTGCTTCAGGCAAGAACATCACGATAAGTATTGTGACTATATGTTTATAGACCTTGTGCCATTTACTTTGTACAAGTTACTCCTCCATTCTTTTTAACTGTAGCTTATGCTTATTCCTGCTTCAATTTGCCAGATGAAGAGACTGAGGTCCAATCGAAAGATGACAAAACGAGACCGGGGGACCAAGAGATAACACTTGGACCTGAGTCATCAACAAAACCAATCGTGGGCATGAAAAGAGCCATGGACTTTGAATAGTATGATAGTTTCGCCAGATGAAATATCTTCTTCAAGGGAGGGCGGGGGTGAACCATCATGATCATCCGATCTTTGAGAGTTTTGAGATCTTGGTTGGCCATGGTATTAAATATTTCGGTTCCTCGTACACATACAACCGTTTTAATGCAGAAAATGCACCTCACATGTGCAATCCCCCAATCCCAGGAAAGATATTATTTGGAAAATGGGTAATGGCCGAATTTTTTATACTACAACAATAGTTTACCAAACCGTGCAGTGTCCTTTCTTGCATGGACCATGATGGTTCGCTTTTCACTATTAGCATATATTAGCATATATTAACATCTAACCAGGTTGTAACATACTAATAAAATGCTTTTCTAGTGTTGTTGGGCTTTTTAACTTTTATTGAGGCGGATGATTCTGGATTGACTTTTTGGCCACCTGGGTCAAGCTCTTTAATGATGGCAAGAAAGGATTCTTGAAACCTTGGTTGACTTTGTTGGTGTTCTTGCCTCCTGTCTGTGTTTTTTTCTGTCTCTGTATTTTCTCCACCTAGACACCAGTACTTCAAATTTATATTGCATGTGCGTGCTGAATCATGAAACGGGCTGTTTGGTGTAGTCACCACTCGCCAGTCTCTAGCCTCACTTGCACCTGTGGCCTGCACATGATGTAAATCTTGGCGGTTGCTTGTGGTAATGTGCAGCAATAGAGGCAGCAATGGGAAAAGGACCGGTCCTATGGAGCCATGTTTGGTTGCTGGAAATTGGAAGTTTCCTCCTTAGTCCACCACCTATGCTCTAGTCTCTGTCTCTGGCTCCCCCGCTCCATGATAAGAGAAAGCCGTAACTTCTTCCTCTTCCTCTTCTTCGCAATAAGGGGTAGTTGCACCAGTACTGTTACTGTATAAAATTATCCTATGGCTAGGAGCCTTGGACGCCATAGCCTGTAGAATATTGATTGCAAGCCGGGATTCCATGGGACAACGACTGGTCAACTCAAGCATGACGCAACAAGATCGTCAACTAGTAATTGGAATGCGAGGCCGAAGATGGCCCAGTTACCTAGACAACATGTGGTAAAAACTAAAAAGGTTGTTTCAGCCAAGATAAAAAAGAAAATAACCAAGGGCTAACTGAAAAAGATACAAGGAAAGTTACTCTCTCTCTCTGCTCTTTTTCTTTATAGCTATGACTCTCGTCAACTACTATCATTTTTCACATGAGATTATTTGGGACTTTTAGCCACAACTTGATCAGATTGCAGGGCACATTTCTAACTTAGCAAAAATTAACAGAAAACATTGTCCCTAATATCATTGTAATGAAGGATAACTGACTCTCCAGGTCCACTAGTTAAAGTATCAATTGGATTTGTGGTTGTTAAAATTTTAGGTCCCATTTGGATTGCTTTTTTTTTTTTTTAAAGAATTTTTATAGAAAAATATATTACTGTATTTTAATACATGTGTAGTAAAAATATGATTAAAATATGTGTTCATATAAAATAAAAAAAATTGTTAGAAAACTGCAACACAGACACGGCCTTAGGTTTGGGTAGCCTATTTACCATCTGGAGTGCTATGTAAATGGATTTAATGCCTGCAGGCAATAGGTCTGCAAGTTTTGTCATGGGTGGAGGCACAAAATGAGGAAGGGTCGAGGCCTACTCGGGCTGAGGTTATCTTGAATTGAATGCAAAAAATATGAGGCCAAAAAAAGATGAAAAAATTTGCTTTGCGAAGGCAAAAAGAGGAGTTGCCAATTGGCTGGATGGAGTTTTCTTGTGGGTCCCGCTTAGGTGTATTTGGCGTGTAACTTCTGAGTGTTAACTTAACAGGGTGTGTGTTTATTGTTTCTGACAAAAAAAAAAATGGCAAAAAAGATGAGGCCAAGTGACTTTACATTTTGGCATGGCATCACATTTAGCACTCGCATTAACCAAGAATGCACAGTTTCTCTTGCGAATTGTGGAGTAATAACCAAGAAGCTTGCTGGCAAATTCCTGCCCAATTAGACATTATCCCTCAGGTCGTTGATGAATCATGATATTTTAATGCCAGTTGGCCACTAGTCACTACTTCTCAACGACAAACATAAAACTTCTTGACGAGAAGTAATTTTCGTTTTCTTCTACTTGGCTATATTAATTATTCCCTCGGTTTCATTTTAATAGTCTTAATTTTTATGTTAGTTTGTGCCAAATTATTTATCATTGTCTGAAAAGGAAAATGAAAAAAAAAGACTAATCTCCCCTTTTTACACATTATTTAATTTTCAAAAATAGTAGTAAAATTATGTTTTAAGATTAAATGCTCTAATAAACCATTGTAAAATTCAAAAGAAATAAATAAAATTTAAAGTTAAATTAAGAGGTAATCATAGAAAGAATTATAGCAAATTCTTTAAAATATAAACAAAATTGACCGTGACAAGTAAAACGGGATGGAGTGAGTACCATCTAATAATTGAGTTTGAGGATTAAGACACTCGCTTGAAGTGGTTATTAACTTTATTAGCTTACCAATTATGAGCAAACATGCCAAGGTTCCAAACTAGACAAAAAAAAAAAAAGAATAAGAATAAGAAGAAATAAAACTAATCAAAATCAAGTTGGTAAATGGTTCCATTTACCAAATAGGCATTGCTTTCCATGTATTTTACTTTTCAAAATAACTAGACACTTGGGTCATTTTTGACTTTTCTTTTTATGCAACTATTTGGTTAATGTTGCATTAAACGCAATGGGAGTTCATTTTGTACCTTCTTTTTATCTCATTTTTTGCTATTCAACTTGTTAGAAAAAGTTTTTCATCATTTATGCAACTCAAGGAAAGTTGAAGCAAGCAATAAGGGCAGGTTAGAAAAACACCATCTAATTTTGCTTAGTGCGTAGTGTGTACTCAGCGCAATGGGGGGACGGTCAAACTCCATTATATGCCATCTTGCTAATGCCAACAGGTGGATGAATATTAACCTCTAAGCAGCACAGACATAACGTAAATCAAGCAAACAGCCAATGTTGGTTCGGTAATGAGGTCTCGCTTTGAAAAGGATGGTGGCTGTTTGTTCTGTCATGCATCAGATTTACCAAAAAACCAAAAAAACTCAGTGCGTTTTGATACTAGATTTTTTGGAGTAATTTGTTGTGCGTTTGGATTGCTTATATTTGCCTAAAAAATTTTGCTTACATCATCGACACAAATTCCAATCACCTTTTTATCTCAGATACATCATATCAAAAAAGTGCTACAGTATTCTTTTTAACAAATTATCCCAAAAAATCTACTATCCAAACGCAAATTTTTGATGTGATGTATCTGAGATACAAAGGTGATTGGAATTTGTGTCGATGATGCATCTCATTGGTCATTCGCTAAAATATGGCTCAAGTGTATAAATATAATGAATGACAATAATTATTAATATGTGCGTATAAACATTGATAGATTAGGTGGAATATAAGTGTGTTATGAAAACCCATTTAAAAAATCACAAATAAATTACACAAAAATAATAAAAAAAAAGTCAAATATCAAAACATAACATGAGTGACTCAGTGGTCAAACCCAACTCATTACTCATCCGCGCAAAAGACTGCCCTAGTTTCAGCTGATCGTTCCATGTCTCCAAGTTTCTTCTATTAATGTTACCCCATTTTGTCTTCCATGTTCTCACCTTTCTTCTGTCCTTTTTTTTTTTTTTTTAATTATTATTGTCATCGGATATGTTAGATGATTGATATCTCAAGGTGCTAAAAAAAAAAAAAAAATCAAGGTGCTATAACGCATAGAGCGCAATAGAGTATCCAAGTAAATATATAGATTTACAGGTAAAAGCTAGTTCTCACACCATCTTTGAGGCTTTTAATCGATGCTGTAATGATATTTTAGTGGTTTAATTTTAAATGAACTCTCCAAGCTGTGTACATGTTCCATCTCAAGTCATTTTATTGGCCATCTAAATCTTCGAATTGTATGTATCAACTAATCCTCTACATATGAATTCTTGCCTTGTATCGTACTCAAAGTTGAAAAATACCCAAATGTTTGTTTCTCCAGCTCATATGATTTCCAAATAAGATTCCCAATAGGGAAGGATCAGCGAGAATAACACCTACGATGTGAGTGATGAAGTTCATAGGCTTGAGAATTGTAAGTAACACAAAGTTAATACTGACTTATAAGAAAATTTTTCAGAAAACTGTGAGTACATTTGGTGGAGTTCTATCTCATGAAGCATACCATTTTTGGGGTTTCTTTTCTTTTTGACACGTACTTTATTTATATATTTGGTTGAGCGAGACATCTAGACAATTGACATCACTCCATGTGGGTTCCGGATTGACTCTTAAAGTTTGATTTTTTTTTTTTCTAAAGAAAAATTATGTCAACCAAAGTGGGATATTTTTAGCCCTGAAAATCTACAATAGTATGTTAAGTATGCTTTCCCCGACTTGTTTACAGGCTAAATTGATTAAAATGATCCTAAAGTTCACTTTAGAGAGTCGAGTGTTCTTTTTCGTTATTTTGGGTAAAAAACATTGGCGGCCACTAAACTAATGCTCGCGTCGCCTTTTGACCACTAAACAATTTTTTGGTTTAAATCAGTCACCGATCTAACTAATTAGTCAACCCATGGCCATTTAGACGATTTTTGGTCTTAATCCAGCAAATTAGTAGAACACGCGTGATTAACGTGTCCAAAATGTAAGGGTGAATTCATCCACCATACTCTTGAAAGAGTTACAAGGGGATATGAAACTAAGTAAGAAGTGATTTGAATAATGGTTTGAAAGAGTTATAGGGAGATAGGGATATAAATGCAATGTGTAAATCGCATGTGTTCTGCTAATTTCTTTGGATTAAGACCAAAATCATCTAAATGGCCACGAGTTGACTAATTAGTTAGATCGGTGACTGATTTAAACCAAAAAATTGTTTAGTGGTTAAAAGGCGATGCGGCCATTAGTTTAATGGCCGCCAATGTTTTTTACCCTAAAAAGAAATTCGTGTACCCAATTCGTGCTATTTTAAATATTTGAACAATTAATCATTTACTCAAAAAAAAAAATAGTACTGGAGGGGGACGGAGACACCCGCAGAGCGACCAAGAAAGGCGCGGCAGGAATGAGAAAAATGGGGGATGAGGCGAGGGACGGAGGAGCTTTTGGGCGATGGCCCTCGCAACCCGTAGCTATCCCTAGAGCGCACGCTGAGGAGGCTTTGCAAGAAAGGGCAAATAGTAACCGCAGTGAAAATAGTGAGATGCTGGTGATTGTTACTATTTTTTAATAAGCCTAAGAGTTGCAAAATCCAAGCAGAACCCTCCAACCTCGAAGTTGAAAACTAAAAGGTCTACGAATCTGACTGACCCATCCGTGCAAAAATAAATTAATGTGAGAAATTGACAGCACATAACCAACAGTAAAAACACGAAAGCTAGAGATGAGGGAGCAATGTACGAAAGCAACACCTTCTCTCCACCCAATTTCCCACCCACTAATACACACACCATCCCACCAGTCTCAAGAGCCCACGAGCCAGCGAGACTCCCCGCCCACAAGATAAATACGGAGTAGAAAGGGAGGTGAGGCCACCCCTGACTCCTCGGTCTTAGGGAAGGAGAAGATCCTAGCCGGGGGAATAGAAATGGAAAATATGATGGTAATACAACTAGTATTACAGTTGTTGTAGACAGGCGTAGGGTTTAGGCTTTGGGGAGGAAGTAAATAAAAGAGTGGGTTCCATGTACTAGTAGTAGTATTGAGTGCTTGCTATTTTGGAGGTGGGATTGGGATAGAAGTAAGGAAGAAGATGAAGCTGTCATCAGCAAAGCCCATATCAAGTCCGGGCAGGGCAGATAAGTTTCCAACCCCATTGATGATGAGGTTTCTGAGAAGCAATGTTGGGAGCAGAAGCAGAGGGAGGTCACGTTCGAGTCCTATGTTCATCATGCGACCCAAAAAGAATGCTGCGGCGGCGATTAATGATGCTCAACAGGAACCATCTTCCCCCAAAGTCACCTGCATAGGCCAGGTCCGAGCCAGAAGGTCCGGCTCCAAGTCCAAGACTACCTCGCGCGCTATTAAACGGCTCCCACCTCCCCCCTCCTCCTGCTGTTCCTGTTCTTGTTCCTCTTCCTCCTGCTGCTCCTCTGGCTGTTGTCTTCCAGCTACTCTTCCTTGTTGCCGTTCAAATGTTCCAGGATTCCGAAAGCCCAGATCATTTTGCAGGCCTTTTCGCAAATTGGTACTGTTTTTCAGGTTTGGATATTGCAAGAAAATTGATGCTAGGGATGATTGTTTCTCTCCGTCTTCTTCAAGGGTTGCGGTGTCTACTACTCAAAGAGGTCAAAATCATGTCAATTCTGCCAACAGCAGTAGTGTTGTTGGTGACATTGAAGATAACGAGGCAAATGGAGGAGAAACTAAGAAAGATTTTATTGAATCTTCTACAACTTCTCCACCAAAGAATGCATTATTGTTGACTAGGTGCAGATCTGCTCCTTATAGATCTTCATCACTGGCCAGTAGGTTTTGGGGCTCTCCGTTAGGGGCATCCGATAATAACAACAAAGAAACAGACAGGAGCCCCGAGAATGAGCTTCCGCAAATGCCCAATTCACCAAATAACTACGGATATGAGGCGGTGGAATCAAGAAGCAGTAGCGGGCACGGTGAGAGTGGGAGTGAGGAATTGAGCAGTTCCAGCAATGGTAGGGGGAGTAATGAAGCCACTAACACTCAAGAAATGGGAGGATCAATTCATCCTTTGCTACTGACAAGGTGCAAATCTGAACCAGCAAGAACAGGGGAAAGGCTCAATCCGGAGATAATAAATCAGTGGCAGCAGCAAAGAAGGTCGTATACTACTGAGTCCCGTTTGCAACAAAGTAGCAGTAACTGTGATTAATTACCAGTTCTAGTAGTTGTTGGTAAATGAATTACAAATTGAATTTTCTGCAATTTCTTGAAAGGAAATTATATACTTAGCATACATTTACTAGACCTCTTATCAATTGTCCTCTTTCTCGGTTGGTTGCGTAGGTTGGCGGCCCCGATGTTTTGGTTGCTGCTTAGGTTGGCGGCCACGTCACTAGTTCAAGTGTTCAAGTAGTGGATAAAAATAAAAAAGGAGAATTGTTCAAAATGTCTCTTATATTTCATCAAATGAATTTTGTCATTCATCAAATGTCTCTTATATTTTTTTTTTTCAAATGAATTTTGTAAAAGACGTAAATTTACTATTTTAAAAGTAAAGAATGAAAAAATTCATTTCATGAACTGTGAAGAACGTTTTGACGATTTTTTCAGAATAAAACCTCCACGGTTAGTTGGTAATAATGAGACATGCTGTTTGATTGTTTTGTGGAATTGGGGATGGAGGGGTAGATGACCTCTATGACCATAGGGAGGGATAGGGAATCTCTTGGAAGTTAATTTATGGTAATGATGCCAATAGCTAGATAGATAGAGTATAAAAAATGGGGTATTCAGTGAGTCGTACACTGAAAGATGGATGACCATATATGAAATTGTTTCTCGTATTGCACATTGCAGCTCCTCCTCCCCAGGGGAGGGGCAGGGCAGCGGCAGCGGCAGCGGCAGCTCAGCTCTATATTTATTACTGACATAGCTTATAAACACGGATGAGGGCACACACCTACTTTGGAAGTTGGACCTCTTCTCCCTGTCCTTTGCCCTATTCCATTGAGCTTTACATTTCGGAGTATATACTAGTGTGGTACTACTACTACACATTCTTTGCTTGTTGGGAATTAGTGATGTATATACTTCCTCACTCACCTGTATTTTTGCCTTTTCCTCAGAAAACACGAGATTTATTTTTTGTACACCACGAGTCTACGAAAGTTGGAATTAATAATTAACACAAAGAGCGGGCGAAGTTTCTTCACAGAACAAAAGGTGAGACATACATTTGTCCGACAAAAAAGGTTAGATTCGCAATGCAAAAGTGACACGGCGTTCTGGTTTTGGGAGTTTTCAACTTCTGTGCTTTTCACGGCTACAGTTAGAACTCACTACTATTGGTCTGCACTTTTTTTTTTTTTTTTTGATAATTATTGGTCTATACTTGAACATCAAAATGACGTCCACCCAAGGTACATATTAGAGAAGGGCATAGATATGCCACGGTAGTAGAAGTCTCTTGCTCATTGTTAATGAATGGTACCACGACTGAATACAAATAGGAAAAGTCGTTTAAAAACTCCTTTGCATTTTATCGATTGAATTTTTTGTCTCCCACTTTTTATTTTGAATCCATTATGTTATCGGTATGTGGTTACTTTTCTAGGGTAAAAAAAAAAAAAGGTTAAATTCCATTTATAGTTACACAAATGACTCAATCTATATTCATTTTTTGTCCCAAAAAAGTAGAATCTAACTCGACTCGTATTTATTTTTTCTTTAAAGATTATGGGATCTGACCTAATCTATATTCATTTTTGGCCACCAAAAAGTAAAATCTAATCTTTTTATATATAAAAAATGATTGCATATAGGACATGTGTGATGATTTCAAGCTAAAAAGTGGTGGGAAATTTGGACTGGAACCGAATTTTACTAAATCAAATTTGGAAGAGATGTAAAATTAACATTTTAAAAGTGAAAGACCAAAAAATTCATTTGATGAAATGTGGGGGACTTTGGAATAATTTTCCCATACAAATATTATGTGCATGCTTATTATATGAATTGTTTCTTCATAGAGAAGTTTGATTTAAATCAAACTAATTATGTATATAGATAGATACATGGGTTTATAATATGGCTACATATAAAAGTTGCCATATAAAAACTTCAGGTAAATTTACTATGCTTCTGAGATGTTATGCTAGATTAGTCCTAATTTAATTGTTATTCCTTGTTTTTGATAGTATTGTTATTCTTATATATGACACATTAAATTAATTTATCTTATTATCTTGTTAGCTTTATACGCATAGATCTGAGACAACTATGATGTGCATGGTTATATCTTATATAATACATATATTATATTATTATCACAATGCAAACTTTAAGAATCTACGACAAAATCAAGTATTATTTAGAAAGTCCAGTATAAGAAAAAAAATTATTGTGTTATCTTTTTTTTAATTATAATTTGTTAAAAAACTAGTTCAATGCAATTTTTATTCAAATATTTATGAAGTGTACATACTAGAATATTTTTTTTTGGTTAATTGTAACATACCAAACATGCATAATATTTACAACATATACACATGTACTATCTATAAAATATATAAAGGCTAAATAATATACTATAAGGTATTAAAGTACATTTGTCATCTTGTAAACTTCCCTAGTCCCCCCCCCAAAACCCCAAAAAAAAAACCAATGGAGGCATGGGATTTAAAAGTATAAAGGGAGAAAGGGGGATTTGAACATAAAACTCCTACATTATGAGGTCTCAACCTTAACCACTTCTCAACGTCTAAACTTCCCTTGATTAAATGGAGCCAATAATAAAGAGGAAAAAAGAAAAAGGAAGAAGAAGAAGAAGCAGAACCATCCTCAAGCTAATTATATTTATCTTATAATTAAAGTAGACATCGAATTCTCCATGTTTACTGAGTATATTTGAAACACTCTACAATTTACTAGCCCCGTCAAAAAAGGGGAAAAAAATCACATATGCATTTACCAATAATTGTACAATAATACATAAGGAGAATAGGAAGACTACATATTCTCTGATTTTTAAAGCTTCAGACTCTTTCTAACTAATTTTCTAAACCTACATTGCTAGTTTATCGTCTTATCTTTAAGGCATTTTTTACCCGTGAAGTGAATTTTAGACTCAGTCAAATATTTAAAATTGTAGACAGGTGTGAACATTTTTAAGGCATTTTTCAACCGTGAATTGAATTTTAGACTCAATTGAAATATTTAAAGCTTTAGACAAGCATTAGCAGGGGTTTAGACGTGCGTGTAACTTTTAAAGTTACAGTTTTGGATAGTAGATTATTTATGATAATTTGGTTATTTAAATACTGTAACGCTTTTTTGATGTGATTTATGTGAGATAAAAAGATGATTAGAGAAAGTTTTGATGATATAAGTTGGGAAATAAGTCAAATAATTGACTATCTAAAAATACGATGTGATGCTACTACATTCTAAGCTAAAAGAAAATGCACATATTTGTTTTAGTAACTGCTTTTTTTTTTTTTTGGGGTGTAAAACAAAAGAAGAAGAGAAAGAAGAAGAAGAAAGCCGGCCGTAAAAAATAAAATCGGATTATGAACAAATAAGTTAACCACTCCTTGAAATTTAGCACTAGTAACGTCTTTTATGAGGGGGCCCACAATTTGACGATTTGGAGTCTGGAAGACATGATTTGGCATTGGCGTGATACAGGAGGCTTTTGATTGGAGAGTGGAAAGCAGAAGTTGGGTACCCTTCTTTTTTTTTTTTTTTGTCAACACAAGGAGTATTCCAACAATTTTTCAGACTAGTAGTCCCCATTGCGAGTTGTGCAAAGCCGTCCCAGAATGCACAACTAAATCACTCATAGAAGTCAAACCCTGAAACACGCCCTTTAAAGAAGAAGACGTGAACCATCCCACTACCAGGGGGGCCTGTTGGGTACCCTTTCATGTTACGCAATCGGAGAAGCAACCGACTCTTTTCGCTGTGGGTATCTCTGCCAAATTGGCGCTGCTCCAGTTCCAGTTCCAATTCCAATTCACCCCGACGTCGCTAAATCCGGCCAAAGCATAGGACAAACCTGTCCTCCCAGTCCATCTATCTTCATTGTCATTATTTATGAATTTTGATGATGGAGCAGTACGCGCTTCCTTCCTTCCTTCCTTCCTTCCTTCCCTTTATTGTTTGTGGGCTTGTTGCTCTTTGTTTTTTCCCTCTTTGTTGTTCATTGCCGTATGATACGTGTGGTTTGGAACTTTGGATTGTTATTATTTGTTAAAAAGTTTTTTGATTGGATTATTGGCAGAGTTTCCAACCATCTTTTTATTTTACATATATTATATCAAAAAAATTATACCAAATAATCTACTATCCAAACGTGTTTTCCCGTGTGACTATGTGTGCGTCTTTCAATTTTTTTGATTTTTTCTACAGAGCCGTAGTTGCGAATGTTTATTGGTGAGGGTACTCGACTTCAACACATAGTTGGTAAATCCGACCCAACAAGGAATTCGGCAAATAGACCGGATCAATGGGTCGCTGGTTCAAGCGGTGAGTCAATGATTGAAATGGGGAGAATTAAAATAATAATTGTAAATATAAAATAATCATTTTAATATATATAAAGTATCTAATAAAGTTTTTTAAATGCTTAATTATTATACCATAGAAATATATATAATGGACATATAAATATTAATAGAATATTTAATTTCATTCTACCGTACTTTTTAACAAATAAATCATATATTCAAGTATAAAATGACATTACGTCGCTTTGTTTCAAGGATATAGCATAACGTTTTTTATTATTTTATTTATAATAAAAAATAATATAATTTTCTAACTGCTCAAATGTGATTAGAAAATGTAAAAAATTTATTTGTCAGAAAACAACAATCCAAACATATTACTAGAGATTAAAGGCCTACTTTTTTGGTCAGTGCCACAGATTAAGAAGTCATCTTATTCAGTAGGATGCAGTTAGTGACAGCATTAAATTAAGGGTGCGTTTGATAAAACTGAAATTTGAATCCAAAATCTGAAATCTGAAATCTGAATTCATTAAGTTATTGAATTGTTAAGCACTAAATTTAATACATTTGAATGTATATCGTGATATGTGATTAGCTTATTACTTAATTTTTGGAGCAAGTTTTGCCTAAAAATTCAGTGCCATTTAATTCATTTAGATATTCTATTTTCGGTTATCAAACGGTCTGAACGTATAAAAATCTGAATCTATTCAATTTAAATGTTGAATTGAATTATCAAACGGGTCTAAAGTGTCTCTCTTATATGGCGTATGTGACCATGCAAATTGCAATGCCTTCTGTTCCCCAAGACTGTTCCCCAAGGGTACGGAATTCCCCTCCATTCTGTTGGTGTATTTTGATATTATTTCATTTTCTCGTTTTTGGGTTTTTCGGCGTGTTCGTTCGGTGGCCGTGGCACTTCAGGTTTTCTTTGGTTATCAGCCACCAAATGGACCATAGCTCTTTTGATTGGGCGTCTTCAAAGGTCACGATGAAGGGATATCGAAATGGGTCGTTGATTGAAACTGGGGAATGGTATGGTAGAGCCCTTCTATTTGAGGTCCAATGAGACCTCTTTTGCCAGCTCCATTGCATCGTGTAGGAGCCCTCTGCATATTACAAGATCCGAAAATTGGGTGATAAAGTCTTGAAAAGCTTTTATGCAATACTAATTGAGTAATGCTTAATGTCAATTGTAAGAGCAAAAATCTGACCTGCCGAACTGACCTCCTCCCGAACTGCTACCCACTAGCCGAGCTCACCAGCACCTGCAAGCACAGCGGGATTGCTCCCCGGAGTAACTCCGACGATCAAGTCAGAGAAGGAGGAGAAGAATAGAGAGAGTATAGGCACAAGGCTTGGAATAATAAGGCGTACCTTCCTCTGGTGTTTTACCTGTGTATTTATAGAGGATGAACCTCCCAGTGTTGTAGTCCCTCTCAAACACCTCTCAGTGTTGTAGTCCATCTCAAACACCGTTAGAGATGTAGAATAGGACTTGTCCCGCGTTTGGAGGATGAGGATAGACGAGACCCCCGATTATGTAGGTAGGAACCCTAACTATTAGGAAGACCAGTTCGGCCCCGGCGGAAGGGCAGCTCGGCTGGCTTAACTAGCCAGCCTGGCCAGTTCGGCCGGGGTGTAGGTCAGCAAAGTCAGGAGGCCACGCTCAGGGGTCAGGTCGGACTTGGAGTCTCGCGTAGCTCGGCAAGTCAGCCGAACTGCCGGCAGGGTGCCACGTGTAAGGAACCTGTTCAGAGCTCCCTCATCAATCATAATAGAATTTAATTTTCTTTTTTCAATTTTAAACTAGTAAATGCAATGTATTAAGTTAAACGGGTTAGATATCGACACAAATGAAAGAGTTCTCAAACCAGGACCACACTAGTTACTTGGGTCTCCGGTGTATCATATAATCTCTCTCTGTTTTTTTTTTTTTAAAATTCTTGGGGAGGCTGAGGTCATTACATGGGAACTAAACGGGGTGTTGTAACACCTAGGGTTGCAAACGAATCGATCCGTTCGCAAGTGACTCGAGTTCGGGCTTGACTCGAGATCGAGTAACTCGTTTTTAGCTCGAGATCGAGCAACTCGTTTTTATATTCGAGTTGAGTTTGAACGACCTTCTCTCAAACTCGATAGATCTCGAATTGGCTCCAATGCTCCCGAACCGGCTCGAATAGAATCGAAGATATATCATTTTTTATTTTTTTTAATAGTGAAATTACATATATTCCTAATATTTTTATTATTTATTAAAAAAAAAATAAAATAATTATTTTTATTTTTTCGAGCTCGATTAGGTTCAAATTCAAATTCGAACTCGAGCTCGTCGAACTTGAATTCGGTGAAAAATGAGTCAAACTCGACTCGATAGAGCCAAAGTTCGACTCGACTTGACTCGTTTGCAACTCTAGTAACACCTCTTACATCAAATTCTAACAAAAGCCTCAAGGGTCTTGGTGGATTTCTGAGTATCATATAATCTTTACAGACTTGCTGTAGAATTATAGTACTAACAGAAAGAAGTCCCTTTTCAAACCAGTTGCTTCAATTATTTTGCTGCTGAGGTGACACCTCTCGTCCCAACAACGAAAGGAAATGAAATCGAACTGCCCAATGGGTTGCAACAATGGGCCACGTCCAAGACAAAAGTTGAAGCAGAAGTCAAATTGGACAAAGGCCTCAGTCGGGGAGAAATGAGTTCTGCAGAATTTGTTCAGTTTCTAGTACTATAGTTGCAATTCTTGTTATCTTGGCCCGATTTCAACTCACGCAAAATGCTCAATCCTTTTTTTATTATTATTTTTTTTAAATTTTTGGTAGAATAAAAAAAGAAGAAGAAGAAGAAGAAAGAAAAAAAGCTCTGTCCTGTGTCAAGCGAAGGACGCAGACGGGCTCATGCGTTCTTCAGAAACCAATCGAAGAGAAGATTGGCCATGTAGCAACAGATTGCAAGGGGGCCGGGTATTGAGCAATCCATTCGCCTAAAATCGTGAAGTCGAAACGTTATTTCTGGATATAATTATCGACATTGACATCAACCGCAACGAATTCCAAACACTAGATAACATGTTAAAAAAAAAAAAAAAAACAAAAAGCTAGGAGATTCATTTGAACCTAAATATTGAGGAGACATGAATACATGATTATACAATAGATAGTTGCTTTGCCGGAATGTCCTGCCATTTTTTGCTTTTGTCGCCAACTTCTTGTAGGTGAAAGCCAGAACAACTTGCTTATCCTTTCAAAGCTCTATTATTTGTTAAACATTTTCTTTTTCTTCTACTATTTGTTAAACACGGGATTCAGTAAACTATGAATCTCATAGCTTAGCTGCTAAGCGGACCCTTTAACTTGTTGAACCTTTAGCTTTTGTCTCAGATTCCTTCCCTAATCCTCTGTGTTTTTGTCACAGTCAGACTGTCTGAGGCTTTCTTTTTATCGGACTACTCAAACCTGCACCTCAACGTGTGTCCAGTAACTTTGCTCACTAGCCCATTAGCTGGTGTTTCACCATATGTTGTCCTTCGAGCCAAAAAACCAAAAAAAAAAAAACGTATTCTGATCAGTGGCTAAAGTGCTAAACGGGATGAACAGAACGTAAGACTATGAGATTCAAGTCAAGGCAACAACCCCGCTTACCTTGTAGCTCTTTGGCCTTTCTTTTAATTTCCTTTCTTCTTTTGAGTTTTGAGCGACTAGATAGGATGAATATCTTCGGCTCCTCATTTACCATAACAAACAAAGGCACTTCATTTTGCTGTCCTTCGGGCTTTCCACTAGGCGTATCGAGTAAAAAGCATGATGACAACTTGCTGCCTGGCATTCCGATTTTTTTTGGTTCTTCCTTTTGATCGCCACTTTGTTTCTAGTTCCCCATACGTAAGAGATTAAACTCAAATCCTTTAGTGTTGTTTTTCCCAAAAAAAAAAAAAAAAAAAATCCGTTTAGTGTTGCAGATGCATTAAATGTCCAACCACAATATGCAACTCGCAATGGCACATTTGCCGGGTCGAAAAGGAAATGATGCCCACAAACCAAGTAAAGAATTACAGCCCTTTTGCTCGATAAATGCATTTTTAGTTTCCATATATTACGAGAGTGAGTCTCTCCATATTGTGTTCTGTCATATTATGCCATGCCATAGCAATAAGATATGAAATCCACGATTTCAATGACAGAAAAGGAGGGGGGAGAGAGAGGAAAGGTATAGTAGGTAGGTGGTATAGGTGTTTTGGTGCGAATTCCAGCAAAGGGGGTCTGCCCTGCCGTGGCCGTAGACATACAATATCAATAATACACACATGGGACTGTCCAGCCCACCAAAACAAAGCCAAAATCAAATTACCTAAAACTTTTAACTTTTAAGGTCTTCTAGCTCCAGCACAATGCTACATAAATGCTCCAGCCCAGCACATCTACATCAAGACCTTGCAACTTATTGCTGTTCGGATGGCGACGGTGTCGATTGCCAAAAGTTCCTTTGCACTGCTACTACATTAACTAAAATCTTGATCCTCCCTACCCTAAGGGCTTACCCAAGAAGCCAAAATAAGCTTTACCAGATTAATCAGCTCAGTCTTGCTATGCAATGGAGTTCCGGTCCTGCATCACTGCAGCTGCTGTCCTCCTTTTCCTCCTCCTCACACCTGGCCTTTCAAGAGGTATGCAAATAAAGCTCTTCCACAGAATTTCTGGGTGCTTCTAGATGATGTTTGATGGAAAAAATCGTCCTGATTTAACAAACTTGTAGATGAAATCAATTCCAGGTATACAAAAAAAGGAGCTGGACATCTACGAAATTGACTACAGGGGTCCAGAGACTCACTCTTACCTTCCTCCTCCCAACCGATCCAATGATTATGGCAGGCACAATATCCATCATCAAGACGTGATTGTGCATCGCAAAAAATCCAAAGACTTCGGAGTCGTCAGATCAGGCAGAAAGGTGAGAGCCAAGAAGTAATTTCTTGTGGTAATAAGCTCCCAGCTGATTAGAATCTTTTGATCATTCTGCAGGAGGAGAGTATAACGTTAATAAATGCAGCTTACCCACAAAATTAACTCTTTACTAATGAAACCGATTTCGTTGAATTTCAGCAGGGGAACAAGATACATGGCTGAAGATGTTTGCAATCAAAGTCAAGACAGTCGCTGCTAATGAAGCATGAACAAGCCAAGAATCTTCTATCTGATACTGTGAACTATATGAACGTGTGTAAAAGTATATTCAGTGTTACCTTTGTGATCACCAACTGATACAGCAGTCGTTTGCATTCCTTTTATATACAGATGTTACGTGTAAATGTGGATTGTGTGAAGTCGTTATTTGAAACTTGTAACTCAGATGTAATGATTACCATATATCTTGGTTCCATGTTCCGTCACATTACACAGTAGTGTTTTTGCAGTTCTAAAATTGAATATCAGATAAAAGTGCAGTGAAAAAAGAGAGAGAATTCGATACAGCAAACTAACCATCCTGCTGCCAGAGAAAAAAAGCTTTAGTTTCTGGAAATACAAGAAACACAAGTCCTTTTGTTCAGCTAGAAGAAGAACACCAGAATTAAATTATTGAGAGACGGCCCAGCGAAGGGAAGGATTTCTGCAAACACGGATGTTTTAAACGATTTTTTCAATCCCACCCCAACCCAACCCCCGCCCCCGCCAAAAAAAAAAAAAAAAAAAAAAGATATTTGTATCTAAAGTCTAAACATTGAGGTCCAGTGCTTGGTTCGGCCCAAATTAGTCCAAACCTAGGAAGGCCCAGACGGAACACTTCTGGGCCCGCGCGAGGTGAATCAGAGTGTGAGAAAAAGAATTTTAGCAAAATTAAAAAACAAAATAAATTCCACCGACTTTTGCTGAGTTGGTTGACCGTTTCCAATCTTCACCGCTCTCCTGTCCTAATCCCTATTCATTCGTTTCCCCCAATCTTTGTTCTTTACTGTTTTAACTTCTTCAGCTCCCAAAATTCCATATCTGCCTTCCTCCTTATTTCCAGGATTTTCTGAGGAATATAGTGTGTAGTTCCTGGATCCCTAATAATGGCCAATTCCGAGGAATCGAGTCCTCTTTTGCCTAAGCAACAAGAGGCTAAAGGGGAAAAAGATCTCAGCCAAAATGAAGCTGCTTACCCCACCAAATCCGCCGACGGCAAGGCTCCCGATGCAGTTAAGAAATCAGCTCCTCCCATTCCGATGAGTTGGACCGCCGACGGTCTGCCACTTAGCCATGGGAGCGTCATGGGGGAGCCTGTGATGGGTAGGGCCCACTGGGACTCCAGCCTCTGCGCTTGTCTTGGCAGGAATGATGACTTTTGCAGCAGCGATCTTGAAGTTTGTGAGCATTTCTTCTTCAATTTATTACCTATTCCTCTTCTTTGTCCTTTTTTTTTTTTTTGGACCGAAAAAAAAAAAGAGAAAAATCCTTTGTGTGTGTGTATTCATTGATCGCTGGATCTTAGAGCTAATATCAACTTAGATGAGTATTTATACATCTGAATAGTGCCTTCTCTTGTATCAAAATATTAGAACGGATTGTTGAATTTGAAGTCGGTTGCTAAGCAATCGACTTTGAAGTTAAAAGTCGACTCCTAAGAAATCGAGTTCACTTCCAATGTCCTCAGATTTTCTTCTTTACCTGTGGAAGAAGGCCATATTATTGTCCATTTTCAGAGGAAAGGACAAGGAAAAAATATACAAGCAATATGATTGTATCCCTCCCACAATGACAAATTAGTTTTCAAAATTTAGGCAAAAATCACCTCATGAGATAGGCATCGTGCCCTTGATTTTAGCTTGAAGGCTAGCAGAGCAGCCAAAAGCGAGAACCAAAATATTGCAAAAGGGCAGATAGGGCAAACTCAAAACGGATGAAGAACGTAGGGAGAGAATGAAAAAGGAAGGAAGAGGCAGAAGCTTGTTGTCTGAAGGAGAAAGGGAGGAGGAGAAGATTGAGATTTGCTGAAAAATTAAGGGCCAAGATGCATTCTGTTGAAGAGAAGAAGAAATAAACATTTTGGTTCTTAAGATAATTTAAGTCTGACTTTTGTACCTGTGTAAACCTGTTAAACCCAACAATATTATTTTAATTTCCAATGAAAAAGGCAATATTTGAGTGAATGACCCTTATTGCAATGGTGGATGCTTTTCCTTTATATGGAGATCGACCAGTTCAGTTGTTGGTAGTTGATTTATTGCTATATAGTTTTTGCATTGTTTTTTTGTTTGATGTTCTCTACTGTAGCTTTTGGCATGCTATCGTTTCCTTTCTCCCCTTACCTTGTCTCTAGCACTAAAATGTAATGACATGGAGCAGGTTTGCTAGGAAGTGTGGCACCTTGTGTTCTCTATGGTAGCAATGCTGAAAGACTTGGATCAGCACCAGGGACTTTTGCAAATCACTGCTTGCCTTATACAGGTCTGTACCTGATTGGGAATTCCCTTTTTGGCTGGAACTGCTTAGCACCCTGGTTTTCATACTCCAGCCGCACTGCTATCCGCCGAAAGTTCAATTTGGAGGTATGTCATTGCTTGTATTTCAAGACCGTGATGTTTCTTTGACTTTTACGGAGTTTGCTGCAGCTGAACAATGGTTCCTTAGTCAAAATATTAATATATAAATGCTGATGCAATTAAGAAAGTCTAGGGGCGTTAAGAAAGCTTAGTGCTGGTTTTTGAGTGCTATGCTGACAAAACAAATGTTCTAAACAAGGTGAATTATTTGGGGCGGTTGCAACAATTGATCTTTTATGCAGGTGCACTGGCCTATTTATCTAGAGGTATAGAGTTGTTCATTGTCCATGAAATTTCTCTCCCTCTTAGTCCACTAACACACTTGGACACTTAAGCATGCAGAGTTAGCTTGCATGTTGTAGAAATGTTCTCTGGCATTGAGAATTGTCACAGAAGGCAAAAACATTTGTTTCACACTAGCTTATATGTTGATGCTTTCACTATAGATGATCGTTGAAGAGTTGAGCCTCAACTTGTCATCTTTCACTATAGATGATCTTTGAAGAGTTGAGCCTCAACTTGTCATAGTATTTTAATCTATGTATTGGCCGTTGGAAGCATGAGTTGGAAGTTGTTTTGAATGACAAACCTGATGAGTGGTTGTGTTGATATTGAACTAGCTTCTGCTTATCACATTCAGTAAGGAAAAACGTAGCACAACTTGAGTTCCTTGCCGCCTTACTACTTGTCTGTAAAGCATCTTTCTTTTTACTTCTACGGGCACCTATACTCGTGTGTGTTAGAACAGGTAAACTCGCAATAACTGCATCCATAGTTCTGACAGTGTAGTCCGTTGTTCACTTATGATAATGACATCAGATCCCTGATGAGTATATTTGTCAATTGGTCTGCCTGTGATTGCTGCTTGAATTATAACTTTTCTGTCTGTCCAAGCTATGTGTTTGTTTTTTATTGGCTATTATTTTGTCCCCTCTCAAGGGGTTTTAGCTAGTTCCACTTTAAGTGTTAGCGGTGGAGAAATGTAAATTGAGTTCAAACTTGCTTTAAACTGTAAATTCCTCTATATTAAGTGTTGAGATCATTTTATAGTTGGCTTGTAAGGTCTTTGCATAAATATTGGGTCATTTGATGTCAATAGGGAAGCTGTGAGGCGCTTACCAGATCATGTGGCTGCTGTGGAAGCTTTGTGGAGGATGAGGTGCAACGTGAGCAGTGTGAAACAGCCTGTGACTTTGCAACCCATGTCTTCTGCCATGCATGTGCCCTTTGTCAGGAAGGTCGTGAGGTTCGTCGCAGGCTTCATCACCCTGGATTCAATGCCCATCCAGTTCTGGTTATGATTCCACCGAGAGAGCAGATGATGGGCCGAGGAGCCTGAATATGATGCCTGAAGTGTGCGTGGATCTTATAGTCCTGTACGGGTCGTTTACTTACGAGACCGGATTGTCAGATAAACTCCTAAAACTTGTAAAATTTGAATGTCATTTTATTTTCTGTTTGGTATGTATAAATAAATAAACAGCTATGGAGACTTGTTTGTATTGGCGAAGCATATGTATTACTTTTCGAGTAAATGATCCTAGGAGTGTTATTTACAGCTTACATAACCCAAATCCCTTGCTATTTGAGGCTTTTGGTGTTGAATAATGTGGACTTAATTTGAGGAATCATTTTTTGGTTACAGAAAGCAAATTTTCTCCCCTCCCGATCTTAAAACAGAAAAAACGAATCGATACTTTCAGCTCAATGTGGGCTTGCGGCCACTCAAAAGAACGAGAAGAGCACACCCTCGAGCGAATGCAAAATAAAGGTGAATATTGGACAGGCAAAAACTCAAAATAGGAAAAGGGGGGCTGAAAATGTGGTAAACACCAAGCAAGATGAGAAAAAGACAGCACCTCAAAAGAACGTAAATTGTAGAATTCTAGATGGTGATAGGTC
Source organism: Gardenia jasminoides (assembly GCA_013103745.1). Lineage (NCBI taxonomy): Eukaryota > Viridiplantae > Streptophyta > Magnoliopsida > Gentianales > Rubiaceae > Gardenia > Gardenia jasminoides. The sequence continues at coordinate 8,384,035 of CM023103.1, forward strand.
AACTTAGTAATGGCCAATGTGTCCAGGCCCTTGTTGAGGTTATAAACATTTATTACCATCAAATCCTCATGAAGTAGAAACAGAAAGCAATTTGCTCTGGTTGTGGTGCAGAAGCAGAAACAGTAGAGCACGTATTTTTAAGTGCAGCAAAGCAATTGACATATGGAGGATGGCACCAATTCAATGGGACGGTGTCATTGACCAGCAAGGCTGCTTCAAGAAGTGGTGGACAACAATCTCAGAGGCAAAAGGAAGACAAGATGGAGCTAAACATTTAGAACTTACAGCCACGATTCTTTGGAATATATGGAAGAGCAGAAATGAAAGGGAATTCAGGTGTAAATCACAGCATCCTATGAAGACAATTCAGAAAGATCAGGCGGAATGGATAGAATATGAGGATGTTATCATGATGCAAGCCGGAAGGAGTACAGAAGAAACATCAGTAGGAGCTGGTGCATAGTTTGAAGTTAATGTTAACTTGTCAGGAGGCATCAGTATGAGAATTGGAATTAAAACGCAGAAGGACAATAGTTTGATGGGTATTGGAGTGAGTGCATGTGATGATGAAGGTCATGTTGTGTGGAAAGCTGGGCAATGAAAGAAAGAAGGTCAGGAATTGATGCTGTGGATGAAGCTACTGCCATCAAATTGGCCATGAGTAAGGCATTAATGAAGAACTGGAGCAGAATTGAAATCCAAACAACCAAGAAATCCTTGATCTCGCAGATTAAAAGCTCCACTGCTTCAGATATCAGATTAGCAGCCCTTGTGGAGGACATCAATGATTTTAAGCTGATGTTTCGAATGTACTCTTTTTCTTTAGTTAGGGATCAAAGTGACAATCTTGTCCACACAATTAGTTGGCATGCCTTAGGCATTGATTGTGATGAGGAGCTAATCCTCATATAGTGTCCTTGCACACTTGTATAGACTTTTGGAGCCTTTGCTCTAGTGTAAAGTTTTGTTTAGTAATGAAAGAATGTTCTATCGTTTGGAAAGAAAAAAAAAAAAAAAATCAAATCCTCATGAAGTCGAATAGGGTCAACCAGGAGATGCAATGATTCAAAACCTAGGAAATCAAAGCAGCAGACATAATTTAACAAGATACCGTTCTCTTTCATAACAACAGGAAAATTTACCAATTTTCGAGTTCTATCTAGTTTTATGAGTAAATGAGAAAAAGAACAAAAAATTTCAGCACAAAGTTGCAGGCATCCATCAACATTGCTAAACATCGAGATTTGGATGCAGCTCCTCAACATGACCAAGACCAGTACAACCCTAGACTTCAAAATGTCTACTCCCCTGGTGCTGAAACACCTTGCTTCAGTCTCTCCCTCTTCATCTTCTTCTTGGAAACTGGCTTCTTTTTCTTCGGAGGAAGGGTTTTCTGTGCATACATGTAAAGCAAGTAATTCCCAACAAGGAATGCCAATATTAGCCCACCAACGAGAAGTAAGACAATCAATCCTGGATTGAATCCTCTGGCTTCAGTTTCCACCCCCATGGTTCTCTGTGAATCCATCAGATATAATATGTAAACTGATAATGAACAGTCTTCATATGACCAGAGGAGGCAAAAAAGAAGAGAAAAGAAAAGAAAACGTTGCACAAGTGCTTTAGGCAAAAATGTCGCCAGCATTCCCAAACCACATTTTCACAATTTCTGAGATCACGTAATCACACATTTTCAGAAGTTCTTGACAAGCAAAATCTTGAATCAAGCTCCAAAAGCAAGACATCAAACACACACAGGATTAACACCCATGCAGGTTTTACAAATACAACTCACATCCAAAGCAAATCAGTTCTCTTAGCCAGCATCTATTCACATAAAATCTACCCCCCCCCCCCCAAAAAAAAAAAAAAAAAGGTGATAAAATGCATAACTTAAATTTCTTCTCCAAACCTCCTAATTATCAAATACGGGCCAAAACAGGTGCATGAGTCGGCTGCCATTAAATGGCCTGGAAATACTAGTCTGGGTCTCTAAGCTCTGCAACTTTACATCCAAAAACTAAATGATCTCCAAAAATTTCTGAACTTATTCGGAAAAGCAACTGAGAATAAATCGTCTGAACGTAGTCTTAACATCTTCTTAAGCATCTACATAATCTTCTAAAACTTTTTCTCAAGTCCATTTAATCAAATTCACATGAATTATAGCATGTGCAAAAATTCAAGGAATAAAATCTGGACTTCTACGGTAGTCCCCAAATTAAATGTTCATATGTTCCCTTCGATCAGCCAGAAACGTTTTTACCTAGCCAGTTTTAATATTTCACTTCTGGATTGGAAAATCTTCAAAAAATTAAAATAAAAAATAAAAAGGAAGAAGCTATTCTGCATTCCAAAATTTTCAGTACCAAATAAATTTAAGTCGCCGCGAAATACAAGAACGAAGTACGAAGATTAGACGAATTCCAACAAAATAAGGACAAAGTGAGCAAATTCTCAATCAAACAAGTCCATCTTTAATTCTACAGCACAGAGAAACAACAGAAGGAAAAGAAAAAAGGACCACATCAACAAACAAAAATCACTCGGACTGCTGAGTTAAAACCACAGATCATAGCGAGGAATAGTTAAAATTACTAGCAATCAAATTGGATCTAATAAATTCATAAAATCCAGATTGAGAAACACAAATTCATAGATCTGCGAAAAAAAGTACCGAATCAAAGGAGGGAGGCACGTGATCTCCGAAGTCCTGTTCGTAATCCATGGTGTAAAATTAAAAATGGGTGAGAAATAAGAGAATCCTTGGGGGCTCGAGACCGAGATTGGAAGGCCTTCTGTTCAAGTTCGAGAAGGAAGCGATGCTAGTGCGGTCACAGTGAGATAATAAGAGCTGACCTCCCGGGTCCAATATTCATTTTCGGTCCTTGAGTTTTTTCTATGTTTAGCGATTTGCCTTTCTACAAAATTGGACTTACACCTTCAGTCCCTGACTTCCTCGGAATGCCTGACTTTTTTATTCTTTTCTTCTCTTTTAATCTATATCAACCTATGGGCTTTTTGTTTTTTTTTCGGTTGGAGTTACGGGTCAAGCACATCGGATCCGGCCTCCAAGTTTGAATTCCATAAATCAATATAGGTGTTACATAGACCTATAAGTCCAGAGGTATGCCCTGACTCGTGATGATGGTTGGAATCAAACTCAATACAAATTTTTATTTAAAAAAAGAAAAAGAAAAAATGAAGTGCTAAATAGAAACTGCGTATACAATATATTACTCATGATAGCAATTTATACCACTTTGAATGGCATGATGTTATTGGTTATGACTTGGCTGACTGGATGAATTGGACATGAGAAACGTGTCATTTGTATATTAAAGCTTGTGCGCCACAAAAACTTGTGCTATATTTTTACTAAATCCTTAATTATAGATGTGTATAAAAATTAAGGATTAATCTTTCCTTAAAAAGCTATAGATGTTTTGCCTCTTGAAAAATCTAAATCTCTCCTTAAATTAGAAAATGGCTCAAATTACGGTTAAAACAGCTAAAATCAGAGTCTACCTTAATATAGCTTTTGTTAATTCTGATCAATTAGTTTTTTTTTTTTTTTTTTTTTTTTGCATATTTTACATCATTGATAACGGCCCCTTGTAATTCTAATTCCCCTAGCCAAGAACGCCAATGACACAACCTAATTTTAGGTTTTCAATGAGTTACATATGAAATTTGAGTCGTCACCTAAGAAATGTAACAAAATTTTAGCATTCGACCTTTAAATATACAGTGGGCCAAATATGGAATTTTTTTTCCCTTTTGGTAATGGCCAAATTTGAACCTTTACACAAACAATTGCGCTCGTTCTGACATTTAGTTTGGCCATATTGCTTTCATTCATATTTCGTTTGGAGTCGACCAAGCACCAAAACCATTGTAGAGGGTTGAGTTTTGTTATTATACAGGAAATGAAGAGTCACAGAACGGGCTAGTTACTAGTACCTGTTCGGAAAACAATGGGGACAGCCTATAGCAATCAGTGGATTTTTAGTGTCATGGGCTTGTGGCTGCCTCAGTCCTACCTTTGTCCTCATCGCCCATCAAAGGAGGGGGTATAAAAATAGATAAATAAATAATACTGCGGCCAATAGGTAAGCTTAAAAGATGGAAATAAAAATTAAGAAGAAAAAAAAAAAAAACTTATCTCGCTGATGTGATTCGAAACACCCGTAAAATCGAATTGACACCCCCACTCTTTCAAAGAACTAATAATAAAATTTAGGAGGTGTTTGGTAAATAAGTTTCAATTTCTATTATGAATTTTAAATTTAACTATAACCATACATGATGTTTGATTGATACAATTAGGATAAGTCAATAAGGGTGATAGGCTTCCTTTATGTGTTTTTTGATAACTATCTCTCAGTAAATAATCATCTTAATTACCCTTTCTATTGTTCTTAAATGTAGGGGGGGAAAAAAATGCCATCATGCTACTAGTTTTAACAAATGACCAAAAAAATATTCTTTGCTACATCACTACTAAGAAAAAAAAAAAGAAATAATGAAAAAGAGAAAGTAATAAATTTGTAAAACCCATTTCATATTAATAGATTATAGATTTAGATTTTTATCAAAAACTCATTATTATTGATCACTTTATGATATCGATAGTAACAGTAATTATGAAGTTGGAACCAAAAGCATTCTTAGATTTCAGTTTTGAGTAAATGGCGAAAAAGGTCACTTAACTTTTTAAAGTTGCACCGGTTGGTCACCAAACTTTTTTTTTGGCCAAAAAGGTCACTTAACTATTTAAAGCGCGCCATCCGAGTCACTCCGGCGAGTTTCTTGCCTAATCCAGCCGGAGACAGAATAAAATAATTGAAGGGTCTAATTAAACAAGGGCAAAAAAGTCAAGGTGTGTTGGAATAAGCGTAGTGGCAGATCAAACACCTTTCTATCAACCAATTTTACTTTATAGAACGAAAAAAGTCCAGGTTTTGTTGAACATCAGATCAAAACCCTCACTTCAAACTTCAAATCAGATATGAAACCAAGATGGGATTGGGGATTCCAGAGCTGGGGGAGTGGCGGTGGTGTGGCAGGGGATTCCAGGCAAGCCAATTGCCAGAGACTAATGCGGAGGGGGAGGTGGGGAGAACGGCAACAGCTCACACGCTGGTTTGGACAAGAAACCGCACCCTCTGAAATGTTTTGTTTGACCGTAGCCGTCTTGGAGGCGGTGACCAAGCTCCCAGAGGCATCAATGTGGCAGGAAGGCGCAGAGCAACGCCGCCGGAGATCCTTATCGGCCTTGGAGCCACGCCATTGAACTAAATGACTGAGAGGGAGTAAAGAGCGGCACGTAGGAGCTAATGGCGACCTTGGCCATCACCAGGCTCATCCCACCTGCCTCGCAAACAATAGAACCGAATCAGATCATCACAAATACGCTTAAAATATTATATATATATATATATATATATATATATATATATATATAAATCTCTGCCTTTTTTTTCTTTTTAATAAATATTATGGTTTGTAATATTGTATGGGTGGTGTTGATTAATTCAAGAATTGGTCAATAAGGAGGGAGGGACGACCATGCCGAGAGTATAGCAAGCCGACATTCTGAATCGGCACGAGTTTGAGAAAGCGGTGGAGTCGGACCGTTATCGACTTTGACCGCTAACATTTTCTAGGAGGCCTTGGATAATACCATTGAATGAAGCCCTAATCCTTTCAGTCTCTTGCATCTGCTTTTGTGGGGGTATTGGGTTAGAAGAAGCAAGAGTAATGGTAATAGAAATTAGGAAACACGAGAAATTAGCAGGAATTGGAAGGAAAAAGAGCTTTTTTTTTTGGGGGGGGCGCGGGGGAGGGGGAGAGAACGGAAGGGGCGCATACGTACTTTAGGTTTGTGAGGCAGATCTAAGTTCTGGACTTTTTTGCCCTTGTTTAATTAGACCCTTCAAATATTTTATTCTGTCTCCGGTTGGATTAGGTAAGAAACTCGTCGGAGTGACTTGGATGGCGCGTTTTAAATAGTTGAGTAACCTTTTTGGCCAAAAAAAAAGTTTGGTGACCAACCGGTGCAACTTTAAAAAGTTAAGTGACCTTTTTCGCCATTTACTCTTCAGTTTTTATAGCGTCCTTGTAAAGTGACTGCAATGGTAAAACGGAGGGTAAAAGACGGATATGTCCAAATGAAGGTGCATGTGATGCTATTAAGAGATTCTGGTGATTGATTCGGTTGGTGTGGTTATGGTTGGACAAGATTCTACGTGGACATTGTGTAATTGTCTGCAAGTGTGTGTGCGTCCCCACAACCACCCCAACACAGCAAAAGAGGAAAAAAAAAAAAACCACCAAAGCCCCGTCCTCTATATATGTATCTCTCTCTATATATGTATATATATGTATTATGTATATATACATACAGAGAGAGAGAGACACACACACACGCCACCACCACAGTCACATGATTGCAAAGGTGATGATGGTGGAGCAAGCAAAGGAGCAGAGTTAAAAAATTACATATTCAAAATGGCGTAGAGATTCTACTTTCTGATTTCCAAGGCCGTTGTATCCTACACCAATCCAAAAGAAGAACAGGGATCACGACTCAAGTTTTGCTCACCTCAAAGTTTCATTATTGGAGCTACTGTTACTACAACATTTACTACGGTCTACAATCAAATATACAATTTTGCCTTTTCCATATGTCACCTATACTTTACCGGACGTCCACTCACAACACTTGTGTCGCTGCTTTTGACTTTGAGCTTTGCCTAGTGAGTCACAGCAGCAGCTTCCCAATCCCATTTCCCACCCATCTCTTTCCCTCTCTGCACAGGAATAAAGAGGGGAAAAACACATCCCGGATCTCAATTATCCCTCCCCCATCCAAAGCCAAGAAAACGACTTCCACCATTTTGCTTTGCCCCCTGCCACCTGCCACCAGCAGCCACCCCCGCCTAACTACATATAATTGAAGCAGAGAATACACACTGCTGATGAGACAAACCAACGGAACCCTCCTCCCAGAGGGCCCAAAACCTGCTAATTCTGTGTTGGCATGCCCCATTGCGCACCTAGTCGTGTGTGAATTAATTTACAATAAACAAATCAACATATAGAGTTCTTTTTTTTCCCCCTTCCCAAAGGGGAAAAAAAAAGAAAAGAAAAGAGGATATAAGTAAAAAATAATAATAATAATAACAACATAGATGTGACCGCCAAGGAGCCACCACCGTTAAACGAGGTTGATTCCATCGCCGTTAAAGCTGTGATCCGACGAGGAGGTGGAGATGGTGATCACTCCATTCAAATCAGAAACGCTGTCCTGCAAGCTGAGCAGAAGGTGAGATGTGCTGAAACTCAAGGAAGGCTTTGCTCTGGGGACTAATGGGACCTCAGCCTCGCCCACCAGCATTTGGACCACGCCCCTCATTGCAGGTCTGGCCATTGGGTCGGGATGAGAGCAAGCCAGCCCCACCAACAGCACCCTCCTCATCTCTGCCTCGTCGAACTCTCCGCAAAGCCTCGAATCGGCGGCTGTCAACAGACTCCCTTCTCTGTGCAAACTCCACACCCATTCCACCAGATTACTCCCCACCCCAACTTTGCCCACCCCGCTTACTTCTTTCTCAATGGGCCTCCTCCCACTGGCCACCTCCAGCACCAACGCTCCGTAGCTAAAGACATCCGTTTTCTCAGAAGCCCTCCCGGTTAACAAATACTCGGGAGCCAAGTAACCCATTGTTCCCGCGGCCACCGTAGCATCGGGGGATTTATCATGCTCAACTTGCCTTGCCAACCCAAAATCTCCTAGTCTAGCGTTGAACCCTTCGTCTAGCATTACGTTACTACTCTTAATGTCCCTGTGAATTACCTGATTTTCGCATTCTTGATGCAAATAGGCCAAGGCAGAAGCAACACCTAACAAAATCTTCCGCCTGTGAGCCCACGGCAAAACCATCCTCGACTCGAATAATGCCTTATCAAGACTCCCATTAGGCATCAAGTCGTAGACCAACAAAATCTCACCCTTCTCATGGCACCAGCCTTGCAACCTGACGAGATTTCTATGCCTAAGGGTTCCGATTATCGACAATTCCGACAAAAACTCTGTTTTCCCCTGCCCACTATGGCTACATCTCTTCACCGCGACAATGTCGCCGCTATCAGGCAGTATACCCTTGTACACCGTCCCAAACGCACCGTGCCCAATAACCCGCGCAGAGTCAAATCCTTTTGTTGCAATCCTAAGCTCCTTGTAGCTAAATTCCTTGGGCATCTTGATGATATCTTTAGCCACACTCTCGGAATTTTTTACGCGCTTGAATTTTTTGGAGTAAACCCATATCAGAAGCAATGCACATAAAGCCAAAAAGAATGCACCAGCAGTGACCACCCCAACAACGGCCCCCGGGCCTTGTTTGCACAGTTGGTTGTGACACTTGCTGCTACTCTTCTCGTGCAAGGTAGTGCTGCTACTGGTGTTGTTAGACTGCGTTGGAGCAAAGGCTGGGGCCGTTGGGCTGACGTTGTTCCCGGACGGTGGCGGTGGCGGTGGCGGTGGTGATGACATTGCTGATGCGGAATTAGACTTGGGATTTACGTCAAATGATGAACTGAAACTCCACCACTCAATGCTGTGAATCTCGGTGCTACCCTGAGTCGACCCACTAAACCCAACGAACATGACGTCATTCACGTACTCGTTAAGATTAAGGGTGGTGGACAGCAGCGGCTCTTTCGGTTTAAGATTGGAGTAGGATGCAAATACATTCAGTATCCGGGTTGACCCGGAGTAGTCGACCCACGAGTTCACCAAGTCACCGCTTTTGAGATCGACGCCGACGGCATCCAAGTCGCTTACTTCAGCTGATACCATGGAATTCAGATCCAAACCCACGTGGTTCCCATTGATGTCCTTGAACTCAACGTCCATCAGAGTATCGAATTCAACGGCGACGACGCCGGTTTGGGCACCGTTTGAGTCCATGATCCCCAGGTATCCTCCGGCGTCGCCCAAAGCAACGTCGTCCGGTGTGATGATGAACGCTAGACCGCCACCAATGGAGGACGGATTCAAATTAGTAACCGAGAATGAGAAGAATGTCGAGAAGCTCACTGGATTCTGAGACCCAGGCTGGAGGAACCTGACGGGTTTCGAAAACAAGACCTTCCCGGTGCCAGAGTTGGGGACAGTCAGGTCGCGAGTTAGCCTCACGCTCCCGTTGAGCACGTGGGCATCCCCGATCAGCTTCAGGCTGGATATGGCTAGCGTGCCGAAATCGAATTGAACGGCAGAGACGTTGTCGGTAAAGTAGAGAAACACGGCAAAGTTGAGGAGTATTAGTACAATGGTGCCGGGAAAATCGCCGCGAAGTGACGTCATTGCTGGAGTTTTCAGGACAACATAGTTGTAAGAGCACGTACGTGATACTAGGGGCGGGCGGGCCGGCGGGCGTGTTTGTTTAGCAGAGAAAAAAACAGGAGCTTGCAGCAGGAAGGACGAATCACGAGATTTTAGTGAAGCAAAGATAGGAACAGGAGCGGGAAGCCGGGAAAGGGAAAGGGAATGGGCGATGGGAGGTCAAGAATAAAAAGAAAGGAGGAGGAAATCAGGAAATAGGAATGCATGGGAATGGAAACAAACAAAAAAGAATAGTGATGGGAGGAAGGAAAGAAGAGGTGAACGTGAAGGTGGGAATCCAAGGAGGGATTGAGCTTCGAAGGAGACAGGTGGCTGACGATTGGATGCCACGTGTTCTTCCTCCTAACGGTAAAAAGGATGATAAAGAAACCTTTTTTTCCATTGTCTTGTGGGAAGAACTTTCCCACTGACTTGAAGACTCGGGGTCCCACATTTGTGTGTGTTTTTGAGTGCTGAGATGGGAATCACAGGCCTTGTTTAGATTGTTAGATCAGTACAATTTTTTTTTTTTTTACAAAAACATTAATATATATATATATATATATATATATATTACTAGCAATTTAAATGGTTTCTCTGATATTTACAGTTCACCAATTACTACCATATACCATGGGCGTGCTGCCAAAGCCAATAGGAGTACCAACTATTCTGGGAAATTGGATTATTCTCATTCGCTGGTGGAATTCAGTGTACAGTGCTGATATGTTTTTCCCGATCGGTGGTTTTATTGACTTCAGAGGGAACTCTTTTCACCCCCAACTTTTTCTAAATTTTAATGGTTTCAAATCCTCTGTACACGAGACCCATCTATCCTCTCCCTCCTAAGTTTGTAAAACTGTGCGTGTGTATTCTATTTTAGATGCATCAATCGAGTATGTTATTTATTATCGGTTTGTTAGAATGATTAAACTAAGATAGAATGCACGTAATAACTTTATAAATTTGAGACAGAAGAACGATGATGTTTTTTAGGAACAAAGAATTTGACACCAAATCTAATGGCATTAAAATTACTCGTTCAGCTACAAATAGTAGTGATCCAAAGCGGCTGACAATGCACGAGAGGGTTATGGATAGGCATCACTAACAAACAAATAACACATGAATCGTCTCCTGCTTTGTGTTCACTTTTCTTTCAGTTTGCTAAAATAATGATGGATATTGAAGAAAGAAGACGCCATTCTACATTGAAGAAGAAAAATGCTATTGATGATGCATCTATTTCACATCTGTGGCTCTAGCATAGCTGTCGCCAAGTGGTATGACTTAAGACACGGGTAGCATGCGTGTTTTCATCTCTCTCATTTGTCCTAACCTAAATTTTCCCTTCCTTCATCACTTCGGATAAATTTTATCTCGTAATTTTTGGTTAATAAAAGTACTCTAAATAGAATTATGCAATCTACTAGTTTGACATTGAATACAATTCAAATGAGGTTTTTTTTTTTTTTTAATCCAATTAGTGACATTTTATTAGCTAAAAATCAGTTACTTCCACTCGCCAAATACTTAGAAGTGACAACTCCTTTTTCCGTTTTTCCATGCAAGACTTGTGTAGTGGATAGGTGTGCATCACTGCATTATGGACCAGACTTTTGCACGATGGGCCCCGAAGCTTGAAAGATTGTGTAAAAGGTGAAAACTAAGAGATGTGCTCAGCTACAAAATTAATAGCAAAATCAGAAGGTTATTAAATTATTACTCAAATCAACTTTTGGTCATCAAATAATTTTTTATCATTAATTGGTCACTAAATTAACTAATCAGCATACATGTAATCATTTTATTGATTATTGCTCTTAATTTGAGAAATAATTAGAACACGTCGTAAATTACAGGAGTAGATTTGTCCACTATTATTTCTCCCCCCGATAATCATGTTTTCTCCCTCAAATAATCAGAACATGTGGCAAATTGCAGTAGGAGTTCAAATTGAGTCCTTAATTTCCTCCAAATAATCATGTTTTGGTGTATATTTGATGTCAGAAATAATAAGGATTCCAGGGTCTAGTTAGTAATGGACAAAAATACTCCAGCAATTTGTCATGTGTTCTAATTATTTTCCAAACTAAGAGTAATAATTGACGAAATGGCTACGGGTATGCTGATTAGTTAGTTTAATAGCTAATTAGTAACGAAAAATGGTTTGATAGCTAAAAGTTGACCCGAACAATAGTTTAATAGTGGACACGGGACCCGAATGGTTGTCAGAAAAACCGTTTGGGTTGGTTTTGTATAAAATGCACAAGATGTAACTCTGTATACACACGATGTAACTCACTTTCAACAAAGTGTAACTATAGGACAAAATTTTATGGGCCCCACACATGGTGTGAAAAACGATGTACAAGATGAAATTTGAGTCTTACATTCCTTTTTTGCCAAATCTTGACCGTGAACTTTCAGGAAGCAACCATTCCTACCCCTCTTCCATTTAATGGTCTTCTAGATTTTTAACCTTTTTACTCTGCTGCGGCTATTCTTTATGTGCAACTATATATATGATGACTCAATACTACATAGCGTTGTCAATCTTGTTTGGATGTTCATTTTTTTATTTTTTTCATAGAAGAGTATACTGTATCGATTTGATGAAAAATTTCACTTTAGAAAGCTCCAATCCAAACAAGGTAAAGAAAGAGCACATGCTCACTTCACTAAACCAAGATGACACATTGAGGCATGTTTAACCTTTTAGATGTTAAGAACTTAAATATTGACAGAAGAATCGTGGGTGATTAAAATGGTAAGTAAATATGGTCGATCCAATTCATCCAGTTCTCCACCCCCGGTCTTCTTGGATAACTGCCTCGATTCTACCAAAAAGAGGCTAAGAGGTGTTGAGGATTGACTGGAATACAGATGAGATGAGAAGCCCTAGTTAATCAACGAGATAGTTGCATGTGAGTCCCCTTTTTCTTTTTCTTCAGTTATAAATGTGTAGAGTTACATATCTTAGAGGAGTGGAAAGACTCAAAAGAGTGGCCTTTGTAACCAATTTACAGTATCAGTTGTCATTCCGCGAGTAATCTCAAACTTCAATTATCTTTCTATTAAAGCAAAAAAAAAAAAAAAGACTTTAATTACGACTGTATGACGTGCGTACAAACTCTTGGGAGAGTGATAGACAACACATTAATACAATCACCCTGTCTTATCGAGATATCTCAGTATTACAAGTTCGAAGTAGGAGAAACGTACTAACGCGACAAGTTTTGTGTTAGTCCATGGCCAACAACTAGATAAGCATATGCTTGACTAACTATCTATTGGACAAGCTCAAATAGTTGCATAATAATTAGTCATTGACCAATAAAAAAGCTGCAAACAGGAATAAAGAAACCATAACCACCATTTTTCACATCATATTTTTCAATCACTTTCTTTCATGACTCCTTATCTTTCACCAACGAATTTAAATAGAAGATTAAAGCTCCAACTCAACGTTATCCTACTAGGAATTTCCCTAGTGTATTTTTTTTTTCAACAATTCCTTCTGTTATTTTCTTTTCATCTCGTTTCCTTCCTCTATTATCTGGGGGATCTTTTAAACAAATAAGGGAAAAACAAATCTCCAAATCCCCTTTTTTCATCGTCTCAATTCTAAGGGCAAAAAAAAAATCCACCACTCTTATTTCATACACAAATCTGCAATTGGAAGGAACTAATAATCGAAGCCATATGACGAAGATGAATGCGTTGCGTTAATTTTAAAAACTCTTGAAACTTTTGGTTTATGAATGGGTTTTGTGATTTGAACATAAGCTATCAGCCATGGGTTATTTGCCAAGTTCTCTGGCATGCAGTTGTGTAGTGATTATCGGTTTATGAGGGTCACGCTAAGGGAAATGGGCCTCTCTAGGTTCAGATGTGTCTTAAACATTCGATTTATTACTACATCAAAATTATATCAGTTTACATCAAAATTTTACTACTTTACACAACTGGACGAAACTGGATAAAAGTTCAAATGGAGAGACGCTTGATCCTATAACAGGAACGAAGAAAAGCAGCAGACTAAGATGCCAAAGAGTTAAAAAAAAAAAAGAAGAAAAAGAAAAAGAAAGAAGAAGATATCACACGTAGAAATTGCATAGAAGACAATGAAGATGTGTTAATTGTGCACTATGCTTAAAAAGTCTTATGCTTTTCTGGTTTCCTTTGGGTTCTTTCTTTTCTATTTTGTGTCATATTATTTTAGAAGCTAGAGGGACGTCACTCAACCACGGAATAATTATCAGCGGGGTCAGGACGTCACAAGAGTTGGAATTTTGGATCTCACTATCAATAACTTTTTGACCATGCACCCGAGCCTCTTCTTGTATTCATGTATAACCTAAATAGCATGCACATGAAAGATGTATACATCCCTTGCTAAAAATTAACCCAAAAGGCTGGAATGTCAAGAGTAAAACGAGAAAATCGTCAAAATATGACGTCCAGAGCAGGGATATTCTTATCTTGAGCAGTTGACCAAAATATACAACTTCTTTAGCTATGAATTGTGGAGAGTAAGAGGGTGGGGAGGAGGGGCATGTAAAGTGTAAACATTTTGCTTGCAATGGATAGTTTCGTGAACTTGAAGAGTGGGACTTGGATGGCAAGTTCGCCGCAGTGGCACCAGAAAACTGGAGTATGATGAATTGTTGGTTAAGAAAGCTACACTTTTCGTACAGCCGCTAAAATAATTCCCCTACACAGTGTATTGACATTAAGCGTTAGGTGGGGTACGTTGCTTTCAGGTCCACCATTTCTCCCAGGTCCACCATTTCTGGTGGAGGCAACAACCGGCCTGATATCTATATATTTGTACAATCATCTCAATTCCTATGGTTTCAAAAGTCATTCCTGGTGGTTCCATCCCGATATATGTAGCAGTTGTTCGGGGTGGATCAGAGCCACACGGGAACGAATGTCTGCAATACTCCGTTGAAGAATCGGTTTAGCCAAAGCCAATCGTTAAAGATCTTTTCAAGTTTTCGTCTGACATCGTCAATCCAACAAATTTTCTTCTCCACATCTGCGATCCGATTCAAATTTAGACAAACGTGAACTTCAAATTTAGACAAACGTTTCACGTTGACTGAATTCACGAAATTTCCTAGCGTATTATTACCGGTATTTATTAAACAACGTGAACAAAGATTGCTCATGAGAAACTTTTTTCAACAAACTTGATTCCGAGATTTTGTCCGACGAAGGGGTAGAGAATAAGGAGTGGAACTACTTTGTTTCTTGTTTCCATTGTTTTATTACAGTTTTCATTATGGGGTACTCACCAGTCACCAAAACCTAGCGCACTTTTTTTCTTTTTTTTTTATTAAAAGTGAACCATCCTAGACGAGATTCTTGCGTTCCTCATCTTCCATCTTTTGTGATGGTTAACGTGGACCCAAAAATCCTTTGCAAATTGACATGAGCCAAAAAAGAAAGAGAAAAAAAGAAAAGGTAAATACTCCTACATCTTAGTCTCCGCAAAAGCGAAACATAGAGCTAACTTCTAATAGCATCTAGGAAGTAATTAGATCCCATCAATCCTCATTAAAGAGGTACTACTTGGTCATCCATAAATTTAATTACTCCTTGTTAACAAAGCGACAATCCTTTCTTATCTCTCCCTCATCATTGAGAAGGGGATTATGCTCCGACAAAATCAGCAGAGCCCTTGAGAACTGGTCGTGGAAGTAGTCATTGTCAGCAGCCATCTTCCGGACAAAAGGAGACGTCAAAGGATCCGAAGCCAATTCTTGATCGACTATCAAGAGGCCTTTGCCGTCCAAGATGCTCTTGTAGTACAAGTTATCAAGCACCATGGGCGTTGCAAGATCATCTCTGGAATACAACACGGCGTTCGGGTCTGGGTGTGGGGATGGGCATCGACGTTTGAGGTATTCAACGTGAACAGGGTTTAGGGTCGGGTCAACGCTTGGATAGAGTCTGTCCACAAAATTGATGCAGTGAATCCGCCCTACTGAGTGAGCACCTGCAATGTAACCAATCCATGTTATATAAGTGTACGTTAAAAGGCTAAATGTCCTCGGTGCAAATAACGTTGAGAAATTACTCCCACATAAACTGTTGTCTATTATTGATAAGGTGCATTATTCTTTGGTAATCATGTGAGTTTGGCTAAAGAAGTTGTTCCAACCGAAACGTAATGGGCGTCATGCCATGCATTATTGCTGTCATAAGTTAAAAGTTTAGACTTTTTCTTTTACTATTCTGCTGGGTAGGCGGTAGCATTATTCATGCAATTTGTCTACTAATGAATTGAGTCCTTTGACGACTTCAATGGTAATTTGTCACAATTTCAAATTTTTTGACTTGCGAAGAAAAACTTATCACTCCTTTATTTTACCATAAAATTGAGGGGAAGCATTCTTTTTTCTTTTTTGGGTTCAGGCAGGTATACAAGCGTTACTTACCTAGTAAAGCGACAGTTCCTTCTGTATCGATCCCAACCGACTGAAAGCGCGAAAGAACTGAAGATATGCTATCGTTATTGTTAGGAATGAGGCTGTCAACATCCGCAGCATGACTGACTTTGCTGTCCTTTCGCCCGGTTTTCATCTCAATTTCTGGCCCTCCCAACTGTGGCATCAAAATTCGACAATATGGTCACTGGCCCGGCAACCAAGAGAATAGATACAAATTTGCGCCAATAGAAATCTATGGGGATGACAAAGGGTTTTACTTATATATATTTAAAAAAAAAAAGAAGAAGAAGAAGAAGAAGAAGAAGAACAGTAGAATCTGTCTTACCTGAACGACTCCATCCCTTGCAGATAGAGCGACAATATCAGCACAAGAAACTGTACCAGGGCATTCACTCTCCAGGGCCTCCTTGATTGTGTTTATGTACCTGAAGTTTCTCATTCCAAAGCTCCTCGCTGAGTTCTTCTCAGACTCTACGCCAGGGCGGTTGTCCAGCAGAAGCGACGCATCGCATGACTGCAGATTAAATGCTGATACATTAGCCCATGATCATAGCTAGATTAACACGGCACACAATAGATATAGATTTTTCTTGCATGAACTAAGGATAATGATTGTACTTAATCATGGAAGATATATAGTTGTTTCTTGCATGAACTAAGGGATAACGATTGTACTTACCTTAACCATGCAATCATGGAAGATATTTCTGACCCAAGAAACTGCAGTATTTCCATGCTTTTGGTACAGTTTGATGACTTGCTCTTTGATGATCTCTTCAGCCCTTGGGCAACTTTCTGAGTAGTAGTTTAACTGGAGATCACTTTTCACTGAGGCACAACATATCAGTTTGTTACGAAGTGTGAGCCGTCATAGTAATCCAAACAAACATGTACTACAAGGTCTGTAACTTATTCGGCAATCAACATATATAAACCAAACAGCCGCGGAGAATAAGCGATGAAGGTTCGCAATTAAAAAAAACAAAAAAGATACGAAGAAAAAGCAGCGATGAACTAAAAAGTTTAGAGTTAAAAATTGGGTCTTATCATTTCATTTCTTTCTTTCCCTTTTTTCCCGATTTTGTCGACTTTGATTGGGTCCAAGTAACGACTTTACGTATGTGGGGTCAGCGGGGATTACAATTTAAAAAGAAGATAATCTAAAGAAAGAAGAAGTACCCGAACAAAACTGCAAGAGCAACTGTAATAACAGAAAGACGAAGAAGCAGGAGCTAGAACGGGGGATCCTGTTGGCCATCTCTCCTTTTATTGCCTTCCAAGAAAAAGAATAATGTCGGCTGTCTGCTGATTTCTGCGCAGGAAAATGGATCAACTTAGGTTAGTCCCAGACCCAGAACAGAATATACATATATATAGTAGGGAGGGATACATACAGCCTCAGTGGACGCAGAATGGAACTGAATTCAGAGTCTTGTTCCACTCAGAGAATTTGTTTGGCCTTTCGGCTCTATATTTCTCCACGCGTGCACCACCTGCACTCACCGAAAGTCACTGCCTATCAATGCTCAAATGTATATAAAACTATCCGTCAAGCTGCAATTGGTGACATGGAAAACCTTTTCCCCGTTACCACTTACCACTACACAAATTTGGTAGAGGCCAATTAATGTGCTGCTGCTTTCATGCCTAGACTAAAATGGAAACAAGAATTCTACGTTCAGCATAAATATTCCCCACAAATTTTAACCAAAATTGCCATTTAGTGGTATTATTATTATTTTCTTTAGATTAGTTTAGTTAATCTTTAGTTGGACAATGCACGATCCCAAACCACATAACCTTCGAGATTTTGGGCAGCCTTCCACCGCCGTGAAAAGTCGACAATATGATGGCGACTTGGTAACTTAACGGCCACTCTGTGTGGATGGCACATTCTATCCAGTGTAGTGGCATGTAGTGCAATTGAAATCGTAGGAAGAAAGAAAATTAAGAAAAAAGATCACTCACTCGTGTGGCTATGGCTAAGTACATTTAAGCAGTAGTGTATGGATTTCAATAAAACCAGAAAGAGGCATGCCAATTGCCACTATGTGCCCCAAGAAATCATGAAGCTTTGAAGTTTATTTATGATCTTTACCTCTGAGAAAGGGTCTTGAAACTGAGAAAGCAGTCTCCAAAACAATAATGTACTCTCTCGATGATCACCTTCTCAACTCTTCTGCAGCCTATTTTGAAGGGTACACATTACATGGCATAGCACATAGGAATCTAGATTCTAGACCACCCATAAATAGGTAAAAATAATAAACTCAAACGAGAATTTGATCCATCAAAGACTCCTCAAAGATATCAACATCACCATTCAGCACCCTCCATGTCCACTACAAAGACGTACTTTTGGAGTGCCAAAATCCCAATCTAACACAAGTTACTTTCCAATTTTACCCGGATTTTTGGGACAGACAAATAGACATGAACGAGAGATTAAATACATCTGATAAAAGAAGACAAAGATAGTTTTCAATTTTTTTAAGAGTTAGGATAGCGATTAACTTTATGTCACTATCCTTATCTCATAAAGAATAGAAGAGACCCACCGTTTCTACATCGTATAAACCTCTTATATTGTAAGCATATTGCATGTAAAATGAAAGTTCAATAGACTATCATTAGAAACAAGAAATTTTTAAAAAATTAAAACAAAGTTTAAAGAAAAATATGAAAATTAGACTCTATACTGCTCTATTTATTGTCGATATGAGGCGTTGAAAAATCATGGTTGAATTTTCTTCAATTTGTGTGATAGTTAGATTTTGTTTTTCTTTGTCTGTGATGTCCTATGTAACACGTACAACATTATCTCATTTGTTATTGTAAAATTATAGCAATTAAAGAAACTAAGAGTTGGTTTGTTAAAAATAAAATTTAAATCGTTTGTAATTATTATTCAAAAATAGTACTAATAGACACTAATCACATACTTTTATAAATACACTAATTACCAAAAGACATCAAATAAAATAATAAAAAGCTACTGATAATTATATTTAAATGGGGCTAAAGAAATATAATCGACAAGTTAAATTATAGGAAGGTTTTTAAAGTTTTTATAACTTTTGAGGGGCGATTACCCCTATCCAATCCCCTTTATCCACCTCTCCACGCAACACTTTCAGTTATGCGTCAAATTTAAGAAAACCGATGGAATCAAAAAGATACTCCTCTATATTCGAATTCTTTGATGAACCACGAAAGAAGTAGTAACAATCTATCTATCTATCTATCCTATCTATCTATCATATATGTATTGGAGGGCAAGTTTTCTGGGAGTGGTCTCTAGAAGTCAGGGAATTTCCAATCTAATTTTGTAGGAATTTGTATTTAATTTAATTCATTAAATATCTCATGAGTCATCATAAAAACCGTTAGTAAGTAGTAACTCCTTATCAGCACTATCTCTACTCCTACTTACATGCAACTACCTTATTAGCATTATCTCCACTCTTAAATCAATGGTCATCAAGAGTTGTACTAATCATAAACGTTAAACTATGAAATCACTAAATTAACAACAAAGTCCTATTGGCACTTGAAAATGAAAATTATTATTCAAAATCTTTAGTTTTGATAAATAATAATAATAATAATAACAGCAACATCAGTCCTACCAAAAATTTTAAAAAAATAACAATATAGTTTAATAGAAAGATATAATACATTTATCCATAAACTATATCTACTCAATTTATATATATCTAATCTAAATTTTACTCTAATGGGATTTAAATAAGCATGTAAAACCCAACCAATAAGAATAGTCTTAGGCATTATTGATTATTTTGTATATTTTTATTATTTTCTTCAATGTAAATATGTAACACTACTATGTCATTTTTAGGAAAATGACTAAATCTTTTTTTTTTTTTTGTAATTGTTGAAGGTATTACAGGATATTGTCAGTTTTTCATTTGCATTTCCAGATGCCAATTATTACAACTATTGTGATTAATTTTTGGTTTTATATAGTTTCATATTATGAGAGGTAAAATTAAATATATTCTAAAAATCACTATTCATCGGTTCTTCTTTCCCCTTCAAGTGATATCTTTCAATTTGAAGGATAAATACGAAATCAACTAACAACACTTTCAAAAGAAAATTCGTTACCATTCAATCCAAATTTATAATATAAATAACTATATCGTGTCCTTTTATTTTGAAAACACAAAAATAAGTATATTTTAACAGTTTAAAACTAAACTGAAAGTTATGAAACTTTTTTTTCTTTTTCTTCAAATATTAACTTTTTAATTTGCATGTTGAATTATAAACACATTTGAATCCAATTAAATTACATATCCAAACTCATATTTGTTGATGAGGTAATCAAAGTAAATAGGTTATCATTTACAATTATAATAGTTAGATAGTACAGAAGAATAGGAGGTAAATGTACTATAAAATTAGATTAAAGTAAGGATAATTAGGTAAGAATAATATAGGGTAAAGAGAATATAGGATTTAGGGGCAGGCGAAAGGGTTGCAGGATTATGGAAATGTTGAATTAAGGAGATGAGAAAAAGGGGATAACAAGAACAGCGGAGTTGTGAAACGGGAGAATTGACTTGAAGAGATGAAAGGGGTATAATACTATATTTGATGTACTTTTGGTATTTCTTTCAATGTTTCTATAATCATTTCCTTATATGTTTTTGTTTATTTTAAAGGTTTAGATAAGATACATAAATATAATATAAATTAGATACTAAAATAATAATCTTTTTATTTTTTAACTTATTTTTCATATAACTATTACAAATAATTCATTAATTATTATTATTATTTTAAATATAAACCCGTGCATAGCACGGGTCAGAATTCTAGTATGTATTGTAGGTCAAGTTTTTATCTACACGCCTTTAGATAACTTCAAAATCCTAGTTCTTTTTTCTTAGAGTTTTAGATTTTTTTATTTAGGAATATTTAATTTCAAATATTTGTTACCAACTAACCATTTAAATCCTTATCCACTCACATGGTACACCTACAATCCAACCCATATCTCCATAAATTTAGGAATCCATTCCTTTGCAATTTCAACTATTTTGACTAATTGATCACTAGCTCTCTATTACTAACATTGATTAGGTGTGGCCAATTTTGATCTAGAAATTAACATTGATATATATATATATATATATATATATATTGTACATCACATTTCCTCAAATTAGTGAAAACTAATATACTTTTCACTATATTATGGTATAGTTTAATTACAAAAAAAAAAGTTTAAACTTATATATTTTATGAAAGAGATAAATACATGCATTCAATCTCACGTGAAGGTATGACTGTTAAATGTACATGACAAACAACGCATCAATTCTTACAAAGTCACACCTTCACATTTATGATACGAACTCCACAAAATTCAACAAAGCTAACTAATCCACCAATATTGACTTTAGTATTGAAGTTTAATTGATGTGAAGAATATTAGTACATTTGTACAATATTATTAGATTGAATGCATAATGTTTGTGAATATTTTATTTTCATATCAAGTTAAATGTGCTATTATAGTCATTTGTATCCTTATATCAATCATTTTCTAATATATATTTTTATTTTTATTTCAAGATCCAACTTCAATCAAAATGACATCTCATAAATGTTGTACATGTTTTGACATAGATTGAACTATTGCTAAAAAAAAAATTCAAATTTAAATTATTTTGGTGTAAATTTCTTACTTTTTTTATTCACCCCTTCCTTTTAATTCCTTTCAATAAAGACACCATTGTGCGTAGTGTGGGAATTTAGACTAGTAAAATAACAATTGTGGATGTATTTAGAAGATTAGATGTATTCAATATAAGGCCAATAATTGAAATAAAGCTTTTGACACGCTCATGGCTCACTCCCAGCCCCCCAAAAAAACCCTCGCCCAAAATCAAAACAAAAAAAGAAAAAAAAAACAAAATTCAAATAAGAGTAGCTGAATAGGGGGAGGGGATGGGTTGAGCAGCATGAAAGTAAGGAGTATAAGGGTGCGTTTAATAAAACTGAAATCTAAAAACTGGTGTCTGAAATCTGAAATATGAAATCTGAATCCATGATTAAATTGTTTAGTACTAAATCTAATATATTTGAATGTGTATCATATTCACTGATAATGGAATAGGTTATCACTTATTTTTGGAAGCAAGTTTTGCCTAAAAAATTCAGTCCCACTTAATTAGTTCAGATGTTCTATTTTCAGTCATCAAACCCATCTGAACGTATTAAGATCTGAACTCATTAAGTTTAAGTGAGAGTAGGAAGGAAAGAGTTAAGTAGTATGGCTGGCTAGAGTGTAAATAAGAGGTCTTGAATTCGAGATCTCCCACTTAAACTAAAAGTAATAATAATAAAAATTAAAAATAAGAGTCCAAATAGGAAGGCCCAAATCATAATCCACATCAGACGTCATAGAATTCTTCGTCAGGGGATCATTCGGAAGATAATCTCAGAAATTCTCCAAAGCTGTAGTTATATTATCAGTGGTACATGAGGTGACATACATGGATCGAGTACATCAGATGCAGGCACGCATTCGTGTTCCTTTCTTAAAGTTTGGGTAGCTAGCATTATCAGTGGACCCTTCACCTTGTGGTAAATCATTCATTTTTACCTCTCTCGTTTTTTTCTATGTATTTAAAATAAAGAAAAATGATCATCATCACTCGCGCATCTCTTGCTAAAAGATACATTACATTTTACAAGTAATGATGCACTATAGAATTCATACTGAAATTGATGAAGTAAATGCTTAAATCGTCACTTCTTCCGTTTTGAGCAAAAATAGTACCTAGGATACTGTTTTCTTGATAAGGTGATGAAGGAGAGACTTTTCCCCCTTTGTCCTTTATTGTTCTATATATAATTACAGTTAAAAGAGGAGGGAAAGAGAGAGAGAGAGGAGGAAAATCTCTGGCTGCACACTTCTACTGCCTTTAAAAATAACTACTACTAACTCATTTTACAGTTCCCAAACTGTCGGCGCTAGAGAAGTTCTATCATCATCTTCGTGTATTGGTAGAAGTTTCAAGATTCAAGTTTCAAGCTCGATCGCGGAAGCAACGGCTCTAGCCCAGTATCTCAGATGTTTCTTCATATCCGCAGCGGTGGAGTCTCTTGGAATTCTTAAATTGAGGAGGGGTGAATCAGGCCTTCTGATTAGCCACGCCTCCGATAGGTACGGCCTCACCATGGGTTGTTCAGCTTCTGCTTCTTCAACTCCTTCAGTTTCAGTATGTGGGGAGCTGCCCATTAAGATGTTATCCTTCTCTTGAATGCTTCCGGACGACTCCAGTCTTTGCAACCCTGGAATTACGCTCATCATCCTTTTGCTCATGTTTTCTTTATTAAAAATGAAACCCAAGTCCATGAAACCTTGTACTTCTTCCAGCTCAAGCTCGCACAGGCTTTTACAGCTCATGGTTTTGTGCAATCTCCTACCAGTGGTCCCTGCAGCACTGGATCGCCTGAGGTTTCTTGAGCGCTTTAAGTTAGATGGCGATGATGAGAGATATCGGGCTTTGCTGGCCATAGCATTCAACCTTGTTGGTCTTTCATCCGGTTGAGTACAAGTGGTAGTTTCCTTCTCATCAATCTCTTGCTCGTCATACTCAGCCTTTCACGTGAATATGTAAGCTCAGGCCGCAGCATAAATTTAACAAAGGATACAAACTATTGAGCTTCTATTTTCATGGATGTATCCTAGCTAGCTTGCATATACACACCACTACGTGTGTGTGTGTGTGTGTGTGTGTGTGTGTGCATGTGGCTGCGTCAGTGAGATCATAAAGGTAAACCTGGTGCAATAAATTAGGAAGATTTTGCTAACCTGATTTGTTACGGTAGAGGAGTCTTCGTCTGAAATTAGTAGCGTTTGAGAGTCGTTGCTTGTTGAATATGAGAGCTCTTCTGAGACTGCAGCGGTGGATGACGGCTTATGAAGCTTTGAGCAAGGTGAAGATGACCATGGTTCCGAGACAAGAATAACGTTGCGAAACCAAAGATCATCCATGAACCCTACTAGACATGATGTGGCATGATTCTCTGCCATGAAAGTAAACTGAGGTAGGGAGGGAGGGAGGGAGTCCAAGAAGACGAAGGGGATGGAGGTTTTGGGTGTAAAAAAGATTCGATATTATCCTAGGATGGCTTTATGATGGTGTGGTGGTCGTGGATTGGAGCAAAATATATGAAGGAGAATAAATTCAGCAGGTTTGTGGGATCCTGGAGATGGCAGATGTGGCCACGAATCCTGGACCTTTCCCCTTCTTTGTTTCACATGCCAATATGTGTAACCATCATTGTCCTTCCCCGCTGCTTGAAGACAACACTGCGATGAGGATGGCTGGATGAGTATTGTGCTGGACCATTATTCTTTGGCTCTACCATCGGGTTTTACAATCATTCCGCGTGTATTTGGGAGGGAAAAAAAAAAAACACGCACCCAAAAAACAAAAACAAAAACAAAAGAATTTTCCTTTTTGTCTCTGAAAACACAACCTTCCCTATCTTTTACCAGCATGTGTGTCTAACTTGGATTGAGCTATGAGGTTTGAACTTCAAATTTTGGTTATCCTGTGATGTATGTTTGTATTAAAAGTTGAGTTGATGATCCAGCAGATTTAAAATTTCTTTAATCAAAATCTACCTATTTAAGATTTTTTAAACTTTTTATCAGATTTTTAATGTCTTTGGTCAAAATCTTCCTATCATGTATTTTTTTAAAAAAAATCTTTTACGAGCATCTATGTGAACTCGGATTGTGTTATAGGGTTTGGACTTCAAATTTTGGCTACCCTATCATGTATGTATAAAGTTTGAGTTGATAATCTAACAGATTTTTAATTTCTTTAATCAAAATCTACATCTTCAAGATTTTTTTAAACTTGTCTTTTCATTTTATGTGATTAGATGCCCTTTCATCTTCTAAACTCGAACCTTTGAAGTTCTTGGCCCATCAATAAGTTAAATTCGCTATTTCTATTAGTTTTAGCTTCTTTACAGAATCTTGAATAGTCAGAATGTTTGTATGGGCACACCATGTAAACTTGAGAATATATAATATATTCGTCTTTCAATTTCACCAATGGTCCGAGCCCAAAAAGGGGAGAGAGAGATAGATTCTCAGGACGTTTAATGATATGTATCATTTCCAAATTCTTTTTATGAATGTGATAAAGTAATTTTGTAGATCTTAGATATGGTAAAACGTATAGACAGGTTTCTCTTTTCTAGGTTAGAGAATTCTCTAATATTGCCTGTGTATCTGTACTTTTATATGAAATTTTTAGTGTATACGTATTAGAGGACAAAGTTGATAACTTTGTAAAGTTTTCATCAGCAACTTTATTTTTCTATCAACTCATTGAGAAAGAAAAAATGGAATCGAATAATGTAATTCCCATTCCTCCAGCTCTCATGGAGACAATGTGTCCTTTTCTTTTGCTCTAATGATAATTTTTTGAAACAAATCTTTAATCGATCGCATTTGGGCATTTGGTCTAGTGGTATGATTCTCGCTTAGGGTGCGAGAGGTCCCGAGTTCAATTCTCGGAATGCCCCGCCAAGATCTTTTCACTATTTGCTCTTCTACAATTTTCCATTTGGGCAACAAGTAATGACGCAGTTGTCTAGAATTGCCTGTATGAGGGACAGCCTTGGAACTGGCGCTTTGTGACCGCGGCATGATTTTGTGGGTTTTAAAACCAAAAGAAAGAAAAAAGGAGTATGAGACGGAACCAAAAGAGAAAAGCGATATTCGGTTTGTTTGGATTGATATAATTTGCTCAAAATTATTTAATTTGTATTATCCACATAATTTTTAATCAAGTTTTTATCTCACATTCATCACACCAAAAAAGTAGTACAGTATTTCTTTTATAAAATTATATCAAAACTTAGGTGTGCATTGCAAAATCAAAGAATATTCATCGTTATTACTTATTAGCAGTAGCGTTTTTAAAAAAAAAAAGTGCTTTTAGAGACTAAAATTAGCCAACAAAAGCACATTATTAGATTCAGTTCAAACTAATGGCGTTACTTTTTCTTTTTTGAATAATAAATAAAAAAAATCTAAGAATAAAGAAAATAGGGAAAAAAAGGTTTGTGGACGGCCAAGCACCACTAAAGACCCGAACTCTGGAAGAAGTCGCTGCGAGAGACAGGCGGCAGCAATTGTCCGAAAAATCCAGGGAGGAGGCATTCGTCGTCCCAGCATTTTTGCTTGATGGACCGAATTGTAATTCTCTTTTCTCGTATTTATATCCTCGGATGTAACAAACATAGTAATAAAAGATGTGCTGCCCTCGCTTCTCAAGACATATTAATCAATGGGAAGTAACGAAGCCACAAAGAGCAATTATCAATATGGATAGCTTAATCTCTCTCTCTCTCTCTCTCTCTGACAAAATGGATATGTTAATCTGCAAAATGCAGATTGCATGATGTGGATGACTTACTATAATTCATGATTTTTTGCAATTATCAGTGCCAATTGTACTCTACGATGCAATTATCAGAATTATTCATATTGTAAAGCCTTCAAGTTTGCATGATGGCGTTTCTTAACCTGTCTGCCCCTGAATGTGGTTAAAAAACTTAAAATAGAAACTTTGTCCTGGTTTTCACATTGACATTCCTCCTACTATTTCAAAACCAAGTAAAATGATGCTAAGGTCAAGCTGAGAGACTGGAGAAATCGCAACCGACAATGTTCGATTCCTACATCCCGATTTCTAACCATACTCTAAACAGCGAAAGATATGCATAAGGACCTCGAGGAAAGAAGGGTCCTTCAAAACCTGCTAGAAGAAGAATAATTCTCGAATTTGTTCGTTACTACTTTTGTCTCGGCATACAGCTTTGTAAGCCCGAGGGAAAAAAAATCTTGTAAACCACAATCTCAAATGTTTCTTGCAACATCAAATAAAGTAGATAAACACGGGCGATGAAGAAATAGGACCATGACAGATTTAAGTAATTATAGATCATGTGCAAAGAGGATATCGCAATTGTTACAGCAAATGCAAATTCCTTTCAATATCTATTCAGCTCCAAGTTATTCAGTCTAGAACGCTTTACGAGTACTCACAGAATCAGTAATCAATTTGCCAAAGGGATACAGAAATTTACGATCACCTACCAAGAAAAGAAAATGAGCCGTGACATATTTCCGCATGTGAGCATCTCCATGAACTAGACAATCAGAAATGCCCGTGAAAAAAGTTAGACCTGCATGGTTCCTTTCTCATATTCCACCAATTAACCTGATATGTTATTTAGCATTGCACATCGCTTGAAGCACGGACGGACTGTCCGACAAATGGTTTTGACAGAAAAAGGAAGACAGGGTCAGCAGATACAATTAACGAGTCAACTAATAAGTTCAACACGCCAAGCTTTCTTTTATGCCATTTTTTCACCATATCTTAGTCACGTAGCGCCTGGATATAAGTTCCTATAGGGTTCTCTTTTAAAGCATTGTTGAACCAAGGTAACTAGTGCCTCAGTTCATTCATATTCTCAATTGTCTTGAATTTAAAAGCTTCCTCTATCGCATGCATGATCAGGAATTTGGGTGAACTTCTCCAATACTTGTCAAAAGAAGAATGGCAGCAGGAGGAGGTAGATCTCTTGAAGAGACGCCCACTTGGGCAGTTGCAGTTGTCTGCTTTGTGCTAGTAGCGATTTCTATAATCATCGAGTACGTCATTCACTTGATTGAAAAGGTAAACTACTTACATTACCATAACACTATGCAACCACATCAAAGTATAGAGTGTATGAACCCTAAACGTATGATTTTTCTGGTTGCAGTGGTTAACAAAGAGAAATAGAAAAGCTCTTTGTGAAGCACTTGAAAAGATCAAATCAGGTTTGTCGTCCAACCAGCATTGGACTTACTCTCTTGCCGAATATGCAGAACCTCATGCAATCAATAAGAAACTCACCATTCTGTTTTTCTCTTACATTGTCTCAGAGCTTATGCTTCTAGGTTTCATGTCATTGCTCCTAACAATAGGAAAAGGACCAATTTCAGAAATATGCATATCAAGGTCCCTAGGCAATACTTGGCATCCATGCAATAAAAACCAAGAACATGGCAAGCGCGACATAGATGCAGAAAACGAAGCAGATGGACATAGGAGGCTCCTCGCATTTACAGAATCTAGTTATGGTCAACGACGTGTTTTGGCAGCTGCTGGCTATGACAAATGTGCAGCAAAGGCACGATTGTTTACATCCTAGCAACCGAATCAGAAACGAATTCTTTAAAATAATCGCATTACTAGTGTATACTTTCTTGAGTTCATGTTTGGATAATCAGAAATCTCCACTCACATGATGACGGACAATTTTTTTTTTTTTTTAAATCTTGTGTAAATTCAAAATATGGACTCACCAAGATAACATAAGCAAAACTAATAAACATTTTTTCATCAAATATTCCAAAAGGTGATAATGAAAAGGGGATATGAACCGTAAAAGAGTAAATACATACCTCAAGCTGTTTTTGATGATTGTGTGCTATGTTTGAACTGGCTCCTTGCAGGGAAAAGTTCCATTTGTGTCCTCTGATGGCATCCATCAACTTCACATATTCATCTTTGTGCTAGCTGTTTTTCACGTGCTTTATTGTATAACCACATATGCTTTGGGCACAGCCAAGGTATGGTCCTCCTCAGTCTGCATATTCATACATTACTATGACCATCTGGTGAGTCAAGTTTGTGAACTACATCACAGATGAGAAAGTGGAAAGCATGGGAAATGGAAACCAGAACATCAGAGTATCAATTTGCACACGGTAAGTATTTGCTAAACCAAATAAAGTAGCATCTTTATGAAGTAGAATCGAGCATCATCTCACTTCAACCAACCAACCAAACCCCAAAAAAAAATCAAGAAAAATAGAACTTACTTATCGTATGTGAAGCCAATACTGAAGTAATCTCCTCTTCTGAATTAACGACAATAAATTATCCCCAAGACTTTGCATTGTGCCTCCTCATTGTATTTAGAGATCTGTTGTTATAACGATTCTTCATCTTGTTTTCAAATTAAGATGCCGAGGAAGCCATCCACATAATGTAAAGGAAAGAGTTTCATGCTGATCGCAAGAGAAGACATTTTTGTTTTTAATATGCTTGTTCATTCGTGTTACAAATTCATGTAAAAACTAAAAAGGAAGGATTTAAATTTTGTAGATCCAGAGAGATTTAGATTCGCAAGGGACACATCTTTTGGGCGACGGCATCTAAGCTTCTGGAGTCGCTCTACCATTCTTCTTTGGACGGTAAGACCAATGAGATGTCCTTTGTTTACAACTATCAGCTACTTTTATCAACCGAAGGGAGCCCTAACAGAGATTCTAAAAACGGCCTATTGCCGAACCCAGGCCAATGAAGGCGTTTGGAAATAGTTTGTTGTGTATTGTGTGTCTCTGTGCGTTTACAAGAGCAAATCATCAGATAACGATCATCTACCTCTGAACCCATTTGAATACACCAGACAACTGTTCCATCTCCTCTCTTGCTCTCTCTCTCTCTCTCTCTCTCTTCTTATTCTTAATCGTCCCTTCCTCTTACTATGGCCAACCTCACCTCATTTGCCACCTCTACATCCTTCCCCGTTTTTTCTAATCCACACCACCGCATTCAAGCTTGCAACTGATCTGAACAATCCAAAACTGTTCTATATGGCCCATTCCCACCATTGGGCAATTCAAACAACTGGAACCAACTTAATTCGTCTACAAGTATCAGCTAGATTTAGAAAACATTCCAGCCACTTTGAGTCAATCAGCTTCGAACCCAACAGTAATGTGGCTTGACGTCCAAGCTAAGCTCGACTTTTTTAATTCACCGTCCTTCGTCATTGTTTCTGTCTCCTGCTCGAGCTCAAATTAAGCTTCAATCCAGCTTTCAAAGTAGAAAAGGTAAATGGGTACATCAACGTTGTTGGTCTAACAACACAGGCAGAGAGAGGTAGGGGATAGAAATAGATGAGATGGAGTAGGCTGTCACGCAGGTTACTCATATGAGCTTGAAGCAACCTCCCATGGCAGTTTAAGAACCAAGCTGACTTGCTGCAGGCTAAGATGCCAGTGAATTTGTTGCAGTAAACAAAATGCACATATCTGAGACATCAAAAGTGGAAGGTTTCACTGTATTTGTTTTACAATTAGCAGTTGCCATACAAAGATGAGAAATAGACCAATAAAATTAGAAAAATAAACAGAAAACAGTCTCAACTTAATAAGATTGGAAAGAGTTCATGTGATGAAGTTGCCAACCTTGATTCATTCATAGTAGCTTTATTTCAACCACAATGTGTCATACATATCTGTTCTTCATTTGTAGAAGGAACAGACACCTTCATGAATAGTTCCCAATTGCCAGGAATGACTGTTAGAGTCCTCACTCTCAGGTTCAAGGTTCGAATCATGTGCCTGGTAGTTGAGGTAGGAAATGTGTGGGGAGGGGTAGAAGAGTAAGGGGAAAAAAAAAAGAAAAAGAAAAAAAGTTACAAGAGCAGGATAAAGCACAACTTATTCCAATTAATTCAAGAAATTCTGGCCAAGAATAGAAATTCTTACCTGCCTCCATTTCTGATTCAAATGCCAGGTGTCTTTCTTTAGACAGTTTGTCAGATCAGTACCCAAGGTGGATTATCTGACGCTGCGCTACGGATTTATAATTGTAAGTTAATTAGAAAAATTCTTTTAATTCCACCACTTTAGACTGCCCCAAGATATAGCTATACACACCAGTAACCATCAGCAAGTTCTCAGTTGATCAATGTGAATTTACCAGGCACATTTAGCACCACAGAATCAGGCTAATTTTGATTTCCAGCAATACATCAAGAGGTCACTTGAAGAAGACTTCAAAGTTGTTGTAGGTATCAGGTAATGTTTATTTACCATATTATAACCTTCATACCACATCAGAAACATCTTCAACTTTATCCCTTCACCCTTGAAGACAAAATAGAAAGGACAAAAAGAAAAGCTTTTTGCTATCTTTGTAAAAGACTGCATACCATCCATCATGCTAAAAGTATTCTGGAAACTGTTTCCCACCTCCGTGATCCCAAAATTAACCACCAAAGAAAGCCCAATTAAACCAAAAAAACAAGAACACAACAACAGCAATAGAAAGGACCATTAAGTTTTCACTTAACAATTACTAATAAAAATGTAGACTTACTAACACCTTGCACTATTGCAGCCCAGTTATCTGGTTGTTTGCCGTACTTTTCCTGCTGTTTAACACTCATGGTAAGAAGATGTACTTCCCTTTCTATTGGAGGGCATGCATTGTGTGTCTGTGTGTGCACGTGCATGGTTATAATGTGCTCATCCATGTGTTAAGTTTTCCCCAGGTCATGAGACAGAGAGAGGCGTTATCAAGCATGGATTACTTAATATATACAAATGTAACTGAAGCTAAGCAGATTGACAGGACATTATTAATAATTCTAAAAATGGTACTTTATATCTTAGTCAGTTTATGCTTGAATAAATGTATTTACTTGAGTACTTAAATGTGACATCTATGTGGTATAGAACTCAATGGTTGTCTGATAACACCAGAAATTTAATTATCCCCACATCATGAGCCTCGTTGAATTAGCCTGATCCTAATAACACCCTCTTTTTAACAGGTTGGCAGTCCTACCTGTGGTTACCCTTTATCCCACTAATTGTAAGCACCATACTGTTTCTTTCAAGAATCCTCCAAGTTCAACTACTCATCCCATAATTGATCAAGATATTCAAATCTCCAACACAGGTTATCCTATTGGTGGGAACTAAACTTCAGGTTATAATAACCAAGATGGGTTTAAGGATTCAAGAAAGAGGGGAAGTGGTCCAAGGAACTCCTTTAGTTCAGCCAGCGGATGATCTCTTCTGGTTCAATTGCCCTCGAGTCTTACTCTATCTGATCCACTTTGTTCTCTTCCAGGTACTTAAGATCACAGTCTAGTAATATCTTGGGCTCTCTAAATCAATTATAGCTGCTTCTAAACTCTCTTGTGCTCTCACAGAATGCATTTCAACTGGCCTTATTCATCTGGTCTTGGGTAAGCCATCAAACCAATAAGCATAAAAAATTTTAACTCTGCACTAAAAGACAATGGTACGTGTGTATTACTGTTTTGTTGTTGCTCTGTTCCTCCATCTTCTCATAGGCATTTCTTTTATTTCTACAAGTATGAATATGGATTTCAGTCATGCTTCCATGAGAACACAGAAGATGTGGTGATCAGAATATCAATGGGGTAAGTTTGTTATTTCTGAATCTTTATTAGTGTCTTGTCAATCTCAGCAGATACAAAATGATAGATTAATGCACATCACTAAGAAATATAAGGTCTGCAATTTCACCAGGGTGCTGATACAAATACTCTGTAGTTATGTGACTCTCCCACTCTATGCTTTGGTAACACAGGTGAACTGTCATATCCATCAAATGAAGATTTGTTTATAATTTTTTCCCCCTCCTGTATAAACCCCGTTATCATTCAACTTGATTCCTCTCTATGTCAAACAGATGGGTTCAACCATGAAACCCACAATCTTCAATAAGAATGTAGCTAAGGCACTACATACCTGGCACCAAACTGCAAGAAAGCACATAAAGCAGAAACGTCACTCAGATTCTGTGGGACCATTGTCAAGTCAGCCAAGCACTCCACTGCAGGGTACATCCCCTGTTCATCTACTATGCTACTACAAAAGTGAGATTGATAGTGTAGAGTCCTCTTCAAGGATTTCCAATTACAGTACACAACCACGGGAAGGAGGATCCCTTCAACTCTCATGCCCACAAAATGATCCACCAAGGACTCAACAAGGTACAAATGATCATACTATTGAAGAAAGAGAAGCTTCTGAACAGGTTAAAAACAAGGACGGCTTAGTCCCTCAAATTCATTTAGTCCAACACGAAGTAGATATTCCATCAGCAGATTTCTCATCCAAGAACTGTGGCAGAATGTGAAGGTTGCGGCAACACGAGCCAATTGTAAATGGGACAACCTACCAAGAGGTATAGATGATTCAGGAAAATAGCTAGCTAAAACATAGTTCTGAAAAGTAGAAATCTCAGTTAACATCACTAACATGGTGCCCAACTTTGTCAATTCAAGTACTCATGAGACACGTATAACTTAAAAAACAACTCAATATTTCATTTCTTGCGACAGACTATTTTATCCACTAAATGAGAAACATTCATTGCTAAGAAGATCTATAGTATCGGGAGCCATGGCCAAGATATATCTTTTACTGAGATTGAAACTTACTTAAGTAAAATCCAGAAAAAAAGTTTTTGACATGTTCAATGTCGGCACACCTTCCATCGAATCCAATCATGTCTTAATGCGTGCACCTGTTGTTATTTGATTCTGCTATAATCAAGTCGGTTATAGAGGCATATTCCAGCATCCACAGATGGGATGCAACACAGGAGAACCCAATTTACGTACAGGCCTACAGCTTGCAACCAGCCAGCGTATTAGTATCAATTTTCCCTAGTAACCATG
This sequence comes from Gardenia jasminoides, assembly GCA_013103745.1. Classification (NCBI taxonomy): domain Eukaryota; kingdom Viridiplantae; phylum Streptophyta; class Magnoliopsida; order Gentianales; family Rubiaceae; genus Gardenia; species Gardenia jasminoides. The sequence goes on from CM023103.1 coordinate 8,417,461, forward strand.
TCCCTGGCAAGACTGTGTCCACTGATTTATGAACTCATTGGTTCTTCAAGTATGTAGGAAAAAAATAAAAATAAAAATAAAAAAAGCATTCCCTGATAAATCAAACATAAAAGAATCCAGGATAGTGACAGTAAAATAACTTGCTCTGTTCTATCCCCTTAAGGAACCTAATTGCCCAAGGCTGGCAGCACTTGATGATAGCCATTGAAGACACAGCTAAGATTGAAACCAAATGTTGCCAAACTCAATCACAAAGAGAGAGAAGTATAAACAACTGGTATGGTAAACAGCCCAACCATACGGTCGGTCAAAAATAAAGCACAAAGATTGAAGGAAATAGTCATCATTCCTTATTTTTCTCTTGGTAGGTGAGAGATGTCACTTGTTTCAGAAGCACCAATACCAGTTCAACACTAAAATAATCATAATAAAAAAGATTAATTCTGCAGCACCGGATAGATAAAGCCACCCAAAATTTAGAGTGAGAATGAAACTGCTATAAATAAATCTAAAGGGGACATACGGCAATAAATAGATGTAAATCTTACGCATGTTTACCAAGTTGTACAGGCAAAAAAAATGGTACCAAGACATACATTGAAGAGAGATAAGGTAAACCACATGACTTTCAAGTGGTATACCAAACAGAATTTCGTTAGCCATCATAGAAGAAAGTAGTTCAGTAGGTCCTGCCAATTCTTAATTAAGTGAGACTGAATATTTCTGCTACAAATTCAACAAATAAATCAAAGAAGATCAGCAAGAGGAACTATAACTTCCAAGTTCCAAAGGCGGGAAAATATTTATTTAACAATGTCAAATGCAAAACCCTACTTAGATTAGTTATGAACCTTGTCCAAATCTAATCCATTCTCTTAAACAGCCGATAATAAATGATGCATGATCCTGAGAACCCAAAGATGCCTCAGTTAATCATCAAGGGCCAACGGTGAGCGAAACAGGTGAAAAGATAAAGGGACAATTGCAACACGAATTCATTGAGATGAATGAAAGGAATTCAACAAACATCATTACCAGCATAATACCGGGCAATAGTGCAAAACGGTGCCATTATGACGAGCAAGCATCTACTTAAATCCATATCCAAATGTCTCCCCACTCTGATAAATTTGAGGTCAATTGCGTTAGCCAACAGATCAATGCAACATAGCTACAGGTCTCTATATGTCAAACTTGGGAAACACAAATTCGGAATGCAAAAGAGGTCCTCGATTGCACCTGAAAATGACGACTTCAACTGTACTCCTTCAGTTCTTTCACCACATCACTGATTTTTGCCTAATCGTACCTTATCTCTTCTCGATTACACCGGAAATTTGGAGTAGAAAAGAAAAGAGAACTACTCTTATGTTCAAGTTGTCTAGACTGAAAAAGCTCGCCTTCGGGGTTATATGTGCACGAAAATGGCGCTCCAACTGTCCGCCAAGATTCATGGCATTTTGATTGTTTTATTTTTCCAATAATATGCTTAAATGATTTTCTATTTGTCTAGTATCTTCGTGCATAACAATTACCTAAATATAGGGGGTAGCATCGTAATTTCTCCTTTTCTACTTGACAAGTCACATCCTCCTGTCAAGGGTGCTAAGTATGATTTAAAAAACTGAGTAGGTGCTAGATGTTATTAGGAGAAATTCATAAGAGGCTTCTGAAATTATCTCTTTTCTAAAATTGAACACATAAATGCATAAGTTTCAAAATAATGACAAATAGTGTTGAAAGTATAGTGCTAATATAATATATTATATTAATAGGTATTTTTAACGTACAAAAGATTACTAATGTTTAAGAGTACATTTAAGGTAAGAAGATTCTCATTCTCTCTAAAATTCTTTTCTTCTCATCTTCTCTATAATCTTTCCAGTTAAAATCTCCTTCAACCCTTCATGGGGTGAGAGACCAGATTTTTTTCCCATGAGAGGGAACCCTTTCTCTATTTTTTAATTTTCTTTGCTTGAGTAAATTCTGTCTAAGAATTCCTAGTGATGGATTTTTCTTCTCTCCTTTCTTGGATCTCTTAATGAGAGTTTCTTCTCCTTTAAATTATTCTCTCCTATGATCTCTTAGTGAGAGTTATTCTCTCTCAAATTGTTCTAGTGAAAGTTTTGTCTCTCTTGAATTTTTTCTTGTGAGAGCTTTTTAATTTCTATTTTTTATGAAATTTTAGATTTTGTAAATCTAGAATCTAATTTCTCAAATCTCCAGTTTCTCCATCACAGTTAGATCTTTTTTTTTTTTTTTTCAACTTGAACCTGTTTTAACCAAATTTGAATGTTAGAAGAGATGCACAAGTATATTGAGTTATAATGATTCATCCAGATGAAAAATATATAGGAACATTAACGTTATTTTTATTTGTATTGATTTTTTAGATGTGTTGTATTTGCTATTGATTTCAAATCTATATGTATCCGTGTCTGTGTCATATCTGTTTGATGTATTATTCATTAGTGCAAATTTATTGAACGAAATTATATTCTCTATAAAAAAATATATATATTTAAGGCATTTCAAGCAAACAAAAAAAAATTCTCAGTCATTTACTTGTAGCAAACTAAGAATATGTATAAATTAAGTTCCCCGTTACGTGAGGTATGAAGGATTTGACGTTAATTTTGGTTCATTAGGATATTCGATAGTGGTGTGGAAATGGAAAATGGAATTCTATTATGTAGGAAAAATTTTCTAGTGAGAAATTTATTCTTTCCTTGAGTATTCTAGTAGGAGTTTTATTTGGTTTTATCATGTTTTTATTAGAGATAATAGTTTTTTAACATAGCAAATTTTGAATTTGAACTAATAGGATAGCACATTTGACATGCACAAGTACATATATTGGATTGCTCGTTGTTCATTTGATTTTCAAATCTCTTTGAGTTTCATAGTTTTTAATTTTGTTAGATCTATTAGGTTGTTCATGATTCATGACTTCGAGATTTATTGGATCTTCACGGTGTAATATTTATTATTATTTTTTGGAATTTTCTATTCTGTGCTCTTAAAATATAGGATAGGCATACAAAAATGAGAGGGATGTGCCCACTCTAAATTTTAAATATTATCATCTCCCCCTAAATTTAGAAAAATTTAGCCACAAAATTTTAAATTTTTCTAGGTACCGAACACTTGATCTACCTCTTATCATGTGTTCTAAAAGTATAGAATAGAAAATCCCTTTTTCTAAATATGTTCGATTTAGTGTTTTGTTCAAATTAATTGTATTTGTGACATGTTCATCTTCAAAGTAATTGCAAATGTCATGGAAAAAAATTTCATCCTTTATCCACCAAAAAAAAAAAAAAAGAGATAAATGTCTATGGAATACTTTTTCATTTCTCTAGCCAAACACATCGCGTGATCCATTCAATAAGGAGTTTCGATCATTGATACTTCTCCTATTTTTTGGCTAACACATATTCTCAAGTTTTATCATTTTTAGGTTTAATCATATGCTAATCCACTGAAATTTCTACTTGTTCCTTTTCATAGTTAAACGGGCCAAACTATAAAATAAATAAAATCTAAAGCTTAAATTTACAAGAAAGTACGCAATTATGCACACTAATACAAGTAGCTATAACTATAAGTAATCAATCGCCACCTGTCTTGCATGCAAGCATTTTGGAACAGTACCAGCACCTGAATGCTCTTCTCAAGTATGCCATAGACCTAGGGTCCCAGGTACAACTAAGGCCAAGTGATCAAGCAGTGAAAATCAGCAATAAGAATCCCACTTCAGGGCAGGAAAGTCGGGCCATAAAATTAGAGATGGAAAAGCAAAAGACGATTGATCAAATCATTTCTGAGCTGGAATACAGCCCATTGACAGCGAGAGTGCCAATCCTCCTTCCCGCTCTAGTAGGTAAACTATTGCAGGCGCGCGAATTGTATAACCAAGCACGTCAACCAACAAGTTTGCGCGAGTCTGCGTTTGTATCAGGAAAGCCACAGGATTTTTCATAGAGAAGACAAATGTAAGATGGATTGAAATGAAAGAGAATTTGCATTACAAGTTCTCTGTAATATACCATTTCATCCATTTGAGGTGCATCTTAAATACATATGTACAGAAAGTTAAAAGAGTAATTTTCTGGAGTACGAATAAGGTTATTCCTTCATATTGTCATCCAAGGCAGAAGCTTTGCAGATTGGACACAAGTTCTTAATAGATAACCACTTTCTGATGCACCCGACATGAAAATCATGGCCACAGGATCTCAGAGTCCCCACGTTATCCATGTTCCTATACTCTTCCTGCCAACACAACAGACAGAATATAATGACCACAACTGAAAGATTAAAATTTCATCTATAGAATGAACACAACATTGGAAATCAACCTCTCCGCTAGTGTCAAGGTTCTGAGCTCTAAAAATGCATATATTATTATGAGAAATGAAATACCATGTGGCCCTAATTCAAGATTTAGCAAGAATCAGATAAAAGTTCTCACCAGGCAGATAACACACGTTCCTTCCTCTTGCAGCTGATCTGATGAACAATATATCGACTCTGTGAGACACTTGAAAAGTGAATCCTCCGACAGACCAGTGCATACAGTCCCAATCCTCTCCCCAAGTGCGAGAAGTTCCTGTTTGTGCCAGAACATCAGTAGTTGTATATTACTAGAGAAGATATAAGAAGAATCAAAGCAATAGATTTGCTACCTCATAGCTCATGTTGTCTATGTCAAGTCGCATGTCTCTGTGGTTATCAAAAAGACTTCTAGAACCATAAAGAGCAGACCGATCCATACTCATGAGACCCTGAATAAGACACCAATATTTTTGAGAAGATGAAAATATTTTGGACTTAAATAAACAAATATATCTTAAGAGAGAATTTTCAAGAATCGGTTGTGGAACCATAGATCCCTACTTCTCTTACAGCTGTATGTGATTTAACAAATAAACAGATACATCCCTTTCTGTGAATTGTATTCACCACCTTTCCCATGATTTGGATTTCTTTTACTCTTTTATCCATTCCTTTCTTGTGCAGAGAGAACCTGCCCAGAACTTTTTACTTTCTCATCCTTTGAAAGCACAGTTTTCCATTTTTCTTTCTTTTTTTTTTTGGGGGGGGGTGTGCGTTGCAACTGAGATAAATGGAGATGCCCAGGAGAACCCAGTCTGAACCCTGAACCTTATGTAGGTAAGAATCTAGGATGTAGGAAAAATGTCCACAAACCTCAGGTGTTGGTCGCTCATGAAAACCAGGATGATCAGAAAATGATCTGTATCTATCACTCGGGATCCTGCTTCGGCCATTCCTGTCACCAGTACGGATTCCTATAGTAGAAAATGGCCGTGGAGGTCTAGAGGCATAACTTTCTGAAACCAACTGTAACCCTTCATCACATGCAGCTGTGCTTGCCACCTGCAAGTTGCTTGAAGAAGCCCTGAACGTAGGCATCGGCCTGTGGCTGTAGCTGCTTCGAACTCCTCTGGAATATTGACTTGAGGTACCATGCAAAGCTTGAGGCACAGGGTTTCTGTTTGAGGAAAAATCATTTACATATCCCCCAATCTCAAGTGAGCCACCAGGATTACCATTTAGTGCACCAAACTGATTTACTTCATGACAAAACATATTGGTATCTGCAATTCACAAACCAAAGAAATCTTAGAAACAAAAGAGAGCACAACAAAAGAAATAAAATGAGCACCTACCAGATGCAATATTCCTCCCATTTGAAGCAGATGATGCAAAAGTATAATTCCATTCCCTTGAAGGAGCACTTGAACTCTGAGCCAGCAAATCTGCAGCGCTAGGATGATCAGTGGTTTGCGCAGGAAATGGATGGTGGGAAGGGTTACTTGGCAAATGGCTTCTAGCCGGGGTGCTCTCCAAGTCAAATGCAGGTCTACTTCTCACATTCCTCAGATTGCCTTCACTGCCTATAGAAACACCATTGCCTCTATAACTGGGGGCAAAATCCCAAGCTGAATGATGAGAGTCAGTACTTTGTTTATCCAGCCATGAGTCAGCAGGAAAGGGATGATCAGAAGAACTTCCGGCATCATAATATCGGCTTGTGTTGCCCCTCTCACAAACTGCAGGAATGCCAGGGCTTTTTCGCTTGTATGGTCCTCTACCATTGCCCATGGAAAGCTCAAAAAAGCCACCGTCAACCCCATGAAAAGCTTGTCCACCATGGTTGGATGAGGATGCATGATGTGCATAATTTTCTTGGGGCATGTTTAAGCTTCCAACAGCAGATGGATGCAGGAAAGGATCACGAGATGGACCCGGAACCTGTGGTTGATAATGCGGCATTTCAACATTGAGACCAGAGGAAGAAAATCCAGGAGTTGACCTAGGTGCTGAATTCCACTGTGCAGCAAAATGGCCCCCATCAACAGTCATATTATCTGGAGGATAAACAAGAGCACTGTTTTCAGGTGCACCAGGCCTTGCTGCAAGACAAGATCAGATGTAGAATATTCAGAAAAGAAGCATGCATATGCCAAAGATGTAAATCCCCTGCAAGTATAATCCCTGCTGCCGCGAATGCTGATGGAAAGAGTATCAGATCCATTACTTGGCACAGTAATGACCTTTCCCAACTGAAGGCCACAGCCTTGTTTTATAAGAATTGCATGAAATTTGGTTAATAGTACATTTATTTCTTAGTCCTCAGAAGTTGATCAAGTAAACATCCAAAAAGAAGGCCTTGCTATCAAAGAGAAAAAGTTACTGGCATAACAAAAATGACTTGACTGTAGTTGCTTAAACTATGTCAATATCCTCATTAAGTGCATAGTCTTACTCACAGCTAACGCACCAAAATAAGTCACCAGTTTCTCAAAATGTAATCCAATATCAATAACCAAGTCAGACAATGAACAAAAAGAAAGGAAACGTGCAAAAAGCCATGGAAATAAGGATGTCAATACCCAAATGCATGTAAGGTTGGTCAGAATGATTCCACCCCTGTTCGTTCTCATTCTCGAACATTTGGGAAGAACTGAATAAATGTCTGTGCCCCATAGCAACGTCAACAACTACAAGCTATTATCTTTTGATCTCAACAATACCTGCAGGTTGTCACAAACAACATGAGTGCACATTGATCAATAACTCTTAAACTTGGAAGGAACGTAAAATGCAGCATTCTGATATGCTTAAGTTTATTTCTATTGACTTAAACGAAACCAGGGATCATATTAATTATCATTGCCAGATTTAGTATCAAAACTCCAAACTTCAGTAATCTATATTTTCTTTGAACACTTCTCAGAACACATGAACCATAAAGATTTCAGAAGATGGATTAAGATGTTAAACGTCATACAGTAAGAGTAAATATGTGCAAGAGCTTCTTAGTTGAGGAAGAAAGCAAACAAGTCAGTCATCACCTTCAACATCCTACAATGTTCAATATTATATATAGCAGACTCCAATGTTAGTAACCTTATACTATCACCATATTCTGCTAATAAAAATTGTCATGGCGCATGAAGACAATTGAAAATTGAACTATAAAGACAACTAATTCTCAATGTACAAATGCACCCATCCTAGCATTTCTGTTAACGGGATAGCAGGGAAACACATTTGTATTTTCCACTTGATGAACTCTTGCAAATTTTCAGAGTAAAATCACTATAAACTGTCAAGACTACCCTTATGCTTAATCTCCCACCCTCCCCCTTAAGGGATACAGCCTTGATAACTGATACTCCCAACAAAGGACCGCTGACTACACAAGCACAGAAAACTACTCGCATTATCTTGTAGCGTCACTGAAATGTTAGCAAACATTTGAAAAAAAAAATGTAAAATATACTATCATTCACTTGTACATTCAATACCCTGCAAAAGAACAAACCAACAGATACCTAGCCAATTATGTTGTCATTGATAATCCTAAGAAACTCAAACACCATACTAGTATCAAAAATTCAAATTAGGAACCTTATCCTCAAGATGTGTGGATTTCTGAATTTGACTTTCACACAAAAAGTCCAGTTCACTTAGTGGTCAAATAAGTTCCTGTCCATAACATTTTAACCATCAAAACATAAAATGAAATATCTTATGTGCAAAAAGGAAGAAAAGAGCTTTTAAAAGCCAAAATCTGCAATTGTACATGCACCATTTAAAATCTAAAAGACACGCACAACCAACCTGTTCAGCCAAAGAGGAATGGATGATCATATGCGAACCCCCACCCCACCCCCCACCCCAAGAAGAGAGAGAGAGAGAGAGAAGCTAGGACAACAGAGATTGTAGAACTGCTAAGGCATACAAGCAAGATCTCCAAACACAACCCAAAAAAAAAGGAAAAAGGTGCTGACTGAACAAAGGAAAGAATGTATCAAACTAGGGCCTTGGAGTATTTGCCAAAACAATCAGGATGTTGGGTTTCTTGAAAATTCCTTCAGGAATCAACATTTGCAAAAGCCTACAAGGTACTAGTGTGAGACTCCTCCCACTTGAAGCGCATCAGTTCTAGCTGGCTCTACCACTCGACATGAACATATTTGGAACCTCACTACAAAGATGTCAACTACAATTACTGTCAGCATTTCTATCATCAGCAAAGAAAGATTATTGAGCATTTCAAAAGAAGAAGTTAAAGCACAAAATAAACTGTGATAATTACCTCTGGAACCTCACTACAAAGAAACCTGATTAAGCCATTATGTTTTTCCAGATCCAATGATAACCACCCCTGAAATAAGCTGCACCCTGTAGATCTAACGACAGATTTTGCTCTAACTCTAACAATACTTCAACTTTAATGCCAAGTTACATATCCATATCCATGACCTAAAAATTATTTTTCCCAGAAAATGCAGAGAAAGAAAGAGAAAATGGGAGAACGCAAATAAGTAGATATGTAGCCTTCTAAGAAATTATTAGATCAAAGGGCTCTAAACAGATTACAAGCAATTGAAATACAAGAACAAACAAAAAATTAGTATTACAAAAATTTCCAGAATTTCTAGGTAAACACATAAGGGCACAGTAATAAAGCCCCAAAAAATCAAAGGAAAATTTTCAAGCTAACATAACATCATCACTAGGCCTTTTCATCCCATGAAGAGGATTCCTCCGCCAAGAGACAGCTTGACAATAAATACACCACCTAACACGCATTTAGGATAGGCTTGAATGTTTCCACCTATGCAATATCAACGTGTCATATGATTGGAACACCACGGAAAATTTGCACCATAAAAGGCTTCAAGCGTGGTGATTTGCACACGCTAATGAAAAGCATAAGAATATGGAGCATGCCCTATTAATCTTGATCGTTCTCCTACGTACTAGGGGGTGTAATTTGAATGGGATATCCAGCTTTTTAACAGCTTAAGAACCACTAATTCAAGAAATTCAGATAACTGAATTCTGAACCGTCAAACCAATGGAAGCTGAAAAGGCTAACTGTCAATCATCAGAGGAAGAAGCTGTTCTTCAGAGAGACCAAATACAATAATTTTTTTCAGCTACTTTAGAGAAGGATCATCAAGGGCATGCATAGGCAACCTCGAGCGAGGCCAACTCTCTCCATAGTTTGACCAAATAATTGTAAAAACATCAGCACACCCATCAGCGGCATCCAAGAGCATTGAGAAGAAAAGTACTAACATCCTATAATTGATGGGAAAAGTTTGAGTGGTTTTATGATCAACCCGCACCCTCACCTGGCATCATCAACCAACATAAGGAGAACTGATGCCGGTCTGCTCTCATAGAAAATGCCCCCAACCAAAAGTAATTAGCGGCCACATGTTTAGCATCGATAATCAAATGATAAGTTGGGAACCCTTAGATTGAACTGGAAGGTACATCCAACAAAGTCTCGCATTAGTGAAGGAGCATGACCAATTCTATTAGTATCCCTACAGTTTGCTCTCCCAACTCAAGGCCGAAATATAAGACACTGCAACAGCAGCAGGTCAGACTAATCAATCTTGACGAGGGACACCAGATATCATAAACAAATCTGTTCATGGGTCTTCCACACTGACTGAAAAAGTTCCTGCAACACCATTTGTGATTGAAATTCTAGAGATTAGTAATCTATCCATCTACCACCAAATTTGAATCCTAATATGGCTAGTCATTACTAAATTTCCAGGTCTTCTCAAAATATAGCATTGGCTACAGTAAAATGTATAGAACCAAAAAATCCAAATTTCATGAAGCGGGGCTAAGTTATTGACCAGGGAAACAAGATGGCCAGATTTAACAGTTTTATCTGTGGAAAAATTGAAAAAGAAGTACATATTGCCAAGGGCTGAAGCAAACCACAGTTGAAGCACAGAAACTATCATGTAGAAGAAGCTGATTATAGAAGATAAAAAATCAGAGACAAGAACATAATATCTCAGATAAAAGAGCTCTAAGTATAAGATACCTCACCTGTACAATATTTTGCCCCCAATCCAATGCCTGCAGACTAACTCATTTGCAATTCAAATTGCAAAAGAGGTGAACATAAACAACTGAAAACAACGCCCCGAACCCTCCAGCAGAAATCAACTTGAGAAACCCTAATCTTAAACTATTAGGGTCATTAATAGACATGTTCTCAACAAACTAGGGCGAAGGACAACATGTCCACTCAAGAAATGCGTTCTGCATCCAAAGCCTGCATAATAAGAGCAATCTAAACCCTAGTTGTTCTCAAGGTAATCCAAATAAATCCATTTCTATGGAAAGGGTAACCTGCCTCAAACCCTAAGGCAAAATAACACGCACCAAAAGATCCAATCAGATATTAGAGATCCAAACGTCCAGTCAGATGAATAGTAAACAGACCACAAATAGTACAAGTTCATAACTCTTCTGCCAAATGATATGGATTACAGGAGGAATGAAAAACTATAGAAAAATTCTATTTAGCAGTTGTTTTCCATCAGATGAGATCAATACATCAGTTTTGAATGACAAGACCACAGTAGTTGATGCAAAGAATTTGAAAGGATGTTGATTGAACCGTTTGAAAAGAGAGTCATATAATGTGATCAAAATCGATTACTTGCAGCGTTTTCCATAACCTGAAAATTATGCTATTTGAATGCACACATTAGCCCATGACAACATAGACAGGAAAAGGATGTCCTTTAACTTGGATACCAGTCAAAAATAGTTAGACTGCTTGAGTGAATAAGGATATGAAAGGTGAAGACCGAAACATGTAAAATTCTACTAGCAACTTCATTTGGTCAGCAAGAAACAGTTGCTGTCATTCAGCTATGACAACAACCAGCAAGCCCACTGGCAAGAGCTTGGCATGATGAAAATCATCAGGAACCAACACAGAAAGCAGAAAGTCACCCACCCCCAGAATTTAATTACATTCTTCACGAGTAACATATAATTATGGCAAAAAATTGTCTTTATACTATGTGCATTTCTAGGCACAAGAGTGTCTAAAATAGCTTTCATGATCACGTCATGTGCAGAAATGGGTCATCCTAGAGAATCATAATTAGTAGATAGAAAAATACATTCAACAGCTTGATGTAAACATCACTCTTTCAGTACACTCTTTCAGTACATGGCAAAATGAAAAATAAAATAAAGTATAATAATAATATAATAAAGGAAAAGTCAAGTTTAATAATGTATTGTCAAACAATTCGACCATTAATCAGCTAGCAACTACTATTGTTCATAAATAATAGTCAAGCTGTTGTAAGAAAAACACATGTGCGATCTTCTGTCTTTCATATCAGGCCAGACTCTGTCAAAATCCAAGTGTCTGAGTACACAAATATGCATGCTTGTAACAAAGTAGAAACAAGTACCAATTAACAAACTTGTGAGTAAATTTAGAAACTTTCAGCAACCTACCCCTTTGTGATGTGCACCTTAAAAAGGTAAACATACTCCATTTTACCATAAATGGGGTCCATCTCTTTGAATTTTTTGACTTCCAATTGTATATTCACGAGGATAAAACATATTCAATTATCAGTCAGTAAAATTAATCTAATTACTGTATTTGGAACCCACGCTTAGAACTTAGCAAAAATACCCAATCAGGACCCAAAGTATACAGATTTCTCATCAGCAACGGACCCTTGCAGTTGGGGACCAAGAAGAAATCATCTAACGACTACAAATGGTGTTTCTCACAAAAATCCTGATGCCACCACAACTACCACCAAGACAACCGTGAAGTTAGCAAACTAGTTTCTGTTTGATCAAACATGAGTACGTGAAATTAAAAGGGCAAAAAAGGTGATATTCGAATTATTACCTCAGCTAAAATGAACAGAATTTTTCTTTTTCTAATGGAAGAGAAAAATAAAAAATATAAGAAAAAAAGAAAAAAAAATCAGACTATAATTGATTGACTGAATGAGAAAAAAAATTTCCAAAACTGCATAAATAAAGTAAAATGGTGTTACGATTAGAAAACTGAATAAGCAAAAATAAAGATCATGCAGGAAACTAAAGTCCAAAATTTCAGAATTAACAAGAAAATAAATAGAGATAAATTGAATAAAGCAATTATAATCAGATATGAGTAAATACACGTAAATAACAAAAAAAAAATGAATCAATAGATAATCAGACGGTGATCATCGGTCAGACAGGGTGAGGATTTTACCGGTAACACAAGGTAGCTTTATCGGTGGATGATCGGTTGGAGAAGGGCGGCCGATCAACCGTATTGATATAAGATAAATAAAGGCCCACACGCAAACGCCGAGAGATAGCGAGAAAGAAGAGAAATAGAAAGTATATACTAATTCCTCCAAGAAAGAAATGTGGTGGAAATATATAGCGGTTGGGTCATGAACTACAAGGGCCTCATGGGGTGCCTTCTCTTGAAGAAAACTGTCAAAGGGCTAAACAATAAAATTCTTTCATCCGTTTAGTTTACAAGGGAAATAATCACAAGAACCCAAAGCAAACCGGGCCGCTATTTGTTTCGTTTGGCTGGAAATTGATTTGGGATCAGCAACTTTTTGTTTCTTTATGGGGGGTGAACACAATTTAGTGGAAACTAGGGATGTCATTCGTGCAAAGCGTACTTGTTTGCAATTATAAATCAGTGGGCATATATCCTCGCTTTACTTTTTGTGTGATAAAGTGTAAACTACTGGGGAGTAGTGGAATTGTAGAAAAAAATAAAATAAGGTTAAAAATTTTTTTGTTACAATTTTAATAGTAGATTATTTGGGATAATTTTGTAAAAAATACCATAGCACTTTTTTTTATGTGATGTATGTGAGATAAAAAGGTGATTGAAAATTGTATTGATGATGCAAGCAAAAAATTTTGGGCAAATAACATATATCCAAACAAACCAATAATTACACATTTACACCAAATGAAAAGTCGCTGTCCATCAGTATATGCGGTAAGTTATTCATTTCCGTCATATGCAATAAGTTAATTATTCGATAATTTATATGATAACTTTTGATTTTCATAATTCTTTTAATTCATAAATGACTATAATTTGACGAGACATAATTACTCGTAAATTTCATTGTACAGGAACAATGTTAAGATACCATTGTTTTGGCTTCCAACAATGAAGTCTACCTCAAATAAATCGTAATTTTATTTACTACAGAGGCCAAAAAAGATTCCGTATGAATTTAACTCGTATGAAATTCTTGATGATTGAATTAGTGTAAAATAATCAAGAAGTTTCTTAGCACAATATGAAATATTTGATAAATATAAAAATAATTAAAGAAGCTTGTTATAAATTCTCCAAATACTCACTTGCAAATAATATACCCCGGTGTATATATATTATATCAATCGAGGAGCTGATTCATAAAACATATAGTTAGTGGGTATGAACATTAACTAGGTGTTGATATTCTATCTTTGTATGAGGGATTAAATTTTGGACCGCCCCATTATGCATTTTCATGTATTGATAACTCACACCATTACTACTAAATGTTTACTGGTTGGTCATTTTAATTCATTATAGCTTTTAATTTTAGATAATCACTTATTTTAATGTTGTCATTTGGTTTTGTCTCTGGATTATAGATATTTTCAATTTCCAAAATACTTTAGATTATAGACTTTTGCTAATTTTGATTATTTTCCATAATCAACTTTTGTAAAATATAAAGCAGACCAATAAAAGCTCAAATCATGAATTTAGAATAAAGATGCATGAATTTAGTATTTTTCCCATCATTTTGCTAATTCTATTTCCTTTACACACACACATATATATATATGGACTCACACAATTTTTGAGATATCAATAACAAAACGAATGTCAATGTCATTACTCTCATGATAATAACTTGAATAATTGTTGATATTTGATACATATGGTATGATTTTCATATATACAATAACATATATATATGTGTGCACGTGTGTGTATGTATATAATACATTTTATTCAGTACTCAATTTTATGCGTGTTACATTTTCATCACCTCAACTGTTTGATCTTAGATAAAAAAATTCTTATCATACAAAATTAACTACTCAAACTTCTTGTCAAAATTTGTTGGAATTGGAAGTTCCAAAGACCAGATTATTGTTTTCGTTTATTGGATGAAACTCTAAGGACAAATTTGAGACATTTCCAAAACTCAAAGGACCGAAACAGCGAATACTTTAAAGCTGCAAATACAAATAAATAAATACACATATACATATATGTGCGTGTGTGTGTCAAATTATTTATTTATTTTTGCATCGGTGGTATTAATAAAGAGTTGTAATCGAGTCGAACCGAACTGAACTTTTAATGTTTGAGTTTTATTCGTTTGTCGTTCGAGTTTGATTCGTGTTCGTTCGTTAAGAACTATGAGTTAAAAAAACTGTTTAAACTTGGTTCGTTAATTAAATTTCGAATTTGAGCTCAGCTCGTTTAAACTAAACGAGCCAAACAAGCGAGTCTATTTTATGTTTGAACACTAATGAGCGTTCGTGAACAAAACTTTAAATAAAAAACTATTTTACCCCTATTCACGAACATTAACGAGTGTTCGCGAACAAAGATCAAATCGTTCGATAACTTATCGATCCAGATTTTGTATTTGAATTCAACTCGTTTAACTTCTCAAACCAACTTTTATAGAGCTTGAACGAGCTTGCGAAGAGCTCGTTCGTTTCCAGTTCATTTTAATCTAATTTAATTTGGCCATGTAACGGCGTTATAGCGGCATAACAGTAGTGGGTAGGGTTTTAGTCTCAATTTGATTCCTGACACATTGCTTCTCCTGCACGCCCATCTGCATCAACACGCCGGCAATCGGGACTTTTCCCGTTTCACTTCCATCGCCGTGCTTAAAATGCTATACTCGCTCGACGGCTTGCATGCATGCTAATCTCAGGCTAGCACTAAATCTATTCGGAAGAAGAGGGAATAATAATAATAGTATTATCCGGAGCACATCCCCGTTTACATTTTCCAAGCCCAAGCTCTGTTCATTCTCCAAAGCGGTAATGATGGTAATTTAGATATAGCATTGGAAATTTTTAGATATATTCGACGAGGATTTGTTTTCAACAGGCTATTAAACAGCTTTTCTGTATCGTTACAACAGGTCGAATCAGAGACCAATACTTCAGAGATGGAGAAAAAAGATAGCACCGAGGTTGGATCGCATTCTCTAATTGTTTGCTTTCCTCATACCACCGTGATTTTGTTATTCTATTTTTCTGTTGTGTTTTCCGACTTTATGATTGTGCAAGGGGGGAATTGCATCGCAGGCGGGTTTGGCGTCGGAGCCGAAACAGCTTACTCCGGAGGAGCTCGAAAAGAAGAAGAAGAAAGAAGAGAAGGTAATGCCTTTATAACAATTATGTCCTGCTGTGTCAAGTTCGATCAATTTTCTATGCTTCCCTGAGCTCACTGTCACTTCTTCTGCTTACCTTTAGGACTACTTTTTGAAATTTTCTTCTTCAAATGAAGCACAACGTAATTCTTTGAACCTTTATTTTCTCGAGGTGAAGCAGAACATAATTCTTTAAACCAATTGCTTTGCATTCGTTTCGTTCTCTGCTTTCTCGATTTTCATTTGTTCTTGGAGGTGGAATTTTATTTCCTCCTTTGTTTACTGGTTAAATTATTTATTTCAAGTTTGAAAACCCCTCTACGGTGTTTTGATAGTTATTGGAGTTGAGTTCCGTGCATTACATTAGCATAGCTTGTCTGATCAGCTCCTCTTGTTGTCGTAAACTAAACAACTGTTTCTCTTGTTCACACGGCAGGCTAGAGAGAAGGAGCTGAAAAAGCTTAAGGCTGCACAAAAGGCAGAAGCAGCCAAACTTCAGGTAAGTGTAAGTTGGATTTCAATTTTTCCGCAGTAGTAATTTATGTTTAATTCCATGTGTACATTGCCTGTATTGTTGAAGCTTTTAGGGTGGAACTTGTATAGCATGTTTTATTTTTTTTCACTCTATGCATTATAAATATTTGGAACATATTCCTTGGTCATATTTTAGGCGCAGCAATCTTCAAATGCTCCAAAAACAGCGAAGAAAAAGAACTTAAAACGAGAGGGAGTGGAAGATGATCCAGAGGATTATGTTGATCCAGAAACACCTCTGGGTGAGAAGAAACGTCTCTCTCGTCAACTGGCAAAAGCATACGATCCTAGTGCTGTAGAGAACTTGTAGGTTCTTTAGTAGTATTTCCTATTTACTACTACATATGCTCATTTTCTTTCATTTATAGCATTTTGTTTCATGATGGCTTATTTAGGTGGTATGCTTGGTGGGAAAAATCAAATTTCTCTGTTGCAGATTCCAGCAGCTCAAAGCCGCCTTTTGTGATTGTGAGTTTCTCTGTGGGCTTTGCATTCCACAATTGGCTCCTTTCGATGTAGCTGATAGCTTACAGGCTTTATAATGAATAATGTTAAACACCTGAATGTCTATGTTATCTGCACTGACCTCAAGCTTTAGATATTACTGAAGAACATTAAATGAGATTTGCTAAGTAGATAGATGATATAGCTGTACAATGAAATTTTGAAAGATGATTAGAACATCTGATCCAAAAAATTTGCAAGATTTGACTGTCAGTCTTCAATCATGAGTTATATGTTTACAAAAAGCTCTTTGCGTGAGTTTATTTATTTATTTATTGAGATAGGTAAATAATGAGAAGACAAATGTTCAAATTTTTCCACAGAATTAATCCTGTAACTCACCATATCATCTTGGTTCTAAGTATTTGTTGCATTGTACTTATTGATAGTTATTCGGATATGATTGATACCTTTTTGTTCAATCTGCCTCATATGGGTAGAAATGTTAAATGGAATCTGGATGGTTGAATTATTAATTGAAGTCAATGGTCAATCTAGCACAAGTGATGTGGATTAGTCAAGTATGGCTAAAATTTCTTTCTTTTGAGTTTCAATTTGTATGTGGATATTTTGCTTTCCATGAGCATTCTTCCCATGTAATTTCAGGTCCTGCCACCCCCGAACGTAACTGGAGCTCTACATATTGGCCATGCCCTCACTGCTGCCATTCAGGTCATGTATAAAGATATATTTGCTATGACTCTTCATCTGGTGCTCCACGCATTTTTGAGATTGATAATAAAATGCTGTTTTCAGGATACCATTATTCGTTGGCGTAGAATGTCTGGATTCAATGCCTTGTGGGTGCCTGGGATGGATCATGCTGGGATTGCAACACAGGTTGGTTATAATTGCCATTGTCTTTTTTAGATTAAATGTCTTCCAAGTTTTCTCCTTATGTAGGATATTAATAATTTTTTTCTTCTTATGTGTGATGGAAGATATTTACCTGCACCTTATTTTTATTTGCATTTTGTCTTTGAAACTTGAACATTTTATCAAGCAATTCTGCTGTGCAGCGTAATTGCATAGTTGCATGGTCTTCTTATCATTTTGAGTCCACAAGTTTTTGATGTAGCGCTATATGTTATGTTTTCCAAGCTGCGAGATGTGTGGGCTGTCAGTATTACTTGATATGGTTAGTTCATTATCTTATTCTTTGTGAATTTTGCTTTTTTTTTTCCCCCTGCATCTTGGCATCTAGGTGGTTGTGGAGAAGAAGCTCAAGCGAGAAACAGGCAAGACAAGACATGACTTTGGTCGTCAGGAGTTTATAGACGAAGTAAGTTGCTGTTTCATTACCCTATGTCAACATATCTAGTTGATTTGAATTTTCTGATGGTACCTCATTTGAGCTGATGCCTCAGCTGGTGGCCAAATAGCAGGCACCAGTATCCCAGCATTTTTTCTGAAGTAAAAACAGTGATACTTGCTTTGGTTCTTCAACAGTATTAACCATTGACATTACTTATTTTCTCATGGTTTAGGTCTGGAAGTGGAAAAATCAGTATGGTGGCACCATATTGAAACAACTTAGGCGTCTAGGTGCATCTCTTGATTGGTCTCGTGAGGTAAGCTATAAATGATACTCTGAGTAGTCAACATATTGGCAGCACAGGTGAATCATATCATGAATCAACCATCTCTTCTTGCCTCTAATATCCCTTTCTTGATACAGTGCTTTACTATGGATGAGCAAAGGTCAAAAGCAGTGACTGAAGCTTTTGTAAGACTCTATAAAGAAGGTCTCATATATAGGTTAGCAGAATGCACTTTTTATTTTTGCTTTCATACCTGGATTAGTATTATAGGACTTCAGGACTTGTAATTACTTCCTTTGTGTTGGTGTTGTCTTGAGTTGTGGGTCTATTTTCTCACAGATGTGGTCTTTAGGTCAATCGGTTTTGTCATCACTATGTAAGACACTAGTGTGTCTTGTTGTCCAAGAATCCCAATATGTCTTTAACTGTATGTTGTCTAGTATAGTCTTTTGAATTGCAATCCTTCTTTCCTTGGATTGGCAGAATTTGGGCAAATTATCAAAAATATGCTTTGGAATCACATTTTGAAGGCTTTCATAACTTCCTTTTGCTTGCAGAACAATTAGATAGCCTATGCTTTTGAATGGTTTTTCAGTTATGAAATAGACAGCACTAGAGTATTACTTGTTATCCATCTCTATTGCATTCATAGATAATCTGAACCAGTTTCCTTCCCCCACTAAGCCAAAAAAAAAAAAAAAGAGAGAGAGAGAGAGAGAAAGAGAAAAAGAGTAAAGGGGAATATGCCCTTTTCGTCTAAAGTCATGCATATATATTTTTAATTTAACTCCTTGCATTCTCATCTTTAATGTTGTGGTTTCTCTCTCATTGTTCATCACGCCTGTCATTTAGGGAATCATTTATGACAGATCATTTATGGCAGTTGCTTTAGGTTTTCCTAAAGTTTTGACAAAAAATTATTTGCTCTTATTCATTACTTATTCCTACTACCTGCTGACTCTAGTATTGCTGCTTTTCTTGCACGGAAATCAGCCGCCTTGAGTCCTTTGGTTTGCTGACTCTAGTATTGCTGCTTTTCTTGCACGGAAATCAACCTCCTTGACATCTTTGGTTGATGGCATTGAAAAGTTTCAGTAATGGACTCTAGTATTGTCTTGTAGGTTTCAAGTTGACATCTATCTAATCTGGATTTTTTTCTTTTCTTTCTTTCTTTTTTTCAAATGGCAAAGGGAAATCCGACTTGTGAACTGGGATTGCAATTTGAAAACTGCGATATCTGATATTGAGGTGAGCCATGGCCGTGGCAGTTGTTTGTGTTTTATGGAAAAAAATTCTTATTATAGTGTCTGACATTTCTCCTTGCTCTCTCTCCGTCTCCGTCTCCCTCTCTCTCTCTCTCTCTCTCTCTCTCTCTCTCTCTCTCTTTCCCGTCCTCTCCCTCTCTCCCTCTCCCTCTCTTTTTGGGTGTAGGTAGAGTATGAGGATATACAGGAGAGAAAACTACTAAAGGTTCCCGGTTACAAAGACCCTGTGGAATTCGGTGTTCTCACATCTTTTGCATATCCTCTTGAAGGGGATCTGGGTGAGATTGTTGTAGCCACTACAAGAGTTGAGACAATGCTAGGAGATACTGCTATTGCTATACATCCAGATGACAAAAGATACAAGCATCTTCATGGAAAATTCGCCATTCACCCATTTAATGGAAGGACGCTTCCTATTGTTTGTGATACAATTCTTGTTGACATGAACTTTGGTACTGGTGCTGTTAAGGTGCACATGCTTCTGCACTTGCAGATACTCTACACAGAGTTCTCCTTCCTTTATGGTGTCAATATTGATATTTTCTCCATCTTGGTGCAGATAACTCCAGCCCATGATCCAAATGATTTTGAGGTCGGGAAGCGACATAATCTTGAATTTATCAATATTTTTACTGATGATGGTAAGATTAATAGCAATGGAGGCCCAGAATTTTCTGGTATGCCACGCTTCGAAGCTCGTGTGGCCTTAACTGAAGCTTTAAAGAAAAAGGTATTTTTCCCCTATCTTGGTCAGTGTGCTTATTGTGCTTAGGGTTCCCAAAAAAGCTCATTTGGCTTACTTGAAAGACGCATCTAGCTCTTACTTTAGTTTGATCATTGGATTTTGTAATGTTGGAGAACTTCAAGTGACTTGTTAGCAAGCAGGCTTGCTTGGGGCACAGTGAAGAACTCAGTTAATGTTAACAGACGGGAACTTATTCAACTTTGAAAGATGGTGGCAAAACTTGCCTATTTGGGTTTGCAGTTTATTTAGATAAATATATTGTGACAATATCAATGTTGTTGCATGTTTAGGGGCTCTATCGGGGTTTTAAAGATAATGTGATGCGCCTTGGTATTTGTTCTAGAACCAGTGACGTGGTGGAGCCTCTAATAAAGCCTCAGTGGTATGTCAACTGCAAAGGGATAGCTAAGGAAGCTCTTGATGCTGTCATGAATGATGATAACAGGAAAATTGAAATCATCCCCAAGCAGTATGCTGCTGAGTGGAAGAGGTAACTTTAGAGCTGAGACATAGTAGAATCTACAAGTTAGTAATATGTACACCAGATTATCCTTGTTTATTGACTTGTTCTTCTTCCTCCCTTCCCTTCCTCTTTTAGGCCTCCAAAGTTCAAGCACAAATTCTTGTTCTAATACATGGCTATTGATATTTCCAAATCTTCTAAGAGTTTAGTTTTCCATTTTTCAGATGGCTAGAGAATATTCTTGATTGGTGCATCTCAAGGCAGCTTTGGTGGGGTCACCAAATTCCTGCCTGGTATGTGACTCTGAATGATGATGAACAGAAAGAAATTGGTTCCTATAATGGCCACTGGGTGGTTGCACGAAATGAGAAAGAGGCCCAAGAGGAGGCTCAACGACTTTTCCCTGGAAAACAGTTCCAGTTGTCTCGAGATCCTGATGTGCTGGATACCTGGTTTTCTTCTGGTTTGTTTCCATTGACGGTTTTGGGATGGCCAGATGATACAAAAGACCTAAGGACATTTTATCCAACTTCTGTTCTTGAAACTGGTCATGACATTCTTTTTTTCTGGGTGGCACGCATGGTTATGATGGGAATTAAGCTGGGTGGCGATGTACCTTTCAGAAAGGTAAGTTTCCTTTATTATGCTTGTAGAATATGCTAAGCTAGATTCTGCCTCATTCAATTGTAAATGTAGCAATGCTTTTTGAGAAGCAAATGCAAGAAGTGTGATAATTCATCTGAGAAGTATAAGCCACTCTCCCTGTAGATACTTTTACTGTTTACTTATCTGGTAACGCCTAAAAGCAAAAGCAATCTGGTGTACTATCAAGAGTAGACTTAATGCAGTCTGATGTTATTTGTTTACTCCGAGCACAATACAGCATCTCTGAATTTTCGTTAATAATTGAAGAATTTTTCTGGATGATTTTTTTTTCAAAAAAAAAAATTCTGTACAGGTTTACTTGCACCCAATGATTCGTGATGCTCATGGGCGTAAGATGTCGAAGTCATTGGGAAATGTGATTGATCCCCTTGATGTAATTACTGGAATAACGCTGGAAGGTCTTCAGAAGAAACTAGAGGAGGGTAACTTGGATCCTAAAGAACTGAAGATAGCTAAAGAAGGACAGGTGAAAGATTTCCCCAATGGCATTCCTGAATGTGGTGCAGATGCTCTTCGTTTTGCCCTTGTGTCCTATACATCTCAGGTTCATCACTTTTCAGAATTTTCTTTTTCCCCCCACTTTTAAAGGGCAATGTGGTGACATTCTTGTTTCTTTCAGTCTGATAAAATTAATCTAGATATTCAAAGAGTGGTTGGATATCGTCAGTGGTGTAACAAACTGTGGAATGCTATAAGGTTTGCAATGGGCAAACTAGGAGATAATTACATACCTCCAGTAGATGTAGTTCCTGGTGTCATGCCATTCAGCTGCCAATGGATACTCTCAGTGTTGAACAAAGCCATATCAAAAACTGTCCTTTCCCTTGATTCATATGAATTCTCAGATGCAGCAACAGCAATATACTCATGGTGGCAGTTTCAATTATGCGATGTGTTTATTGAAGTGATCAAGCCCTATTTTTCTAGTACGGATTCAAAATTTGTATCGGAGAAAAAATTTGCACAAGACACTTTGTGGGTGTGTTTGGATACTGGATTACGTTTACTTCATCCATTCATGCCATACGTCACGGAAGAGCTGTGGCAGCGCCTGCCTTCTAGAAGCAATTGTGCAAGGAAAGAATCTATTATGATATGTGATTATCCATCCACTGTTGAGGTGAGGGATCATTTTGCAGAGTTCTGAAATCTAGGATCTCCTGAAGTACTTGTTATTTGGCTGCATTAGAGCTTCTTATTAAATATATTGAAAATTTTGGCTTCTATGATATATTGGTTAGTAAATGGGTTTCATGTATGTGAAGATGGGCAAGACTTTTAATTTAAACAGAAGAGAACTGCAAAATAAAGTTATACACACACACACATACAGGGATGTGCTGGCTGGCTAGAGTACTTCCTTAACATTGCATCCTAAAGTGTAGGAGTTGCAGAAAGAGAAAATGTGTATCATAAGCAGATATATACATAACGTGTATCATAAGCAGATGCATACATGTGTTTTTCTGTCATCGTTACACTCTAGCTTCTTGAAAAAAAATGGAAACTATTTTTAGAACATGTGGGTTTCATTTTCCCTTATCTCTCCATCCTCTATTTTCTTTATCTACTTTATCTACTGTATATGACTATTTTAGATGTACTTAGATGAAGGCTTTTAGTGTTGTAGATTCTTTGATAAACAGTATTCTGATAAGTTATAGAGTTATTATTGAGGCATTAGAAGCTACCTTACCTTGTACATTTTGTTGAGGAGCAATTACCTCCACTTGATGATATTCTTTGTGGTCACTTTCAGTAGGCTGTATACATACATTTGAATCTTAAAATATTGCAATGATGCCAATGACTCGCACTCTTCCTTGTCCAGGTCTGGGATAATGACACAGTTGAATCTGAGATGGATCTGGTTGAAGCTGTTGTCAAATCCCTGAGGTCAATAAGGTCATTGTTGCCTGCAAATGAAAGACATGAAAGGTATTTTTCTTTCACATTTTGCCTGTTTGTTTATAGAATCACTTAGTAAAATGTAATTGGTGTAGAAGCTCTTTTGGGCTCTCAAATTTCTACATCCTGGTTTTAGTCCCTCTGGAATATGCTCAAATTGGTCCTTGTACTTGGTGAATGTAGTCCAAGATATACTTTGCAAAAATATGCATGGGCTATACTGTAGTTTATTTGAATATCTTTTACATACTTCGCAATCAAATTTTTCCTCTGCTTCACGCTACCATCAACATCATGCACCCACAGCTATTCTTCCCTGGCAACACCTGCTACCAACTTAACTCGTGAAACAGGTCTCCTTAACCTTCCTGTCTGTTGCTGTTTTTTCAGCTGCCACCTTACCTGTTCCAACACACCTTACATTCACTTTTCCCAATCTGTCGACACCCAACTCCTCAACTTCATATTTTTCCTGGCTTTACCTTAATAAGCAGGTATGGCATAGGTTGAGATTTCCAATTACTGTTGTACAACTAAAGGAAAATGAGAAATAGGAGTGACTTTGTTGAATCTTGATATGAACTCTTCTTAGAAAAAGAGGAAATAGCATCCTTTTTCATGTTAAATATTACAAAATGTAAAAATCTTTTGCCCATATATATTTCCTGGAAAGGATTGTGAGGTTTGTCAAAAGTTTGTTCTTTTTGCTGCAGCCTTTATTGGGTACTGTAGGTTTAAATGATTTCAAGTGATTCATAGGCATAGTAATGTAAGAAGTTAACACAAGGAGAACTATGTTTAAGGATTTCTCAAGTTTTGGTCCTGTTTATAGATCTCAGGACTGTCAAATATGGCAGAAATGCTTGTGAGACAATGAAGAAGTGTGGTTGGAAAAGGAAATTGTTACCAAAGGTTGAGATGCATTATGCATTAATATTTTATTTCGGAATTAGCCTTTGCTCCATGCGCAAAATAAGGTTATGCAGTGGTATTTATCAAGAATTATTAGTATTCATAAGTTCCGGAGGCTGTTGTGGAAATGTAAAAGCAAATTTAGGTAGCAGAGCTCGAGTACTAGGATTGATGAAGAGAAAGCATAGAAGTTATGAAGGAGATTAGCTTTTAGCCTGTTTGAGAGCCCAAGACTGCTCATAGAATGTTTAGGTAATGACTGATGGGGAAAAAAACTGCTGGCTGCAGTACATAAGATGAATACTCGTGGGCTCCAAACGCATTGTTTCCCTGAAATGACAAAAGACCAAAATCTTGAAAATATACATGGCCGGATTTGTGTTTCAGCGTCAAGTTCACTTTCTATAATTCCGAATTCACCCTTCTAATTAACTCTTCACCTGTAAGCTCGTTTATAAGTCAAAATCAACTGCTGATGTCACACAATTTCTAGGGCTTCAAACACATTGTTTCCCTAAAATGACAAAAGACCGAAATCTCTAAAATATACAAAGCCAGATTAGATTCGTGTTTTGGTCTGAACTTTCAAGTTCACTTTTGATAATTCCAAATCACCCTTCTGATTGACTTTTCACCTGTAAGCTTGCTTATAAAACAAAATCAACTGCTGATATCACACAACTTGTAAAACTACTGAAATGAAAACTATTTTTCTATGTTTATGTACACCTCACTCAATAATCATGTTTATAGCTCAAAATCAACAGCTGATATCTCACTACTTCTGAAACCACTGGATTTGATAGTACTTCTCAACATTTATAAACTCAATTGAAGTAGCAGTAGAGAATCTTTTGCCATCTTTGTCGTCAAACTGCTTCTTGTTTCATGCCATGAGATTTTTAACTTCCAGACATTTCCATGATTTAAAATTGTTCAATACAATTACGCTACGGGTGATTGGCTTTTCATCAACAATGTTATGCTAGTTTATCATTAGAGATGTGTCTGTGAGCATCTGAATATGTGTTTCTTTTTCCTTGTCTTCAGTTTCTTCGTTATGATAATTTTCACAATTTTTTTTATTTCTTATTTTTTTTCCAAAACTGTGTTAGTATGTATTTCTTTTCTGTTATATTTATTTATTTATTTTGCCATGTTACCTTTCAAATCCATCCTCTTAAGGAAACTAATATGAGGGGCATAGATCACTACTACCTATACTGGGGCACTGGCCTAGCACATGTGAGCCAACTTCATGAAACAATTTTTAAAGCTACTGCGACATTTTAGCAACAAAGCATAGGGACATATTAGGATGTTCTTGCATGTCTATGCTTCATGAATGATTATTTACTTGTTTATTTTTGTATGTATCTTCTCTCTAGAGTAAAAGGTAAAGCAAAAGTGATGCAACTTGGCATATGTTACTGTTGCTATTGAATTCTCTGGATTTCATTTTGAGAGTTGACTTTTCTTTTTTAGTTACGAAACCTTATTTCCACCAGATTAAAGCTTTTCTTTTCTGCAGGCGGTCAGGGTTTGTCCTTTGTCGATCCAGTGATGTTGCTGGTACTATCCAATGCTGTCAGCTGGAGATTTCAACACTAGCATCTTTATTGTCAATTACAGTATGTGCTTAAATGTCTTACTTGATGGTCGTTGACTTCAATGTTTGTAATCTGTTGTTAAGATTCAGAGGTTATGAAGTGAAGTTCGCTTTGCTAAAATGGTTTTGTGGGCTTAGAAGGAATGTACTACATCTTCTTTTCCTGGACAAGTTAGGTATACATCTAAATATCTATTTTAAAACTTGTCCAACCGTTGTCTCCTTCCGGCTTCTGCATGATAGACTTAACGGGACTTATTTATAAGAGCAGTAACAAAATAAAATAACCTCAAGTGGTGTTTATGCACTATAGTGGTTATTTTACTGCCGAAGCAAAGCCAGAAGTAGTGCAACCAATTGGAATGGTTACTTGCTTTGGAGCTTAGTTGTGGTGTCAAAAGTGCAGGTTTACATGTCATCACAGATGCCTTAAAAATTTTGTGCATCCCATCGAGTTTCTACACTCTTTTGCAAGGAGAGGAGGTGTGGGGGTTGGGGGAGGGGAAGTCGTTAAGTGTAAATAGTTTACTTTTCAATCGACAACTAGCTTGTTATTCATCCCTCCTTGTCCCTGCTTTTGTGGCATTTTTTGTCCTTTTCCAATTCCTTTCCGTGTGACCTTAAAAAGATCAAAATGTGCAGGTTTTAGGTGAGAATGACGTTGCTCCAGCTGGATGTGCAGTATCTGTTGTAAACGAAGCAGTCTCTGTCTATCTGAAACTTCGAGGGAGCATCAATGCTGAAGCTGAGCGTGAAAAGTTGAAGAAAAAGATGGAGGAGATTCAAAAGTAAGTGACATTTCTCATCTTAGATTATCAATAATGATTAGATTTGTGTTCGGGAGCTCAAATCGAACACTCATACTCATTTTAGAGTACCTATAGAGTTTTGTAACTTATCAATAACCCCATTATTTCGTGTCAAATTGCAGCAAATGTTCCTGTAGTTTTTATATAGTTTTTGACCATTTTCTGGAAGTAATTTCCAGAATTTTGATGGAAAGGGAATTTAATAAGCCTAAATATCATGCATCATTGATATTTTAGCTGGTTTACTTGAGGTTAGGGTTGTTAGTTAAGACAAGTCAGCTCAAGATTTTTGTTCTGAAATGTGGTATTGATGTAATCGAACATTTTGGCAGGCAACGGGATAGCTTAGAGAAAATGATGAATGCTTCAGGGTACAAGGAGAAAGTACCGGCCCATATCCACGAAGAGAATGTTGCAAAGCTTTCATCACTGATGAAGGAAACTTTATCTTTTGAGGAAGCAGTCCAACATTTGGAACGTGAAATGGAAACATGACTTGTATGACTATGATTCGTTGTGAATGTTATTATTGTAGAATAACTGCTTATAATTACTGGGTCCAAAAGAAGTAGTTGCATCTTGTTAGGTTTTTCATTTACTTCCATTCAGATGTTGATTCAGCAAGCTCGAACCATTTTGAGTAAACTGATAATCGGCTTTGATCGATCCCATTGTGAACTGCCTTAACGTCAATTACCTTAAACGGCGGCCTGTAATACGGGTTTAACGTTTCATTTTGGGCCCAAAGTTTCAAAGGACCATGCCACGGAGAGTTGGACGCTGGATAGGCCATGGCAACAGTAGAATACTGTTGCTGCGGCGGCCTCTTTTTAGGCTGAAAAATGGGAACCTGTTGTCTGTCCAAATAACCTCTTGTCTAGTTTGTAGTGCAAGCTCACATGCCCCTATCTGTTCTTACCCACCGCTGGGCTCTACAGTTTTATATCCTCTCCTTAACACCTCATAGGTCAATCACCTCTTGCTTCCACAATCCTCCATCCATACCAAGCCAAGAACACCAAGAGCAACCTACAGATATAAAGAGAAAATACTACTGAAAATTGAATCATGTTAGTGCACAATCAATTAATATCCAAAGCTTCTAACAGTCTAGGATACTGAAAACAATTAATAATGTTGTCGTGTGAAATATAACGGTTTTAGAATTCTATCCTTTATTCAATAAGTTGATCTCAAACCGCTTTGCCTGGTAGCCGTGAGGCACATGATCATGTTTGTTTCGTATTTCGTTGGCGCGGTGGCTGCAGATCGATTTTCTATTTCAGGGCAAGATTGTGGAAGATCTTTTTGATATTGGCATTCTTAAAGAACCGCAATAACTTTTACGCTGATCCCCGTTTACACTTTACGTTCTCTTTGGAATCACCTCCTCGAAATCATTTTCCAGAAGCTCTTGGCCTAGAAGACCCTCTCTAGTCAAGCCATAAAAGATATTATTATCGTTCCAAAACACCAAGTTGAATCTATTGCTATTTTAAATATCTCACAATCATTATAGTTTTTATATTATATACTATTCACTAGTTCATATATTTTAAAAGTTTTCCAATTATTTGATATGTTTCATTTATTATTATTGTATATAATGATTATTCATTTGGTGAATCCAAAAAATTTTTAACTTCTTACATAGCACTCAACATTAATTTTAATATTTAAAAATTCTTACCTTTGTTTTTGAGATTTAAAACTACTTTTTCGCTAAACAAATACTCCCTAGATTTAAAAATTCTTACCGATTCAAACTTGCTAAAAATTTGCGTTAAAACTTTGGAAGTTTTTAAAGAGTTCCTATAGTTAAAATTGGAAACAATCAAATTTTATATAAACTTGCTAAAAACTTGAGGTTCCAAACAAGGCCATTCTAGTTTCTATTTTTGTTTTGAACAGAAATTCTGAAAGCTAAAGTGAACTATTCCAGGCTGGACTCCGAGAGCCCATTGGCTAAGTCGTCCACGGAGAGTAATTAACAGTTGAAGCACACCCGTGGCCAACAACCCCCCCCCCCCCCCCCCCAAAACTCTCTTAACACTTCTTCGTCAGTGATCTCCCACATCCCATCAGGGAAAACAAATTCTGATTGTTAGAAAATGAGTGTGATTGAAATTCTCACTCGCGTTGACGCGATCTGTAAGAAGTATGACAAGTACGACGTCGACAGGCAGAAGGACGCCAACATCACCGGCGACGATGCCTTCGCTCGCCTCTACGCTGCTGTGGATTCCGACATCGAAGCCGCTCTTCAGGTCACTCATTAACTTCTCTCTCTCTCTCTCTTCTTTGGGTATCTAACTGATTGTACCTTCTAGGGATTTATTGTTACTCTCTAAGTATGAATTGAGATTGAATTATCTGGCCATTATATTATATTATTTACAGAAAGCGGAAACAGCTGCCAACGAGAAGAATAGGGCATCAGCAGTAGCCATCAATGCTGAGATTCGTCGAACCAAGGCGAGGTTGCTGGAGGAGGTTCCCAAACTCCAGAGATTGGCTGTCAAGAAGGTCCGGTTTCCATGTTCATTTATTACTTCAGTTTTCAGCTTATTTTCTTTTCTGTTGGCTTGTTAGGAAATGAATTATAGCGAGGGCTTTGATAATTTGCTTATACAAGGGAAAAATTGTAGGGAAACAAAACTGGCCTTTCAATTCATCTGATACACCGTTTCTTATATTTATTTGGAAATTTTCTTATATTGTTCTGCATTGTGGAGGTGGTAACCCACGGTTTCTGTCAATTTTGGTGATTTTTGGGGTTTCTAGTTTCTCATCTTTTGTTTATGTTTTTTTTTTTTTGTCTGTTGCAAAGAAGGATTACAGCTCTCTAAGAGTACTTAGACATAGTATCACACAGTTAAACTTAAGATTGTAGCTTTTGTGAATTTGTCTTAAAGATCCAAATGATTCCTTCTTTTGAAGGGCAGTCTGTTTCATTTGACAACTAAATTGTATATTTAGAAGGCTTTTACTTATGTTATTGCTGTTCCTTTTTTGTATAATGAAAATTCAGGTAAGACGGCATCTAAATTTTGTAAACAAGTGCCTTTACCTGTGAATTGTGAGTAATGCTAATTCTGCAACGGCAGCGTATGTGAAATTTGTTGTATCGGGATGAATAAAAGAGGATGTTATAGATGAATTAACCAAACTGACCCAAAAGAGAGATAGAGAGGGAGATTCAAATTCCATGTGGTAACCTTTATAGTTGTCCTTTTGGTGCTTGTTATTAAGTTAATAAGATTATTTTGATGAATGTGACCATTGACCGCTTGCTTTCATTTTGCAAAATATCTTTTTCCTACCATTTGCTTCTTTGTACGTCTACAACTGTGAAATGACTGTTGCTACGCAATTACACCTTTTTCAAGTGAATCCCTTTTTTGTCCAAAGAGGTCTAAGTCCTTCATTAATATGAATTTTAAAGTCCTTTTGTGCTGGTTCTGCCATTGCAAACTTCCCCAAGAATTTCATGACCCGTCTTTCATATCATGCTTCAAAATCCACACCCTTCTCTTCCTTTGGGAAGGAAACATTGATTCCAATATACTGTAGGCATCCAACTCCCTCCTGCCAGTAGGTTGCTTTTACACAGATCACCAGTTCGCTGTCTTCTTCCTTGACACAGGTTATATGACTTCGAATTTTTCCTTCCACAAATACTTCCTTTTGCTTCCAAATGAATCAGCAACAAAAGGCACTCCTCATGTCAGGATACTCTTGAAGGATATGTTTATTTTAACTAAGAATACATGTAGTTCTTTTCTGCTTAAGGGAGGAAAAAGTTTTTCTTATTTTTTTCTCCTCCAGTTTGGAAGTGGGGGCTGTGATGATGGAGAATTGTTGAATAATTCCCTGGAGTAATTGTGGTCTCATAGTTTGTGCAGATGAATGTTTGATGGTTGAGGAAGGTTAGAGTTGGTAGGCTTATAGTAGTGATGGGTTCATATTAATATCGTTTAATATTGATTACTGGAGTATGGAGGACATGGTAATTTTTGAATGCTGATGGGAACCAATTACAGTTATTGTTTTCTGGCATTCGTTTGAATTCTGCAGTTTTGATTGAGAATGAGAAAAGAGGGAGAATGAAATAGAAGTGGAAGGGACCGATATTCCAATGGCCTACAGCTGTGATAAGCTGAAGCAAAAGGTGATAATCAGAAAGAGAAGACAGATAAAAACTAGGATAACTCTTTCCTACACCGTCAGTGCAAAACCATTTTACACTGACGGTTCACAATTTATGCCGCCTCATTAGTGGGGGTTGGTGAACTGTTCTAGCCTATTGGCTACTTTATTTAATAGTTTAATTACTTACTCTTACATGTATCTTTGAAATCAATGATTTTCTCTTTCTTTAGCCTCTCACCATATATAGCATCCCATCCAATCCCTCTTCCTCTTCCTAAAGCCCCAGTCCCCCACCTCTTTCCATCCATCATCCACTCTTCCCAAATCTGTCCACAAAAAATTTGAAAGAAAGCAAAATTTGGGATTTTGAATAGGTACCGATGTGGGATTTGTTTGGGATAATTTATTTTGTTTTCGCTGGATAGAATTTTGTGGAGCAACAGATTAAAGTGCTGGAAGTTGAATCAGGTTTGGAGATATGGTCAATGAATTTAGCTTCTATGCTGCTGTGTTTGAGTCCTGATTTCCAGAACCTTTTACACTTGTTTTCTTGGGTAACAACTGTTTTGGTATGTGGTTTCCAGATTCGATAGTGGATAGCAGAAAACTCTTGACATATTTTAGGCCAGTGAAACCACTGGGATCTTTGTGATACAGGAAGGTCCTCCAATTGTTTACATCATCTTCCTTTCGAGAATTTCAGTCCTGGAACCTTTTTAACATGTTTATGAAATAAATGGTGTTCATATTGAGAAGCTTTTAAATTCAGCAAATTGTAGAACAAGAAGAAGAAAAAGAAAAATAGTTGAAGTTTTAAGTATTTGTCACCTCAGGAGTGATTCCTTAATATGAAACTCTTTATTTTGTTTGGTGAATGTGTAAAGGAAATTTCAGTTAATACAAATTTCTATTTTTTTAGTAGAATGGGGAAGACGTAAAGACAATGGGTTACCAAGTTTCTCCAACGAGGTGGGCCAAAATAGTGAGCTGTCAATATAATACCATTTTATGCTGTTGATTTAGGAAGGATAAATCCTAAAGTTTATGCCAGTTTTTTCAGTCATTCTAGAATTGATGAAATTATGAAGTTTCGGGAATGGATTGGCTTCTTTAGCAACTTTCTTCTGCTCCTCTCTCTCTGTCTGTGTGTCTGTGTACTTTTGGCCTGGTTATGCCATAAGTAACTTTTATTTTGGGTTGGATTTTGCTTTCATGATACTCTGTCTGCAGGTTAAAGGGCTTTCTGGCGAAGAACTTGCTGCTCGTAATGATCTGGTACTTGCTCTTCCAGATAGGATTCAAGCCATACCAGATGGTGCTGCTGCTGCACCCAAGCAATCTGGAGGCTGGGGAGCTTCTGCTTCTCGTACAGAAATAAAATTCGATTCAGGTGGTATTTTGACCAGTTTAACTGTTTAGTCTTTTCTTATTCTTCTCTTGCATCACAGCACCTTAAGACATCCTCTGTAACTTTCTCTTTTAACTTCTGCTTTCTCACTTGAACAGATGGGCGTTTTGATAGTGATTATTTCCAACAAACTGAGGAATCAAACAACTTCAGACAAGAGTATGAAATGCGGAAAATGAGACAGGCATGTTCTTTTCTGGAAATTAGTAGAGTTGTTTCTTGCATTCTGGAAACTCTCTCTTCTTTTTTGGTTTAAAAATTCCTGTGAATACCCTGTATTCTTAGTTTGTTTGATTACTTACACATCTTCATTCATGTAGGACCAAGGTTTGGAAGTCATAGCAGAAGGTTTGGATACTCTGAAAAACATGGCCCATGATATGAATGAGGTTTGCTGCTTTTATGGATTTCACTGTTGCTTTTCCATGTGCACTGGTATTAATTTATGCTCATATGCATTTTGTGCAGGAGTTTGATAGACAAGTTCCTTTAATGGATGAGATTGACACCAAGGTTGAGAATTTTGATCTTTCCCAGTCAGTCCTCAAAAGTGACCCATTTTCTTGACCTAAATGCTCTTTTCATTTCTTGCAGGTAGATAAAGCAACATCTGACCTGAAGAATACAAATGTCAGACTTAAGGATACTGTAAATCAGGTGACATGAGCTGCATTGTGGAATACTCATTTTTCAGTTTATGCTACTGTTCCCTGCTGCACAATCATATATTGTTCTTAATAAACTTCTGTTTTTGTTTCAGCTGAGATCTAGTCGAAATTTCTGTATTGATATCATTTTGTTGTGCATTATTTTGGGAATTGCAGCCTACTTGTACAAGTAAGTCCTTTCAAATTAGATTTTTATCAAAATTCAATGGATTGCTCTCTTTTACTCTTATACTTTTAGGAAATTTTTAGCTTAGTTTGTGCAATATTTGCACGTGTTCTTCAGTGTTGCCAATAGGTAGGCTGAGAGCTCAGCTTTTGTTGCTGGAATACTTTGTTGATCTAATTTGCATTCTTTGCTTTCCTGCCTTTGTGATTGAGTTTTGATAAATTGCATCCGTTTGAGATTCATATTGATGATTGTTAATTTGTCTATTTGCAGTGTACTAAAGAAGTGAAAGCGGTTGAAAAGTTTGGATGCTAATGTATAATGTTGGTCTTTGGAATTCCCTTGCATCAGTCCGAGGGGTCTTTGGTTCGGCTTTATTGTAGAGTTGGATATATTTTTTAAGCTTTTTATGTTTGCTTTGGATGCATTTGTTGGCTGTTGCATATTGATTTCGGCATAGAGATTAATTGTATTAATCTACATTGCTTACTAAGGCTCTGGTCTTTCTACTTGAAGTTATTTCCTGTCTCTTATGTTCCTAACATTTACGAATCCTGACAAACATGAGTTGAGCTGGTTCAGAATCGACTTGATGGATTTCTTCAAAATCCAAGCCGATATCCCAATGAATCGTCACCCGCTACTAGCCTAGGCTGCTCTTGTCTTGCAAATGCGATCATTTTAGATCTGTTAGTTTGTTGTGAGAAGGCAACATAGTGGCAGTTTGTAGTTATAGTTATGTTAGGGATTTAGGATGGATTTGATAAAATTGAAATATGAGATATCTGATATCTAAAATTTGAATTCATTTAAATTATGAATTGTTAAATATTAAAATTCTAGTATTTCAAACAGGGGAGCTGGTGAACGGCGACCGGTCTATAACAGTCCTAAGGTAGCGAAATTCTTTGTCAGTAAGTTCTGACCTGCACGAAAGCCCGGGCCACTGTTTACCAAAAACACAGGTCTCCACCCAAGCACAACGATGCAATTATCAGGGGCGTGCTTTGCCACTGAGCTAATAGCCCGTCGTGTGAGGAGCAAAGCCAAATAGAAAAACTTACATTGGGTTTAGGGATAATCAGGCTCGAACTGATGACTTCCACCACGTCAAGTGTATTTTGCATTAAGTGATAAGTGAATACAAATAAATTTAATTAATTGAGGTGTTCTATTTTTTATTATTAAACACGCTTGAACATGTTAATATTTAAATTCATTAGCTATTGAATTATCAAAGAAGACCTTGGAATGTTGTAATTGGTGCGAGGCGACTTGTATGCTTCAGGCTTGCAGGAGTGGCATGTGTACCATTCACGATTGTTGCGCAGATTATGGAAAGTGCATCAATTCTTCTATCATTTATATTTGGGCAAATTTCACTTACACCCCTTATAGTAAAGCACTTTCCAACATATCTCCCTCATGGTTTAAAAATATCCTTAGATTCTATAGGTTAGGAGGAGTGTGTTAATGCAAAAAACATGAAATTTTTAGCCACAAGCTTTGAGTTTGGACGGGGTGGCTTGCGACTGTATATCAATTTTGTCCAAAGATAAAGTTTGAATCAAAGGGAAGAAAGGGAAAAAAAGAGTTATATTTGTAATCTGCGTTTAAAAAAAAAAGAAAAAAAAAAGCGAGACCTAACTACGAAAAAAAGAGCATGCAATGCGGGCACATATTATATGATCAATTGCAAACGCGCTAAACAGCACTTTAAATGTTTCTAACTACGTAAAACTGTTCTATTGGACTAGCCATTTTTTTTTTTTTTAAATGAGGAAGGATGGAATTTAAATAGCAGTGAGGGGTTAGGGTCTCTAATTCCAGAGGTCTCAACTTTTTGGAGTAGACATTGACTATATTGTGCTTATTATTCAACAAATAAATGTCTGCTATATTAAAAAATAAAGGTGTAGGTACAATAAACGAATTACATAACTTGCAATTTTCTTTGTTTTGTGAAGTTACACTTATGCTCAAAGATCCGTTGCAATTTGGTCCTGTACAATTTAACCTCTGTAACTCTGCTAAAAACTTAGAATGATCGAGCTCCATCAGGAACGTCTTCTGATGAAAATTCATAAAAGTTAAAAGAGGCGCTTATATTTATTTGAAATGATTCTCCAAATCACGTCCCCTAGTAAAATACTAGAACACTAATTTTCTTTCTTTCTTTTTTTTTTTTCCTTTTGGAAAATTAATCACGTCTTCATCTCGCGATATTCACAGGAATTCAAGCAATTCATGAACTGAAGTTCATCCATCATTCACAATCCACACACCCAAATCCCAGTATACAAGACGACTCCTGCCCATAATTTTTAGTTAACTTCTTACGTAAATACACAGTGCATGAAATGTCTGTGCACTTCACACTTAACACCCCATCGCCATGAGTATTAGGCTAAAGCTGCTTCGGAGACGACAGTTAACGTGGCGGCAGGATGCTTGGCCATTAACCTTTCTCCAAACAAGATTTGTCTAATTCGTCAAATGCATTCATGGTCATTTTATTTGTGTCGTTGGTCTTATCCTCTTTGCCACTAGACGTTAATTCTCCTCATGCAAAGGCCAAACTGTATAGATCTTGATACATCATGATAGAGCCCAGTTGGTCCACGTTGGAGTTGTATTTCTCCATTTGGTCTGTGCTACAAGAAACGGTACCTGTGGTGTCGTTGCTAGTTGACTGGGGCTGGTTGTCCTCCCTTTGGCCCTCTGATCTCTGGGTTTGTTTCTTGTGTGGGTGTGTGAAACTAATGTCCCCTTCAGCACTATTCCCTTCCATTATTAGTGCTATATTTCTCCTCTTCCGCATGTGCATCAATCTATTACCAAAAGAAGGAGGAGGGACAGCATTATGCATATAGTCTATGTTAAAGTTGTCCCCGCAAACGGATGAAGTCTTGTTCCCTTCAAAACTTATGTTAGATACTGTGTCCATGCAAGGAGGGCCGGTTTGTGAGGAAGCCTTTTTGCCTTCGAAACTGATGTTAGAGACGGTATCCATGCAAGAAAATTCTTGAGAACCAAAGAGAAATGGTAGCATTGGACAGTCTTTGTATAGATATTCTCTGACCATTTCAGCATTAGTGGGAGCTGTACTTGCTGTTCCCATAGGGACAGGGCAGAGTTTGTCCAATTTTGGATGGCATTGAACTGGTTCTTTGCTTGCAACACCATTTCTATCTTCCCAAAAGCTTCCTGCCGTGCCGGTTTTCTGCCTCACTCGGCAAAGCACCCAGTCATCCAACTGCAAATCCGAAAGCGCATGCTCAGTTCCATCGGCGAACGTTGTACTATTACCAGAGCAAAGAAAAGAAAAGAACAGAAAGCTTCCCGTGATAAACAATCAAAAAGTACTTAGCTCTTAGCCCACCCCATGTTCATTGGAAAAGGGGGTGTTACTAAGAGGCGCCCAGATTTAAGCAAATGCCTGCATAGTAAGATCGATCGGAAACTCTAGCTAGACGTCCACGATGGAGTCGGACGAGGAACGCGTAAAACCTTACTTTACGATTCTACATTTTTGAGATAACCAGCTTAACAATTAAAACTAGCTACACGTGCAGCAATCTTTAAGAACTTTACGAAATGATTGTGGTCCGCATCAGAGATCAATTATATAATATTCTTTAGTGAGCATAAATTGTGTGTTGTAATAATGATCGTGAGGGTGTCAACTTACTCTCATAGATCTTTCTTTCTTGGTGGTCCAAGTTGCTTCGGGCAGCCGATACTCATGCATGATCCAGTCAGTCTTGTTACCCTTTGGGGGACGTCCTGTGTAGAACACTAAAGCTTTCTTGACTCCAATGACATGTGCACCAGAGGAAGACAAGATAGGCTTATCAGTTCCAGTCGCCTTCCAGTAACCTGAGGATGCCATTCGGTTAGGCCTCATCCCATTCGGGTACTTCCTATCCCTTGGGGTAAAGAAGTACCATTCATCCTCTCCAAATAGTGCTTTCTCTGCTAAGCCAAGATGCATGTTTTTTCTTTTTGAGTTACACAGCAAGAACTAGTAAGGAAGAATAATAAATGGGATTAAATGCAATCAAGTACTTACTTGGTAGATCCCAGGGGTTAAATTTGTACAGTTCAACTTCAGCAATAATAGCAGCAGGGAGTGGAATTTTGGTGGCTTTTTTCCTGAGATAGTGGACGATGAGTTCCTCATCGGAGGGATGAAATCGAAAGCCAGGAGGGAGTTGAATCTCTTGTTTGAGTTGATATTTTTCCATGGTGCTGCCTCGGAGGACCAACGACCAAGGAATTTATGTGTCTTGTTGGTGTAAGAACCGAGGGAGGGGAAGGGGGGAGGGAATATATTTGAACTGGCCACCTCGCGATAAAACCAAACACTACAATTTGGGAGCAAGCAATATTCGCCACCCATATATATACTGCTAACATCCAAGGAGCACCCTCCCTGTCTATCTATCTCAGAAAATAAGATCACGAGGAGATCACACGTAGCTTTTCAAAGATTGAAAAATTAGATTGCATTGCATTATATTTACACGCAGGCCCTGTCCTAGAAATTACTTGAAATTAAACTTGAGAAAGCACTGGTTTTGTCTATTTGTTTTTGAGCCTTATTAGAAAATCCAAGCCTATAAAACCATATCTCCTGCGAACAGGGGGAGCATTTCTACCATATATTCAGCTGTGTAGTAGTTTATACCCTTTTGTTATTTCGTTAACATCGGCTGCTTAGTGTTTGGACTTTGGATCTTATGACAAAAGATAAGGGTAGCTGCGTTCTTGATCTGGCGTTTGGCTCATTCAAAACTGCTACTTCCAACCTTGGTAATCCATGACTGGATTCCTTTGAGAAAAGTATAGCAGGAAGAGCTTTGGCGGGCTGATGTCCACTAGCTACGAGGTTACTAGATGCTCAAAAACAATTCCTCCCCGGAGATTCTAATTTTTTTACTTTCAGAGTCAAGTCCTCCCTCATCATCGATCAAAACTTTGTCACTAAGCTATAAACAAGTAAAACAAATCGTAAGGGGTAATATCCTAAGCAACAGCCTGCGGAGAGAGTGGAAGATTGATAGGAAATACTAGGTCCAAAAAAA
Organism: Gardenia jasminoides; assembly: GCA_013103745.1. Taxonomy (NCBI): domain Eukaryota; kingdom Viridiplantae; phylum Streptophyta; class Magnoliopsida; order Gentianales; family Rubiaceae; genus Gardenia; species Gardenia jasminoides. The sequence continues at coordinate 8,455,659 of CM023103.1, forward strand.
TCAAAACTGGAAGTTGTAAGAAGGAAAATAAATGCAAATACATAATTCTTAGGATGGACTTCTATGTGCCCACGGAGCACGGGATAAAATAAGGGGGCTCTTTGTGACTAGCTTTTTCTGAAAAAACTGTAAATCTTTTCATATATTTTTCTCTTTGTTTTTTGAAAAATTAAACATCTTCATCCTTAATTTTCAACAGTCGAATGTTAAAAACGCAATCTAGCCATCAGGACAATATAAATTAGGCTGTTGCTGAGATTACTGCCAGGATACCGGACGTTTATTCAGTCAAATCCACAAGCTTAACTGCTTTTTAACTTTTTTTTTTTTTAAAAAAAGAAGAAGAAGAAGAGCAGAAGGATGACAATTGTGCATAAATAACAAGTGACATTGCAGTGGAGCCAAATGGCATTTAGTTCAAAGAAATATCAAATTTTTATATTACCATATTCCACTAATATTGTAGCAGCTGTGTCATACCCTTTTGGAGTGTGGTGGATTTTCAGCTAAGGAAGTTAACAATGTGACATTCCCATTCCAAATCCTGATCATGTGTGCCCTCTAAATTCCTCGTCTGATCTGCGCTAGAGGAATCAAACACTTGTTTTATATCACCCTTGTCTTGGATTTTCTTTTGAAAATCATATGGAACATATGTTTGCCATTGCCAATATTAAGGATTCCTCTGTGTGTTTTTGTGTGTGTTTTTGTGTGTTTTTTCTTTTCTTTCCTTTCTTTTTTTCGGGGGTTGGTCGAGAGGTTATAGTAGAGTAGTAAAGAAAAGATCGCTGCAAAAGAATCCCTCTCCTCTTTTAACTGGTAAAATGTCAGGCTGTTACATCGTCACAAAAAGAAAAGTATAAGCTTCTTGTTGTTGAATTCTTCAATACGTGTTTTTAATTTATTTTTTTTTCATCAATTCATAGAGATTTTCAAAAAATATCATGACATTGGGAAATTCGTAAAGAATTCATGACCATGATATGTATTCCGTCTGATATATATCAAAAAAAAAAAAAAAAAAAGGACAAAATGTTATCCTGATCCTGAGCCTTTTCAATTCAAGAAGGCAAAGAGATTGCAGTAAAAAACATACAGCCAACAAGAAAAGTTGCCAATTCTCATAGAAATGCTAATAAGTCAATAATGTTTGAGTGATGTCCCTCTTTACAGGACTACTAACTGGAACTATTCATAATCCGTAAAGTAAATCGTACTTTCGGTGGTAACTGATGAGTAAGCGTGGTGGTTTAACTTTAACATGGCGTCATCCTCTAATTTACCCTTCTTAACTAGTTTTAACTAATTGTATACGATCCATGGCGCATATTCTGAGTCTCTCTCTCACACACACACACAGATATATATATATATATATATATATATATATATATAGACACACACACACACACTTCCAACACTCTGCAACAAACAGAAGTAGCTCAGTGTTGAAACATGCATCTATCTAATCGTATGCCGAACCATACATTTATAATAATGCTATGTGGTATATGTGTAATTAAAAGCCCACATGAATGGACAGATGATTTTAGTATTCGGTGACGTGAATAGAAAACGAAGGTGGCTCTACCAATCGGCTTCCGACTTCAACCCAAAAAAAAATATCCACACAGACACAAATATATATATATATGTATACGTTTCTTTTGGCCTCATGCTTGCAATGGCTAGCGATTTCAGAATAACATTCCGACTGCATCGTAAAATATTCTTATTAGAAATGTCATGCAAAACAATAAGCCAAAGTTACCCTCTGGACTTAGTGACCTTGTGCTTTTATAAACTCCAACTTGTAAATTGCAGATTCAATCATGCATGACGTGAGTGTGAATCAAGGAAAAAAGGAGAAGATTTTAAATAGGGTAATTATCCTCAAAAGTAGGTGGTTGAAGAATCAAAATTGAAATGAAAGTAATGCACGGAGACACGCTATGAATATTAGGAGGATGTAGGTTCGAATCCTATATCTGATATTGAGGGTGGGAAGGAGTGGAAAGATTTAATTAAAAAAAAGAGTTTTTTTTTTTTGGAGCAAATTTAGTATCTTTCATTTGGATCAAGAAAGAATGAACAAAACAAAACAGAACAATCAATAAAAAAAAATAGTATTACTACTAATTAATTACATGAATTAGAATTAGCCTTTGTCGAAGAGTTCAAAAAGTAATTATTGGTGCAGGGGGTCTTTGCTCGTTTTTTTTTTTTTTTTAGCTCTCCATGAAGTCAATGCGTTAAGACAGTTTCTAAGATACGCCTTGTTTAACAGAAGATGTTTTTTATGTCGTTTTGTTAACATTAAGGACGTTTATTAATGCGAGGGCTCCTTTTCAAGAATTTCCTCCCGCCTCCCCAATTCTAAGCCTCTAATTGCAATTTGAACGATCGGATTATCATAAATTCTAAACAGAGAAAGAGCAGAAAGCAGGAAATATCGAGTTAATCCTGCAGTAAGTTTCAAGGAAGTGGATCTCTCCGTCCCTAGTGAATTGGAAAATCAAAATCCAATAAATCTTTTTCTGGAATATTGTCATAATCTTTCAAAATTTTCGAATGTATTGTTTTCTAAACTTTCAGCAAAATTAAATACGCAATGCACTAAAGCGGCTTTTAGGGACGCCTTTACAAGCCAGAACAAGAAAGGCGTAAATTGAGTATTTAAATACACGGCTAATAGGTAACTTAGGCCCGTTTGATAACATAATTCAGCACTTAAACTTAATGGATTCACATCTTAATACGTTCAGACCGTTTGATAACTGAAAATAAAACATCTGAATGAATTAAGTAGCACTGAATTTTCTAGGCAAAACTTGCTCCCAAAAATAAGTGATAAGCTATTCACTTATCATTGAATGTAATATACATTTAAATGTATTAGATTTAGTATTTAACAATTCAATCACTTAATGTATTCAGATTTCAGACTTCAGTTTTCAGATTTCAGTTTTATCAAACGCACCCACAGTATATCACAAGTTATAGCCGAAGCAACGGAAAAGGGACCCTTTTATTCTGGGACAGAGGGAGGCGGATTAAAGTACTTGCAAGTTTCAGTCACTGGTGTCGAATGGTGATAAATTGCACATCGCAATGTAATACACTAAATAACTATATACAAATTAGTGTTTTCAAACTTCAACTTAATTAGTAGGGACATTAGTCAAGTAATTTGCGTTCATTTGCATGGTGAATTTTTTGAGTGTTTATATAACATTTTACTATACGTCACTGTAGAATTTGTAGAAAATCTTTTGTGGAAAATTTTAATTTTTTTTATTTTTATTTTCCCTTTTTTCCTTTCTTTTGTCTATTCCCCTTCCTCCCTCCCCCCACCCCTACTTCAACAGCTGCTACTAGCCCCTTCTTTGAAGCTGCTCCTCGCATTGCCTCCTCTTCCCCCTCTCCTTCTTCTCCCCATTCCCCACCACTCCCTCTCCTCCTCCTCCTCCTCCTCCTCCTCCTCTTCTTTCCCTCCATCCCTCTTCTCCTTCACCAACCATCACGAACCCTCCCCCTCCTCCCCAATTGAATCTAAATTAGATATGTATGGGGTTATATGGACATTTCAAAATCGTAGGGCAAAAGGATAAATTCTGATAGAACTACAATGGGGTTTTCCAGCTAATTTTTTATGAAACTATAAGGGGATTTTCTGTATTTTAGCCTAAAAATTGTGTTTATTTTTTAAAATTAATGTAGAGAAGATTGGAGAAAAATTTTGTCTATTAAAAACTAGCAAATGCTCAAGCTTTCAAACAGATCCTGTGAGAATCTTGGTTCGATTGTCAAACTTTTATATTTTTGGGATTTTACTTCTATTTCTTCTTTTTCATTATACGGTGTGGAGTCTCCCTTTCAACAAAAAACAAAATATGAAGAAACAAGTTTCAAAAAACAATAATGACTTTGTACTTATTTTTGGGGTTGTATTCTGATTCAGTCATAACCACTGAAATTTGAGAAGTATTTGCCTGTTGTGATTACACACTTACAAAATCTAGCTCCTTATCACTCCAGTACGGTGATCTGCTACTGCGTTTAGATAGAATGCCAAAGCTTGCGGTCCCATGTGCCAAGGATGCTCGACTTGTACCGGTTCTCTCTCCATCCTTCCCTTTGTTATTTTTTATTTCTTATTTTTGCCCTTTTACTTTTTGGTGAAAGGCACGGTCCACGCCCGTGAACACAGAAAGACGAACATTAATTCAAACTTGGGATGGGGGCCCAAGGCACCCCCCGAGGAGGGGTTTCCATCACATGCCCCAAACTCAAGGCTCAAACGTCAAAGAAATTTGGGCCTTCTATTTCTGGATCAACATTTAGGCCACGGTGCAGGAGAGTGAAGACTGACATGACTTCGATAGGGTCAGCTTCAACAGGGGCCCCAGATGTATCAATAGGCTTGGTAGCTTTGGACAAAAGGCGAAATGACAGGATTTTGGAGCTGATCTCATCCGCCTCTGACGTCTTCCCAAAGTATGCTTAGAATTCCTTTAATTTCAGGCCTCTTTCTATCTTGCAAAGTCTCGCGAACAGATAAATGTGGTGTGTCAATCAAGCCCAATAATGAGACAGCAGTAGGGGTCACATAATTGCTCTCTGGAAGCTCAATAAAAACAGCAATTAGGGGGAGCTTATACGCAAAGACATATGCTGAAAGTTAATTGTGGTTTTCCGGTAATCATATATGTGTGTCTATATATCTATATATATTTATATATAGTAAATCTTATATATAGTATCAGTATATACACTATCATAGTTGCATGAATGACATATAAACTAAATTTGAATTTCAAATTGAAGTTTATATTAGTTGTCATGCATCCAATACTGATAGTATATACATTAGTGTATATAAGATGCAGGTATTGTAAATGTTGGAAGCCCAATCCCTCGAATATAGATCTAGGCTCACCCTTAGTTGTCAGGATCGCGATTCGGATTGTGGGATCTTACGATCCTACGATCCGAATTATGGCTTTCGATTTCGATCTGATTTTGTTACGATCCTACCATTTAAAGATATTATGATAAAAATTTTAATAATTTGATCATAATTTTGTATAGAAAATTCTGCTATTTGTTGCATTAGAAATTAGATTCAAAAAACTTTAAAACCACAAAATTATGTTATGCTAATTCCTTACCTATAAAAATTGGTGAATCTTTAAAAATTGGTATTTAATTGTCTCATTAATAAATACTTAAATGACACACACACATATACAAAGTCAATTTTTTCAGCTACCTTATCCAGTAATTGCATTTGGACTCAAAATTGAGAAAGAACAATATTTTTAATTTAATCAGATTCATTTACAATATGTCACATGTAGTTCCAAAATTTTTATTTAATTTTTAGATTATTCCAAATATTTTAGATAATACGATTTTAACCTCAATTAATAGTACTATTATATTGATTATACATGAGTTGCATTATTTATTGTTGTATATGTGAATTGCAAACATCAAATTACTAGTAAGATTATTTTTTACGATTTATGTAGGATCTACCGATCCCACGATCCGATCCTACGATCCGATCCTGCAAAGTAAAAAACGATCCAAGGTAAAATCCCAATTTTAAAAACCTTGGGCTCACCTAATGACAACAAAATCTGAAAAAAAAAATAATATGGAGAGTCCCACAAAAAGCCCGATATTTATTTTATTTTATTTTATTTTAAGGTTTCCTTCTCTGAGTAATTCAACTTTGCAACTGCAACTTCAATAATACCTCAGAGGATAATACCAATTAACCCTTACGAATTACAGCCAGGGTTAAGCAATTAAATCAGACATATTCACTACTCTATTGGCGTTCCTCAAATCAAAAAATCAATGATATATCCGAGTTAAGCAAGATTCTGGTGCATTGAATTTCAACCATGGTGTTCAAAACTTTGTACGGCCTGGGGGGTTCAAACTACTTTTTCGAGGAACTGTAATCAACTTTTCCATTTTCTGAATTATTTGGTCTTTGAAGATGTCATTCAAGTGAAAAAACACGACTTTTGAAAATTCAGGTTAGGAGATCGTTTTCATAGCATATAAACTTCATCGGTATTATTGATTGATGACATGGAGTCCTAACAGTGGCCAGAATATACGTGTGCAAGCGTGTCTGCATTTTTCTTTCTACCCCCGGGGGGGGGCCAGAAAGGAATATGATCTCTAAGAAGTGGTAACAATTTATCACCTCTTTCTTTTGGAAAATGTTATTTGCACTCTCACATTTGTTTTATTACATAGGCTAATAAATGAAGACCGTATGATTAAAACGACAGTGATAGTGTGATTAACAAAAGTGAGAGCGCGAATAACATTTTTCCTTTCTTTTAAAAAAAATGTTTCAAGAAAAGTATGAAATCTTGCCACACGTCAAAATTATGAAAAATAATTTTACGATGGTATCTCCATGCCAACTTAATTTGAACATCAAAAGAATTATTAAAATATTTTCAAAAGGAACTCGCAATCCACAGATATACAAGCAAAATTAAATGTCCATCTCTTAAGCCAGGCTGGAACTATAGTTCTGCATTTAAGTGCCGACAGCTCCATGCCAAATTGGTCAAAAGAATCAAGACCCCTGTTCAAAATGAAGAAAATTATATGATTTAGTACGAAGAAGGTTACGAATCTGAGATCCACACGCATAGCCCGATTAATATAATGAACTACCTGTAGTCTCCTAGTTAGCCTATTTTTATTCTTGTCGAGAGATTTTGCGCTTTTGGTCATGTGGAGGAATGAAAATTAAGACACATCTCTTTTTAATTAAGAACGACAAGTAGAAACTATCGCCTGGACTCGCCTTTGTCAAGACAAATAATGGGAGAAATTAAAGTTTTCCCATGGAAATGGTACAAAATGTATAATTTGGAATAAAGCATGAACTTGCTAATTAGCTAAGTAGTTAAGTATCAAATCTGCGAGTCCCTGTGGAACTTGCCAAAGCTAAATGCCATCCAGTTGACAAATAAACTTTTTATTGCAGGGCTCTTTGCTTGAGGCAATAGTCATACGGTTGTGAATTTTTATATTGACTTCTTGCAGAGATATTACAGAGGGCTTTTCTACTCTCCTCCCCACCCCCAAGAAGAAGAAGAAGAAGGGGAAAAAAAATTAACAATAAAGAATTTCTAGTTCTATTAACACTCCAAAGAAGGTTATTGCTGCAGCAACTTATTTATGTATTCATGCAAGTGTTCTATATATATCAATCAGCATTGGATCCCTTCTGTACCTAGACAGCCCCATGTGTGTTTATTCCCAAAAACATGGAATTGTTTGCCGTGGGCGAACGTGCAGAGCTTGTGCACTTTTTCTATCGGTTGGTCATGCATGATAATCCAAGTGTTCACTAACAGTAAGAATAATGTGTGGCAGCAGGGAAGGGAAAGAAACAAAGGAAATATCCAAATTGAGTACTACATACATTTCCTCACAAAAGGATAATTATTTGGGACATGAGACTAGCAACGCCACATTCTGCTTTACTGATCTTGTGGGAAAAAAAGGGCAAATCAAGTTGCAGCATATGATCTTTGACGTATGGAGCTCTCTTTTTCTTTTTGGTGAAAACTGTTGGGGTTTGGTTGATTAAAATAGGAATTGATGAATACCCGAAATCATAGGTATGGGATGGACAAAAAAGCAAATGAATGAAGTAGTCCAAATATTTTGACGTGGGTAGTAATGCTACATAGGTAGCTTGAAAATGCAACACTAGGACGCGTTTTAAGGAGAAGGACTTGCCAACTAATAATTCTTGTGATCAGTAGATAATACCAATAATTTAAGTTGTTAGCCAACAAAACCATATCTAGGGAGTAAACAAAAGAATATAGTCCTCTACGTACATCGGGGAGAGAAAGGCGGAATCTATGCAACGGAACGGATGGGTGAAAGTGATGTCGTATGTGGTCGGACTTTAATTTTATGGAATATATATAATCTCTCCTGGGGCCAAAAAAAAAAAAAAGCAAAACCAAGGGAATAGTGTTTTAGATCTGATTACGATATTATACAAGTAGCCCGTTTCCCTAAGTTTGCATGTGTTTGATAAAAAAACACACATACTACATACGTATACATGCAGATTGGGATACAAAGCAAAGTCCCATATATATGTACATATACATATATATATATATATATATATATATGTAGCTCAACTGAATTATATCAGTAGACTAATTAGAAGAGAAAGGTGGTTTCATGGGTTCCCCCCTTCCCTCTCCTTCCTCCCTTGGGCGGGTTGGAATATGGGAACTTTGGGACCCCGCGGGTGGGGTCCGAGAACAAGAAGAATAATTCAAGTTGTAGTAGGATCCGAATGCATGAGGCCAAAAGCAGTTAAATTATTTTTTTTTGTGTTGGAATATACTTTATTGCATAATAATGTGTTTTTTTTTTCACAATTGATTATTAGGGCATTAAGAGAAGGTGGACCACTCAAAGTCAGCTCCGAAAAGGACACTTGAAACTTTCTTCCAAAGCACTTCGTGTGCGGTCCTTTTTTTTATTTTACTTTGAGTTTTACCTCGACAAGCGATGATTATACTTCATACATTGAGTTAAATAAGGCACACACACGTCTATATTCGGGTTTGGATGCCCAAAAAAAAAAAAAAGACAAATAAAAGGAAGAAAGCCAAAACCGAGGGCAAAACACTGTCGATTTCATTGGCCATTGTTAGTGCCTTCCATGCATCTATGTGTGTGTGTGCGTGTGTTTCATTATTTGGGAAACGAAGGGGTTCTAAAAAAAAAAGAAAAGAAAAAGCATAAATAACTGATGTTTTTAATCCTTCAAAAAAAAAATATGATGCTTGTAATAATTACTACATAGATAAATGTTTTCACTTTTCACGGGTTGGGATGTGAAGCATGAAAAGCATGGCCACATGGGAATTGGGAAACTATGGCCCAAATGTTTGTTGCCCCCCGTAACCCGTACTCGAAACAGGAGGGAAGACTAGAGAAGGGGGGAAATTGGCAAGTTTCTTTCCTTTTGGTGGGGGAGGAAGAGAAGAAATTTTCATTTTAAATTACAGGATCGTACACACTTTTGTTTTGTAACGATGAAAAGGAATACTGAAAGTGGTAAAATTACAACGTTGTTTTATCTACACAAATTTACATGCTGCATCCACATAGGCTCTTCTGCATGCTAGTGCATTTCTAACACTATATATATATATATATATATATATATATATATATATTGTTGGTAGAATGAATCAAGTTGTTTAGTATTTGTTTATTTATTTATTAATCTTATTAGAATTAGTTTTTTAGTAGTTGGGTGATTTAGAAATTTATGTTTTATATGGTAATTACTTATGCAAGTGGTTTCTTATCCAACAAGTCTAGTAGATTATAAATAGAACATTAGATAGAGTGTTTTCTTAAGAGAGTAGATTATAAATAGAACATTAGATAGAGTATTTTCTTAAGAGAGTCCAATAAGAATCTGTAAGGTTTAATTGTGGTAACACTTTCTTCCATTGTTTTGAGATATCAATAATAGTGTGTTTATTATTTTATTCTCTTCCTCCTACATATATTTTGAGTGTTTTTTTCATCCTTCAATCTATAGCCTTGCATGCATAATTATTATTAGAACCCTAAAATTTGGGTTTATATATATATATATATATGTATATGTATATGTATATATCATGAGTCTCAAGGTTCATGACTCAAAAGTGAAATGAAGCCAATTAACTCACGGACGATGAACAAATATATCATCTTTCGTCCAACCGTCCAAGGCATGAGCGTCTTATAGTTGGAAACTAAGCAAGGTTGAGAGGAAGGTAATGAAGTAATGATGCAGCATACTCAACTTTGGTCATAAATCAACGACGATTGCTGCCATATTCGGCGTCTGTGATTAATCCAAAGCTAATTAATTACGTAGCACGATACACTGGCCTTTTGTTGCTACTAACTTAACTTACAAGGCTCGGTTCTATTTTTTTTGGGTGGCTATGACAAGAGCAAGCAAACAACACATATTGACTTTATACTTGTTCTATGCTGTTTTCAGGACGTTTGCCGCCGTAAATTCCTTTACTACGTACACAAAGAGAGATGTAAAGGTAAAACCATGCCCATGTCCTCTTTTTTTGGAGTGTTTTTGTCCCTCTGTTCAGTGCATGCAGAAAACCATCAATTCTGTGTGTGTGTGTGTGTTACTCTTTCCACATGCTTCCCCAAAAAAAAAAAAAAACAACAACAACAACTAGTACTATTTCCACTTAAATTCCTCTTTTTTGTTATTTAGAGATAATTTATTTCAGATCTTAAAAATAATCAATTGGCCTTACATCACCTCAACTTTCCTCACTTTTCAAATACTATCTCCTAAAACTGACGTACTTATTAAAAATTAAATTAATTGCAACCGAAGTTTATACTTTCGAGAATTGCTCAACTTGAAAGGTGCAGGTTCCAAGATTTGTTTACTCCATTTTTAGAAATTTCTACGCCTCTCTAATATCGATGACATGTGCACCTAGCAATAAAGACTTGATTGTTTTGAAGCATTCCTTTTCCCCACCACTCCATAGCCAAAAAGAGCTAGCATTCATTTTCTTCCGTGTGCTTGCTGTCACGAAATGAGACCTTTGGATATATACAGTACCCTTAAGCACTATACCCTAACAAAGAAAAAAAATCTCATTATTTGAAACATATTTTGTTCACGCATTTATTTCATCTACAATGTCCATTAATGCAATTAAGCACTTAAACTCAAGCGTGTCCAATACTATTATTGGATTTCTTTCAACAGTTGAGAAGCTTTTAGAACAGCCTGATCACATTTAGTATACAGTCTTTTTTTTGGAACAGTTGTAAAATGATAGACCGACAAAGTTAGAAAGAGAAACTTATGCTTTAAAAAACTGGGACTGTAACATGTTCATCAATAGCGAGTTTTTTTTTTTTTTTGATAAATAAAAAAGTTTAGATAGGTTCGATTCCAATCACCACCGCGAATCAATTAACGACGAGTACTCTGAGATATGTCGTGATTGGTTGGTTTAACCCCATAGAAGTAGACAAAGGAAGCAACCCTGGGATGGTAAGGGGAAACCGTGATACCAAAGTTGGACGTCTTCGAAACAGAACAGCCAACAGGGCCGTGCATGCACCCAGCACATTATTGGACTCTACCCTATAGTACAATACGACATGAGCTCTAGTGGTCGTACCTTGGGTGCGAATGGTTGTACCATCTGAAGACAAATGAAGGACCCCACAGAGGAAGGGGTGGCATCACGGACGACTGTTACCCACGAAAGTACCTCGGGAAATGCAATTCTTCATTTTCGCTGTCTTAATTCTTAAACAGCAGCAGCTCTCTCTCTCTCTCTCTCTCTCTCCCCGCCGCTGATCGGTCGATGGATGACGAGACCTGACATTTTTTCCTCAACGCTGTAGTGTACCGGCCGGCCCACACTGCAATTCCGTGTCCTCTCACTTGGGTCCAACCTTTAATTATGCCGTAATCATTTTATTCCTGATCGGAGGGATGTAAAAGGCAATCCACTTTCTTCTTCTTCTTTTTTTTTTTTTTTTTTCACATTCAAATCTCAACTTTCTACGAAAAATGTGTCGTTGCCTTCCACACGCTTGTCAAAGAAAAGTTCATAAAAAATTTTAACATCGTTTGACCTTTCTCTTCTTCGCTCTTAGACTCAGGTCCACAATCTTTGCTTTGATAATATTTTGCAGTTTTGCACTTGCAATCCTGTCTGCCGTCTGTGAAACAACAACCGCGAACAAGTCATTCTTCTAAAGGAAAACAAAGAAAGGCTGTACCTCAATTGAGGGCTAGTTTCAACGGAGTTTCTAATGTGCATCATCATGGGAGTCTTCGCGCAATTTGAAGTAAAATTAGAATAACGAAAAGGGACTAATACAAAGCGGAAATCTCCTCTTCTTTCGTGAACCCATATTCATTTTGTTATTCCTCTTTATTCTTTATTGTATAGATTAGCTAGTAAACGTTCATACCATATCATCACGATATACGTTCTTAATGTATAGGTCAAAAAAAAAAATGTAATTCCTACATTTCAAAAGATATTCTGAAAAAACACTCGTAGTATAGAATTCACGATAAACTTTTACTGTATTATACTTCATAAATTATACATCAATTTTTGGTAAAATTTAAAACATGTGTAACAATGTAAGGATATCCTACCGAGTTATATGTACACAAATAGCAACCACATATGTCGCACATAAATTGACAGGTACGAAAATAATAAGGTAATAAAATTTTAATGTCATACATAACGATAAGAATTAGAATTGATCTTAATATGGCCTAATCTTTGAAAATTGTACTAATGTTACTCGTATTTTTGGTTCCACAAATTTGAAATACTTTCATACCACTAAGGTATGACTTTAACTTTTTTTTTGTTTTTAACCTTCTTTTAGTGCAAGTGGGAAGGCTTGAACCTAAAATCTCTTACTTATACTCCATTCCTACGAATCATCCAGTCCATCTCTCCCCTGTAGTTAGGTATGACTTTATATATGTAATTTTGCAAACTTGTACTTTCTTGCCACAATTTTACTCTTACTTTCAAAAAAAAAAAAATTATACAGCATGCACACTTATAATATCTCACATATAATCCGTGCATAGCACGGGTCATAAATCTAGTAAAACCATATTTTTGGTTGAAGTCCAAACAAAAGACACTACTGATATTTTCAACAATTAAAATAAATCAAAAAATTGAGAAAAAAGAATGGAGACTTGAAAACTCAATGAGTGGCTTCGAATGAAAAATTGTTTTCAAATATATAATATGTAGATTATATCCATCCATATTTTAGAGATATTGCATAGATTACAAATTCCAATGTTAATCACTTAGATGCTAAGACAACATACAAGATATTTTGGAAAGCTACATTGATATTTATTGCTTCGAGTACATGTAAATTTCCTTATTATGTTAAAGAATCTCCTCAAATTAGGAATTCCAGGTTTAGAAGTTGTCTGTTTGTCTTTGGAAAAGAAAAAGAAAAGAAGAGAAATAGTTAAGCCACTTACATTAACTAGAGCTTGATATAAATAACCCCTAGCTCAGCCAGAAGGACAATGTCTATTTAGAGTATATAATTGTACGTATCATTAGTTATAGTAAACTTAAACATTTAGGGCTGGAAACATAAATTTAAGCGTCAGTATGAAAATAACACTTTATGTGCTGAAATCTGAAGACGCCAAACTAATCAACGACGACGAACAATGCATTACTTTTCCGTGTCAATAAAAATAAACTTTTCGATTGACGATCTGCGTATCATATGGACAACATCATTGCAGGCTTGCAGCAGTATTAACATCAAATATGAAAAGAAGGGAAAAAAAATTGAATATTGAATTACGCATGAAACTTTCGAAATTCATTATGAGATATTACAGAACTAAGGTAGCATACAATAGTTTCCTAACTCATAATCATGAAATTCATTTGATAAGATTCTAAAACCCCTATCACCTCGTAAATTAACCTAATAAAGCTCAATATTTGACGTAGTAGAGTGATGTTCTTCTTCCAGAAAAGGTAAATTCATTACTGACAATTGTTATGCATCAAGTTCAAACATGAGAATAAACACGATGCGCCGAACTATTAAAAAAAAAAATTTCCACAAATATCGTCAGAATATGTCCAGCATCATTTACTAGTTCTGTTTCCTTTTTAAAGTTTCCAAATTTCCAAAGAATCTGCACCGTTCCTCAATATTTCATAGATCTTGATAAAGAAAATTTGGCTCGAAATGCTACAAAAATGTTGACGCAGAGCAGCCAGAGCTCTACACATTCTGTTGAGCAGCATACAGCCAACATACTACAGAATACATGTACAGGATTGCTTTATAGTGGATATACAAGGGGTAGGGTGGGGCCCAGCTGCTAAATCCTTGGCTGACCGACCTTGAAAATTGTGGGTAAGATAAAAGGTGAGAGGACGTGGGGTGGAGAGGGAAGCTTGTAAGTTTGTACCAGTAGGATTGAGATAGATAGAGAGAAAGGCAGCCGGTTAGAAAAAAGAGAGGAAATATTCTCTTTAGCTTTCAAGGGTTTTTTTGGTGTTTTCTTCTGAAATCGAACAAAGGTCTATTGCTACCTTCGGATCTCTCTCTCTGCAGAGAAAGGGTCCGAAGAATTTTTCTAGATTATTGTTTGTGTTTTGGTTTTTATATTACGATATCGAGTTTGTTTTGTTGGGTGCTTTGTGTGTGCTTTCTTGTTCTTTTGGCACAATCTGATAAGCCCCTCCCTTGTAAGATCTGGGTAACACACTAATACTACCAAAGTTGCATCTGTTTGTATCTGGAGAAACTCACTCTTGTTCCTGCTTCTTCTTTTGTTTCCTAGCAGCCAAGCTAGTGTTGGAAGCTATCAACTGGTGGGATAACCGGAGTTTTTAGCTTCCAAAAGCTAGTTTTTGGGTTTACCAAGCCAAGAAAAAGTCCTTGCCTTCAAACAACCCCCCTATATATTCATTTTCCTTATGCTAGTCATGTCTGCAAACATGTTTGCAGTTCCCCCGTCGGTCAATGCCTTTTCTCCAGAGCCAGCTGATACTAACCCTACTAGTAGTAATTCCAATTCCAAATCCAACTCCACCACCACCACCACCACCAACCCAGCCGGCAAAAAGAAGAGAAATCTACCGGGAAACCCAGGTAAAGCAGAGACAAGCCTTAAATTTCGGTTGGTATAAGCTCTCTGATTTAATTCACTTGACAAATGAATTGGCATGCACCCTTTTTTAATAGAACTATATGTTTTGGTTATCATACACTAAGAGTTAAGACTATATTAGACCACGGAGCCTAAGCTGGAAAGGGTTTCAATTAATTTCCCACCCTTGGTTCTTTTTAAAATTAGATCCAGATGCTGAAGTTATTGCTCTTTCGCCCAAGACCCTTATGGCAACGAACAGATTCATATGCGAAATTTGCAACAAGGGTTTCCAAAGAGAACAAAACTTGCAGCTTCATAGAAGGGGGCACAATCTTCCATGGAAGCTTAAACAAAGGACTAACAAAGAGCAAGTGAAGAGGAAGGTGTACATATGCCCAGAAAAGACATGCGTCCACCACGACCCGTCTCGAGCACTTGGGGACCTCACCGGGATAAAGAAGCATTTCAGCAGGAAGCACGGGGAGAAGAAGTGGAAGTGTGAGAAATGTTCAAAGAAGTACGCAGTTCAATCTGACTGGAAAGCTCATTCTAAGACTTGTGGGACTAGAGAGTATAAATGCGACTGTGGAACGCTCTTTTCCAGGTACTAGCACTGGTACTGTATATTTAGTATTTCTTTCTCTCTTTTGCAAACTTCGCTGCCCGCAAATGAAATCCTTGTTTGATCGAGAATATTTGTCTGTCGAAATAAATGCAACTAGTAATGATGTCAAGACATAAGCAAGCTTGTGGTTGGAACTGAATTAATTGCCAAGAAATGATTAGGATGAGTAAAATCGTTTTCGAATTAGATGAGGGGGTTTCTAGTTTATTTTATTCTTCTCCATTTACTACAGGAAAGACAGTTTTATCACGCATAGAGCTTTCTGCGATGCCTTGGCTGAAGAAAGTGCAAGAATTACTTCTGTTGCGGCCAGCAATTTCAACTTCAAAACTGATCAGCAGCATTTAAATGGCAGTGCTCTGCTAAATCATCCGGGTAGTTTTCCTCAAGGACTAAGCGGTCCAACTGGGATTTCCCAAATTGGGGTAGACTTTGCAACTGGAAGTCAACTCAAGCCCAGACTTTCATTGTGGCTGGATCAAACTAGCAATCCTCAGCTCAATCACGCTGATATGTCTCCAAGCCAAAATCTTTACATGTCCTCGGCTTCGCATCATGACATCATGCAAATGTCGTCTGCTGCTGATGTCTTCGGCAATTATGGCATGCCTTGGCAGCAGCTGGAAAAGAGTAGCGCACCACCGTCATCAGCATCATCGTCTTCCGCAGCAAATCTCTCCTTATCGCCGATGATGCCCAAACAAATCTTAAAGGATGAGGGAGCCGGAGGCGGCATTAATGCCCAAACCCTTTCTTCTTTGTACTCCCCTAGCACTACCGGTAATAATGAAATCAGCCCATCAAAATCTTCGGCAGCGCCAATGTCGGCCACTGCCCTTCTCCAGAAGGCAGCTCAGATGGGGTCATCTAAAAGCAACGCAACATACTTCGGCAATAGCTTCGGCGTAATGAACTCCTCCTCTTCGTCTTCTTCGTCAGCTGCTGCTAACATGATTGCCCCAGCAGCTTTTAGCGGTGGTTTAGCGCAAAATAGGACTGAGATTATGCAGGTTTTCGGGAAACAAATGGACAATATGATGGGCGGGGGGTCGAACATAACTTCGGCAACCAGTTCCACGTTAACCAATAACCTGGATCATCAGTCCATGGTGCAGACCAGTAGCGCCGCAGACAGCCAATCTGTGGCTTCCTTGGGCGGTTTCCGTCAACACCCTGGATTCAATGCAGTCGTCGAGCACGCAAGCCTAACAAGAGATTTTCTTGGAATGGGAGGAGACGGTGGACGTCCGTTCTTGCCACACGAGCTTGCTAAGTTAGCGTCAATGAGTTCAGCCATGGGTTTGGGGCATTTCAGTAGCAATCACTAGCGAAGAATTATAAATGTTTCTTTTCTTTTGGCTCCTGCATTTTTTTTCTTTTCTTTTCTTTTTTTAAACCCTTTTGTGTCTCGAAGTCAAAACTAATAATGTAAAAATGGTACTACTTAGTACAACAAGAGTGCAGCCTTACCTTATGATCAGGTGGCCTATTTACCAAAAGTTATAGGCCAGAGTGAGCTAGATTTTGTTTACAATTACCTGTACTGTACCGGTGCCTCCACGAGGCCTCCGCAACCAAAAATAAAAGGAAACAAGAGAGAGAATGAGAGCGTAAGAAGGTATACGTAGGCATTGCGACAACGGGATGATGATGCATTAGATGGGTAGGTTTTGGTTTTGTGGCGGGTTTGATGATTGATGGGTGGGGGACTAATTTAATGAATGTTGGGAATGGGACGGAAGAAATCAGAAATACTGAAAGGAGCATGCACAAACCGGACCTTAGCTGCTTGTTGTTTACTTCTTCTTGTTCACATCTGCAGGGCCTGACTTCCTTTCTCTGCTACACTGAGCCGTGCTGTGCGGTCTCCTTTTGTCTTTTTCCTTCCTTTCTTCTTTCTTATTTTCTTTCTTTCTTTCTTTTTGTTTCAATTTTTGCAACCCCCCACACCCTCCCCCCCCCTTCTTCAATAAAGGCCACAAAGAAAGCAAAAAAAAAAAAAAAAAAAGAAACAGAAAAGAGACTGTGGGTGTAGTAGTGTCGCATCTCTATCGTGACTGGTATTTCTATCTCATTTTGGAGCCAAAACGGCACGGAATACTACGAGATTCGTCGTTGACACAACACGTCAGGTCAGGCTAATCCAACCCCATTCCGTCAATGTTGGTTGCCTCCCTTAAAATTCTTTTTTTTTTTAGTATAATTGCAAGCAGTACGTAGTCCGTCTTCCCATTTTTTATGTTTTGTCTTTTGACAATGATGGACTCTTTTTCTTTTTCTTCTCTTTCCGTTTTTGCCTTTCTTTGGGTTGTTTTACCCAACGTCAATCAAAACTTAAAACATACTAGTATATAATTGGTTTTAATATTTATAATGAGATAGGTAAGCAGAAAATGAGATGAGGGCATGCATGCAATAAACGGCAATGGAATTCAGTACATGTGCAGGTTTTAGCTTTTTGGCGTTGTTGAGATTAATTGTCCTTCACTTTTCCATCCACATAGCGGTAACAATGCTGCTATTGAATCTAAATAAATAGCACTTACCACTGTTGATGTTTATATAAAAGAAAGATAAATAAATTACTGAAATACATATAATTACTCCTACAGAATTGGCTTTCCAGTTAAAATAATCACCCTTGATCAGTAGCCAATCTACATATGGACAATAATCCCAGATTTCAAGGAGAAACTACAACATTTGTAGATCTAAATGATCAACTATATATATTACTATTTTTTTATTTCTTCCATATGTCTAGCAAAAAAAAATTTTCTTTTAGGGCTAGAGAGAGGATGATTGTCGTATATGTTCAAAATTTAAGGCTCTTTTACGCAGTGACAAAGTTAGGATCTGTGGTCGGGGAGAATCATCAACTTATAGAATAGATTTGTAGTAGAGTTAAATCTTCTGTATGCATGATTCTATATCTTTATTGTTGCTTTATATTTACGATCAACATTATAGTTGTATACTTGTATTTAAACTAAAAAATGTTGGAATATTTTCTACAAAATGAATCTATGTAGCATTTTTATATATAAAGAAAGTTTTTGGAAATTTAAAGGAGTGAACATAAATGAATATTCAAAAAGGGTCTAACACAAGGAACTTTATAAGATTATGGGGATGGAAATGACAAACAAATAACTGTTTTTAAAAAATTAAGAGGGTGCAAATAAGGTGTATAAATGAATCTATTTGAAGGCAGCTGGCGTTAATAACCAGATTGGCTTTGTGAAGAGTGAAATATCGGCTGCTCAAACTTTGGTTTTGTTTAATTTGTACGTACAAAGATAAAAATATGTACATATATTGCCGGCCCTTTGACTCCAGCCAGGAAAGTAGGATCTGTTTTTTTCAACTTTTCCATAGAAAAGAGCAGGAATTATAAAAAGAAGGTAAGAGGCCAAGGAGCCGCTTTGGAACTTAGCTAAGGCAGAATGTTAGGTAAGTCAAGTACGAGTGATAATTTTTAAAAAAATACTGTGGGACACTGCGTCTGCCTGGTCGTCTTTCTATGTCTTTGATTGTGTTCTACAAAATTTACCTTTCTTTACTAAAAACTCCAAAAAGTAGAGTAAGAAATTCAAGGCAAGGCAGCCATATAAAGTTGCCTTTTCACGGTGATCCGATCCGTGGATATGGAACCTGGCAACCTTTTCGACGGGGGTTGTGTTTTCTCGGAGAAACGTGTAACATCAGCGGCGGGACAGTTTTTGACTTTCCAATTCCCCCTTTTTTTTTTTTTTTTTTTTTTTGTATTTCAATTCATCAGTAAATTCAGATAGAATCTGGGACTGAGAGACTGGGAAATAGGAGTCATCGACAATTCTAAATCCATCAGACCAGATTCTATCCGATTCTAAAGATAGGATACCCGATTCAATTTGTTTGATCGGATCAAAAGAGCATTGAATATTTACTTATACGCAGATACATACACGGTGGATTAGGGTCGGTGCTTGACCCCCTCCATATATATATATATATATATATATATATATAACTAAGTAATTCCATTAAACAAATTGCACTACAAATATACGAGACTATAGTTTGTTTGTAAGATTCATTTGTAGTTTTTCAATATAGAATTTAATTGATGTGGAATATATATTAAAATAGGTACTAATTATTTCAAATTTTCATTGATTTTGAATTCTTTCAATTTTTTTTCCTTTTTATTGTATTCCCGTTGCCTATTTGATTTTGGCAAGAAACCTTTTTTGAGAAAAATGTCTTTAATGAGTTTTAGATAAATATGTAAAATATAAAATTAAATTAGTATAAATTATTTTTTTATTAAATGGTGAGCAGGACAGGAAGATTATCCGTTAACCCGCCCTTTTCTTAATAGATATCTGATAACCAAATACTTGCTGATATACAGGGGGTAAGGATAAAAAAAAAAATGACTGATCTGCCAAAGTGCAAGTTGAATTAATCAAATGGTGTATGAGACAGGCACCCGACTCGTACCCATTCCCAACCCCTGTTAAGAAGCTTTTCCTTCCCATATTTGTTACTACGCATAGGTTGTTTTGACATTAACGTCAAAGTTCAAAAGTGGTAGTTCACCTTTACGCGCTTCTAAATTAATTAAGCAGTCAAGCCCGAGATAGCTTTCCCCTGCCTCTCTACTGATGTTACACTCCTTGAGAAGTGGGAAGGACAGGCAGGCAGCAATGTACATATTCATTCATCTCCTAGAACAAGCACAAAGATTAAAGAAAGAGGAAACAGTAAAAGAAAAGACTAATTGAGAGCTTAGGTTGAAAAGGACTACAACAACATTATCGTGATGTTAAGACTTAAGACGGCCTTTTAATTCTCATATGTCCTTTTCCTGGTTTCTTTTATCCCTGTGATTGACTGGTGGTTGCGTCCCTTACCCCTGACTTTTTTTGAACTAGGGACGGTCCCGTGACCAGCTAATCCCTGATTTTATGGCCCCTTTCTCTCTCTCTCTCTCTTTTTGGTTTATTAAATTCTCAAACAAGGTAAAAAAAGAAAAAAAGAAAAAAACCTGTTAATAAAAGGATATGATAAAATGCAAAAAAACGTAAGAGTTCCACAATCTTCTTGACATTAATTATCTGTATAGAGACATTCGCATCTCACATCTTCCTCTACTTTCATTCAGATATCAGCTCACTAGCGGTAATCTTTTCTCTCTCCTTTTTTTTTTTATTTATGGGTGATTATTAGCGGTAATCTCAGTGTGAACCCTACGACTTTTTTTGCGGTTTTCTTTTTTGCAGGTTGTTTTCATGCAGATGTGGCATTCTGCTAATTCCAAAAATTTTCTACTTGCTCTAATGAAATCTTTTTCTGTTTTTCCGCCGGCTAAATAGGTTTCATCGCATGATTTTTTTTTTTTTTTTTGTAATAATTGACGTTGATTTGTGCAACGGAATATGACAAGTCAGAGTCAGAGTCAGATTGCGGAATTACATATAAAGAGCAAAAATTAAAGAATAATTCAATTGGCATTTAGAAATTAGAATATCTAATATGTCATTGTCAAATGTCAATTTGAGCTGCGAATTAGACAAACTACATTTTTTTTCCTAGGCCGAAACAATGGTACAAACCATTAAGGACTTAATGTCACCTTGGATGGTGCTTAAGCACTCGAGAAGAGTATATACGAGGAAAATGGAAATTTAATGCTGCTTTGTCCCAAAAAAAAAAGTACTTTTGATCTGTATAGATTCGGGAAGCATTTCTCTTCCCTACCCTGGAGTAGTTAGTATTGCGTTCTTCTTTAATTTTTTTTTTTCCAAGAAAAGAATCACCTTGGAGTAGTTGGGGTTTTGCATGGCCCCTTATTTATTTGTCAAGTTTTAAATACAGTCATCATTTTTGTTTTTTTGCGTGACTTTAATAAGTCCATTTTCTTTAAAAAAGATTATTACATTTGGCTTTTTAGAGCGTGTGATTATTTAGTTATGGTGCTAAATTTGTGAAGTGTGATAAAATAACAAAAGTTAGATGTTTAGTTTAATAATTTCGCCGCTATAGACACAAATAAAACCGTGTACCTGAGATAAGTACATAAAACAACCAAGCATACCACTCACTCCATATTTTGTTCCTACCTTTTTCTTGAATAAATAAGTTCGCTAGTTGTTTTCAATTTAACATTCTTCAGTTTTTTCACCTTTTCTTTTTGCTTCATGTGCAATTTCCAAGTCCGAACAGATAAACTTAATACTCTTTCGTTTTCAATTTTTTTTTTTTTAAATGGAAAACCTTAAGACTTACAAGGAGAAAAAAACAAGAAAGAGAGAGTTTAAAAGCAAGATTAGGAACTTGACTGTTCCATACCTAATTTTTTTACAAGCTGAACAGGTTGTAGATCCCACTTTTGGTATCATGGCTTCTTGGACGCTGCAGTGCGACAGAAGGTGTGGTGATTGGCCCAAATTTATCGAGCACCATGTCTCTTTTATTTTCTTTTGGGTGCAAGTCTTATCCAACGTTTACAGGACTTGCTTTATCTATGGATCAAGGTCACAGTGGTTTTTATCGCACATTCGATCATGTTTGGACAACAATTCTCCCGGGCGAAGCAGATGTGTGGCCCACTGAGCCATATCACTTTGGCCCAAAAACAGCAGTAGGATTCCGACCCGCAAACTTTTGAATTTTGACCATATGCGAAGAACATCACCAACCGGCACGCGAAGGGCCAACATCAAAACATTGAAAAATAATTAGCCTCCTTAAGTTTGTTTGGATAGAGAGGATTTGAAATAATTTTTAAAATAAAATACTGTAGCACTTTTTTGACGTGATATTTGTGAGATAAAAAGGTGGTTGGAAAATGTGTTGATAATGCAAGCAAATAAATTTTGAGAGATAATCTCCTATCCAAGGAAGAAAATTGTTTACTACCAATTATATCCAATTAGCTCCTACATTACAAGGAGAAAATTCAATTAGTTCACTCTATTCACATGTTGTACAAAATTGTTTATGGATATTAATCAACAACCTTTAATGCAAATAATAACAGGAAATGTTTTATCGTTAAATTGGTTGAATTTTATAGGCATGTGAATATAACTTTTTGACTTTTAAGAGTGCATCTATATTATTACTATTATTATCATCATCATCTTTTGTTTTTGTAATTGGGAGGTCTTAAATCTAGAATCATTTACTTACAATTCCTTTTATCTTACTATCTGACCAGACCTCCCGAATTACATGTATTATATTATCAAACAAGTAAATGATTTTAGTGTATTATCCAGCTCTAGTTTTTCTTTCAAGTTCAATAAAAAAAAGAAAAGAATGATACTTCTCTGGTCTCATAATAAATTGCCTACAGTTCATACAGGACCAAAGCCACCAACACAAAATGGTGAGAGAAAGACAATTGATTGCAATTGACAAATGAACTATGAGTTTAGTAGTTGAATTGGAGACGTAATGGGAAAAAAAAAAAAAAATAGGGGCAAAATGGACAAGGTAAACTAAATACCTAATTACCAATTAGGACCGTCTGGTGGAGAAAGAGGAAAGCTCTTTCCGCGTGGCGTGATGTGATTAGCGGTGCACAACCAGCTGTACTGTCTGAAGGTCCACGTGGAGGCTAATGATGGGTGGGCGTAACGTGGAATGACATGCGGAGTTCTTAGTGTACAAGATCACCAACAGCAGCTGCCCAACAAAAAAAAAAAAAGGCGGAAGGACAAGGTTCAAGAGTTCAGAGTCTCGTGTTAACAACCCCGTCTCCTCTGCTGGCCCAAAATCCAGATTCAACCTCCCAATCTTCTCAGCAGACGTTTTATTTTCCAGCGGCTCCCACTCTCATTGTTTTTTCTCTCAATCCTCTCCGCCGAAAACGTTCTTTACCCTCAGGCTGACGGCCTTAACAACAACCACCACCATAATAATACTACAAAGATAAAAAGAGTCTGGGGGATTGAATTGTTCAGAGAGAGAGTGATGAGGAGGCAGTGGTCGGGGGCGGCGGTGGATTTGATAGCTTGTGGAGGCTTTGCTTTCACCATATTCCTGCTCAATTTCGTATTGGTTTGCCAATTGCTCCTCCTTCACCCGCTTGTTGCGGCTTTAGGTATAGCCTTACCCTTTTGTTATTATTTCTATTTATAGCAAGATTACCTGTAACTTCCTCCGCATCTCTTTTTAATATTCGAATAGAGTGATAGTACTGAAAATCTGTGTATGTCGATTCGTACTGCTTTTCTGATTTGGTCATCAACCGTCTCAGTCAAAGATTTGATCTTTCTTAATGCGTTTCACTGGGTTGCTCATGTTGCTAAAATACAGTGCCTAGTATCTAGTTACATTTGGCTATGTGTCTTTAAGATAGTACTTTCGGACTATGCGAGAGCTCGAATGCTTGATGAGATATGAACCCTAGCTTGTTTTGCCAGTAATGTGCCAAGTACTGAACTGCCACTACTCAACTTCTCCAGTGTCCGTTCTTCTATTTCTTGCCTGGCTCCTGGTTTTGCTGCACTCTTACAGTTCAGCAAATCATTTGCAGTGCTTTCACTACAGGCAGTTGTCGGGAGAAGACCATTAGAGCATGAGCATGGATGTTCTCTGCACACTCTTAAGTTACTTTTCTCTGTTGTAGTCGTGCACTCACTACCCCAAAAAATAATAATTTTGAATCGGATTTTTATGATGAAGCCTGAATTTTTACTTTGCTGTTTCCTAAAGATGATTAGTGAGCTAGAGCTGTTGTGGCTTCAGCATTAAACTTTATGCGGTAACCTCACCGGGAGTGCTATAGATAACTAATAGCGCAAGATTTAATTTTTACTGTCAATGGCGTGACTTGAGTGAAAAGTGCATTCAGATGCTAAATGGTTCTCTAGAATTACAGTCATTCCTGTATGCATCAAGATCTATGCTTAAATATACAGCTAATGATTTGCTGTTTCTTATGCGTATTGCTTATCAATTTCAGGGTGATGAAGTGCAGAGTCTTTGTTTTTTTTGCATATTGATAATAGGTTAGATATGAGTCTGATTCAGCAGTCCATCAAGGTTTGAACTTTTTAGTGTTAATTTCCAGATGGCCAACCTGGTGACACTGCCGCATTGTTTCAAAGAGTTTCAGAAAGTGTAAAAGTCAAGAAATATACTGAGGCCCTTGATGACCTCAAAGCTGCTATAGATGCAGATCCGTCTCTTTCAGAAGCATATTGGCATCAAGCATCTATTCTTCGTCAGTTGTGCAGGTTTCCTTCTGAAAATACTCTAATCTACTGCATTTTGAATAAAAGCAAATCAGGATCCTACTCTAGTATGTTACAGATGTTTCTTGCATTAATAGATTGAATTGTCTTCTGTTTTTTGGGTTTGAAATAAGGATTAGTGAATAGGTTTCCAGTAGGAATTTGAAGATTTACTTGAACATGAATACATATGTTCTGGTTGCTTTTTGTTGTTCCATGATTACTGGCAAATTTAAACGGTACTCCCTGCTTGGTTCCCTCTTAATAACCCCTGCTTACATTGTCAAGCAGCTGAAAACCTTTTATATTGGTTCTATCCATCATGTAACTCTTTTTTTTTTCCTCGAGTAATTTTTAATGATTGTAATGTGATTTGTTGGACTGGATCTTCCTCTGTTGTCCTGGTTCCTTCCTAGGCTCCCCTTGGGTCCCCCAAAAATCTCTCTCTCTCTCTCTTTCTTCCCCCAATATCTGATTGGAAAATTATATGATTCTGGCAGTTTTTGGCTGATGTAGATATGAGGAGTCGGAGAAAAGCTACAATAAATTTCTGGAGCTGAAACCAGGAAATTCAGCCGCAGAGAAGGAGCTTTCTCAGTTGTCTCAGGCTCGGAGTGCTCTGAATTCGGCTTCTAATCTCTTTGATTCTGGTGATTTTACAAAAGCTTTGGAATATATTGAGAAGGTGGTACTTGTTTTCTCTCCAGCATGCTCAAAGGTAACTGGAGTTATTTCTGTGGTCATCTCATGTCCATAGTTTTTATAGTCCATTTTGTATAATCTATTGGTTGCTGCAGGCAAAAATGCTTAAAGTGAGGCTACTAATAGCAACCAAAGATTATTCAGGTGCAATATCAGAGACGGGATACCTCCTTAAAGAGGATGAAGACAATTTAGACGCATTGCTGTTACGTGGGCGTGCCTATTACTACTTAGCTGATCATGATGTTGCTACAAGGTTTGTTGATTAACATGATGGATCTGCTTTCCTTCCTTCTCTAGGCCTGATAGGCCAGGGAAGGGGAGAGAAGTCTAATTCTGTGCGATACTACTTGGACTTCTGCTTAGCAGGATGTTTGATCTATTTTTCCTCAGGCATTACCAGAAGGGTCTCCGTCTAGACCCTGAGCATGGTGAACTTAAGAAAGCATATTTTGGATTGAAGAATCTACTCAAGAAGACCAAAAGTGTAAGTAAAATGTTTTCTATACTTTGTCTAAATTTTCCAATTTATTTAAGAGGCGTTATTTGATTAGCTTGATCTTGATGTGATTAATGCAGGCAGAGGACAACGCAAGCAAGGGAAAGCTTCGCCTTGCAGTGGAAGAATATGGAGCAGCACTTGCACTGGACCCGAATCATTCTGTGCATAATGTAAACCTTCATCTTGGTTTGTGTAAAGTCTTGGTCAAGCTTGGTAGAGGAAAGGATGCTGTATCCAGTTGTTCCGAAGCACTTGAAATTGATGGGGAGCTTGTTGAGGCTTTGGTTCAGGTTTTCTTTTTCTATGGGCTCATTATTCTCTAAAATTTTAAAGATGGATATGATTTTAATGTGAGAATGCTATCTATACCTGAGATGTGTGTCTGACTGGAAAGAATTTTTTAGACAAATTTGCTCAGTAGATTTCATGTTCCATTAGTTCGGCTTATTTTTGTTTTCAGAGAGGAGAAGCTAAACTTTTAACTGAAGAATGGGAGGGAGCTGTGGCAGATCTGAAATTAGCAGCCGAGAAAGCACCTCAGGTTTGTCTTGCACATAAATCTCTAGAATTTTGTAGTATTAGGATTTTATCGTGAATGGTCTGTGGCATAGCCAGGACCTTTGGCCAGGGGGAGAAATAATTAATTCTGTCATATGTGTATTCTGCAATTGGTTAGAAGATCAATAAGTTTGATGTTGTAATTACAAATTTGGCGTAGTCTCCAATACTAAAAAGTAGGAAATATGCTTTGTGGTTCGATGTAAACTTCTTATGGAAATTAATTAATTCAATATATTATGTGTCAGATTTCAAAATCTATGTCATCTCTCAATGAAATATCTTTTGAAATGTTCAACAAGTCCAACAATTTTTTTAAAATATGGCGTATAACTTTTTTGCAGCTTCTATTTTTTTTTTGGGGGGGGGCCAATTGCGAGGAGCAATGTGGTTATTCTCAAATGTTAGGGGTACAAACACCGTACAATTGCAAGAATGCAAGAATGATAGCTTTTTTTAGGTGATCTTGTTATTTTCACAAAATTGAATTTAGCCCCAGCAGTTTGTATGGTTGTCTACTTTTCTTCCACATTTCTAGCACTATTGGTTGCATTTTGATTTTCACCAATTCATCCTGGGGTTTGAATGTCTGATTGAGCTAATACTGGAATGGATCCAATTCGTCCTTGTTCTACTTCACACCTACAAATAAAGACCACAGAGATTGATCTTGGCCTCATAAGGTTTTGCAGGCATCCAGGAATAGGACTTTTTATTTGCTGTTTGCTACTTAGCATTTGTTAAGTGAGAAAATGTTTGGAACCACAAATTGGATGTGGTTGGTACGTGATATTATAAGCTTGTATACTATTTTCTTGAGTTTGCTGAATTGTTCACAATCTGGGTATCTGCAAGTTTGCTTTGTTTGCATGTGTTTTAGTTTTTGAGTGCTGTAATTCAAAATTTTGATTTACTTGCTTAGGATATGAGTATTCGTGAAGTGCTGATGAAGGCAGAAAGATCTTTGAAGCTGAGCCAACGGAAGGACTGGTACAAGATTTTGGGAATTTCAAAAACTGCATCTGTCTCAGAAATAAAAAAGGCTTACAAGAAACTTGCTTTGCAATGGCACCCTGATAAGAATGTTGACAATAGAGAAGAGGCAGAGGCCAAATTCAGAGAAATAGCAGCTGCATACGAGGTCTGTTCCAGAGCATGTCCTTTTATCTCTATCAGTTTTTATGTGCTCTTGGGGTTAGTTTCCATGTTCAAATATTTAAAGCTGCAATGCATGAATATTTAATTTTTTTGTAATTAGTTATTCATGTCCCAGATTCACTGACGTCCTACTTTGGAATGTTTTCTTGATTACAGTTGTGCAAATAAAAATGCTCTGAAGTTTTGTATTCTTATGGTCCCAAAAATTCCATTTCTGAATCGCAACATGTTTCTCATTTTTGGATTTTAAATTTATGATTTTGATTATAACTGTAATCAGTTAAAATGAAGATCATCTACAGATTAGTTACCTTCCATAATGGATAAAAACAGGTTTGAGAAAAATCAGCGTGCTAGCTAAAAATGGAAAAGATATTTTACAGCAATAGAAGGTTCTGTTCCATATCTCTCAGAAGACAATTTTCCTCTCTTCTCTAATTGGAAATATAGAGGATATTTATCTGTAATCTTTAGCCAGATAATAGTTCTGTGAGGAGTAGTCTTGATTGTAAGTTAGGACAAATAAGAGGGGAACTCTTGGCCTAAGAAGCATGCTAGGAGTTGCAACAGATTTTTATCCGCAAGATGCAAGTTGTTTCTCCAAGAAAAGGCATCTATTTTTGGAAAGTATTGTCTCTCTTTGTTAATAATCATTTTTTTGATGATTTTTCTTTTCTTTTGCTTTTGAAAATTTGGCATCGTCCTACTGAGCTGAAAACTTAGGATGCTTTCTATGTTGAAAAGGAGACACGGCTGTGCAAGTCTTACATTGTTCTTTTTATTCTTGTCATTTCAGATTTTGGGAGATGAGGAAAAGCGAACAAGATATGATAGAGGTGAAGACATAGATGATATGGGTTCTGGAATGGGTGGTGGAGGATTTAATCCATTTGGTGGTGGGGGGCAACAATTTACCTTTCACTTCGAAGGAGGATTTCCGGGTGGAGGCTTTCCTGGTGGATTTGGTGGTTTCCATTTTTAGTCGTGGTGATGTGTTTCTATATGCTTTGTGCAGCTGGAGAGAAGTACGGAAGGCAGATAATATTCTTTGTAAAAAATTTGGACTGACCGAATGGAAAGTCTATAGGAGATTAAACATGACAATCAATTTCTTGGTACAATTTTGCAACTGGTTAAGGAAATAGATGAGCCCTTCTATGAGTTGATACCAGGTCCTCTCTAACTGATATTCTGAGGATCGATTGGCTTGATTGATCCCGGTTTGTTCCCCAAATGTCCACTAATAGAATCCTCGTGCAAGAAAAGCGTACGGGAAACAATCTCCCAGTCATTGTTTTCTTTGAATCATTTCTGAAACGCTAACCGTTACTTCTACACGTTTATTGCTTGGAAATGATATGCATAACTGCTTGAAGATTTATGTCTGCTTGTTTGGACCAGAGAAGGATAATTTCTTCTTTGAATTAGCTATGCTTGCGTGATGATTGTGAATGTGCAATTGGCTATAGCTATTAGATCATATCTGCAGTAACTAATGCATGTCTCGTGTGCGCTCTATATCTGCGTACGAGAGCTCTATCGGAATAAGTTCTCCACATTGGTAAGTTTCTGCAGCTACTGCTTTTAAATCAATTAGTTTTAAGTCTATATGATCCCTGCTTTCCTAATTGGGCATGGAATGAAGGTTATGCAAGGAACATGAACGGTCTGTGGACACCTTTTCAGTATAATAACAAAGTCTTCAATACAGCAAATTCATATACATATTGCAAATGAATAAATCGGCATATGGGAAATGAAAAGACAAGAAAAGAAACGAAAATAACAACACGCTGGCACACGGGCTTCCAACAACATCAGGTCCTCATCCCACTCATCCGATTAACCAAGATGCTGCCAGAAGTACAAATACATAGGACGCTTGGAGCAAGTCTCCAGGGATGAGACTAATTGCACCTGAAGAATCAACGGGCCTTGCGGTGGATTGAGCCTTTTTGTGTTTTGAAGGTGCTGGAGCTGGTGCTGGAGGCGGAGATGGAGGTGGAGCAACGAAGAACCTTTGTGGAAGAAGTACATGATTCACCTCATACACCGCAAGCTGGCTATCAGTGTACACCGTGCTAACAACTGATGCATTAGCAAAGCCTGTGGTTAGGTTCACTGAAGTTCCTGATGTGGTCACATTGAGCGGAAACTGGCCGTAATTAGTTCCTCCGGCTTGTGTGCTCATCGGATTGCTTGCAGTATCGAATTGTTGGACGGACATAAAAGATGGAAGAACATGGGACTGTATCAATTCGGATTGCTGCTCGTTGGTGTAAGAGTTCAGGCTGCCTCCTTTGAGCATTGCGAATGCAGCATCATCTGGGGCAAAGATGGTAAGGCCTTGAGCGGACATGTTGAGCTGCGTGTTGATTCGATCTGCCGATTGGGTGCTTTTCAGAAGGCGAATAAGCGTAGAAAACCGACCGGCTTTTTCAAGGATTGCTGTGATATTGGTTGGACCTGGAGGTGCAGGAGCCAGTGCTGGGGGTGCAGGAACCAGTGCTGGGGGTGCAGGAAGCGGTGGTGCTGGGGGTGCAGAAAGCGGTGCTGCTGGTGCAGCAGCCGGTGCTGGGGACTGAGCAAGAATGGAGGTGAAATGGATGCAAAACAGCAACAGAGAAGCAAATGTTGGCATTAGCTGCTTCATCTCCTCAGATTTTTTTTTTTTGGTTGGGGGGGGGTGTTTGTTGGGTTTCCACTCACTTTTGTAGCAGTACTAGTAAGTAATAATGGCCTTGATAGAACCCTTGGTAGAGAGAAGCTAACTAAGCTAGGAGGAGGTACTCAGTACTGATCAAGTATGCTGGAAGTGGGATGATATGGGTGGCTATATATAGTGAGTTAATTGATGGAATTTTCCATTTTTTTCCCCTTGCAAATTTAAACCCGAAAGTGAAATAGGAAAAAGTTGAGTGGGGTATCGAAATCAGGGGAATGGCGATACAGATTTAGGTGGAAGGGTGCGATATAAGGTGGCAGGGGATTTTGATGAAGTTACAGCAGCTGCGGCTTTGCTTGGCATGGGAGGAAAACCAGCTGCGGGTAGCTATCGCATTGGATTTATGCCACTTTTCTATTGCCATCAATCACTATTAGATAATCATAGGTATACGAGAGCTGCTTCATGTGCTCTCTCAAACGAAAGAGATTTTTCTCCCAAAAAAAAAAAAAAAAAAAGAGTTTTAACTGGCAGGGAGAAAACTTTCTTTTTGAAATCTGTGAAGGGGAAGCAATAAAACGTTAATTTGCTTTTGGAAAGTGTGAGAAACTTTTCAGGATGTGTGTATATATATATATATTTATCCAGATGGAAAGCAAGAGAGGTGTCACAATCTTCTGGTTAGGCCGCCGTAATCCGTCTGATCAGTGGATATATATAGCAGGAAACGAAATGGGACGGTACGTGCATCATTTTCTTGTAGTTTTCGACGTGGATATGGGGAGCAAACTTCTGTTCCGTAAACGGGCGTCCATTGCCGTTAAATCAATTCCTCCATTAATGAGTAACGATTAACGGCTCGAGTGGATGCACGTTTAATAGCCGAAAACGATGGGCTTCAATATCGGTTGGGCCCTCCTGGCTTGGTTTCGTCTTTTACCTTTTCGGGGCAACTTACAGGAAGACGAGGCACTTTAATTTTCTTTCGTCTTTTGGGTTCCAGAATTTAATTGGGCCTAATGCATTAAGCCCAGTACCTGGAACTAGAGGCCAGCTCTACCGTGATCATGCATCCCTCTCCGTCCGCATCCAGCAGAAAGCCTGAAAGTACCGATTCCGCAAATGAGATTTTGATCGTAATGTGATTCCGACGACATATTTTTACCGTTGTGTATTTGCTTTACTCACTTTGGAAAAACTAGTTGGTGATTACTTTCGGTAAATATGATATTGTGGTGAACTTTTCATATTGTTGAAGGCTTGAAGCTACAAATGTATGCCACATGTGTATGATTTGAATTTATATTATATGACAATAATCTAAAGTTACTAGTGCAAAAAAAATAATATGCTAATAATGTATAAGAAAACTTACTCAATGTTAATTGATACGTGAATTTTTTATACTAACAGGTGTAAATGTATTATTTTCATACAAAAAGTGAATTTTAAATTTAAAATTAGGTCACGTGACATATATCTACATTCTACGTCCACTCATGTGTCAATTGACAGTATATAAAAAAATTTACCCATGTTAATTATGTAATATGCCTAAAAATTTTCAAATATCAATTGTAGGATCCTTATTTAGTATCCAGTACAACTACATCGGGTGAGGTTTCGGAAAGAGTACCTCGCGGAGCCTTTACAGCTCTCCCCCTCGCCTTAATCTTTGTCACCCTTGTGATCGTCTCCTTGGAAGACCCAATGTATGTTTTCAACTCCATAGATGTCATGTTGTCATGCTGTCTTCATAATTGCATTATCTGAACGGGGGTCCATTGTACAACTTTCTGATCTCGGCCGTTTATCGTGATCCCTTACATACCTGTTCAAGATCCATAGGCTTCCGTACACTCTATCATTTGGTATAAATACCTCATACATAGTCTAATTTAGGTTAAGCAGACTACTGTACATTCACTGAGATTTCTGTTTTTTGATAATTTTTTGACTTAAGCATCGGAGTGACATTGGAGGTCGAAACCCCGCTTTCGACCTTGTTTACTTTTTGTGCTATTGACAGGTGCATCGGGTTTAAGACATCCCCGAAATCCTCTTCAGTCTACGAGCATTCCTGAGGTGTTACCTAGGCTTTATCCCTTATTAACTAACTCCTCCGTCCATAGGATCCGAAGTGAATGGTTTTTATTCGTTATTGAACTAACGGGTCAAATTTCAAAGAGCAAATGGTGGCCACTGAATTAAGGCCTAATTGGTTTTTGGTCGTTGCTTAACTAACTGGTCGAACTTTAAAAAGCATATGTGAACTACCGGTATAAATTTGGGACTTTCATCGCCAACATTAACCAAAACGTGTTGATTAATGCTCAAAGTCGATATGCTAGAAATTTTATATTGATCGTATGTTTGATACGTCAGGACTTAGAAATTTTAAATTAGTAGTATGTTCGATTGATTCCACGGTTGTTAGTTAATAAAATGAGCAAATTTACACTCTTAGCAAGTATTCAACATTAATCTAGTTTTTTTTTTTTTTTTTTTTGGGGGGGGTGGGGAACAAATCCTACATCAATCCTGTTCATTTTTGTATGATTAAACATCGGAACTGGAGTCAGCGTACATACAGAGATCTCTACCGTTTTCAAAGTAGCTCCGTCGTGTCTGATCTCTACACCGTGGATGCCTGGCGTCTTCTTGGATGATTAAACTAAACTGCCCTCAACGCCATCATTATCGGACAGTGGATTCACACAGTCACTCGCGCATTTGTAGCGAGAAGAGAAGCAGAAACAGAAGACTGTTAGGTTTTGTCCCGAGTCCCGACCCTCCCTTGCCAACACCCAAACCCCCAAAACAAAGTCAAATCCCTGTGACAACAACAGCTACTACTTAGCCCATGTTCTAAACGCTACTTACCCCCTGAATTCCCTTCCCACAACTCAAAAGCTATCCCGTCATTAAACATTAAAACACTCCCTCCTTTCGGAGGACCGAGAGGTCTTTCTCCGCTGTTTGCCTCTGCCTCTGCCAGCCTCTGGTCCCATCCCCCCTTATATTTGACTGATACAACAAAACAATAAACATCCAAATTCCAAATTCCAAATTCCTACACAAAAAGGACCCAATTGAAATTGCTAACTGCGTGATCGATCATCCCATTACAATTTAATACTGGCAGGAAAAAGGGGATTTTGATTTGGAGACATATATCTATCAATTGTTGCGTTTGTTTATTTGAAAAGAAAAAAATGATCAACACAGCCGGGAGCAATAACATGATGTCGCCGTCATCGTCTTCGCCGGCATCAGCAAGTAATGCACAATCGCCAGGTTTGAAGACGTATTTCAAGACACCAGAAGGGAGGTACAAGCTTCAGTACGAGAAGACTCACCCTTCTGGTCTTCTTCACTATGCCCATGGGAAGACAGTCACCCAGGTTATTCGTTTCTCCTCATTTTAGGGTTTCTTTTTCCTTTTCTTTCTTTTACACCTTTCATGTTATTTAGCTTGTTTTCCTAGAGCCGCGCTGGTTTGTGGACCGAAGATGTAGTTTCTAGCATTAGCATTAGCGTCTAGATTGCCCCTTTGTTTACAGTGAATTTTGCAACTTGAAATTTATACAAATGAGTAGTTTGACAATTGGGTTTTTTCGTCATTCCCATTTTGTTAAATTTAAATGTATTATCAGATTTTGACTTGGGATTGTTATCAAAGTAGAATTAAAGTCCATTTATAGTGATTTTGGAAACCTGACCTTCACTTAATTGGAGTACTTTATTGCTTTGTATAAAATTTAGAACTTCAGTCCAACTCAAATTGTTGATACTATTTGCTCCTGTTGCTATCCCCAAGTATTTGTGTTGAATATCTAAGTCTCTTTTTTTTGGGGCTTTAGTTTCTCATTACAAAATTTATCTGCCCAGGACCCGGGGATCAGTTCTTGTTTAAGTTTCACCTGGGCATGAAAAGAGAAGGATAAGACAAAAAAAGAGCTGGGTCATGCTTAGAAAAATCTTGCATACTCAAGAGTGTGCATCCAAAGAATCAAAATCAGAACCAAGTTTGTATTTTGAGGGTTTTTTTTTTTTTCATGGCCAGGTAACCCTAGCTCATCTCAAGGATAAGCCAATGCAGGCACCATCACAATCATCGTCAAGTCTTGGAGTAAGCAGTGGTGTTAGGTCAGCTGCAGCACGGTTCTTGGGTGGAGGGAATGGAAGTAGGGCACTTAGTTTTGTTGGAGGAAATGGAGGCAGTAAGTCAGTGAGTGGTAGTAGTAGTAATAGAGTCGGATCATTGGGAGCTTCAAGTTCTAACAGTGTGATATCTAATTCAAATTTTGATGGCAAAGGGACTTATTTGGTATTCAACGTTGGAGATGCCATTTTCATAAGTGACTTAAATTCTCAAGATAAGGTACTATAATGGTTGTCTTGATCTTGTTTCTTCAGATTATGATAGAGTATGCATTGGATTAAATTTTGAGAGGTTTATGTTTCTTGTAGGATCCTGTGAAGTCTATACATTTCAGTAATTCAAATCCAGTTTGTCATGCATTTGATCCGGATGCAAAGGATGGGCATGACTTGCTTATTGGATTAAATTCTGGAGATGGTAAAGTTTTAGTTGTACTCATGATGTACTTCCCACTCTTAAGTATTTATAAGCTATTCTGTGGTTCCTTTGGCAGCTAATTTTTCCTTTATGTTTTAGTGTACTCTGTATCTCTTCGACAACAGTTACAAGATGTTGGCAAGAAGCTTGTTGGTGCGCAGCATTATAATAAAGATGGTTCTGTGAATAATACGTAAGATCATAATTTTATCAATTTTGTTTTCATATTAGGTTTGTTTGGATACCAAATTATTTACCAAAATTTACTTGATTGCATCATCAACACATTTTCCAACCACCTTTTTATACTACATACATCACCTCAAAAAAGTGCTATAGTGTTTTTTTTTTGAAAATTTATCTCAAATAATCTATATCCAAACACACTCGTCTTTCCAATTTTGTTCAAATAGTATCTAATGCTTTTATGCCATGTTTCTGATAATCATCTTGGTTGGTTGTAGAAGTTTGTTTTTTTTGGATTTCTGCTGAGCTGATATTCACTAGGTTTATAATCCCAATGATAGAAATTGCTGTTTAGGACGATCACTTTCAGGAGCAACATTCTTGTCCTCCCCATGTTCCCCTTGCATAAAAAATTTAAAAAAAAAAAAAGGTAAAGAAGTGAGAACAAAAGAAGTAATGAAAAATTTTCCAATACAGTTCTTTTTAGGGTAAAATACCAAAAAACTCCCTGTGGTTTACATAATGTTTAATTTAACTCCCTATGGTTCGGAAACCTACAATTTAGCTCCCTATGATTCTAACTAAAATGTAACTTTAACAGAAATCGTTTAAACTAACGGTAGGATGTAAAATGTCAAAATTACCCTTATGATAAAATACTGAGAAGCTCCTTGTGGTTTAGTTAATGTTCAATTTAACTTCCTGAGATTCGAAAACCTACATTATGACTCCCTGAAATTTTAACTAAATTGAAAAATTGACAGAAAACATCTAAATTAACAGTTATATGTAAAATGCCATAATTGATCCATTCTTCTTCTCTGTAGTGCCTCACCCTCAAAATCTATTATTCCGTTCTGGCAGTCTCTATACTCCAATCCCATTACTACAGCTACAATCAACACCATCCCTTTCTTCTTCTTTTTAAAATAAAAAATAATAAATAATAAATTATAGAGATAGAACTAAAGATGCGAATCATTACATGGTTTTTCCAAATATGAATAACCACCTTTTTGGTAACATCTCTAGTTCAGAAAAGAAGGAAAAAGACATTCAAATATCCCTTCAAACCTTGACTTTTCCTTTTTTTGTCCTTAATTTTACCTAGATTTCTTATGTAATTTGGAAGTGTAATTAGGTTTGTATAATTTCTGCAACTTCACTAAAATCCAAACCCAGGGACCTAAAGGGTACTCGGGAGAATACAATGACTTAAAAAATGTATCCATCGTTTTGCTACTGTAGAAGAGCCAAAGAATGGAGTTTTGAAACCCTAAAAGTGAGTTTTCATTCATCCATAGGGGTAAAATTGTCAACTAATTTGAATGGTTTCTGTCAAATTATATTTTAGTTAGAACCACAGGGAGCTAAATTGTAAATTTTCAAGCCACAAGGAGTTAACTGAACATCAAAGAAGCACGTGTCTCTCAAACTCAGTTAGTTTGTACGGTTTCTGTTAACTTTTCACTTTAGTTAAAACTTCAAGGAGTCATAATGTAGGTTTCCGAAATTCAGGGAGTTAAATTGAACATTAACTAAACCACAAGGAGGTTCTCTGTATTTTACCCTTCTTATTAACAAAATTTCAAGATTAATAGTCATTTTCTTGATAATTGTTATAGTTCTTTCAAGATCTTCTGGTTACCTCTTCAAACATTATTTTCTTTGCCTAAACCACGATATGTTTCCAAAGTTCCTCCAATCCCGTGGCCTCTTGCTTTACTATCTCAAAACCATGTTTTATGATGGTTTCTAGTGTCTAAGAAATGCTACATGAGGTCCCTAAATTTGTTTTTGATGCTTTTTTTAATACATCATAAGTTTTTAGTACAGCTAATTTTGCATGTCTGGTCTCATGATTGATGGGTGGTGACTAGCAGGTAGGATAATGCCCATTTAGTTTGCTTTGCAACATGTAATTTGAAAGCATGAAGGTGCTTTAACTATTGGTACAGCCTCATTAAGCACTTCAAACATCTTTGAGGTAGAAGGTCTAGGCTTTTATTCTGAAGTGTTACCTTGAGTCCACTACTTGGTTTTGTCTTGGGTTGGTTTTATGGGAGGGCATGTGGTGGGGTTTAATTTTAGCTTACAGCTAGTTTTAAGTTTTAACAATGATGGCTACTTAATCCAGTGAATAGAAAAGTTGCATTAGATGTCATGAGACCATTGATTGGCAATAAATATATTCTGTAGTTGCGTTAGATATCTTAGAACCATTGAACTGCAATAATTATGTTCCATACCTTGTGATGAAACATATAAATTTTGGTAGTCCACAACTTCCTCTGAGTTTAAGTAATTTGCTTGTCTTAGCAGTCGTTGTGCAAGTATTGCTTGGGTACCTAACGGTGATGGCACATTTATTGTTGCTCATGCAGATGGAAATTTGTATGTATACGAAAAGGCAAGTCTTTGGATATTGTTGATGTCTATTTTCTTTTCTTTACATCTGCCGTTTAATATCCACATCCCACTGTTATGTATCTGTGTTTCTTTCAGAGCAAAGATGGTTCTGGAGATCCTTCATTCCCTATTATTAAGGATCAAACCCAATTTTCTGTAACCCATGCACGTTACAGTAAGGTACTGTTTCATATAATGGGAGTTCATATTCTGCATCTACTACTACACACGTATACTTCCTTCTTGCTTAGCAAAATGGTTTGTAAATTTAGAAAGTAGTCTTCTATTTTGTGTAATGAGCATTCTTTCTTGATATTTGGATATGGTTAACATCCTAGGTCTTGTTTAGCAGCAGTGTATTAGTAACTTCGAGTAGTAGTCAATAATTGTATACTTTAGATAGGTAAGATCAGCTGAGCTGAATATAGTGTGTTATTCACATGTATTCTCATTACAGGATTCATTTCTTGTGTAACTTAAGGATAGAAGGATGCAAACAGTATTGCCTTTTGCTTCGGACTCTCTATTTTAATTACTCCTATGCATGTTATGTGTTTGTTCTGATGGTCGCTCATAATTTCTTGGAAGTTTTGTCAATATGAAGTAATGGTGTTACTTTTAACATAGTGTGCTAGGGATCCATGATACCTGTCCTTTTCAGACCTTTATTGGTGTATTTACCATTAATGTTAATAATTGTAAAATGTCCAAAAGATTTTGAAGTAGGGATTGTTTTAGTGTGTGACCAATTAACTGATGTCACGTCTCTCACAACTTTTTGGTTTTCCATTGTGTATTGTACGAATATGTGGTACTGCTAGTGTGCTGTCTTAGCTGAGTGGATATACTATTACATACACTTCAGTCTAGGAACTGACAGATGACAGAATCACTGTATTTTTTAAATTTATTCTTTTCTATTTTCATTCTTTATCTTCCTTTGCTTTCACTATAGCATATCATCTTCCTACCTGAAGAAGTATTACATAGGTCTGCACAAACTTTTTTTTTATTCTTTTTCATTTTGTGTCATTTGTATCTCGTTTATAGTTTATTCAAGTTTGTCCAGCTCTATTTTGAGGTCATTTTCTGTTTTCATACTCAGAATCCTATTGCTAGATGGCATATTTGCCAAGGTTCGATTAATAGCATCTCCTTTTCAGCTGATGGAGCTTATGTTGCAACTGTAGGAAGGGATGGTATTATCTCCATCTAATAACTTCTGTACTTTTTGTGATAAATAAGTATCTCCAGATGAAAATATGTAAATATAGAATGGCTGAGGTGGTTTAACAAATGTAGGTTATCTACGAGTATTTGACTATAAAAATGAACAACTTATATGTGGAGGGAAGAGCTATTATGGTGCTTTATTATGCTGCGCTTGGAGGTGAGTGTTGTCTCCCCCCCCCCCTTCCCTCCTTGGTCTTTTTCATCTGATTACACTTATCTATAAGAGTATATTACCTTTTTCACAAGAGAAGAGATAACTGACAGTAAATAAAACAACAGCATGGATGGAAAATACATCTTGACTGGAGGTGAGGATGACCTGGTTCAAGTATGGAGTATGGATGATCGGAGAGTTGTAGCATGGGGTGAGGGACACAACTCATGGGTGAGTTCTAGCAGGTCCATTCAAAATTTTCTTTTTCTCGCATTGCATGCTGATGACTACCTCACACAGTTTGTAATGGATGCCGGCAGGTCAGTGGAGTGTCATTTGATTCGTATTGGTCTGCACCAAATTCTGATGGCACTGGAGAAAATATTGTTTATCGTTTTGGATCTGTTGGTCAGGTACTAGTGAGTTGGTGACATATCTCTTTTTCTGTTTTTATGGTGTTCTTTTTGATTTGTCATGATATATATCCATCAATTGGACAAGAATAAAATCTGTTATGGCTGCTAGATTCTTGTACATGTCCTCTTTACAAGTGTCCATTTTGTGGTCATGGTATTGGGTGGTACACTCCATTTTATTCTTTTATTGTGGTACTTAAACGTTTGGAACCTTAGTTGTTTCATTTCGTGTTATTTGAAAATTACAAAATGCAGGAAAGATTGGTATTTTCCTGATCAAGCTGTACAATTTATGGTCATTTGACCTATTTCTTCACCTAGCTATTTGCTCAAAATCAGAGTCTTGCTAGCACATCCTATTGGTTTTAAGTGACTGCTTGTTTTCTGGGTACACGAGCTAATTAGTCATACTACAGGTGTTATACATCTGCCGTCGGGCTGATCCAATCTTGGATTACTTGAGGTTTGGTGCCCCTATTTTTGGACTAAATGAAAACTTATCAAACAGATCCTTGTGTGTACAAGGAAGTCAAGACACATCTATGGCCATCTGCAAGTATCTTCTCTGATCTCTATGTTTCTTTGCTACTCCTTTCTTGTCACACATCCTCCTGTGCCCTTTGATTAGGGACCTGACTTACCATGCAAGTCCATAGGTTGCCAAGCCATGTAGCATTGACACATTCACTTAACAATCAAAGTTATGAGGACTTGGGAGCGTCTTGTTCACTGGGCTCCTCTCTCAGACTCAGTACTTAACTGTGACATTGGCGGTTAAAAATTCCATTTGGCTAGGTTTTGGTATTAGACGAGCTAGGTTTTGTCTTAAGATTGGCTGTGCTGAGGCTGGTCTCATTTTATTGGTGAGGCCTGAACACCTCTGAAAGGTTGAACTTTTGCTGCTTAAAGCAAGTTAATCAACCTTTCTTTGACTTACCTGAGAAAAGCATCTTATAGGTTTGCCTTGAAGATACTAATGCTAGTTAAGTTCTAGAAGTTACGTTTTTAGTCAAAAGTTCAATTTAGCTTAAGTTATCTTCTATTAAGTTTGTATTGGTTAGTCTAAAGATTAACGTGCATGAGAGATCTCTCATGTTTTGTCCTTTAACTTATTCTTTTGGTAGCATACATAATCAATATGATCTGTCCTTCTGTATATGCCCGATAATCTCATCACAGCAAGAAAATCAATATAAAAAAAAAAAAATCAACAATATTAGAGCTCCAGGAACTTTGCTGTCTAGGCAAATAAAATTTTCTTATGGACTGCTGGGTCGATTGATCTCATGTTAGTTTAGAGATGTCAAGCCGAATTTTTCCTCCAAGGCCACCACTTTGGGCTTTAAGCGCGTATAAACTGGGTTTTGGCTGGTCTATTGGTGGAATCATGTTGGACTTTTGAGGCAATGGACACTTCTTCAAATGTCATCTAAAAAGCATCCTGGTTGTTTGGTCTTTGATTAGGATCTTTCTTTACCTTGGAAATGTCATTTTTTATTGTACCTTGAGTTCATAAAATTGATTTTATCAGCCATGAACATGTTGACATGGAAAAATCTATGCTACCTAATAACTACGTCATTCATTTTTACTTCATTATGTGCTCTTAGCAATCAAGTTCTTTGCGAGACACATCTTACTCTACACAACTTGATGTTGCCCAGGACACCCAATTGCTCTTATGGGATCTGGAGATGGATGAGATTGTAGTGCCAGTCCGCCGTCCTCCTGGTGGTTCCCCTACGTTTAGTACTGGCAGTCAGTCTTCTCACTGGGACAGCGCTTGCCCTGTTGGTACTTTGCAACCTGCTCCAAGCATGAGAGATGTTCCAAAGATATCTCCACTGGTTGCTCATCGTGTCCATACTGAACCCCTTTCTGGTTTGATATTCACGCACGAATCTGTCCTCACCGTCTGCAGAGAGGGGCACATAAAGATCTGGATGCGACCGGGTCTTGCTGAAAGCCAATCGAGCAACTCTGAATCACTGTTAAGTAACAGTTTTAAGGATAAATCCTTGATATCAGGAAAGGCTGTCAGCTCCAGTTATAAACAGTGACCTGCTGTCAATGTGTCATCAGGATGTGGTGCAACACCATGTGATTTTAGTCGAGCTGCATGGTACATGCTGCTCTTGTCATATGTTTTCCTAGAACTGAGAGATTATATGACTTGACTCGTTTGCAGAGAGATTTAACTGACAAGTTTCTTTGTATAGCCAGGGCTTGAAATGCCATCTGGGCACCACGAAATTGAGAGGAGTGCCCGGCCACATTGTAAGTATGAAAGGGCTGTCCATGAAGTGACCGGCATAAATAATTGAAGCTGCTTAAAATTTGTAGTTTCTAGTTGTTTTTCGTTATCTGGCGCCAATTTTGCCTGAAAACAGCTGGTTGACATTTTAAATTATGCTTTTGAGTCTTTAACATATTTGGTTTTTTTTTGTGAACTATTCTTATTATTATCATTACTACTATTTTTACAGTTCTATCATGCAAATTGAAAAAATCTTTTTGAAATGCAGCGAGATAATAGGGACGGTCGGTTTGAACTTTGCAACCATTAGTTCAGGTCTGAAGATGGTAACCGCTAAATCGGAATCGTAATAAAAGGTTGTCGTTCAATGTTGCTTGGGCTGCCAAAACTATGTGGCGTCCATTAAGAGTGTGTAGGGGTCTGGAGGAAGTTGGATTTGTTTTATTTTCGGATATATTTCACATATGCCCCTTGTGGATAAGTAGTTTTGGACTTACTTGAGATTTAAGTGGAAGATCGAACTGGAATGAATGGACTCTTATCAGTGGAAATTAAGCATACACAAATTCAACAACGCAACTAGCTAAGTAATTACTTGTTTCTAGTCATGTCATGCTTTAGTAACGTGTTTCTTCCGAAAATGTCCCCAAATGAGTGTTGGCACTCTATAAAGAGGATCAAAGATTTGCATTCCAACAGTGATAATTTAAAGCTTTTTATAGATTGCAGTGTATTTATAGAAGAAAGACATAACTACTAAGACCTAACATAATTAGAATCAAGTAAGTAGTTGCACTACGGAATGTAAATGAACATTTTTAAATCACAAACGTGTTATCTTATAAGGCGGCGCTTAACCACGGGGGATGTACGAGGAATTTGCCTCTTTGTTTTTGCCATCCGTTAAACGCAGTTTGCTAAGCAGTTCTGGTGTAGACTAAGGAAGATACGAAGGTTGTAGGTGTCGTAACTTTCACAATAGGAATGTCACAGACGCATATGGTTGGTTGTTATTTTTCTGATTTGTATTTTGCGAAACTTTAAAATATCAAGCGACACAAACTGAGGATAAACAGAATTTTAGCGTCTTTTAACTTTCGAAGTCATATTTTATCAAAGAATCTTTAGGGTAGAGTAATTTAGGCCTCAATCCACACATACCCTTTGATTTTACCCATTCTGACGTCTAACTCTTTCCCAATCGTCTAATCTCTCTCTTCTAATAGCTCATATTTCTTTTAGATAGATTTGGATTATTATTTTTTATCCACATATGGTAATTGCTAATGGAATTGGTGTTTGGCCCAAACTTTACATTTACCATTCCCAGAAAGAAAGAAAGAAAGAAAGAAAGAAAGAAAAGGGCAACTGATATATCCGGCTCTTGCTCCTCTTGCGTGTCGGACTGAACGGTGAGTTTCACAATTTTTTGACAACAGGTGTCCAAGTGTTGCCACAAAGTCGAGTGAGACTAATATGTTTCAAGTAACCGGCAGCAGCAGCAGCAGCAGTAGTAGACTGGTAGCAGTAGTTTCCTGTACAATTGGCATGCCGCTGGTTGAAATGTGTTCACTGTTCTATTGATTGCCCCGATCGATGCCTGAGTTGACCACAGTAGCTGCCTCTGGAGGATCAGTTTGTTGTGCATCCCTTCCATCCGTCAACTGATTTGGGTTAGAAACCTCCTCAGAGGTGCGTTCCTGAGTTGACCAAGCATTCCACCGTCTCCTCCATTTCATAAGTTCAAACACAATGGAAGTCCCACACATTGCACCTCCAAATCCCGCAAATGTCGCTAGCAGAACAGACAAAATTGCCTGTACATGAAGCTACTCTCCAGCAGCCATAAATTATTAAAAAAAAAAAAAAAAAAAGAAGCCCCATCAGCATACAGAGCATTTCAGATTAATTAATTAATCATCTCAAAGGATAAATAACGATGCCATCTCTTGAAAGCCATCTCCTACCTAGCAAATCTTTAATTCTCGTTCTAGATGAAGAATTTCTTACCAGTGAGTAGAAAACATGTGCAAAGAAGACCACCAAAACAAACTGAATAGTTGCATACATCCATGCGTATCTTCTCCGTACTGAGCACCATGGATCAAGGCAGATAAAATTAGCAAATACAACAATTCACAACCTCAAGCCACAAGACAACATTTCATTAAAGGCTTATACCCATTGTAGTAGATGTCATGGATGCAAGAAGACCCAATATGCAGGAAAAGGGTAGAGATATGGCAATGGCACCAGATCCCATTTTTATCACCTGTACACCAAACCACACCATTAGAACAATTGATTCGCACCAAATCAAGCAATATAAAGTGGGCGTGAATTACCAAAAGTTGCTCAAGAAAACAAAAGTAAGCAAGCATGCTGACGATTACAAGAACTGGAACATCCTGCCATACCCTGCG
Source organism: Gardenia jasminoides (assembly GCA_013103745.1). Lineage (NCBI taxonomy): Eukaryota > Viridiplantae > Streptophyta > Magnoliopsida > Gentianales > Rubiaceae > Gardenia > Gardenia jasminoides. Next base: position 8,499,526 of record CM023103.1, read on the forward strand.
GAAGATTACACCATCATCATCAAGTAGTGAGAAAATTTAATATTTGACTTTCTTAAACAACTTCATACACTTCACTATTAACAGTTTGTCACAAAATTGAACGATCAGGCATGCGTCTAATTCTCCAGATTTCAAACTTTGATAACACTAGAACTTAAAACTCAAACATTTCTAGACAGACACGGATAGAAAGATCCATGAGGACGCAAGCACAGCATCTTCATATAGACACCCTGGCAGTTGCAAACATATAGACACAGAAAGATCCAGAAAGCAAACATTTCTGACTTGCCTGTATCGAGGACCTTCAATAGACCTAACTGCACTTCCTCGGGCCTGACCCTCTTGAATTCGTAAGAGTGTTACAGGTAAGTTCTGAACCTCTTGCTTGCAGACATCACAGGTTTTGTTACCTTTTATGCTAAACCATTTCACAGCACAATCTTGGTGGGCAAGGGCAAGTTCACCCTTACAGTTGCATTCCATCTTAAGGGTTTCGGAACCCTCCCCAAGTTCGACCAGACAGATTCTGCAAACTGCTTCTTCTTGAGGGATATCTTCACCATTATTATCACTTCCATCTGAACCAAAAAACTAAAATAAGGTGGAGCTTGGTTATCACAAGTCAGAAAAAAAGGGGATTACAGATGCAGTAGATTCGCAAACTTGGCCAACATACGACATTGTTCCTTTTATAATGTAGAACATGAGTCTCCAAAACCCGATGTCAAAGGTTCAAATCCTACAAGAGTTTGATACTAAAAAGGGCCCCTTTATCAATTTTATCAATTATTTGATAACTCTTCATACCAGAGAACTCTCCCTAGTCAAGTTTAGATTGAGCATATTTTTTGCCATAAAGAACTCATGCAGATCATCTTAAATTTCTTTAGGTAGATTCTTGACTAACTTTATCTGTACGAGTTCCAGAATTGCAGGAACCGTTCCAAGCTCTGATTTGGTTCTTCCCATATATAGAATGATTAGTGCATAGATCTGAATGCATTTTTTTTTTTCATTTTTCAAAGCATTGAGTTTATTGGAGATCAGAATCTAAAGGTTGAGTTGCTGCTTTGGAATTAGGTATCATCAGTCCCCTTCTTGGAGTCAGCCAGGTCAACAATAAGAGACTTTTAGAACTTATCAAAGAGTAAGATCCTAAGACCTATGCAATATTGAAGATAAATAATAATAATAATAATTTAAAAATAAAATAAGCATGATTAGTAAAATGACATACCTATATCAACTTTCACAGTTGCATCCAGTGTTGGTACATTGTGTTCTGTAACCCGTGGAGTAGCAGGAATGACACGAATTACACCACCTAAGTAATCAATCTGCCTTACACTTCCATCTTTATTTAACACCGGGACTGAGCGTGAGCGGTGGATGGGATAAAATGTCCCACCTTTCTGCAATGGAAATGATTTGGTAAGAGTCTAGCTAGAGATGAAGTATCTCCAAGTTACTAGGCAAAAAGCAAATTAGCACCAGAGAAGAGCATACTAATAATCGTATACATAAGCTTCAAGATGTAATGCAAATTCTCGAGGAACTTGGAAAATGCAACAGGAGCAAACTCAAGCCTTATTCCAAGCTTCCGTGCAGCGAAATTATGAAAATGAAAAGAATAAAACAGAACTTAAGGATGATCAACATAAAATTATGAACAGAACGGTGATCCTACCATAATATTTTTCTTGACTGAAAGAACCATTAATTTCCCATATTTTTTAGTAGCAATTAAAAAAGTTAACCAGAGCAACTGAATAAAATAGAATTAAAGCTAACATGAAGCAACTATCACTCACAACCGAATTTCCGTTCCCTCCATGTGTTGACTCCGGATTTGAATGAGCAATTGGAGATACTGGTAATGATGATGTTCTCTTCATCCTCGGTGTGAATAGCTTTGTAAGAGAGAGTGTCCTTGTAATTGACCTCTTCTCCTGTGGTCCAAGCGGAGAACCTAAAGCTAGCATGGCTGCCTTTTCGATCTCTGAATTTGTATTCCGAAACTTGAAGCTCAGTTTAGGCAGGAGGCTCTTCATTGATGCTTTACCCCTGTTTGATGAGGGAAGCGGGGATCCATTAAACCTGAGATGACTGGGACTCGGCAATGGCGAAAAGTTCACTTTTTTAGTAGTTGGTGACGGAGACACGTTTATCCTCACAAAATCCTCCATGGAACCCTCAGCTGTTGTCTTGGGCATATCCAGAAAAGTTGAAATTTGATTCTTTTGGTGCTGACTACTTGTTGATTCCTCAACTATTTCACTTGATTCTCTAACCTACCAAAAAAGCAAAAAAGAAACGAAAAAAAAAAGGAAAAAAAGAAACTGATCAGACGGAGAAACTTCACAGTGCAAAATTGAGACTTTCTAGTGGGACGATTGAAATGAAGAAGTCAAGGCAGGCATAACTACAGCGCGCAGACATTATGTTCAAGAATTGCAGCAAGAAGGAAAAAGCTTATGTCTTGGAACATTCAAACATCATAGTATGGATTATCGCCAAAGTCCTAGCTAAATAATAGAAGGGGGCCCAAAAAAAAAAAAAAAAGCGGGCAAACGAAAATTCTAACTGGAGATCAGTTAAAAGGTCAAAGGGAGAGTATGGACATGAAATTCTGAGAGGGCAGGGAGGAGTTCTTATTAAACAAATCAGAGTTCAGTCACAAGAAAGTCGATAGATATGCTGAGTGTAGCATACAAATGCGTGGATTAATTTGGAAAAGAAAAAGGAGGCCAGAGGACAAGTAGTACCCTTTGGACACCAGCAGCAGGCGGGGGATAACTAGCGGTTGTGGCGGCGGGGAAGGAGGGTGCTGGGGAGGCCACCTGCCCCGGAGCGTCGTCATGGTGATTAGTCAGAGAATTCTCTGGAGAGTTTTCCATAAATGCACAATAAAAGGAAGTAGGAGAGGCCCAGAATCTGCAACTAGTGATTAGTCAAGGGGTCAAACGGGAATCAACTGGAAATTCAGAACAGGCTCGTAAGAATCGAAAAACCCATAATCAGAAACCTCAGAAAGTCCCAATCACAATACAGTACTAGGCTGCTGGTGAAAAATCACGGACAACTCCTTAACACTGACACAGTTTTGCCCCTGAAAGATAAGAGAGATAAAGAGAGAAACAGGGAAGGGAAGATTTCAATTTGGCAAAATTGATACGGAGATTTATACTTATGTGGGTCCTTGTCCTGGATAGTGTGTTTTTGGCGCAGCATAATAATAAGCAGAGGGTAAAGGTACAGCTGCACGCTCTGGCTACTACACGACTTTACAAGCTTGCCAATAGCCCCAAGAAACACCACCACCAAACCACTGACTTGCGCCTATGTTTTGCTTGTTTTGTCAGACGGCTTCCGCCGGTTCACAGTTACTACCAGTTACCAGTGGAATACCGAAGGTCTTTTTCTGTTTTTTTATTAAGAGTTGCAGCCCACATATTGGCAACTAGTCCGGGGAACATTTCAGGACATGGATTTTGGCATATATCATACCCCCTTTTTTTTTAGTTAAATAATAAGAAGAGTTACAAATAATGCAAGAATTATATATACTTCTTGTCTTGCAACGATAGTTTCTCATTAAAGCCAAAAACTGTTAACAAGTATGGCACAAAAAAAAATTGACCTTCTTATTCCTTTTAGGAAGGTAATTTTTAGAGTAAATGAAAAGACGAAAGTTTGAAGGAGGGCTCATGGCCAACTTGAGTTTGAGAAATAATCAAATGCTTCACTTAAACTAACCCCTTATAAATTTTAGAATCTTATTTTAGGAATAAATAATTTGAAGATGGTTAGTTTTACATTGAGGTTCATTAGTTGAGAAAGTTCAAGTGACGTTGTGAAGATGAGTTGTCTATTTGGGAGTGAAGTTTTTTGGGTGTTTGTATAAAACTCAACTGATATCTTACTGTAGAACTTGTAGAAAAAAATTTTGAAAGTGAAGTTTTTTACGTATTTTAGGGGTGGTATATTAAAAATTTTGAGAGGTTTTTGAGGATTCTTACAGATAATGTAGGAAACAAACAAGTTTTATACAAACTTGCTAAAAAGTTGCGTTAAAACTTTGTAAGTTTTTAAAGAATTTCTATAGTAAAAGTTGATAAAAAATTAGCGATATATAAACTTGATAAAAAATTCAACTGACAAACAAACAAGGCCCTCATCATTTATGACCGCCGCAATGGATCCTTTACCTTTCCACGTCTGGAACCTCGCATGAAAGTTCAGCCCCTATACTATTTCGTGGTACTCATTTCCTCTCTGCCTGGATCTTCTCATACATGTCATTTCACTATTTCTCTCCTACCATGGCTTTAGATTTAATACTACTATATCTTAGTCACTTCCCCCCAAGCCCATGACAACACAAAAGAAGGACAAACAAAAGCGACGAATATTTTGACTAAATACCAAATTGGAGAACTATCTTTATTGTTACATGACGTTATCCGGTTTCTTGGTTGGCATGGAATTTTCAGACTCCTCGTACCGCCGGAGACTCCTGGTTTGGATTGTTATTTTCTAAAATTTTTATAGAAAAATTATTCTAACAACCTGATGTATATGAGTAAAAAGTAATAAAAAAATACAATTACGGAAAAATTAAAAAAATTATTCTAGCAATTTGATGTGTGTGAGTAAGAAGGTAATTAAGAAATATAATCACGAAAAATATAAAAATTTTTGATCCAAACATTCCGTGAAGTAGAACTAAATATTTCATGTAGGAGAGAATAGACTCAATCTTATTCGAAACAAAAGGATAAATAGCAAACGATTGACTCCTAGGTTGTATGCTACAAAAAGGCTTCTGGCGAAGAACTTTTTTTGACACAGAGAAAGGGAATTAAGACATGTTTATAAGCCATAAGAACTTTTTCGGGAACTACATTTAATGCTCAAGGAGGGGCTTTTTTTTTTTTCCTGAAATAGATTGTTCGTGGACTAATACTCAGCCATAAACAAAGTCAAGAGACTGAAATAGATTACTTAACCATCTTCTGATTTCAATTTCAGAAAGGTTATTGGACGGCCATGACGAAAGTAAAAGAGTAGTGTGTGCGCGTGTTTGGATAGGGTATTATATGAAATCGAACAATAATTGTCATTTGTATCTTTGGTGATACGATGATGTATGTATCCGAGGTAAAAAAAAGACGGTTGAAAATATTATAAGAAGGGTTGAAGAAGAAAAACACAATGGAAGGTTTAATTCGGTGACAAGATCTCCCTCCTGAAAGTCAAAACAGCCGTGGTGGAGGGCAAGTAGTCAAGGAATCAAGAGGATTATTTGATTATAAGTTCTTTTAGTAAATGGGTTTTGGGGCCAGTTGGTTTCAACCGTAGTGCAAACCCACCATACAAGGGGAGCTCAAAACCCCCCATATACGAAAGTAGAATGGCATCAAAGTTAAATGGCGAGTCAAATAAATGCTGTTCAGAACCCAAGTCCTCTCTCCAGCCGTTGAGATCCCAAGTCCTAACTCCTGAAACAGCTTCAGTTTTGTCTCATATAGTGTGACCAACTTCTGAATCCTCTTGTTGCTGATAGCATTCGGAGCACTCTCCGCTGCTAAAGTGACAGCATGAAGTAATGCGACCAATCAGGCGTCATTCGTCCCCATAATCATCAGCTTACAGCACCGTTGAGTTACATTCAAGAAAAACAAATCTTCTGATCACACTATTAATTAATTTAGATGGACAGGTTAAAGCAATGCTTTTTTATTCTTTTTGTTTCATTTGATTAGCTGGAATATCTTTTTTTTTTTTTTATATTTAAAAAAAGGTACCTCACGGATGAGACGGAGGGGAGCTCATCAGCTGCTTGGCCGGTAGTGCTAATTGATTTGCCGAGTCTGTAAGACTGCTATAATCGGCACACTGGAATTTGACAATGGCGTCCCCCCGGGAGAGATGCTTTCTCTTGTTCTCCGTGGGTTCTTACTTCTTCGAAGTCGCTTTCGCTTTGACAAAGGAGAGTCTGAAAAGGAAAGCCAGAGAAATGAATCTATGATACCAACCAAGAATTCATTCAGAAATTTGAGCTGAGAAGACAAGAAGATGATGATGGAAGATGAGTAGGACAACAATTATTATTAGTGTCCATGCTGACCACCAACAAGACAGCGACAAGACAACCATTCCCTCAAATCTCTCCATTGATGGTGCTACTTGGCTTGTCACCCGATCCTGACCTGGGAACCCAGTTCCATTTCGTTTAATTTTCTACCATCCCAAATTAGAGATTCCCTCTACGATTCTAATCAATTGACTGAACACATGTTAACGTGCTTTTCATTTTCTACCCGCAGCTTTATATAAGCATCCATTTGCTATTCATTTCCTTTCTCTTCTAGTTTTCATTGAATACTAGTCAGCCAAACAAATTTTCAAACCAAAAAAAAAAAAAAAAAAAAATCGATTGAGACGGTTAAACATGGTTTTCATAGCAGATGACGTATTTCTTTTCGGATTCCTTCTTTCACTCCCACCAAATTATACATGGAAAAAAGTACGTTACTATCTCAAAGGACAAGCGAGTCCTGATGGGAGATTAACGTCTCCACCGTTTGCAAATGAAGGAAGGAGCCCGAAATGAAGCAAAATAGAATTAAAAGCATATAATGTATCCTATCATTGACAACTCAGGTTTACGTAAACGGACATACAGAGACTATGGGCCTGTTTGACATGTGAGTTTTTTGGGGGTAGGTATAAAACTCTACTGTAGATTTCTGTAGAAGTTGTAGAAAAATTTTTTTGAATGTGTAAAAACTTTTTGATAGATTTTTTTTCTTTTTCTTTTTTCTTTTCCTTTTCCTTTTCTTTTTTCTTTTCCTTTTCCTTTTCTTTTTTCTTTTCCTTTTCCCTTTCCCTTTTCTTTCTTTCTTTCTTCTTCCTCCTTCCCAACCCTTCCTTTTTTCTTTTTTCCTTCTTCCTTTCTTTCTTCCTTCCCTCCCTCTCCTCTCTCTCCCCCTCCTTCTTCTTCTTCTTCTTCTGGTTCGACCAGTTATCAGGGAGGAGGAGGAGGAGAGAGGGGGAGAGAAAGAAGAAAAAAAAGAAGAAGAAGAGTCGCCGTCGCTGGAGGTGATGGCCGGTGCCGGTGTGTATTTTTTGTATAAGAAAAATGAAAGGAATGAAGGAGTTTTTTTGTGTAATTTTTTGGGTGTGTATGTTAAAAACTTTTTGAGGTTCCTGCAGCTAAAGTAGGAAAAAAAACGGGTATTATATAAACTCACAAAAAACTTGGGGTGCCAAATAGGCCCATTCTACTACAAACTACAGCTATAAATACGCTGGCACACTTGAACTGAGGGCATTTCTACACGAAAACAAATTTGTTTCCCAAATTGGTCGAAAAGAAATGTGGCCTCACTTGCACAAATCACAGTGTAAAACGTAGAGCTGTTGATAAAGAAAGAAACTGAGAAAAAAGAGTAACATGAGGAAAGGGGTTATCTCAAACTCCTAATCCCACAATCGGTTTTTATGAACTTCCGGTGGCTCAGAATTTTAAACTCGGAATTTGATTAAGATACTTACAGAACACAGAGTTTGATTATGATGTTTAATAAACGCAGAATTTCAAACTCATATATGAGCAGTTTATAGTGGCGCATTTATTTATTTATTTACTTCAAGTAAATTGAGCGGAAAGGGTTGGCCTAACAGTTGAAGAACTAAGAAGAATGAAGATCTGTGAGATGTGGGTTGGGAAAGAGAAGGGGGTGGTTGCTACTTGTTAGCTTGCTTACTATTAAATTTAGTTAGCCCAACAATTGATCCCATTTTCTAGTATGCATTCTTTGGCCATGCCACCTAACATTTTAGGCATTATCCTACATAATTCTTGCAGAGCAGAAATACACAAGTTAGCAAGTGCAAGATCTCGGCATATTATTTAATCTTTTCGCAGTAGTCAAGCATTCCCTTGAAAATGTTGTAAGATTTTACCAAACAAATTAAAACAAAAAAGTGAGGAAAAAAAATTCAATTTTCATCCTTAAAAGGAGTAATTTTCACAAAGCATTTTGCGGAAGTGAAGGTTCTTGAATAATGTGTTTGACCCTTACAAGTGTAAGGTTTTTTTCTTTTTTCTTTTTTTATGATTATTGATAATATTACAAAAAGAAAAAGAAAAATACATGAGCAATTTGTACTGTAACCTGAGTGATACAGATTCGTCACTGGTCTCAGACGACTCCTGAAAACGACAAAAAAAGCCCCTCACATATCTCACGCTGATCACGATATTTGATTTTTCAACAAACCTACACCAGCAAAGCGTCAGTGGTAACCAAGATCCTCAACAGCTGGAAATACCGCAATTAAAAGAGAAAATTACTCCACAATCCACTAGCAATTAAGCTAATATGGCAAAGAGCTTTAGCTGAATCATCCCAGCTAGCGTCCGCACCAAATCCCATTAAAACTGGGCCCAAAAGCTGACTACTAAAAGCGGTTACCAAATAGGAAAACATGTTAGCCCCTGCAGCCTTTCAAACTAAACCTTAAAGCAAATAATGTGCGTGTTAGGACCATCACCAAAAGACCACAACGAGAGTTTCCTTTTGTGGATGAAAATAAACTTATGAAGACAAGCCGGAAATACCGCAAAAGGTTACAGAATTTCAATCAAAGGAACAGCAGTAGAAAAAAAAAAAAAAAAAATCACGCTAGCAAAGTAAGACAGCTAGAAAACACTCTACACGCTGTACATAGCTGAGCAATAATGAGTTGCAGGAAGTATCATTAAGCGCCTTACGAGTAAGAAGCCATTAAACTATGAGCAATGATCTCAGGTTGCATTACATCTGAGACTCGTGCATTTTCCTGCCTGATTACAATCATATAAAACCAAAACGTGGGCACAGACGAGAAGAAAAAGAAAAAGAGCTGATATAAACTTTACATAATGGATCACTCGTCTTCATTCCTCAGCTGCATTGCTGACCTTAATCTCCAGAAGCCGTTCAACTGGCTGCCTGCAAATTGGGCACCTATTTGTTTGGAACCTTAAAACTTTGGCACATCCACTGCACATACACTGCATTCAGAAATTTTAACTCAATTATTGCACCATACGGCAAGATAGGTATAAAACTTAAGAAAGCATGAGCAGTCTTTTCAACCTATATCAGCTACACAGATTCATGTCATGAGACTAGAATGCTAACTCTAATGTGGTGAATCAGATGAGTTTCCAGAAGAATGTGATACAAAGTCCAAATAACAACAACTGAAAAAAGAGAAGACGGTAGCCACAAAGAGTACCATGTGTCGACATGGAAGGACAGTAGTGTCTCGGGGTTCTGAAAGACATATTACGCATTCTTTTCCTGGATCATTTCCATCAAAGTCACTGTCAACTGAATTGCCTATCCCAAATATTTCTTGCAATTCATATCTCATGCCATTGACCCATAAGATTTGCTTCACCACCCTGACCTGATATTCACCTCTCTCTTTCTCAAACACCGCCTGGGTAATCTGAGAGTTTGTCAGTCCAGGTTCTGGCTCTGTTCTTCCGTCCGTTGATGTACTCTGATTATCTGCTAATGCCTCCGCCTTAACAGCTAGGGGATAGACATCCATCTCCCCTTCCTTCAACAAATCTGCTTCCTCAAACACTGAGAGGTCTATGCCAGTTCCAGAGGGTTGTCTAAACTTCTGCGCCAAGCCCTTTTCGAAGGACACTGTCACTGGTGGAAGTAAGCAATCCTTCATTGGAGTAAGAGTACAGTCTTCACCTTCTTTTGCAAAGAAAATTATGGTGATGCTGCATAAAGCATGAAACCTCAGACTTCGACAACATAAAGCTTCTAGAGTTCTAATTAAGGAGGACGCATTGCATCCAAAGAAAGTAGAACAATTAAAACCAAATAGGTAAAAAATCTAGTGGAATACCATATTTGATTAACTGATAAGAGTTTTCTCATTAAAAAAAAATTAATTGACAACAAAGAAAACAAGATAAAATTACTACTTTCACACACATATATAACTATATATTTCCTTATGGTGCTGTAAACATCAAAATGCAAAAGTCCTCTTCCAAAAATAATAACTTTTGGCATTAATCATTATGGCCCAAATGGACTGAGTATTAAATCACCCATGTTTGACTCAAAACATAAACATTAAGATATTTTATATGACCTCTTCTCATCAAGTGTTCCTACAAGATTTATTCTTGATAATGAAACTAGATCGAAATGAGATATTGCCGCATAACTTTTTTCTGTAGAACCATAATGTTACCAGCCACTTTTTTTTTTTTTTAATGAACCTATTTCAATATGTTTATGAGCGAAGGGCATTTCAAGAACTACTGAGCAGCTGAAAGAGTTAGAAGGCAAACAAGTGGTTCCTCATTGAATAATACCATTCAATGCCTCTGTCCAAGAAACCTCAAATTGCACAAATAATTAATTGCAATCCATCCACACGCTAAGGGATAAACCAGTAAAGCAATAAATTGTAACAAAGCCGTAGGACCACTTTAAGTCACCACAGCTCATTGAGTCTCAAGAATCAAATGTTAAACAACAGAAAAATCAAAGCTTTAGAAACAGGCCACGAAGAAAGCTCAAAAGTACAATTCGACTGCGCGTTGTAATAGAAATCCACGTAAGAATATAAAAGAAAGAGAGGGATAAAAATATACCTCCCAGCAGCCGTGGCATCAAACGTGAAAGCAACTAGATACTTGCCAGGATTGGCATCGTCGGGCTCAATCCGCAAAGTTTCCTTCTTCAGATTAACATCGTTCCGGATGGTGACCGCCTTCTGATGCTCCACATAGGGTGCGGGTGGCTGCGTCATGGGCCCGCAGGGGTAACGGCCATTAACCCAATTGGCATGGGGCGGGTCCAGGCGGTGGTGGTGATCGTATGGAGCTGGTAAAGGCACCGGCATAGCCGGTGGCGGTGCCGGATAGTAGCCAGGGTACTGGTAATAGGGAGGCGGAGCGTTAGGGTTCGGGTATTGGGGAGGGTAAGGGGTCGCCGCAGCAAAAACGTATCGGTTGGCAGTAATCTCAGGTTGTGGCGGCTGGGGTGGCGGCGGGGGTGGGTGGCCCCGCCGGCTGCCGCTTCTTCGCCGGTTGTTTACGCCTGTACTTGCAATATTACCCATACTATTTTCAAACTAATTGAAAAGAAAAGATTTCTGTATAAATGAAAAGAAAAGATTTCTGTATGAATAAAAACTAATATCTAATTAGGCCGCAGGCATCAGGAAAATTGAATCTCTGACATGATCATAGAGAATATTTCTGAAACCAAATCTTTTTTCCCCAAAACAATGAAAGAAAGAAAGAAAGAAAGAAAAGGGATTGGCTTGAGCGGAAGGAATCCGGAGGCCAAAAGAAAAGGGAAATGAAAACTTCTGGGTTTGAAGGGGTTGAGGTGAATTGGGGGCTGGATGGGCAAGAAAGAACGGTATCGGTGCTGAAGGTATGCAATAAGAGTAACTGTTAAAGTATATGATGCGAGGACTGAGGAGGGAGGAAAAAGCGGTGGGAAAAGAAGGAAATAGGAAGAGGCTAGAGAGGAGAATTTGAGCACGGAATATTACGAGTTGAGAGAGAATTATGACGGACGGACGGACGGACGGACGGACACATGGGCAAATTTTTGGGGCCAGGGGGTGCTGTGATTAGGCTTATTGGGTTGGGAGAGGATCAGGATAATGGGATTGCGTAAAGGTCCACTAGCACCAACGACACCATCAATGAGTTCTGGAAAAAAAAAAAAATGCCGGCTTTCCTAATTTCCTCCTCTCCTTTTTGGTTCCTTGAAGCAACAAAATTCTGTAAATTCTTTGCATACTTTTTATAGCAAAAATCAACTAGATTTTATTTCTTATTTCTTTTTTTTTTCTCTTAAGAGGATCCGTGGTGATTTTCCACTTACTCCATTTGACAACTATGACCACTTACCCCTTTAATGACTGGTGAAATGTCTTGTCACTTATATTTCATTTTATTAAGATGAAAAATCGTTACATAGCCATTTGTGTAAAATCGATGGAGTTCAATCTCCCACCCTATGATATTATTGGAATGATTTTTCACATAACTTCCCAATTTGTGGGTATTAGAATGATGTTTCACACAACTTCCCAATGCATGGCCACTAAACCAGAGTCCGTTTAAATTGTTATTTTCTAAAATTTTTATAAAAAAAAATCTATTATAATGATTTGATATATATATATATATATATATATATATATATATATATATATAAGATAAAAGGCGAGATTGAAAAATGTTTTTGCTAAATCTGAGATCTTTCACTTATACTCCATTCCCCCGAACAGCATATAATTTGATTCATTGTAAACACTCTACTAATCAGCTGTATCTAATAAACTCCATGGACAGTTTTTAACAACTGCCCACCGCTCCTCCCCCCCCCAAAAAAAAAAAAAAGAAACCACACAAAAAAGGATTAAAGAAAGAATTATGGGATTGAGGAAAACAATTATGCATGTAATGTTGCGGAAAATATGTTGCAGAATATTGAATACTTACCAAATCCCCTTTAGAAATTATGAAACTTGACTGCATAATACCAACGAGACGTAAAGTGACAGTTAGACAGAGCGTTGTAGTCGTTCATCAGAAGCTTCATGGATTATCTCACCATATACTTCAATTTTCGTGTTGCCAACACAAGAGAGAAGGAAAAATCCAGTTATGGAGCCATAAAATGTTTTCCTCTTTTCTTGAAATTTCGGATTAGTTAGAACACTTGGCTGATTAGACAAATGCTTGCCAATGCTCGTTTGAGCTGTCGAGCAACATGGCTATCCTAACAACGACAACAGCTTTGAGGTGATTAATTGCGACATTTCCAGACTTGAGCTATTTGTAAAATAAATTGACTAATTCTTGAAATTTGACCCAAATGCTCTTTAGTATTGACGAAAAATTGTCGAGTCAGACATGCTGGGTACAGTGTGTAAATGAAATGCATAACGCACAAGTGAATCTCGAAATGTAGGAATAAGATTCCGAATGTACACTTGAATGTTGAGTAGTAATGTACAAATAAAAGTTTGAATCCACGAGTGAGACATGAAATGAAAATCAAAATGGACTAAGGATCCGTGCGTGGATCCGGCTTGAATCACGAATCGTATCCAAAGACGTGAGCGATCACAGAATTGGATCCATGTTCGGACTTTTGGAGAGGCTTGATCTCAGAAGCTGGTTCCACTTCTGACCTGAATCGTGACAACGCTTAAAAATTTCTGAACATATTATTTTGGCACAGTTTTGCGTAATTTAGTCACTTTGATCCAAAAAGTTGTCTGAACATCTGTGAAAGAGCATGAACGTGTATACCTCGCGTGGAAACATAATTTTCTTATGAGAGAGAACATGTATCTAAACAATCTAGCTGACTTTCACCATTAATCATTCTCGTGAGAAACTCAAGCTTTTTACTAAGAAATTTTTTTCTAAAATCTTATTGTATTTTATACGTAGTTTACTATAATCCTATAATAAATATTTTGTGTAAAGGAAGTAAATGAGGTATTATTCATATACACCTCAAGATCATCTATTTATCTCAACTTTCTTTATGAAATTTGAGCATTACAAATTGAGAAAATCGTTCAAAACGTCCCTCAAATTTTACCAAATAAATTATTTTATCCTTCACTTTTAAAATATTCAACTTTACATCCTTTACAAATTCAATTTAGTAAAATTTGGTTCTAACCTAAGTTTCCGACCATTTTTTAGTCTGAAATCATCATGTAATTCACATAGTTATTTCTTATGTGTGAAAAGGTCAAATGCCACTTTTTTAGTGGTAAAAATGAATATGAATTTGGTCAAATTCTAATTTTTTGGAGGAAAAAATTAATATGGTTCGGATCAGAGCATACATCTTTAGGGATAAAAAATGAATATGGATCGGAACATTTGTTTAACTACAAATGGGGTCTTACCTTTTTGCTCTAAAAAAAACAAAAAAAGATCATATATGAGTCATGTGATGGATTCAAAATAAAAAGTAATTGAAAATCTAGTTTGGAAACAAATTTTACTAGTGTGATTTTATAAGAGGCTTAAAGTTATTATTTTAAAAGTGAATGACTAAAAAACTCATTTAACAATATATGAGAAACGTTTTGAACAATTTTTCCCTGTAAAGTTCTGTACTTTTGTGTGCATGTTATCAATATACAAACAATACAAATGGAAAGAGCTAAAACCGAAGATCTATGTCACGCGACATGAAGGTTTGCTCAATATTCACCTAATTGCTAATTATTGTGTATCCAAAACCAAAAAAAAAAAAAATCACATGCTTCGCTGAGTGAGATTCTAATATTTGTTACGATTCCTGTTATAAAACATATTCTGGACCAACGGTTTTTTCATACAATAAAATTCCTTCTTCTTAAACCCTTCTGAATACCGATCATATTGACTCCTTTATTGTGACTGTTCGTATAAATTTTTTTTTTTTTAATTGCGTCGTCCTCTAAATGAGGAGTATCTTGATTTCTGTCCTGTTTCTTCGGCATGCGCCTTCAACGTCATCGTAGAATTTAAGACCTTTTTGAGGGAGGCAGCAGCCAGCACCAGTTTTGACCACCACAGAAAAGAAGCTGCGAATAAATAAAAACGATTTCCGAGTGAGGAATGTGCTTTTCTTCAACATTTATTTGCATAAAACTCGACAATCAATTTGATCCAAAGCATCGAGCCTTAGGTAACCTTTTTTTTTTTTTTTTTTTCCTTTGCTTTAAAGAAATGATGATTTACAAACATCTCTTTCCGGCCCCCTCTAGGAAAAATTCTGTTTCCACGTCTCTGGATGTTATTGATTCTTGGCGAATATAAAATACTAGTAGTTTTCATAATTTAGTTTCCTTTTTCTCTTTATTATGTAGAACCTAAATAAAGTTCTTGTGTGAAAAGGTGGAGAAACAAAAAGTCCTCAAAACAACGGCTCTCTTTTGTCCTGATGAAACGCATCGAGAGGCAGGAGTAGTAGTAAGGTGTCTCGAGATACTAATGAATAGTGGGTAATGCAAAAGAATAAAACATTAAAGAATAGCTCCCTGAACTCAGAGCCCTTCATGTTGCTGGGGGACACTTTTTAACTTTGGTCAGCATTGATTAGTTTTTACTTTAGTGCAACAAACAGTGGATTCCACTAGTGCGCCGTAATGCTGCTCCTTTGTATGCAGCATTAGATTCCTAATACATCCTTCCTCCCCACCCCCAAAAAAAAAAAAAAAAAAAAAAGGAGATTACTTATACTACATCTGTGGAGGTGGAGCCAACTTTTTCAGAAGTTGGTCCAACCAACTTTTTTGCACCCGAAGGAAGAAAAAAATTCTTTTTTTTTCTGAGCACAACAACAAATTATCTTAACACAATTTGGGGTAGTTATAAAAATAAAGAAAATGTTTTGTTCTATATAATACACGACTCTACACCGTATAAACAAAGTGAAAGATGCCCGGTCTTTTTAAATTTAAAAATTATTACATTTTCAGTCAAAACAAAGAACGATCTTCTTTCTCTCTTTAATAGAATTAGATCTAAGTGAATTGACAACTTTGGGTTAAAGACGTTGCATTGCCCTTTGACGCCATTCATTCGATTTTTTCACGATCAAAGTAGTCATTGTAGAGTGCAGTTAACGGTGATAGATGGTGTGTTTTGAAATTGAAGTGAGGAGATTTAATTTCGGACACAAATTTCAATATGTCAAAAATTTTATTTTGATTTTGCATTTTGTTGTGATAGATGGTGTGTTTACATATTTTGTATTAGTGTGTATATATCTGCTGTGCTTGTGTTTACACTGTATTGTGCAGTTAAAACGGATGAATTGCAGAAGCTCTAAATCCACCCTTAACGAGGGGTTAGTCAATTGAATTGCTACTAGTAGTTTAGTTTAGAAGACCGAATTGACCAAACGGACCCTGCTTAAAAGACGCTGGTGCGAGACCGGCAAATATACTCAAACCATTTACTATAGGTTAGTCATAATCTTGAGCGAAGATTGGAACGAGTGGTAATGTGAGAAGAATTGCAAGTAAAAGGTTCTGAATTTGAGACATTCTTCTCCTTATCAAAAAATTAAAAGTTTCCAAAAAAAAAAAAAAGTGTTAGTTATAATCTTATCGAATTAAGGTTTTATTGACAACACTCCAACGTGACATCTAAATTTTAATGCTATAACAAGACGATTGCAATAATTAGCCAACCGAGGATATGTGAATGGCGGTGGAAAAACTCAAAAAACAACGTGCAGGCTTCTGTTGGGGGGTTGTCTAAAAGTTTAATTCTTTTGAGACAGGGCGTTTACATCAATGTAAAGTTAAATGGTGCAGGTCTGCAGCGTAATTCGTTAAATTTCAGTGGATGAGAAGAGAAAGGGGGAAGGAATCCTTGATGACTTTCATTGAATTATTGGATCCTTTATATTGTTATGGGGATATAATGTTGGGCCACAAAATGAGGGTAGCTTTAGTGAATGGACGTGGTCACATCATTGGGTTGGATTGAGCCAATTGGCTGCTTCATCGGCCCATCCATCCAAATTGTTCTCTCTCGATCGAGATGCAGCTTTTATGAATTGATCAGTTCAATTTTCCTCCGCTGCTGATACGTCCATTTTAGTTTTTAAGTGCGATCAGCTGAAATTTCTGCTACTCATATACTATTATTTTAGACTCCGTCAACGCAAACTGTGTAGACAAGTACTCCATTCAACATTTTTTTTTTTTTGTACTAGTAACTTCCCTCTATATCTCTCTCTCTCTCTCTATTTGGTGATTTACGTTGATTCCATTTACGGTTTCTATATTGAGTCGAGTCGGGTGAGATTCTTGCTGTACCTGTACTCAAGTCAACGGTAAAAGCCAAGAGGAGAAAGGAAGAAAAGAGAACCCGAGTGACTGTCATTTTGGTAAAATTGAATTGGTCCAAAGTCATCAGAGAAATGCGTGAGAATTAGTAGAATTTAGAGTCACCGGTCAAAGAATAATTTGATCCTCATCATCGACTGAGTCTCAGAGCAGAGAAGTGAGCTGGGCGTGATACAACGTTGTTAGATTATTAGCATCTACATCTAGTTATTAAGTAAATAAAAAAAATAAAAAAAGAGTATAAAATGGGGGGTTCTGCTTGAATCCACAAGCACATACTTGGTGGCGTTGGACAATAAATATATCAGAAAGCCATACATGACTTTTGAGTGACCACTCTTCATTCACCCCTGATCCACTCACATTTTTCTGTAGATGCTATTCGTGCTCGTGTTTGACTTCAAGGGATGAAGGAAACGAGGGCCGCAGCAGTGGTGGTGGGTTAATTGGAATTCAACGTTGCTGAAAGTGAAAACCGGGTCCTAGGAACATGCAGTAGCACTAGCACTAGCAATCTCCATAATCTATATGGTCAACTCAAAATCCACTACGAAAGGAGGACTCTGTGCCATTTACTGCGTCTACTATGAGTCGCGTCATACCCTTTGTACATCTTCTACTCCGGTACACTTTTCACCAGTTCTCCAACAAAGAATTCGCCCCATCCCACAATGTGGCTAAGACTTCTCAGGGTTAGGCTTAAAGGAGAGACGGTAGAATATTGCGAGTTGTACAACTGTTGACCGTTTTAACAGAGTAATGGATGAACTTGAAGAATATACCACTCCTCCAAAAAAGAATTCGCCCGATCCTAGTTGTAGTACTCTTGTCTCCTAAAGCACTAGCAATATAAAAAATGGCTTGGTTTTACCATCTGAATAATTAATTATGCCATTCTTTGAATACTAGTATTCAAATTGGGTACCCACACAGGACGATTTACATTTTTTATTGATATTACGGTCCATATCGCATTAGAAAGGCAGCTCGCATGAAATATCAGTAATATTGTACACCAAGCAGACTGTGTTGTGTTGACGACTATTTGAAGTTTTCTTCAAGGCAACCTTAATTTAAGCGGTTCATCTGAGCAGTACTACAGTATCTCCTAGGAATTCAAGGTGGAACGGATGAGCATATATGAGAGAAGGAATTGTGTCTTTTCGATTCAAAGGAATGCTTTTAAGCAAAGCAATAATGAAGTGAGCAGTTGATTCTCAAATATTGTATAGATAAGACTTAAGAGTAACACATGCTAGAAATATCTAAGAGTGAATAAGCTCTCGCTAGAAAACTCCTAGGGGAAGGAGAAAACTCTCATTAGGAATCATTAGAAGAGAAGAAACTATCGCTAGAAGATTCCAGGAGAGACTTTATTGTAAATACGAAAAACAAGAGAAAAGAATGACATGGGAGGGAGGGAGACCAATTGGCCTCCCTCCCAAGGAAGAAGATATTTGTTTGTTTGGTTGGTTGGAAAGAAAAATTAGAGTGGAGGAGGAGAGTTTAGGTTTCCCTTTTCCTTAGAATTTCTAGTGAGAGTTTTTTTTATAGTTAGTACATTTCTTATATTACATTTAAGTTTTTTCAGATTTGATTGTCGGATTTGGAATTTCTTAAATTTACTTTGTCAGATCTCACATTGACATCTGGATTTTCAATTCGTCAGCAGATCTAGAAAGAAGTAAGCAGTATCACTGAAAGCAGGCATAGGTAATACTGGGACTACAAGTTTTTTTCATCTTTTGTTTATTTTCTTTTCTTATGAGTTTCAATGTAATATTTATTCTATTGATTTTTTAAATCTGTAGCATCAAGTATTTGTTCTTTAGATCTGTTTGCATCTGTATCTGGTTGATGTAATTTCTGTCACTAGTGCAGATTTAATGAAATGATGATGCTTTTTATCCCAAAAAAAAAAAAAAACAGAGAGAGAGAGAGACTTAAGAGTAACTTTTACTTGGGGAGAAGAGGTAGCACCCGACAATGCAGAAAGAGGCTGGAAATTCTTGCAACGAAGTCAGCTTATCTCAACAGATCTCCTTTGACCGAATTATGAGTTGTCATTTGGCCCCGCTCCATGCAGGGTAAAACGGGATCCGGGTCTAGCTAGTTTGCCGTATCCTATTCTATGGCATCATGAGCTGACTAAGTAAATTGTATCCATGAAAGGTAGAAGCGCAGACTGTATGCTTGTGCATATCCATGAAATGTTGAAAAATAAGTAAATTTTCCCCTGGGACATGAGAAGTTTCGTATAGGAAAGTCCAGAATTCAAAGCTAAGAAATCCAGTATTCATGAGATTACGTTTTTAAAATGACCAGGCGTAAATGATCGAGTGACAGAAGTGAGTTTTGGAAACTAAGTGACGGAACTTTGTCAGATCAAATAATGCTAGTTTACTAATTAATGAGTAATTAAAGCTGCATGTTAAAATAAACTTTGAATGCCTAAGAATGTTTCTTGGAAGTAGAGAAGGAAGCATGCTTGTGCTTTCAATTAAAAAAAAAAAATAAAGGAGAGACAGAGAGATAAAATGGACCAAAAGAGATCTTTAATAGTTGATTATTAACAAAACATCAGTTACAAATGCTAGACATTTCCTCAAAATTCATATTTCAACTATAGCCCGTTAAAATCACAAGGAATTTTAATCATTTATCACTCAGTTATTTAAAAAAGCTAGCCTAATCATACTCGAGAATGATTTTGATCTAAATTTAATCAGGAAAACAAAAACTCAGGTGATTTTAATTTTGAATATTGGTCATTTATATCAAAGCCAGATATTTGTGCCAAAAAAAGAAAAAAAAAAACCTAAATTTTGTCTTACGAGCTAATGGGAAAGAGCGAATTTCCCAAGCGTCTGCGGCGGTCGGACGAGATTCGAACATTCTCCCCAGTGCTTGAACGCTTGACGCCAAGAAACTAGATTCGTATTTTTCTGCAATTGCCAGAGACAGTGACAGATCTTGACCATTGGCACCACTTGGAGCTTTGGGAGGCTGCGGGATGATTTCCTTCGGGAAGTAATCAACGTCTTCCAATTTTCTCAGGTGTGGTTTCAAAAATATGAATTGCCCATATTTACTTTGTCTTGCCTTTTGAAATTGTCGAATTGACTAATAGCTGATCAATGGACAACCTTTAAGAGAAGCTTAAGGCGTTAAAATTTTTTGCAAAAATACAATTAATTAGAAAAAATGTTTAAACAGACGGTATAATAAATTATGAATACGTGCATTAATATGGTACATTAAATTTATTAAATTATATGTGTTAGTAATTAGGCACCCATTAAAAAGCTCCTTTAAGGTACTCTAAAATCAATTCCTTTTGAAAATGCCTTGCTATTTGTTCATCTTGTCTATTCTGGATGCCTGCAGAATTTGTGGACAATAATTTGACGGATCATGTCACCTGTTGCACATTGCTTAGAGCGACTATGAAGTAAATTATAATGCTAAGATCTGATCCACTAGAAAATATAAAAATTTGTTATTTGCTGAAAATAATATGACAAAATTCTCCATTTGTCTGTTTCGACCAATGAAGCGGTTTCGTTGAAGGGGAGCAGACGAATATTGCGCTGCGCTGCAGCTACACACGATGCTAAAAAAAAAAATAAATAAATAAAAATAAAAGGGAAGAAGAGTCTGTTTGGAGACTCATGCTAGGTATTGTCAGTTTTAACCAATTGGGTTTCAAGTTTTTAACCATGAAACTAAAGATGCGTCGTATCATATGGGATGGGACTCTTTACTTTATAAACTGAAGTCTTTCTTAATTATTAATCGACATGAAATCTTTAATCCTACTCCTTTGTCTCACGTAAAGGAGGCGTCAGATAAGATAAGCAGATGGGGGAATGGAAGATAAACTTCTACATATCTAAAACCGTTTAGTTTAGATGGTCAAAGTCTCGTAGAGATTGGCTTTCCTTTCCGGTCATCAAAGTATGCAGTCATCTCTTCTATGGTCTTGCTTATAAATTTCGTTCAGTTGAACCTCCCCCCTTCGTTCCAGAATCCCCGGTTTCTTTCCTGTTATCTTTGTCCAATTTCCGTCAGTTCTATGTATGAACCCGCTTGGAAACCGCATACATATATATATTTGAAATGTTCAACTCCAATAATTTTTTTTTGTTGGGGTGTTGGCTTGGGAGTTCTTGGAAGCCAGCTCTTGAGTTACTCTTCGATCTTCAATTGTTGTTATATACATAAATTTTATTGGTCGTGTAACAAAAATCTTGAAACTTGTTTTAACCGAGACAACTCCAATATCATGTAAACCAATTCATGAAGGACTATTTATTTATCATCCAATCAAAACTTCGGTTAAAACAAAACATTTACTTTTGAGTTTTAGATAATTCACTTGGTTAGAATAATATATGTTGGTATTAACTATTTCGGGAGATATCGAATTGGGCTCGTTTTCATAATGTTTGGATAGAGAGTATTTGAAATAATAATTTGAAAAAAAAACACTGTAGCACTTTTTTGATGTGATGTGTGTGAGATAAAAAAGGTGGTTGAAAAATGTGTTGACGATGCAAGCAAGTAAATTTTGGGAGAACTCTCCTATCCAAACAATGCAGCGTTTCCTAGATTAAAATCATAGGTGAATTCCGCCTTCCTCTCCCTTTTGGCCGGTGAAGATTCACCGATCGTCATTGTCTGGTTTTATAAACGAACTCTCTGTTCTTCGCCGCTTTCCGCTTTCTTTTCGTGCTTGATGTTTCCAGGACTTCTAAAGACATTAATGCTCTAAAGAAAAAGCAGCTTTAAGAGCCCGTTTATTTTTTAGAGTTTTTATGAAAAAAAAAATGTATTATAGTGATTTGATATATGTAAAGAAAAAATGTGATTGAGAAAGCATATTCATAAAAAATATAAATTTTTTTAGGGACCGTATTTGGTTTGGAGTTTTCCACATTTTTCATGATCACATTTTTCAAATACATTTTTACTTCACATATATTATATCGTTACAGTATATTTTTTTCATAAAAAATCCAGAAAAGATCTAATTTCTAAATTGCATTAGCACAAATAAAAAAAAAAGGGTGCTGAATCCTGCTTGGTTATTTTTTCCTGATTTCAATTGTGAATCAAGTTCCAGTAGAGTAATAGTTTAAAAAAAAAAAACATAACTATTACTCGACTATTTTCTTTTCCTCTTCATTTTGACCAGTTTGAATCGATTCAAGGGCAGCTTTGACGAAATAAGGAACTCAGCCTGGACACGGCCGGCGGAGATCTTTGGTTAGACCAATCAAACTTACCAATTCAACGTTGCACTGTGGATTATTATGACCTCATATACGTTTCGTTCGAGGTAAAATTACGCCAATAGTCCCTCATATTTTTTGTTTGTCCATTTCGAGACGGGAATATAAGA
Source organism: Gardenia jasminoides (assembly GCA_013103745.1). NCBI lineage: Eukaryota > Viridiplantae > Streptophyta > Magnoliopsida > Gentianales > Rubiaceae > Gardenia > Gardenia jasminoides. The sequence goes on from CM023103.1 coordinate 8,521,862, forward strand.
CGCACGGTATATTCTGATCCCATGACCAATATCTCAACCACCTTTTTGGCTTAGAAGGTGATGCTGATTATGTGGTCAAAATCCATTACACTCATTTCCGCCCAAAGTTACATGCCTAATTCCACGACGAATATGAAACTAAAAAATAATTTGAGAAAAACCCAATCAAGAAAAATCAAAGTAGTTATGTTGGGGGGCAAAACTCTTTAGTCCAAAAAGAATGGAGTAATTTCAATGACAGGTATATCCAGAAACATTTTGGAGTTTTTATTAAAAAAATGTACATTTGGTGTGTTTGTGTATATAAAAAAGATAAAAATGTGATTGAAAAATATGTTCACACAAAATAAAAAAAAGTTTGCTTGGAAAGCTATAATTCAAAAAGGCCTAAAATTAAGTTTTTATAATTATATTTATGGAAAGCACAATCTAATAAGAACAAACTCATGTGTAACTTATAAAAGCCCATTTGGATTGCTGATTTTCTGAGATTTTTTTAGAAATGAAAATGCACTTTTATAATTTGAGTATGTAAAGTAAAAAATAATTAAAAAAAGTATATTCCCGTCAACTTCAGTTCAAGCAGGCGGCCGAGGCTGAGATACTGGGCCCCGAAAGAACTGCAGGGGGAAACGTCACATTTCCAAGTAGGACCAGGGGGTTGGGACAATAAATATAACAAGACACGACTGTGTCCTCCTCCTTTTTTGTAACAGCAAATTACTCTCGTTCCAGGGATGTCTAACTCAGTTGCTGTCTACTGGCTACAACCATGAATGAAATCACCACTCCCAGATGCTAAAACTAAAACACTGGACTTTGGTTCAATAGATAAGCAAAGCCTCTTAAATCTCTCTCGTGTACTAAGAGTTAGGAATTCAAACTCCCCTAATGCATTACAAGAAAACAGTGGATTCCTTCACTTAATGATTCAATCTTGATCCCTGTACAAACTCAGTTGGATTCCCTCTTCCCGTTACAAGAAAACAGTGGATTCCTTCCTTCAATGATTCAGTAGTACTGATCCCTATTCAAACTTAGTTGGAATCTCTCTTCCTCAAAATGTATGAGTAGGATAGATTGTTATCATTTGAATAATTTTTTTTTTTAAAAAAAAAGGCTAAAACCAATACTGCTGGGTGTTTCGAAAGAGGGGGAAAAAAAAAGAAAAAAAAAATTACTGCCGGGTGTTGTCCAAGAAGAAAACATTTGCCACCGTAAAGTCAAAATGCTCATGGTCTAACTAACGTGCTTAATGCAACGCCCAAAGTCTAAGTGCATGGAATATATTTTCTTTTTTTTCTTGCGAGTTTAATAATTCTGTATTTCATTGAGTAGTTATGTTAATATTTTGGTTACAGCAAGTTTTCTGGTGCACTTACAGTCTCTGAAGACTTTATTGTTTTCTTATCGAAAAAGAAGGACCTAAATGATTGAAAAATTTAAAGGCGTCTTATTCTCGCCGAGCTCAGCAAGGAGCGGATTGGTGTTGCGCCTTAGCCGCCTTCCCCCGAGAATTGCATGTCAAATCTCTTGTTGTAGAAGACAATAATGATGCTCTACTCTTCCATGCATATGGTCAGTAAGGGATTTCAATAACGACCTTTGGGTCCAAATTATTCTTTTTTTTTTTTGTTAAAAAAAAAAAGTTTTGGTGGGTTCGATTCTAATCACCATCACGAGTTATGATAGTTTTCAATTACCATAGGTCGCACATAAAGGTATATACATATCACTCTCTGACACAACCCTCACACCAGCAGTAGGATGTTATAGAAGTACTTAGAGGTCACCCACAGCACTCACATCGGTAGCATAATTTGAACACACAATCTTTTGTGAAGAAGTGACTTGTTCTTATCAATTAAGGCAACTTATGTTGGCAAAATTTAGATTATTTGGGATAATTTGATTATCTAAATACTCTAACACTTTTTTGATTATTTGGGATAATTTGGTTATCTAAATGTTGTAACACTTTTTTGATGTAATGTGTGTAAGATAAAAAGGTAATTAAAAAATGTGTTGATAATATAAACAAATAAATAAGGTAAATAAATAAGATGAACCACAATTCATCTTAGAGCACGTGTGATGATCAATATTAAATCATAAACGTTCACATTGAACTCCGTTCGCCTCCCCCCTTCCTTTTTGAAACTTATAACAACTTATGTTATCCAAATTTGATCCAATGATGATAACCTCAGGAAGAAAATCAATTGTGAGTTTCATACCAAGGCAAGAAGAAAAATGCTAAATTCAGGATCGACTTAGACTCTTGCCGGACAATTTGTGGTCAGATGCAATTGAATTCAACATAGATAATTAGTCTTTATTTATATAAATAAAAAGTAAACTCCTCTTTTACAAAAAATAAAAAGTAAATTAACTGATTATTCACTTACGATTGAAATGCTGTATCCGTCCGCACATTAACAGAGCTTGCGATGCTGCATTTGAATTGTGCAAAAGGAAAGCACTACTACTAGTTTCCTTCTTCTTTTTTGTTATTTTGTTTTTATTTTTTTGCCCTTTCCAAGCCCCCCCCAAACCCCCAAAAAACAAAAAAACAAAAAAAAGCGTGGGGGTTTTCCCTCTTGGCTGTTTGGAGGGAAAACAAAATCCGGATTTCTGAATTAGTCAAAGTCAATGAGAGTTGGGGGCTTTGAGTAGATATATTCGCGTGGAGTTTTTTTGTTTGTTTTCTTGAACACCTAATCTCTGTTGTTATGCCACCGTTTCTGCCCATTCTGTCTCTTCTCCTTAAACCTTAATTGGCTGCGTTCCTCTTCCCCAGGTCATCCTGCTTCCTTACCCTTTCCATTTATCGCAATCATGCCCTTTCCCATCAGTGCTATGTAAAAACTTCGACTTTCGTAAGTGGTAGTAATAATTCTTTAAGTAGCCATAAGCAAAGTCGATAATGGTCGGCGGAGAGAATTGAAAGAACATATATACACCTTCCTGAGATTAACCCACAATACAATAACAGCAATAATTTATAAAAGGAGGAAGAAGAAGGAAATGAAGCTTTTTTTACCGTTTGCCAACTGTTTCTGCTCCGTAGCTCAAAATAATTCCCAGGTGGACGACGACGAAGGCGGCTACGGCGGTGATTTTAGACGGCATGGTAAACAATTTTAAAGCCCTCATTACTTATCTCGAATTTCATTAAATAGCATGTTTAAGTAGGTTAATAAGGGAGTAGTATGATAGCTGAATACTACTCCTAGATGTATGATGTATGATGAAGAGTGAAGATGCTTGCTTAATAAAATTTTGAATCTCAGAGCAGGTGGTCAAAGGGTTGAGCATTTTCCTATGTATTCTTACAACGAATTGAAAGCTGCAACTCAGGGGTTCAGATCATCCAACCGGATAGGAGAGGGAGGCTTCAGTTCTGTGTACAAGGTAATTACTGGTAATTTGCTATGCTAATCAAGCAACCAACTGAATACGGTGATATAACTTTTTGCTAGCTGGTTCTAATATTGTGTTTGTGATTCGGTGAATTAATGATCAATTTCAATTAAAAGGGGATGCTGCAAGATGGGAGTCTAGTGGCTGTGAAGATTCTCTCAGTTGAGCTGGAATCCATGAGGGGCGAGAGGGAGTTCATAGCTGAGCTTGCTGCTCTATCTGACATTAAGCACGAGAATCTGGTTAGTCTCCGAGGAGGCTGCGTAGATGGTGCTAAGAGACTCCTGGTCTACAATTATATGGAGAACAATAGCCTCGCCTACACCTTCCTTGGTAATCTTCACTTCTCTGTCTCATTTCAGCTGCTAGTATACATGCATACTGACGTTGTAGCCAGTTGCTCTGGATTCCCGGTTTGGTGATTAAATATTCTTTTACGCCTGATACAGTTCCTAATTGTCGATTGACAGGGGAAGAGCATAACAGGATGAAATTCAGCTGGAAATTGAGGAGAGACATTTCAATTGGGGTGGCTAGAGGACTTGTCTATCTGCACGAACAAGTCAGTCCTCACATCGTGCACAGAGATATCAAACCCAGCAATATACTTCTCGATATGCATTTTACCCCAAAACTCGGTGATTTTGGTTTGGCCAAGCTATTCAGGGAAGACGCATCTTACATTAGTACTCGCGTTGCAGGGACGTTGTAAGTGGGATCATGTCCCTCACTACTTAAATTTTCGGCACATTAGAAAAGTTAGCTCACTTAGAAAGGAATGAATGTCCAATCTCGATGATAATTTTTCTTGCTTTCTCTTCTTTGTTCTCTTAATCTTTTGTCTGTGTGCTGTTGCTTCTTCTTGATGGGTATTTTTCTTTTTCTCTCAAAAGAGGTTATCTTTCCCCAGAGTACGCCATTAGTGGACATCTGACACGAAAATCGGACGTTTACAGCTTCGGAGTGCTGTTATTGGAGATTCTGACCGGCGGTCCTGTTGTGGGTTTTGACTTGGAACGTGGAGGGGAGTATTTCCTTGTCGACAAGGTAAGAAAACAAACTTAGAGAGTAGTAGCTACTAAAGTTGCAGTACTAGATTGAAAAGGACTACTAGTTTGAGGCTCAGTGGCTCAGTCGAGTCGAGTGTGGTTCAACATTTTTCTGACGAGACACGATGAATGCGGGTGGTGGTGCAGGTATGGGAAATGTACAAGGCTAACGATCTTCTGCAGATGGTGGATCCGGTGTTAAATGGAAATTTTCCAGGAGAAGAAGCGGTTAGGTTCTTGAAGGTTGGATTGATGTGCGTGCAAGAGACCACCAAACTCCGGCCTAAGATGTCTACAGCCGTCAGGATGCTGACTAATGAGATTGGCATAGGAGACACGGAGATATCAAAACCCGGGTTGCTTGCTGATCTGATGGATGTGAAAATAGGCCGGAAGCAGCAATCCTCGCAAAGCTTTTTCTCCGGCGACAGTGCCAATGCAAGTTCAGCTACATAGGCTGGGGCGCAGAGGATGCTCATGCAAAGAGCTATTGCCCTAATAGCATTTTTCGTTTAGGTTTTGTTTTTTGTTTTTTTTTTGGCCCCGGGATGTAGTTGTTGATGAGATTGTAGAAAAACGTGCAAGAGCCTTGGTACATACTGCTACGTTAACAATAGTTGATCGTGTAGTGAACGAAAACAAAAAGGCCTTATACATATTTATGGAATTTACCCTCTGTTTCTGGGGCCAGTTAAATTGGCTTGGAGAGCTACTGCCATCTGTCTGCTATCCTACTGGCATTTTAATGTATGGTGTAACCTTAAACTCCTAATATCACCAGCTTATCACCTAAACAACTACTAAATTAATTCCATGAGACATCTGTCACTTGTCAATTTAAGTACGAATAGCAACCTCTTTTTGTTTTTCTAATGATTGTCTCTCATCAACACAGCTGAAGAACGAAGTGGAGGAAAAATTATTTGTCCGCAAATATCTTAAATTGTTCTGACAAAATACCAAGTTACGCAAAAATAACTACACACTTGTCATGAGTTCGTTCCCACCCCAACATTCCAAATTGCCCTGTATAACCTTTTCTATCTTCTTCTCTAATTCTTGGGAAAAGGAACTGCCGGGACAATTTGGATATTCAATTATTCTTATCGACCAGGGAGGGAAAGGCGTATTTTCTCGTTTAAGGTATAACGTGGAACGTTGAAATTTTTTTTTTTTTTTTTTTTGGCTTTGGGGGGTCCTTCTTGATGAAATTTTCTTTTGAGTTGTTAGAATGCAGAGACATTAGTTGATGATTGTCGGTAGATAAAATAATGCAGGCAGAGGTTCGTCGAAAAATCCGAATTCAAATGAAGGGAGCCGCCGGGATCACGTCAACACATTCCTGCCATGCAACCTCCCCGTCGATGCTCTCTCTCTGACAGTAAGGCTGTGCTTTGTTTGACTCTTGCACGGATTACAGAAGTCTTTCCGCATCAAAACTTGGTGTAAACACGTGTAATTTGTATACGAACTTTGAATTTTTATTTACCAATTCGTACAACTCAACTAATGGTTAGGGATAATTTCAGAAACCTCTCTTGAGTTTTGTAATAATATCACTTGGCTCCCATTAATTTTGAGAAATCTCATCTGCCTCCCTTATTTTTAACTCTTTGTAACATTATTAAGAAACTCATACCTAGAGAAAGCAAATGTTTTCATGCCAAAATTGCCCTTTGTTATTCTATTATTTTTCTAAGAGTGAAGATACATTACTAAAAGCTTGAAAATAAATACAAACAGTGTAAGTATAGTTGTAATGGAATAAATTAAGTCAATAGGATTTTTTAAGATACGAAAGATTATTATTTAAAAGTATGTTTAAGATGGTTGAAGCTGAAAAAAATATTTCATTCACTATAAAGTGCTTTCATTAATTTAACGAGTTTAAAAATTAAGAATTTTAAACTTTCTAAATTTTTTATAGAGACCGATGGCTTGAATATTAAAAATAAACACAATGTTTAAAATTATGTTTATAAACTCATTTGAGGTGCTTTCAAAAATATAAAAGTGAATTTCTTTATTACAAAATATTTTTAGATGAATTTAGAAGTTTGTAGATTGTTCAGAATTTTTTAATGTCCTAATTTTCTATCCAAATCGATGACTTAAAAAAAAAGAGAAACATAAATTATAAACAATGCATTCGCAAACTTCTTTAAGGCATTTTCAAGGTGTAAAATGTTATTTTCTTCTAATTCTAACATTTTTTTTCATTTCTTATCTAGACCGATAACTTTAAAAATTATAAAACACCTTTCAACCTAATTACTATGTTGTAATTCTTAATGATTTAACTTGGTTTGTTCTGAAAATAAAGGGTCACAAGAAAAGCGTGATTTTGGAATAGAAATTTTTTTTCTTACCCAAGATGAGTTTTGAAATGATATATTTTGAAATGGGTTGATAAAGTTATAAAAAATTGAAAATGAGGGAGGTAAGTGAGATTTCTCAAAGTGTAAGGGTACAAGTGATATTACTACAAATCTCAAGGGAGGTTCCTGAAATTATCCCTAATGGATATATCAATTTACATTGAACGTAGTAAAATTTGTACAAAACCGGATTGAAAATTGGACCAGACACAACTTGTGATGTCCGGTCCCTTTTCACTGTCTGGGCGCCCAGACCAAAGTGTAGGACGGATCCGTCACTGTCCTGACTCCCATAATATGTGACATTCATGGAACATTAGACAGTTTATGACTGGCTTCATTCAACGGACTCGAGCAGCGGATGATGTGTCATGGTACATCCGCGATGGCTGCTTTCCGACGAGGGGCCGTTAGCCCAAGCCGCATTATTTGAGTGTTCGGTTGCCGCGAGTTGAAAGATAGACAACTCTTAGTGTCAAGCATTTTAGGAAAAGATTTTAGTATCATCTACTACCATGGCTAGATGCTGCGTAATTTTCAAAGTTAGCCCCTCCAATTATCGCTAGCATCACATGGGAGAGTGTCAACAAAGTAGATATGAGAATATCTAAACTAAATCTGAAAATTATCTAAATATAAGATGATAACGAAATATAAACCATCTGCAATTAAGTAGTAGATTGTGTGAAAATGAAGTGTAATATGCCCGGCTGGAAAAATCATGTTCTGAAGATTTTAAGGATACAAAAGGAGGAGTACTTTTTTGTTTTTTTTTTTGGGGGCGGGGGTGTGGTTAATGACAAACAGAAAATATATATATATATATATATATATATATAATATGTTATTTTTGACAGGGTAACGACAAATTCTTCATGGACTTTTCCACCGGTGCCTCAAAGTCATAAAAGTGAATGGGTCTTCCCGTCACATAATCAAAGTTAAGTTGCCCATTATTTGCCGCAAGATGTTGAAAGGTACGGACTTGGGCTTTGAACATTGAACCCCGTAAGCAGGAAAACACCATCCCGGAGACACGGCAGTTAAACGATCTGCTTCCACGAGTAACTCACGTCGCAATTTAATCCATCAACCTAATCCCACATTTGTTTTCTTTCTGCTGGTCAGACTCAGACCATTATAAACAACAGAGAGATTGGCAACACAAAAGGATTATTATCAACCACTCCCAATTTCAGAAATAAGTGAGGGTAAGTGGATATATATGGACTATGGAGGAGGAGAGGAGAGAATATTTCAGTCGAAGAAGTTTGTCGCACCACCAAGAGACACATAGAGACTGCATAGTGCATTAGATATATGCATGGTATTAATTAGAGAAATTTTCTGACAGTGAGTTGGAATGTCGAAAGTTATAAGCATATTTGTGTGATACATTACATTACATTATATGAAATGTGTGTGTGTACCAGGGAAGGTTCAAACATGGGCAGTCGATTAGAGAAATTTGAACCATTCGGAAGGGTGCTTTATCTCCTTTTTAATTTGAGATATTACGCAGACCTCCCTTAGTAGCATGTTGAATTACCTTAAATGACCTACATGGAAAAGGAACTAGTAGCGGAGAAAAGAAATAGGAGAAGAGTTTCCATGGAGCTCAGGGTGGCTGCCCTTTTTTTCTTTCTTTCTCATTCATTCACCCAACGATTGTTTCTTCCTCTGTTTAATCCCCATATTATGCAGGACCAGTTTACTGGTGTTTTTTATTTTGATGTCCCTTTGCACTTTGCTTGTGCTTTTATGCTACTGCTAAGAAATTAGAGGAGAATTATTTCATGCACAAGCGGTGGCCATAGCTGGCGGATGATAGCTGTGATTTGCTTACAACATGCACCGAATGGAGAATTTCTCTTCAGAAGTTTAATTTGTCTAATTTTCTGTTTAATCGGCTCTATTAACCCATTTCAGCTTTTATAATTTAATTTAAATCTTTTTATTTTTTGAGTTATTTGGTGGTAATAGCCTTCATCTTGTGTTTGTGAGAATTTATGAAGGCTGAGCTTTCGTAGGATTGAATGTATGGTGGGTAGTCATTGATTATTTTCGCTTACATGGGCAAATTGGGCTTTTTCTGTTGCCAGAAACATTAAAATAGGGGATGCAAGTGTAATTACTAGAATGAGAGGGCACTGTCTGTAATTGTCAAAAACTTCGACGGAGGTTTCTGAAATTATACCCAACATTAAAAAAAAGAACATAGAAGGCCAAAACATTAAATCCCTCTCTATTCTTCCCTACTCACCCTAGAGTTATCTGATTTTAGCACTTAGACATGCATTTTTCTTACTTGGAAAGCATGCTGTCTTCTTACTCCAATACTATTCTTGCTGCCCCACTTCTTCCAATCCTTGAGATGAAACGTGAGAAAGTAAACTCTGACAAGCACTAACATATCAAGAATAAAATGATTTACAAATAAGCCAATTGGAGCCATTAGAGGAGAAAAGTATAGCTATGTTACTGGTATCATCAAATGAACAGAAAAAGCCCACACCAGTTCGAAATGTCCCCTACCAGATCACAGTTCTGAGTGAAGTTTGTATACACAAGATTATCTACAAATTGCACGCGGTTGAGAGTATAGCAACTCAACATTAACTCCAAAATGTAAACAAGAAATAGGCTGGTAGACTAAAATAAATCTATATTTTTAGCTCGAAGACAAAGAGACCCCCAAAAAAAAAAAAAAACTGACATTTCGATTCGAGGCCTCCTTGAACAAGATAAAGAGAAATGATTTAAGCAAACATAATTTACAAGAAGCTCATTGAAAATGTACAGTTGCACAAGAGCAGTATTTACCAGAATCTGCTATTTTTATGTCTTTGTTTGTTGAAGAATTAGATTAAAGAATAGAATAAAATCAAAACTCCAACTTTAAACTACAATAACAATCCTTCCTTCACCAGTTGCTCCAACAAAACTACCAATTCCGACATACTGGGCCGTTTGCACGGATCTTCCCTCAAAGCAAGCTCTGCTATATCTGCAAGTTTAAGTAGAGGTTCGAAGTTTCTTGGTAAACCTACGTACCGGTCAATGACGGCGGCAGCTTTTCCCTGTCTAATTAGAGGCAATGCGGAATCAACTAGTCTCGGAGGCTGGCAATCGGCGTCATAAGCTTTTCTCCCACTGAGAATCTCTAACAGCACAATCCCAAAATTGAGAACATCAATTTTCATGTCCTGACTGATATCACCATCATTTGGAGTAAGAAGTGCAAAATCAGTGATTCTTGCTCCCCAATCAGCATCAAGAAGGATTTTTGAGCTCTTTACATCACGATGTGTGATAGGCGGAACAACTGCATTGTGCAGGTATTCAAGTCCCTTAGCAGCCTGCATCGCAATTTTCAATCTCATGGCCCAATTTAAAGGAGAAAGACCCCCGTGAAGGTGGTCATGAAGGGTCCCATGAGGCATAAACTCAAAAACCAGAATCCTTTCTCCCATCTCTGTGCAGTAACCCAACAGGTTCACAATATTAACATGACGAACCTTACAAAGGACTTCCAACTCTAATTCAAAGTCCCGGTTATTCGTGTGGATTATGGTGGCAGCATTTGCCCTCTTTACTGCTACTTGCCTCCCATCAGGGAGAACAGCTTTGTACACAAAACCATTGTTTCCCCTACCAAGCTCATTGAACTCCTTGAAACCATTGGTGGCATCCTTCAGTTCTGAAAGCCGGAACACTTGGACAATCCCAGGACATTGGACCATACACGGAGGAGGATTTGGATCACCATTGATTTCAATATCCTGCTCAGGTTTGCCAATGCAGGAAGCAAAATGTATCCTTTTACCTTCCTCGCTTTTTGCAGATACAACCCGGGGTAAGAAGAACCAACCAAGTAAAATCAACATGAACCCTGAAGCAGAAGACCCAATTATAAGCAGCAATTGACGCAATTGGTGCTGGTGCTTCTGCTTCATCTCCGGCGAAGACTGGAGCCCACAAATATCCCAGCAAGAGCTGTTCTGGCAGAGGGAGCAAGCCGTGCAAACCCTGTCAGCATTCTCAGTACAAGCACTCGAAGTAAAAAATCCTGCGGAACAATTCAGCGCACAAGGAGAACAAATCTTAAGATCTTTCCGAACACACAAGCTGGTCAGATCTGGCTCATTGAGAATGCTGGCGTTGAAGGCAAATTTTCCTTCCCCACAATTAGCGGGGCTGCATAGTCCGGGGCTGCATAACTGCAACGGAGGATCATAATCTAAAGATGGAGGACCATTTGCGAACCAACAATCAAGCACTAGATCAGCTTCCCTAATGCCACAGGTAATAATATCCGTGGAAGCAAGGGCAAGAAAACCAGAACCTTTTGGAATCAAAGACGAATTAAAGTTCCCCCAGCATTCAACTCCATGATCATCTTCTCGAATCCCACAAAAATGTTTTGCTCCGGCTGCCACCGAAACGAAGCGAATCCCATCCGGTGGAATGCCAAAAGAATCATTATTACCCCAACACTTGATTCGACCAGAAACTTCAGAGAAACCGCAAATGGAATCTATTCCTGAAGTCATGCTAAATAGATCTCCCGGTTCGCTGGAAATTCCCAAAGACTTAGAATAAGGACCCCAGCAAACAAGGCCACCATCTCTAACAACTCCACAACTAAACCCATCGCCAGAAACAATTTTCTTGAAAGCAAGTGTGCTCACATGCTGGTCATAAAAGAGTGTACTTGGCCTCGAAGTCAATCCATTGTTCGATTTTGGAACAATGTCCCAGCAATCAACAGTACCCCAGTCGCCGTTGGAGTAGTAAGTCCCTCGTATAGCGCAAACATGGTTCTGACCAGCCGCAATGTGAAAATAAGCATTGGGCTTGAAACTCGCAGGAACAAGATCAGTACTTTGTCCCGTCGAGTCCCAACAGTATGCCTGGGAGCTATTTGCAAAAATGCCGCAAAGAAACCCACCGCCACCGGTGAGAGCAGCCATTGCTGGAACTTCATTAGGATAAATGGGCGGTGGATTTGCAGACGAGGAAGACTGGGATTTGCTGCCCCAGCAAATGACTTCTTGCTTGCCACTGGCGTCAATGGCGCAGAAGACGCCATTGTCACCGAAGGAAGCTGCAATTGGGCCCATCGAGCCGAACCCAGACACCAAATCCACGAAAAGGAGAAGTAAAGCGAGTGGGAGGCAAAAGAATGCGACGATTTGAGGTGAAGGTATGAGAAATTTGGGAAGCTTTTTCATGATCTGATGGGCAGGTGCTGGATTTCGAAACAGTAGAGAGGAGTACAAAAGTCATGGAGAGAGAGAAGCAGAAGGAGAAGAAGGGTAGTTGGTGTTGGGGTGTGTGCTGAAGCTGGGGTTTCATCGAGTCAGTGTTGGTGGTGGTAGTAGTAGTAGTAGAGTTGATGGGGAGCTGATGAGGAAAGAACGTGGGTGTCGCCATTTTTACAGTTTTTTTGGCTTTGGCCTTCTTGCCTGTTGGTGGCTGTTGAGCCGTCAACTAGCTATTTGACTGTTGAGTTAGTTATTAAACGACAACTCCTCCTTGTATTTCCGGAAAGTTAATAAGTGGAGACAAATAAGGAAATTTTTGTCCACGCCCTTACTCGCTTTCCTACGATTTGACTGTTGTTAACTTGCAAACATTTTTCCCAAGAATTTTTGGAAAAAAAAAAGTTATTATAGTATTCTTTTCGATGTGATATATTTAAGTTAAAAAGATAATTAAAAATATTCACAAAATTTTAAAATTAAAAAAAAAATCCAAACAATATCTAAATTCCTTAATATTTATGTAAAAAGATAATGGATTTTTTTAGCTAATTGGTGCCCTTGTGTTATCGTTAGTATATATATAATTTAATTTACCATCTAAGTATACATACGCACATTTAATGAATCCTTGTTTGGATAGTAGATTATTTGAGATAATTTTTTGAAAAAATTATTACAGCACTTTTTTGATATAATGCATGTGAGATAAAAATATGGTTAAAAAAATGTGTTGATGTGATACATAAACACCTATCCAAACAAAAAATTTACTATTCAAATTTATTTTTTCTTTTATCAAAAATTTCACGCGTGAAACTCTCTTATTAAGAACATTCGCACGCCACTCAGCCAAGCCCTAAGTCAGTTAGTAGAGTAAAGTTTATCAGTCATCCACCATTATTTTTTGCTTGACAAAGAAAAGTCAATTAAACACAGAAATCTCGAATCCAACTATATCCATGAATCCATGGTCTTCTAAACTTAGAATTCTATGCTAACTCTTTAGCGAACATTACTTTTGCCTAACAAAGAAAAGTTAATTAACAAGAGAAATCTCTAATTTAATTATATCGATGGCTGAGGTAAAAGATGAGTGTTTCATCTCACATCGAGAGCGAGTAAGGTAGTACTTTTAGATTTAAGTGTTTGGAGAAGTACTTTACTGTTACCAATTAGTTGAATATGTATTTCTCGTGTGTTCCGCTTAAGTTTAACTCCCTTGGTAATTGTTGACTGTGGAAGCTGACTCTCTTGAAAGAAAAAAAATTATATCGATGGCCCCCCTGCATTTTAGACGCTATTTATTGCTAACTTGAGAGTCAAACATTATACTAGAACGGTTGGCTACTATCTCGCGATAAGAAACTCTAGGAAACCAATGACAAGTGCTCATTTACTAGGCCGTAAGAATCCAGACGAACTAGAAACTTTGGACTTTGAAATGCATATCTGAGATTTATTTGTGTTACTCCAAAAAAAAAAAAAAAAACTATGAATTGTATTTCAATAGGTCTCAGTGAATCTTTTCTTTTCTTTTTTTTTTTTTGAAAATAAGACGCAAATGTTAAAATCACTTTGCTCAACCAATCTAGCGTGCAGCACCACAGTGCAGGATGTATAAAGAAGAAACGTTTTTACATATTTAGGTGTTGTCTGGGTTGTCCTTTTCTGGAGTTTTCATACAAAAATATATTGTAACCATTTGACATATGTAAGATAAAAAATTTGAAAATGTAGTCACGAAAAATGTAAAAATTTTCTATGAAAACTTTAATCCGAACAAGGCCTCAGTGAATTGCTTAGAATGATATACTGTATACCGATTTTTCAAAACATAATAATCATACACAATGACGACAAAAGAAAGAAATATGCAATTTGGAGCTGACCACCGAGCCGTCCCCTTGCCCAGATTTCTGTATTAAGCATGGCCGTGACAAATTAGTTGAGGAGCCTACGACAGGGCCAAACGTTATGAGGTTGGATCCTAGCCGGAAGGAGTGGGATGGGCCCAGTTAGATTTACGTACCCACTACACAAAATCGTATATCTGGGATCTGCCAAACATTTGTCTAATCATCTAAATTGCTCTAATCCCATAGCTGTAGCTTTCTAGTATTCTAGTATATATACATATACAGAATGACGATGGGCATAAGGATGTAAAAGAGACTACTAGTAGTAGCACAAAATTGAACAAACATTACGTCGTCTGGGTTAACAGGACACTGATCAAGCCACTGGTGAGGGTTTCTTTCTTTATCAACATCATCAAGGTACATTTGAGGGTGGATTTGTTGTCCCCACTTACTCTCTGATGAGATAACAAATTATTATCGACAAGTGGTATGATCGGAACTCGTGAGCTCAACCGAACTGAGTGATGAGCATTATCCATCAAGTGGTATGAGTTTCTTTGATAAACAAGTGCTTTTCTATGGCTATCTCTAATAATTAACTTGATAAATGAAAGAGAGCTATTCGATATAACGCTCTTGTCAAAAAGTGAAGGGATGATCAGAGGCCTTCATGGTTATCCACTGGGCTCTTATAAATAGAGGAAGGTGATATTCTGAGACTCACACGCACTCTTTATAGCAATTACGATATGCATAAGATATGGTCAGTTATTCACCCACCTAAAGTTAGACAAGAAATTTGGAAACAAAATGTTTAAAGCAACGAAACAAAATATCCAAGTGCAGCTCAAATGAACATAATGAAGTGATGATGTCTAAACCTAACGTATCTGGGGGAGGACTCCACTGGAGAAGAAAATTTTAGACAATGACCTTTCTGTGGGCCCATTTGAAATGCATTTTCCTAAATTATAAAAAAAAAAAATCCAGCATAAAAAAAATGCATTTTAAAACCTCATTTTGCAATCTACTACTCTAATATAGACATGGTCACAGTTCAGATTTAAATCAGAATCGAATCATAACTACCCGATAATTATGTTGAACCGGAATCAAAATTGGATTTGAGGAGTTGGGACTGGAACTACGACTAAAATTTATGGTTGAGATTCACCAAAATTTAAAATCACAACTAGAACGGATGATGGTTTTGAAATAAGAATTGTTTATTTTAGGAATATACGTGTACATGTGTAGATGTATTATATGTGTGTGTGTGTGTACCAATTCAATGAAAAAATTGAGATATTTTTCATCTTCATTTTAATCCTAATAAGAAAATTATTTATCTTTTGCTTTATTTAAAATGTTCAATAAACGTAAGTTGTTTTATCATAAAATTTTATTAATCAGCTAATAATATAATAAAGGTCTCATTCTACTTCTAAATTCAATTCTTTAATCTTTTTTCATATTCTACGTTAATGGTCATATTGTTTTATATTCAGTTTTGTAACCATAATGTGATTAAACATAAATGAAAGCAACTAGGAGTATAGGAACCGGAATAGGAACTAAATTCCGATTACACAATTGTAAGTGTATAATCACTCTTGTTAAGGCTAAGTTGGAACCCACTGTTTAAAGAAATTGAAATTAGTAATTTTTGAATCAAAACTGACGGTTTGGGCGCGATAGCCCTCCGACTTTAATACATAGTAAGAGCTGGTGGCAGTAGCATAGGCTGCATGTCGAAAGTGGGATCCAGGAAATTTCGGAATTGGCATCACGTGTGATGGTCCATTTTTTGGGTGTCAAAACTCGGCCTGCCTTGCTATTGGCATCTCAATTTCAACGTCAATTGAATCAAATGTCTCCAGCATAGGATAGGATAGGATGGAACGATGGACTGTGGTCAACCCACGTTCACAACCTTTAACCAGATTCCCGTCCTGAGCTCTATTGACTGGATAGAACAGATTTTTCATTTTCTCAGTCAAACCCACCATGTTAGTTGTATACCCGCTGCTCTACTGCTCGGATCTTGCCCACCTGAGAATTTTGCTCTGGTTACACTCTCAAATGAAATCAAGATTACCAACTAATCCCGGGGGTGGAAGGCAGGGGTCTTTTTAACCTTTTGTTTCGATGCTGCAGAGCATGTGTGCTAAATGTTAGCGTCCAAAATTTGGTGTGGTGTGGGGACTTCAAATATAGACGGAAAATCTTGTGAACCACCAAATCAGGTTTGTTCAATGTATATGAACATGGACATTGGAATCTTTAGTTCGAGCCCTGTGCTTGAGCTTCTCTTTCCCCGTCGGCCTCGTCATGATGTTGTTCCCCGAAACGTCCCTTTAATATCTTTGGACAAATATGCTCTGCACTGTCTTCTAGCATCCATCTACCTATTCATTCATGCTTCTATGCACTTTTATGGTGTTACTACTTTACTGCGACACGCCCATTTTTTGCATAGACGACTGGGGCGTTCTCAGTGGATTTACTCCTCTCTGCTGCTGCTTGTCATCTCTTCTTGTAGACTATATATGTCTCTGAGTCGTCTGTACTTTTGACTTGACAATTAATCTTTTGTACGAACAGCCATGCTGTGTCGTTCAGAATCACATTATCTGCCAAATTTCTCATCGCCCATGAATGCATTTTATATTTCAAATTGTTTGTAGCAGGCTGGAAAAGAAAAATAATACTACTAGTATGGTGGCATTGGTGACGGGTATATATGATAATCAGAGGACAATTTGTCCCACTTGCCCTCAACTTCACTCATCTTTCTTTGCATGTGATCTGTCCATAAAGAAAAGGAACATGATGATATTTGCTCTGGATTTTTGTACATTTGATACTACAGCCCTCCATCGTCAGCCATGGACTTACATCGCACTCGCAACCTTCGCAACTCGTTACAGTCGTGCCTTTGTTTATAGGGAACCGAAAAAAGAAAGAAAAGAAACCTCTGGCTGATAAGAGGCAACGTTGGTAGCATTGCTCTTGCAAACTGAGCCGTTCTCAAAGCAATTATAGACGGTAACTATTCTTCAGCTTCAGCTTGTGTCTTTTAGACCAGGCAGAGCAAAATAAACACGAAACAACTACCTAGTGAAGAAGATGCTGTCTGATATAGGCTGTCACCGTTGGAAAACCTAAAACGACCACTTTTTAGTTTTTACATCTGTCAAGGAGCAACCATCCAAGTAAGGGGAGATCCATTGGCAGACTATTTCATTGACTTGAAAGTGGAATCGACTTGGTAAGTTGACCCGATTTTAAAGCCATTAAGAATTCAAAGAAATCAGATTGAGATCTAATCGGGGTAAAATTAGATGCGGGAAATATTTGATGTCAAGTCCGTACCCGCATTTACATTTCTTCCTGCCGACGGATGCTACGGTCAGCTCATCAATGCGGCCAGTAAAACATGGCTGCAGAGAGAGCAGCTTCCTTATGCTGCGGGTTTAATGTCTAAACACACACAACAGCACCACTACACAAAAAAGAACAAAAATAAAAAAAGGCCTCTTTCCTTCTTCTTACTTAGTCAAGATGATGGCAGCCAGTCAAACAATACAGCGGAAGAGCAGATCTTGCTGTCCTCTGATCAATTTTGCGGTACAATTATTGCAGACTGGTTAGGAAGCATCAGTAAGACAGCCTACAATGCGTCAATGTCCGTCAATACATCACAGGTTATCTCATCTCAAGGGCAAAAAATGAAAGTCCCAAAATAAAAGCCCCGGTGCTTGCTACAATATTGTTGTACTCCATGGATTGAATGATGATGATAATAATAATGATGATGATGATAATAAATCCAATGTTGTTGAAGGCCATGAGGCTATTGCCCACTGCAGTGCAAACCGATGATGGTCACTTCAGTTAATTATTTGCTTGGTTTAAAAATTAGAAAGAGAAGGCCCCCTAGAACACCAAGGATCATTTTTCCTCTTTTTTTTTTTTTTTCACCTTTTGGTTGAGGGTGTTTTGGGTCCCCAGGAGTTTTTTTTTTTTTTTGAGAAAAGCGGGGGAGGGGGTGTGTGTGTATGTGTGTGAGAGGGTTAGGAAAGGAACCACTTCTTTGCATTTATATTACAGAATGGAAGGAGAGCATAAGAATATAGCCTAATCTTAATAGCCTCTCTCCCAGCACAACCTCGCGTTGAGTACCTTCAAGTGCCGGTGAAGTCCAGTATGCAACCCCCTATTCACGCTAATAACCGCATATTATTTTTTGGGGGAAAAAATGTTGACAATTAGGGATATGGATACGAAGGTTTTACAATTATCCAACATGAATTACACATGCGAAAAATTAGGTGAAAGCATGACTACAAGCGCGAACTCGTAAGGTGAAACCTCTTCGTCCCCAGGGTTAAAAGATGGTAATAATCATCCGACGCCAATCAAAGCACAAAACACAAGATAACTTCCTCAAACAGATTGCCATTCTGCGATTTTAAAAATCTATGAATTTCAATAGCAGGCAAGATAAGTTAATTGAGTGTGAAACACATGATCCAACCTGCTTGCAAAGTGAAAAATGAGCATAAACATTTGTACAAAATCATTATCTCCTCTTCCACTTTTTTTTTTTTTTTTTTTAAAGGAGTTAGAAAGGGGTCATAAGTCAAAAGAGCACAGATCACAAGTTGAAAATTCGTAATAACATGTAGTCTTGATTTGTAGGTCTACATATCAACACAAGTCTATAGAGCAGCTTCAAGTCTTTAAATTATCACGGTTGTGGCATGCTTAAAAAGCATGGAGACAATTCCATGGCGTACCCTCGCAGCCTCCAGTTGCAGGTGATTGATCTTGTTTCTGTTTCTCGTTCGAGGCGCTTCATGATGGCTTTCAATTCTCCAGAATTCTAAACATACAAACAAAACAATGGACGGTTATCAAGAGAAGAGAAAGGTGATAAAGTGGCAAAACTTCTTGCAGCTCAAGCCTGTCTAAAGTCAAATTTCACAAGGGTTCTCCTAAAATGGCATTGAGTACCATGGACGAATACTCAAAACTGAAACTACGGTATAAGATATAGCCCTCAGGCCTAATAATACAGTCTCAGACTAATTCAAAAACTAGCACGCACAAAATGCTCCGAAGTATATATATTAGAGCAAATCAGACTCTCTTGGAAAATAAAGGCAAAACTGCTAATAAGTTTTACAAATTCTGGCTCTGTCCTGGTATGTCAAACTCTGGAAATTAGGTAATTGTTGCAATTCAACATGTATCCCAACAACTGCATGGCATACTAAGCCTGCGTTAGACACACACAAACAAGGAATTAAGATATCTCAATTAACACAGCACTGCACTCAAAATCATAATGCACAAATGTCAAATATAAGCTTTCCCACATGGTGCTCATGACTAAGATTTAGTACAATAGCTACCTCTGCCACATTCTTTTGGAACTCGAGCTCCATTTCTCCACGATATCCAGCTATCTCCTTTTCAGCCTCTTCCTTGGCTTGTGTAAGTTTATGAGCTCTCTCTAGAAGACAGGAAACAAGAGTTTTCATGGAAACCAAAATACAGAAATTGGTCTTAGTTTTGACATCATGAAATTTCCACTAATGATCTGCGCCAACTTTACAAGCTAAATATATCACATATTTTAGTGTTATTTAAGCTTTTCTAGCTCTATATTAAGATTAATAATGCCATAAGCTGGGGGTGCTTATTTCAACCTTCATTTAGAGAATCCTCGATTGTCAAAGACCTCCGTCTCCATGAGATTATGAGTACAGTCTTGAAACAATAATTTGCTTACTAGGCATGAGGCAATAGTGCTTGCTAACGAAATCAACTCATTTTACAAACTCTAACACTCTGCAGCTAATATTTCATTCTTACATCATCCTAGTTAAGCAACATTTTCAGCTCAAAAAAGATACCTCAACTAGCATGACTTAGAATGAATATGCATTGAAGCCAGGGAAGACATGCATACTCGTGTAATTAATGATTATCAAAGGGAGTTTGCGGAATCCAAAAATCAAAAGCTATCCATTATCTATTCATCAGATGGACAAAACAATCAATCTGTCCCTCTTCAATTTTCCTATGAATAATTCACATTCAACTCATAAGCACAGACAGTCTGGGAAGACTAGCACTAGGTTTTTATGGAGAACATATGGCAACAAAATCATGCATCTGCTGCAAATTTAGATAACACTTAAAAACACAAGCACAAAGTGAAAGAGGGTTTACCAGTTTTGGCAGCGTTCACAATTTGCTGAGCTTCATGTTCTGCAGTTAGAATTAATCGAACAACAATTTGGCGCCTGTTGGCTGCATCCATTGTGTACTGTATGCTGTAAAAGTGGTATAAAAGCTGACAACAAAGGCAACAAGGCAGAAGTTTGAAAGTCCAGAATAGCAAGTTGCTCAAGAGGAAAAGTAGAAGCAAAGCAGATTCTGGGACTGTACAATCATAAAATGGTGGTTTTGGATTAAGTAACTAAAAAAAATCTTCTTCGTGATGTTTACGAGGGGGAAACCTAAGGAATGGGCACCACAGAGAACAACTGAAGGCCTCCACTTAATCAGAGTTCTCTTCACCAAAAAGCTCCCTTAATCAGAATTGAGTCCAGGAAAAAGGACTATGCACGAACAAATTGAAATTTCAACGGCTAATCAGCTCATTTTGAAAAAGCTACAATCCGATTACTCAAGTTCAAACTACAGTATCTGAGCATGCATAGGTGCCTCTAGCATCCGAAGTGGTTAACATCACCCCAATATATCATAGCAAAATTGAACTGCTGTACTTATCAACATATTTAGTACTGAAAATCTAAATAACAGTGGTTAGGCCTAGGGGTATTTGTTCCTCATCTTAAAACAAAGGTCCTATCCCACCTGTCCCCAACCCCCTTCCGCAGTCTCGTAACTTGTGCATTGTTTCAGACTAGTAGTATCAACTAACCAAAGAAGAAAAGACATGAGTAACAGTCAATCCTCCACGAACAGCGTAGTAATGCCAATGGTTTTAAGTAGACCGAAGAACCGCATAAAAGTAATTGCTGAATCCCCTAATTAAAAAAAAAAAAAATCGTAAATTCAAGACAACGATGCCTATTCTGTGAAACCAAACTTTTACACCACGCATAAATGAAAACGAGAATAACTAGTAAAATTAATCTGTATTCGTGAAAAGGGGAGAAAAAAAGCAATGCGGCCAACGAAGGCAATGTTGAAAAACACGAAGCGATAATGCGAAAAGAGTTTAAATGGAAGCAAACAAGCCATGAAACCATCGTCAGTAACAGTAGCAAGAGGAGAGGGGCTAAAGCGTATGCCGATGTAAATAACAAACGGGGGACGAATGGGATGCAGTACCTGGTAAGGATCGGTGATGAATTATATCGATCGGAAATTGAAGGTAAATTCGGTATAATCTGAGAAACGGGGAAGGAGATAGTGGAACGAACATATGCTACTTTGGGCTGTCTTTTCTGTATTCCGTATCAGAGGGCCCAAATGTAGCTTAACAAGAGTCATGCCATGAGGTTTAAAGAGTTGGGCTGATTCCAGTAGGTGGCTTTTAGACATTTTCCATCCTAATTGAGCCGGGCTGAGATAAGAAACTTTCCATTCCATTAATCGCGATGCGCCTCAAAGCAGAAATTTTAGTAGTCCCAAGAGAAAAAATTAATAATAAATTCGACACAAAATTTAGAAAAAGAAAAACCTTTTGAAAACGTCAAAACGGGCAAAAAAAAAAAAAAAAATTGATCGGAAATAACAACAAAAGGAACATAGCAGATTATTTTAGACGAACATAACTTCACTTGCAGATTTATTATTTCTGATGACTCCGTTGATTAACGACAAACACGGGGAAGATAAAGGCAAAATCAAACCAAAAAGAAAAGAAAAAAGGAAAACAAAGCCCGGCCCGGTACAATAATAACTTTAGGCACAATTAAAATTTAAAACCAGTGCCCACTGCCGAGATAGAAACACAGGCAAGGCAACTCATTATGTACAACTTATATTAATGGAAGGACAGCTTGATTTTTTTTCCTCCCAGACCCAGAGGAGGCGGTCTTCTGCTCCATGCAGCACGCCTGCGGATGGAGTTGTGGTGCTTAAATTAATTAATAGGGAGTGGTGCTCTTGAATGAACCTAGAGCTTTCACCGCTCCTGCTCTTAGAATGTACTGGTGGTAAAATGCAGCAATTGCAGCACCAATGAACGGTCCAACCCAGAAGATCCACTGCCATGGGGGGGAAAAAGAAAAGGAAAAAAAAGGAGTCAAATCTAATTATCAATCTGTGCAATTGATTTTCCTGTCTGTAGCTATATAAACCATTAAAGATCAGATCGGGATGCAGAATGCGAAAGTGGCACCTACATGATCATGCCATCCCTTTCCATATATGACAGCAGCTCCAAAGCTTCTTGCTGGGTTAATACCAGTGCCAGTTACCGGGATGGTGGCCAAGTGAACCATGAACACAGCAAATCCAATTGGGAGTGGTGCCAGCACCTTTTCATTAAATACGTAGCACATTACGAGTTAGATACTCTTACTTCATCAAAATGAGCAACATTTTCTTTCTTTCTTTCTTTCTTTCTTTCGTTCTTTTTCTTGTCTTTTCTGGGTGAGGAGTGAAATTTAATAGAGAGTGCTACTCACAGGAACATGAGAGTCTCGTGCATTTCTCTTGGGGTCAGTGGCAGAGAAAACAGTGTAAACCAGGACAAATGTACCGATGATCTCAGCTGCCAATCCGGTGCCAGTGCTGTAGCCGTCAGATAGCCCGTTGGCGCCACCGCCGTACCTTACGTAGTGAGCCCTTTGGAAAGCCTTCACCAGCCCGCAACCGCAGATTGCCCCCAGGCACTGAGCCACCATGTACAAGACTGCTCTGACCAGGGAAACTTTCCTAGCCAGGAACAGCCCAAATGTCACCGCAGGATTAATGTGCCCTCCTGCAGTAAAGTCACGAGTTTGGCCATCATATTAGTACAGGTACTACTTATACGATTACACTGAATTCTGCAACTTAAGAAAAAAAAAAAAGAAAATTAAGATGATAGTCGTAATTTTTTCTTTTTCAAGCTACGCACGCACCAGAAATGCCAGCGGTGCAGTAAACAAGGACGAAGATCATGCCCCCGAAGGCCCAGGCAATACCTAGGATGCCAACACCCCCACATATATCTCCGTTGGCCTTGGTGTCAGATTGGCTTTTATAACCGATCACCGTTAAAACCGTGATGTAGAGGAACAAGAGGGTGGCTATGAACTCAGCGATGGCGGCTCTGTACAAGGACCATTGGGTGAGTTCGTCGGGGTCAACAAGGGGTGCTGGAGGGGGGTCTTGGTAGTCCTTGGCCCCGTCATGTTCATGAGCACGGCCACCAACCTCAATATCCTTGGCCATTTGCTGCACCTGCCTAGATGATCTCTTTTGCTAAATACTACTACTAGTTAAGCTGCGAAAAACTGGATTGTTGGAGGAGCTAGAATTTTGTAGCTATATCGCAAGACACGACTTGGGATGACTGATGACAAGAATCCGGGAGATGGCAGGGGTATTTATGGGGACTCAGATCAGTCGTCGGGTCATTAATTAAGCTAAAAGCTTTTGCCGCCCCATCGCACACGATTTCTTTTTTTTTTTTTTTCCTTCTTTTTTTTGAATTTTTTTGCTGCTTTGGGCTACTGCGTGATTACTGGGACCCACCTCTGACCACTAAGCATTGAGTTTGTTTGAATATTATTAATTTTTTTTTAAGAATTCACCTGTAAAGAGCAATTAAAATTTTCGATAGATACAAATATAAAAATTCATAAAATTAAGAAAGTGGATCATCTGTTAGTCTCTTTCTATCATTTAATTTATACATCACTTAACATAGAATTTTTATTTTTTTAAATATTATTTTACTTGCATCATATTTATAATCTTTAATTAACTCTTTTCCTTTCTAACAATATTTTTACTTTATATGCATCACATTACAAATAGTGCTATAATAATTATTTTAAATAATAAATC
Organism: Gardenia jasminoides; assembly: GCA_013103745.1. Taxonomy (NCBI): domain Eukaryota; kingdom Viridiplantae; phylum Streptophyta; class Magnoliopsida; order Gentianales; family Rubiaceae; genus Gardenia; species Gardenia jasminoides. The sequence continues at coordinate 8,545,885 of CM023103.1, forward strand.
AGATAATCTCCTAGTCTAAACACACTCAATACTATTCAGTGTTAGTTGACCATATCAATCACTATTCCGTGCTATTTAACCATAGTAATTAATAATTCTATAGGTACCTCAATGCACCATCTAGTTCAGAGATGGTTTACTTACCTTCAGAGGTGTCGATCACAACCCATTTGTATTGACTCACCCAAATCCACCCATTAATAATTTACCAAAACCCACCCATTAATTGTAAATGGGTATAAATGAGTACCCATTTATACCCATTTAATCGATGGGTAGTGGATTGATTTGACTTACTCATTTAAAAATAAATATACATTTTATTCAAAATTTTAGTTAGTATTAAGGAGATAAATTTGAATTTCTTACCAATGTAATAACAATAAAATGCCATTGTTCATTGTTAAACACTATGCGAAAATTTTCTGAAAAATAAATGATATTTCAAACGAGTCATAAATAGATAAGTGGGTATACCCATACCCATTTAAATAAATGGACATTTATTTAAATGAGTACAAATGGATCGATTCAATTATACTCATTATCCAATTATAACTTACCTAAATATACCAAAATCATCCATTTTGACACCTATACTTACCTCTGAGTCTTCAATGACTCCATTAAGTTTGCTCCTTTCCCTCACAGTATATGAGTGGATATACGTGTAGTATACTTCTGACCAAAAGGAAAAAAGAAAAAATGTTGCAATTGATAATCCAAACAGACCTATTAATTTAAATTTTAGATAAATGAGATTAGCCGTGGGACATTTGTAAATGAGTAATAGTTGAGTTTGCTTTTGTGTTTTTAAATGCTATTATTTTAATGTCCAGGTTATTGTATCAATGCAAATATTGTACAGTGCAACTTAAACTTGCAATTGCAGAAACCAGGAATGCTATTTTACTAATCCACTAGTCCTAGTATTCTGTACTGGTATTTCAAGTCAGACAGTGATCATCAGATGGTGGTGTCTTCCCTTTGTTCTGGTCCACGCAGAAGGTTTTATGATGGATTTGCTCATGGTGCTACCAGTTTGTCGATTGCCCCATATGGCTGAAAACCATTACAGTGAAACTATTCCTCAGTTAAATTAAAATACTTCACTGTGAGCCTTTTTGGACGAATTTCTGGATGATGGTGGGCTTGAAATGACCATTAAAAAAGCCCACATATCAAATCAGATGACAGTGGCGAACAACACTACGAACCGACCATCATCATCACGGGCCATCCATTTTAGAAATTAAAGGCACCCCCACCGTCCCATTCCAAGCAAATTCCACATTTTTATTGATCCCTCAGCCATTCACATCTTGCCACATCAGCCTTGCCGCCATGGACTCTATTTATTCATAACGTACCAATCATTCTGATAAACAGACCTTGCCTCAAGTTTGGTCACTACTTATCCGATGAATAAAATATGTCTTGGAGAAAAAAAAATTGTGGAGAGTTCCTGGTCAGTGTTGCGCCAGATGTCCACCAGAATTAGAGCTTTTGGAATAAAAAACAAAACTTGGTTGGTGCTGTGGACAATATCAATTGGTCGGTTGCCCAATCTGCAGCCCTCCGTCAATTCAACCCTCGTCTCGTGTATATATTAATTGGTTGGTGTTGTGGACAATAGTATATTTTGTTCGTTTGTGGTAGCTTTTTCAGATTGTAGAATTTACGTCGCAGCCTCAAATTATTTTTCCCCCTTTCGATTTTCTTTTAGGTTGAAAGAATTAAATGTAATCAGGTACCACCCATTGGCATTGCATGAATGAAATCTTTGTCGACTCTTCTAGTTTTCTATATGAATACGGTGTCCAGTTGTTTTCTGCATAAACGAAGGGAGCATCAACATACTAATACCACTGAGCATTTTCCACTTGGGAACGTTAAAAAAAAAAAAACTAAGCATCTTCCATTTGGGAACGCTCAAAAAAAAAAAAATTAAAGCAATGGCCTGTTATGCTTGTATCCGTGTCTCTCACACACACACAGTCAAAAAAATATAGGATCCATTTGAATGGTGCGTATTTTTGATTTTTTATAAAATTTTACTATAATTTACTGTTTGTAGAAAAACTTTTGTGTATTTGAAGGTTTGGAGAAAATGAAAAACTTTAATTTTCTTTTTCTCACATTCTTTTCCTTTCTTTCTCTCTTCTTCCTTGCTGCACCACTACTACTCTTCCTCCTCCCTCTCTTCCTATTGTTGCCACTTGCCCTTGCCTACCGCTACCTCACTTGCCCCCTCCTCCTCTCACTCTCTCTCTCCCCTCATTTCTCTTTCTCTAACTCCTCTCTCCCTCCCTACTCCTCTATTTTCTTTGTTCCTCTTCCTTCATCACTTTTCCTTCTTCTCTCCTCTTGAGGGAGGGAGATGGACGAGGTAAGGGAACAAGAAGAGGCAGTGGGAGAAAGGAGGAGAAAAAATGAAAGAAAATAAGAGGAGAGAAGAAGGATAAGGAAAGAGGGAGAAAGGGGAGGGGAAAGAGAGGAGGGCAGTAGCAACTATGGGAGGTGAGAAAGTTGTGGCAGAAGAGAGAAATGATTGTATGTTTTTGGATGTGTATTTTAAATTTTTTGTAATAATTATAAAAGTTACCGTAGATAAAGTTATTAAGAAACTTGTATAATAAAAGCATTCAAAAAAAATGGAGTGCCAAACACAGCCGTAGGTAAGGTCAAGAAGGAATTGTGAGCTACGCGGACACTCACTTCTTTTCCACATTTGGCCGCAAAGTGTCAATGCTAATATGAGTTACAAAAGTGGGATGACTTGATTAGCTTTTTTGATTAGAATTTGTGTCGATGATGTAAGCAAAATTTTTTGTTTGGATTGCTTATATTTAGCTAAAAAATTTTGCTTACATCATCGACACAAATTCCAATCACCTTTTTGTCTCAGATACATCACATCAAAAAAAGTGCTACAGTATTCTTTTCAAAAAATTATCCCAAAAAATCTACTATCCAAACTTACCATGGTCCATGGATTCAGCAAATATATATTTACCCCATGACTCGAGTTCAACAAATATTTCACTACAAAAATCAGCAATTACTTGGAATGTCACACTGTGTCTCATGGTCCCTTGTATAGCTACAGCTGACACAAGTGGATCGGCCTAAAGTTAAATGAAGATGTCCATTATTTGGGGCGAAACTTCGACTCACTTTAAATCGCGCTTGATACATATACCTAAACTCACATGAAGCTTGGGCGCAGCCTAGAACTTAGACGGGCCAGATCGGGTTGGCCCGCCCTATATTAGTAATACTCTATTAGCTCTTCTTTTATCGATAAAACTGGAACAGATATCCTCCAAAGTCCATGGGTATAAGCCCCGGATTCAGGGTGGTATTGTCGACACAGGCCGCTCGTTCGTCATATAAGAATAATCAATGATATGAAAAGATAAGTGCCTCTTTAGTTTGTCAATTTTATTTCAGTATTTGGTATGTTTAATTTAAGTAGAAAAGCCCTCTACTCCTGAATGCTCATTTTATTATTATTCTTATCATTTTTTTAGAATCTCATTTCTTAAAAAAATTTAGGGAAACCTCTTTCTACCATCGTCCTAGAATTCCTAAATAGTAGGATGTCAAATTTGTTTTTATAAATCTTTATATTGCATCACCATATCTTAGGCTATTTGCAAGTGCAATTAACATTTGAATGTAATTTTTTTTAATAATTAAATTTTATTGTATTTAAAGTAAATTTTTTCTTTTGTTTTAGAAAACAAATGTAGTATTAAGATGCTTTATTCTTTGACTTTTTAAAGAATTGTGCAGGAAATTTTTTTAAATCTCATATCAAAAAATTGAAAATAGAATAAAAGTAAATTATATTTGTTTGACATCATATAGTTTATATTTTATGGTTTTAGTAATAGGAATATCATGTCTTAAGAGACTTTATTGTTTGACTTTTGAACAATTGCGCAAGAAACTTTTTTTTTTTTTTTTGTGAATCTCATATCAAATTTTGAAAATTGATTAAAAATAAATCATAATTGTTTGACGTCATAAAACTTATATTTTACATTTCTAATTATAATGCTAGTAAATGAAAAAATTGAACTTAAAAATCCATATTGTAAAATGAATCAAGTATTGCAATTGGAAAATTTTGATAGCAATCCTGAATTATTTTTCAAGTAGAAATATCAAAATTTTGCATAAATGGACAAATACTATTGCAGAACAAATAAAGCAAAAAGTGACAAGACATATTACGTCCTAGAAACTAATCACAGTTAGTTATGTCAAATTTATATCTAGCATATTTCGCCTGACACATAAAATATTGATTATACCAAACGTTAAAAACTAAATGAACATTCTACCCTGAGATACTACCAAACATTGGAACAATAATTGTTTTCCTAGACATTTTGGGTGAAAATGTATTCTGGGCAAAATGGGCTCTCCATTTTGGGCATCTGCGCGTACTAAGATCAGGCTCATGTACTTCTTAACCATTCCAATAACAATACTCAAAACTGGAATCTGTACACAACAGTTCATTGCCATAACATCGGCAGAAAGCATCATCATCCTCCGAGACCTCAGATAGTCAGATTCTTCTTCTGGTATGGTCTCTAGCCCAGGACCTCCTGCATAATCCCCTCTTTGCAGACTGGGCTCAGTAATTTGCTTCAAATCCTTCCTCAAAAAAAAAATTTTTTTTTTTTTTTTTTTAAATGCACTTCTTCGAATGCAGGTTTGAATCTGGAGAAAGACTACGCGTCTTTGGGGGAGGACAAAAACTGTCGGCAGATGGCAAACTGGAGAGATCTAATACTACTTCTGTATTCTAGATATACACTAAGCAGTACCAGTTGGGAAGTAAATAAACGCACAACATGTGAAAAATATGGAAGTTGTAAAACAACTGTCGAAATTTGCATTATGGTGTTGTCAGAATTAATTAGAAATCATAGTAGCCGTGCATCTGCTTCGATTATTATTCATCTCCGCTCTTGGAGTTGGAGTTGGAGTCCAGCATTTTAATCAGATACTTTTGTTTTTCAATTTTATTACTACTTGCAATTAGGTGCTAGTGCGAGTGCACAGGGCACATTATCGTAATCAATATGCTCGGAGGGTGCGGTGCTCGGAACCAATCGACATGAGATTAGACCTATTATAGAATTTCTTGACTCCAAACTCTGGAAACAGGTGTAAAACTTGAAACTTTTTCCGAACCTCCTCAGTCCTCACACATATAACAGAGATGTAGCGCGGGAAGCCTACCTACTTGGTGCGAAAGTACGTAGTTTAGACTTTAGACTCACAGACCTGCAGAATTAAGCTTGGTTGGACAAATCTCTGTTCAATCAGTGGTTGATTATGGTTTCTTGAAAGACTGCGGAAACTGAAGGGAAAGATGAAAAAGAATTGTCAACGAGATTAGGGATACCATCAATTCACAAAATTTACTAAATAGCAGATTTAAAGGTCACAAACAGGGGAGATCAACTCCCATAACATAATCATTCTCAAGCCAACCTCAATTCCTACTTCAAGAAAGTGCAGCATTAAACAAACCAAAGAAGAAGAAAAAGAAAAAAGAAAAATCAAATGAAGGCTCCTCTGATCTGATGAACTCCTATCCTTGCAGAAGTATCCTTTGCTGTGTATGCTCGGGCGTAGACAGCAGACACGATTTACGGAATGGAGATGTTTTGGCATGGTTTTGCTTCAGGAAGTTGAGATATAGCTGAAAACCTAATCTCTGAATTGCGACATCTTTGACCTCTTACAAGATTAATGATATAAGATTTCACTTGTCTTCCGACAGCTTGAGGTATGGATGTTGGTGATTGCGTGATTGCAAGCGCTGTGCCCCTCCTCATTGATCTCTTCAAGGATGGTCTCCAACTGAGGTGAGTTGGAAGGCTTAGGCTTATGTGGGTCTATAACAAGAGGTGGAGCAACTTCTGTCCATCTCTTGGTACCCACGCTAATGCCCATCTTTTTGGCCATTTGAATTTCGATTTCTGGTTTCCTCCCCTAATCCCAGAACCTTACGAGAGAGAGAGAGAGAGAGAGTCAGAGAGTTGCAGAGGAAGAATTGTTAGTCGTGGTGGTAGTAAATAGTAATACTAGCGAGTAGCGATAGTTATGGCGGCAAATGATTCTAGAATCAAGCCTGCAGAGGTTTGGTTGAGTTCTTGGGGAGGATCCGATTGGCTTGAACTTTGAACTTTGAAGTGGACGCAGATGCCGACTTGCCGGCTGCTGCTGCTGCTGCTGCTATATAATAGGAGGATTGGCTTTGACTACTGCGCGCTGCACGTGAACAATGTGATGGCAGATCCCATACCCATATTTTAATGTTAAGAAAGGTTGCCCTTCACTCTCTGGACCAGCAATTGTTTGGTTAGGAAGTTTCCAACGCGACGCGTTGGCTGAAACTGGGCCCGGCCCCGTTTGGATTGAGGAAATGGGAAGGAAATGAGAGGAATTTAGATGGATTTAGTTTTTCTATTTTGATTGATTTTTAAGTGAGAAAAGATGGGGAGGAAAAAGGCAGAAAAAATGATCTTACAATTTTATTGAGAATCCATGAATAAAAAGAGATGAATAAAATTCAACATTACACTTTAAATTCTATTAACGGACCATTTTTTGTTTCCTTCCTTCCTTCCCCAGTCATATCCTTTCCCTTTCGGACCCTTCTTTTCCTTTCCTTGCAAGACATTACACAAATGGTTTTTGCCTTTCTGTTCTCTTAAGGTGCTTGTCCCCTTCCATTTTCAACAGCAGCCCTGGAATAGGCGAAGGCAACACGAAGCTGATTATTCCGCGAATATACACTACTTCTTGATGACCATCAGTTGTGCACTTGTGCTTTAAAGTTTGTGTGTCTGATAAAAGACAAATCACCTGACAGACGGAACCGGCTGCTGTTCCCATCTTGCCGGTGTCATCAACAATCGTTTTTGCAACACAATGGAATATTACATCATCGAATTTAAGCTTAAGCCCAAAAGGAGAGAGACTTGAACCCCCCCCTAAAATGGCAAACACTTGGAACCCAGAACGGGAATAGGGGGGACGGGGTCGCTCAGTAACTTGCTGTTAAAGTACTACTAGAGAGCCCAAAAACCAAAAACCCAAAAAAAAACTAAAAAAGAAAAAAATTGTACAAGTGTACCAATCACACTCCCTCCCTCTTAAACAAAGAAAAAAGAGAGACAGAGAGCACCCTTCGATATGCCTACTACTTTTTTTTCAACATACCTACTTTAATTAATATGCCTTCACCTATTACCTTTTTTTTTTTTTTTTTTTAAAGGCCCAAAAAAGAAATGCCTGCATGCAACAGAAAAACTACAGCTATTTGCCTCTTGGCTCAGTACCACTGGCCAGCCCATTTACCAAACTCGTCAAATCAAAATAGCCCACCAAAACAAATTATCTCCTGTCTGGAAGTAGGCAGACCTATAAAGTATGCGCATTGTCTGCTCTCCATTTTGACAGACGCCATGGAGCGGCAAACCTAAGTTAGAAACGTGGTTGAGGGAAGCAATTGAGTCATAACAATACCATAGGGATCAAGCTCGGAGCACTTGATTGTTATCTAACTTAATAGAGATGTCATTTCGGGATATGCCCGGGACGTTTAAAGCAAGACAAAACGCATCCTGCCCTAGAAAGAAACTATAATCTAAAAGCTGAACATACCCAATCAAAGCATGCTCAATAAAATGACATCCAAGGGTTTCATACTACAAACTGACGCAAGAGAAAAGGGAAACAGAGGAGGTATAATTCAAAGAGTGTCAACTTCATTAGCACACTACAGAGGCTTGAAACAATGGAACTAAAATTGCAGGATACCTCGAGTAAGCTTCAGTTGATCCAACAATATGCATCAGCAAATATCAGACCAACAATAACTACTAAACCCACTAAAGACGGGACATTGACACCTTTTCTAATGATGAAAGGTTTGCGGGAACCACATGCATTAATATTTAATAGATTAAAATACAAGAGAGCAGCAGTGTGTTTCTCTGTATCTAAATACTTGGACACATTTCTTGTGCAACTATCAGATCACACCTGTAATTAAATTCAGCATCGCTAATGATTCAAAACAGTTTATCCCCAAAAATGTCAATTAACCCTGTCGATGAGAAAGCCCCCTGAAAAACATAGACAGCAGCATCTTGACACAATGATGTGAACCTAGAAAACAAAAAGTAATCCAAGCAATCGCAATGCAAAACTTCAGCAACAAAGCCATAGCAGCGAAAGCAGATATTCAAGCAACCCGAATGCAAAGGGGAAAAAAAAAAACATTACCAGAAACTCCAGCATGTCGCTATCCAAATTGTTCTATTCTACTCAATCCAATTTCAGCATTTACGTCATATATATTCTTCCCCAACACTCCTTAGAAAGTATATCATGTCACAAAATCATCATTCGATCTAAACATCATATATGAAGTAAAGTATAGTCGGTTGATATAGAACTAAAGTTCTAACAAGTAGAAACAATTATCCGTAATGATAACAATTGCCGAAAGTTCCAAAACTTAATTATGAAAAATTAACAAACTCTCCGATATGTGAGAGTTTCCCATTATCCAAAAAGAAAGGTAAAGGAAAAAAAAAGAGGCAAAAAAAAAAAAAGAAGAAGCAAAAGCAGGCACAAAACTCCATAATAAAGAGAGAAAGGAACAGTTATATCTGTTACTAGTACTAATTATGACTCTTAATCCTGCGGGATATCAACATCGCCGTCGGAAATCTCCTGCTGCAGATCCTTTGGGTCTTTCCCATCGACCGTGCAGCCGACGGATACACACGTCCCAAGAATCTCCTTAACAGTTCCACTCAAATCCTTCGCCATCGACCTAGGCCTCATTACCTTGGCGATCTCGATGACGTCATCCAGGGAGATGTTGCCACTGTGCTTGATATTCTTGGTCTTCTTGCGGTCGCGCTCGGGCTCTTTCAGGGCCTTGATGACCAGTGCGGCGGCAGAGGGGACTACCGACACCTTCGCCTGCCGGTTCTGGACGGTGAGCTTAACGGTGACGCGGAGGCCCTTCCAGTCCTTGGCGGTTTCTTTGGCGATGTCTTCACCAATTTTCTTTGGGGAGAGACCGAGTGGGCCGATTTTGGGAGCGAGGGAACTCGCTGCTCCGACTTCGCCGCCAGTGACCCTGACGAACACTTCCACCACCTGGGTCGGGTCAAACTTCGGCGGCATCTCGGATCCGACGGCGGAAGCTGCTGCTGCTGATGTTGCTGCTTAGGGGAGAAAGAGCTGAAGAGACAGAGAGACGACAATGGGGACGGGGGAGGGGGGTGACGGAGGTTGTGGTTTTAGCGTTTAGGGTTAAAAGATATATCGAGGTGTAGGGTTTTTGCGGGTGGGCAGGAAATGACTATTCTATCCTGGGTCACTTCTTCGGCCTCTTTGTTTTCCCTTGTTAATTGTCTTTTGGGCTTTTAGCTGCATTGCGTTACAGGGTGATAGGAGTTTTTGGTGTTTTAATCAATTGGGCTCTGATGCTTCTGCCTTAGAACACCTTTTACAGACCTTTACTCTTGGGCCTGTTTAATATCCCAACAGAGTGAGGATGCAACGGGTAGGGTAATAATAACCGCAGGTCCGTAGGTGCCTGACCTAATGGTTAATCCGATAAGATAACACAATAACTATGGATAATTTGTTAGGATTTAGTATTAACGAATGGTTACTAACGAATAACCCCTAGGGTTTGGCAAGAGAGTTCTAAAACTTGATACCTTATGTGTTTATGCGTTTCATGTAGGCTTTATGGCTCTATCGAAGTTTAAATTTCAATGTAGCGTGTTGATTTAAAATCACATATGTATTAGTTTTATTTTGAGAATAATTAAATCCATTTTTTCTGAACTATTTAAATTAGCGCATAGACGATATCTGATAGGTTATTTGAACCAAAGAGCTAGAGGGTTGGTAATGGGAATTAAAATTCATAAAGTTATTCGATGGGATTTGTTAAAAGATTTAGTCATGCAGAATTTGATAAGAGGGATTTTTGAGAGTACCGGATCGTTAATTAGCGCACTTCTGTCAAGACATCTCAAGCTTGCTTGTTCCTTTCTTTCTCCCTCTTTGAAATTTGTTATGTGTGAAAGCACAATTCGCACCTCTTCTTAAAACAGGTACAGATGACTTTGATAGAAAGATTAAATAGAACCAAACTAAAAGTACAAGTGGAAGGTTTACGAATTAAGGTAACTTTTACATTTAAACTTAAAACAGCAGAATGAGATGCTTTAGGAGGGGAATTGTGTGTCTGGTGTTTTTGGAAACTGCGCCTAGGTACAGGGTTGTCACGTATTGCCCTGTGTAGCTCAACACAAACAAATATAGAAATTACGGAAGCTCACCAGGATTTGACACTTTTATGAGTTGATTTCTGTCTGGGGTTTTCATTCCATTGCGAACATAATTAAAGCAAACGCCTTCTGTAGCTCAGCCCGTCACCTACCCTCATTAGCAGCCGTTCACACCTCAACAAAAACTGCGTGTGACCTCTTTTTTATTTATTTTTTGGTTTCAAAATCGAGAATTTAAAGAATCAAAGAGTAGAGGACAGAGGATGGATGAGTGAAAATAACATAAATTGAAGAAAAAGTAAATCATGGATACACTGCTAATCACTCTAATCTCATGAAGAACAAAAATAAATAAAAAAGGTAACGGTCTATGTAACGGGCAGTCAGGCACCCGTTAAAATATATTTTAGGTGTCATAATTTTAAAAATGTAAGATTAATTAATAAAAGTGAATAAATATAAGAGATGGCGAGTAAGATTAAATAGGAAATGCATGTAAGTGTAAGGAAGGGTAATAATTGTTAGTTGTGTGTGTGTGTATATATATATATATATATATATATAGTAAATTAGGTGAATTTTAAATATATTAATGCGTGCCCTATTAGAAAAACCCAAAAGTAAAACGTGCATGTACTGCCAACCACGCTAATCTCATGAAGAACTTTTATAAATGGATCATGTATAAGCCATATCCATAAGCATCCAAACCATGTACATCCAGTCAATAAATGGATCTAATTGAATTGGAACAATCTTATCCGCCAACCATTTAATATGAACCATGAATGATCCATTAATCCATTTACTTCACACCTAAAACAAATTTAGCTGCGTTTGGCTGCCCCAATTTCCAGAAATTATTGACCGCTTTGACTTTAATACACGCACACGCACACGCACATGCATTACATAGTACACACACTAACGATTATTGGTACCTCAATCATTGGCGGCCAGTTTAACGAATTACTACTTCTGCATCATCTTATCCTCTACTAGTTTCATGCTGGCTGCCCATGCAGAAAAGCGTGCCAAAGAGGGTGCGCGAAAAGAGAATTTCCACACAAAGAGCAGCTCACGCAACCGTAACTTCTTCTTTAACTTAAAAACGGGGCCTTTATTCCCTTCCGGTTCAAAGAACCTCTATACTGTACTCCCAATGTTGAGACTCTTGAGGAATGCGTAAGGTGGAAAAGCACACGGATTATCTTTCACACCAGTTATATACATGTGATCTTATTACTAACCAGTAAGTACTAGTATTCTTCAGGATGTTTAGTTTTTGTCAACGAATATATATAATTGTTTCAGAGTGGTACTAGGAAACAAGCATCGGCGAGGCGGGCATGCGTCATCAGAAACGTCTCTGATAGAATTAACAACTGCGAGCGAGTGGGTTTTTCACAGTGGTATAATAGTCTCAGTCAAAACAGCAGATGCCCAACTTAATTAATTGGTTTGTCCTCAACAATCAATAATAGAAGGCCATTATCATTTGATAAACACAAGTATTACTGTTTTAAGCTTAGTTATGGACATATATGTCTATCACTAGTGGGATGATGCTTCCCACAAGCCATGGAATCTGAGATACTGTCCCCCAAATGAAAGCTTTTTCGAGACCTGCAGCAGCCTATCCTTCCAAGCTACACCACTACTTTCCAGCATTCCCTGCTCTCGCTTTAGATTTATATTCATTGAAAAGGTTCGTCCTCCAGACAAAAACCTACCAATTTCTTTGAAAAATGGTTGTTGAAAATTAACCAATTAGATTTCTCATTTCAATAATAGAGTTGAAATTCCTCTTCTTCTTCTTCTTCTTCTTTTTTTTTTCTCTTTTTTTTTTTTTTTGACATTTTCAAAGGGCTCAATTTTCATCATCACATTTCTGTTCTGTGTCCTCCAAATAAAATAATACGCACGGTCCAACATGATGTGCGTACAGAAGGTCTACTGTCAGAGGTACGATCATCTAAATATTAATGCTAATACTTTATCTACGCATATTTATTTACTCTAAAAGGTGGCAGTAAATTGAGACGCAGTGGCTATATTCAATTCACACGAAGAAAGCATTTCTAATGCATGTAAAAGGTAAACCTTCCGTGTGGAAATTGTTATGGTGGAAAGGTGTGATCCTCACGACCCGCGGGCGCATAAGAAATTCTGGCGCTGGGAACCATGGGCTGCCCACCCCAAATTCAATTGAAAAATCCTCCTCCTCCTCGTGTCGCCTAACTCGTTGGTTTTCATGTCTTGGACGGATCGGAGCCGCTCATCCGCATGAAATTCGGGACAACGTACGGTTTTCAGACCCTTGACATTGAATTGGAAGACAAGAACAAGGGTAGGGCGTGTTGTTCTTCAACTACATCCAGAAGTTTCCGAATGGCGACAGATTTCGTGAAGCCGCGATGGAAAATTTTTCGTACATGACGACGTGTCCGATAAGAACATCTCAATCCAGACCACAGCAAGGATGGACATGGACTGGATCACTGTGTCTAGGCCCACCCTCCCTCTTTAGACTTGGAGTTATTGCTTGACACAAGAGCTTATTGGTCCACGTATCCAATATCATTCTACTGGATAAACCGTCACACCCTGCTATCAAGTCTTAGATGTTTGCCTGACGCTCTAAAGTCCAACACTTAGTATTCATTTTTCATTTACTTGGAATTTGTATTTTTTTTAAAAAAATAAAATACCAAATGAATTCATTTTCAAAGGTCACCAAGAGCTGCAAGAATTACATCCTTGGTTCTGATCAACCCGAAACTAATTTTGTTTGATTATTTTATCGAGTTTGAAGTGCTGCTAAAGTTTCGATTGTTTTACCTATCTAATTGAAACTCAAAAAGTAAATCTATCTCCAGAAATGTGTACATGCAGTATGTGAATGTATGTGTTCACATGGTGAATCAAATAAAATATACATGGGAGTAGGAGTACCTTACACCCATTAGGAAAAAAAAAATTCTCAAAATAAAGAAATAAATAAAACCATCCCCTAACGTGCCAACGCAGCATCTAATTCAGTGACTACAGATTATAATCCCCAGTGTCCATAATTGATGCTGTGATTACGCTTTCCTAATACAATGTTAGAAAGAAAGCACAGCAATTGACAACAATCTAATAAATTTATTGCTTTCTCTAAACAAATTACAAGGACCCAACACACGTTGACGTGTCGCTCATAATTTGACGGAGGGGATCTAATAGGTGCTGAGGCTAAACCACGACGCCGACCGTCACACATTTCCTCTTTTGCGCCCCCTCTGACACTCGAATGAAATAGCAGCTGAAATTCTGAAAGGAAAGGATCGGCCTTTAATTGGAATGTCCGAGAGCTGCCTCACGGGATATTTCTTGAGGACGGTCTTATCCAATGCTGTCACCCTTTTTTTTTTTTTTTTTGTTAATGAGAGTGTTAAGCTGTAGCAGCAGACTATGGTAACATTTAATATTTGGTAATAGAGAGTGAAATTGAAGCAGAGCTTATCCATTACTGACACGACGCTCTATATATATGAAGTTACGAACCCGTGCCTCACGCTACCAAATCAGCGACCCGCCCCCTGCCTCTCCCTTCTTCTCTACCACTGCTACTCAACTCACTAGAAGCCACAGAGAGAGAGAGAGAGAGACACCTAACTCCTCTGATATATTTCCACACAGTCCAAACCAACCAGTCTTCCCAAGTCTTGACTGCATACGCGCATATAGTTGTTTGTGATGATGATGGCTTCTGCTGCTGCCAGGAAGAGCTTTCTGAATTATTTTGGCGGGGGAGCTGGAGGAGCAAAAAGAGTTGATGATGGTGATCCCGAAGCTGAATTGGATTTTGATGAATCCGATGTCTGGGATTCCAATACGGATGCTGCTGGAAACGTCCCCGCGTCTGATCAGGCTAACAAGAAATCCATTCTGACGAACAAAAACAACAACAATTCACGTCCTTGGAAAAAGCCAACGAGAAAGAGCAGCGGCGGTGGCGGCAGCTTTAGTCACGCTGCCAATCACAGGTCAATTGCTGCTGCTGCTGCCGCGACATCATTGCCGGTCAACGTACCGGACTGGTCCAGAATACTGGGAGATGAGTACAAAAGCCGCGGCAACAACGGGAGGGAGTTGGAGGACGACGTGGATTATGAGGACGACGAGGATGACTATGGTAGGTTACCTCCCCATGAGTATCTGGCGGCGAGGACGAGATCGGGGTGGTCGTTTTCCGTTCAGGAAGGCATTGGGAGGACGCTCAAAGGGAGAGACCTGAGCAGGGTCAGAAACGCGGTCTGGAAACAGACTGGCTTCGAAGATTAGCATCCACGCACACCCCAACTTTTTGATTCTTATTATTATTGGAAGGAGTAGATAGTATATTTTTTATTTTTATTTTTATTTTTGGTTCACCATCATCTGCTACAGTTTGGCTTTCGGGACTGGCAGTATGTACTGCGTAGCGTAGCCTCAGATCCTCTAATTTTGGGTGGTTTTTTTCTGTTTGCCATTTCAGTCCAGAGGATCACCGCTAGGTGCGAGCGTGTTAAATTTCTGACTCGATGAGATTTGCCCCAAATCTCACTACTTATGTTAATTATTACTGCTACTGTTTTTCTTAGGAATCACTTGATACTAGCTGCCCAGTTCTAATGTTCTCTTTGCATCAACTTATGATCTAATGTGTAATATCGCTGCAGTTTCAGAAATTTCCATCCCGCCATCCCTTTTTTTTATTGTTTGTTTAAAGAAGATAGAGAGAGAGAGAGAGGAAAGAAAGAAAAAAAAAAAAAATCTCATGGAAGTTTTACACAATGCTACCGTGGGTATTAATCAAGGATGGGATGAATTTGTCCTTGCATGGCATGCAATCGGTAAGTTTGAAACTTGGAATAAATCCCAGTGATGATCATGTCCTGAATTGAAGTGATTCCGCGAGGCCAGGCCAGCAACTGTTTTTCTGCTAAGTGAAGTTAAGGAGTGGCATTCTTCTTCTTGGGATCAGATTGAATTGTGGTTTTGGCATATGGTTTGAGACATTGAAGTGATTGCAGGGAGGGATGGCTTGGTAGAAACGAATGCAGGTTTGTAGACTTTTAATGGATTGTTTGTTTCGGCCTTTCAGCGTTAGGTAAGAAAGCAACAGCCTATCCAAACGACTAAATTCTAAAACCACCCTTCAAGTAAAATTCATTATCATCTTTTTAACAATCGACGAATGTATAATGTGCCCCTCTTTTACTTCTTCTTTATTTTTCCTAATACTGGTCCTCCTTTTTTATCTTTCTAAATCTTGTCAATTTGGATCGGACTGGAAGTCTTTCTGTGGGCTTCATTTTTGCGAATGACGTTAATCTATTGACATTCACCTACACATTCATCCCCTATATAGGTTCAGGCCTTTACCATGGGCCGAAAATCAAACTCACATATCAATCACCAATTGTTAATCACATGTAACCAGAAAAGGAGAAGACTGCCAACTGATACCAGTGCAAAGTTCACCAATCTATTAAAGTACATGTAAACAGTTTTCAATTTATTTAAAAAAAAAAAAAAAAACTTTTCATAACATCTTAGTACTTCTTATCACGAGTGTTTACAAATTAAGCATGCTCGTGTTCTGTATTTATTGCTCTGAATTAAAAGATGCACAGAGTAATAAGAAACCGAGTTAGTTATCGCGTACAAATTGAATTTACGATTAGTATCCAAACTACTTGTACAACGTAAGCTCTCTACGTGCCGCGTACAGATTAAATGCATTGCCCACATCTTGCAAAACTACGATCTAATCTTCGTCTTTACTTGCGCACAAATAAATAAATAAATAAATTTGAGCACAAAATAAATTGATAGGAAATTGTAGAACTACCACTATATTTTGGATTAATTTTTTATGTACTGATAGTATAGTGATTTTTTATACTAGAAGCTACAGATATATATATGTTACATGTGCATGATTTAAAATTTAAAATTTAAAATTATGTGGCATGATCTAAATCTAGTAAAGTAAAAAAAAAAAAAATACATTAACACTGTATAACAAACTTACTCCTATAACTTTGCTATTTTTATGGCAAATTTCTTTGCTTGTTTTGGTCACCTAATATCCACTAGACAAATATATACCTTGTTAATTTATGACTAATTAATACTTGTGATTATCCCATTCGTTAATTTTCTGTGTATTCAATTATTTAAAGTGGAACAGTAGGATAATATAAAATGATGCCTGTCCATACACAAAGAGAGGAGTCAAATTTTCATGAAAAACGTTGGTCAGAAAATGTCATCAATTAGTTTTGCGGCCAATTAAGTTGTTTAGGTTAATTTCTGCAACCATGGATTTGGTTTAGTGGTTAGAGAAGGATTCTTTAGGGTTTTCTCTACTATCAAATTCATGATTCGAGTTCTATGTTTGATAGTTAGAAATGAGAAGGGTATAGAGAAGGATGAGAGAGTAAAAAAATTAAAAAAAAAAAAAACCTATTTTTTTTGGCAAATAATATGTTACAGATATATTAAAGTAACGTGTCATTTTATTTGACAAACCACGCGAAGAGACACCACCTGATCTCACTTAGTTTAATGCTACTGATGTAGCAGCGAGACAGTTGATTAGATGAGGCAGCCATTGGCACTTTAGTCTAATCCATCAAGGTTGATGTTTGCGTGCAAACTTGGATGGATGCTGCCCAGTGCCCGATGTCCTTAATTTGAAGCTTTTTTTGTATTGTACTAGGTGCTTGCTCTCCATTAACGTTAAGGTCTAAATCTGTTGCGTAATCCGTATTAACTTCAATGATCTAATTGATATATCCAAACTAGTTACGTGTTCAGTTCTGACCATGCATGGACGTTTGTCATAACAAACAACCTTCCACTCATGGTTCAAAGTCTCGGCCGAGTCGTCACCGGAACGGCCTAAACCGTTTCGAAACGGTTCCGAATCAACTCCGAGAAGTTTAACTCGTCGAGAAATCGGTGAGACTCGGCCAACTCGGACCGAGTCGTCCGAGATGATGTGAATCAACCGAGACTCCTGAGTCGTCTCAAGTCAACTTGGCGAGACACCCTCTAGAAATTTTGTTTACTAATTTTTTATTATTTTTATTTTATATTTTAAAAAATTATTTACAATTTTTGAAATAGTAAATGATTTAAAATATGCGCCTCGCCGAGACCGCGACTGATATGTTGAGTCCGATGTGGAATAGTACAAGCCGCGACCGCGACCACGACTGTGCCTTTGAACCATGCTTCCACTCTCCCACACCCGAAAATGAAAAGTAATCCACAAGACAAACTAATACAGCAGCACACAAACAATTTGCTGTCCTTCCTCTTTTCACGACAAACACATGTTTTTTTGTTTCTAAAGATGTAACACATGTTTTCCGAAGTTTTCTCCAGAAGAGTCTTGTTGTATATATATGTCGGGTTATTTATGGCACTTAGTCAAGCACTCCTCAGCGCCAATTGGTCTTCAAAATTGTTTCGCAGCACTTTTAACTGCCGAATTACTGCACTGAGTTATTCATATGACTCACTTTCGTTAACAATTGAAACAATTTCAGTTGAGTCATATGATGCGTGGGTTGGTTACGCAACTCACTCGCATTAACAATTGAACCAGTTTCGGTTGAACAATGTGATGCATAGGGGGAGTTGTTGATTAATTTCACGTAAGAATTTTTCTGTTCTGAAGGGTAAGTTTCTCATGAATTTTGTATGATATCAGTAAATTAAACATATCGTCAAAAGCTTACAGCAAGCCGACGGCACAACCCCAAAATGTTCTATTATTGTCATTTAAAACATACCGGAAAGATTTGACTATGCATTTGTTTGCCCCTACTTTTGAAAAATCCCTCCTAGCTTTAGGATTTTACTTTCTTGGTCAATCATTTTGTTTTTGTTTACTCATTTTGTCTTAACTTTTTGTGCGAAGGTTAATCATTTTACTTCGAGTTAATTATTTTATCATCCCTATGGTTTGACTATATTACCAGACAAGCCTTGTGGTTTAACCAATTTACAATCAAACCCCTTGAATGTTAAAATGTTTATCATATCCCCACTTATCAAAATAGTGCTTGCATCATCCAAATATATGTCTGAAAGCCCTAAAATACCTGTTTATAAATTTTGTTGATTACAATTTCCTCCCTTGAGATTTACTAAAATTACATTTACCTCTCCTGAGGTTTGTCCAAATGACAAAATGAACCCCATATTTTGCCCAAATTAGCCCAATGCTTCACATAGTCAATCATGTATTAGATAAACATTTTCAGTAGTTAGTTGCATCAAGTGCAACACAAATTTTGATGAAAATCTTAATATTCCTAATAATTACAAATATTTGTTCTTTTTTTCCGATCGCCTTTTGCTCCCTCTGAGTTATAGTTATTTTAACCAAAATTCTAGTTACACAACATCATAAAGAATACTATTTTGATCATCGATACAATTTTTATAATCACCACTATCATTTTTTTTATATTGAAAGCCTTTTTTTATGTCAATGTGCAAATAATTAAACTCTATTATTCAAAAAAAAAAGAATATAAAACATTTATTTCAAATGCGCCTATAAGGATTTAATTTCAGGGTTCTATACAAATACAACAATTGAAAAATCAAAAGTGAAAATCCAAATAAAACACTTATATAGAATTATGGAACAAAAAAATTTTATTTATGGATTAAAAAACCACATATTGTAGCTAAATTTTATTATCACACACCAAATTATGTATTTTATGAACTGGATAATTGCTATATGAGAAAAATGTGTTGGAGAATTTTGTAGTAGTAGAATAAGTCTTAGGCATAAAATTTTTCATTTTTTTTATTTTCAATTTTAGTAATGTAGTGTATGTGTGTGTGTGTATAATTTTTTTTTTTCAAATTTGGGTTTGATTTTATGCAGGATCATGATAGGAGATTTTATTATAAAGTTAGCTATTTGAAAGTTAAATTGCATAGGGTCCTTTTTATAATTTAGACAAATTTTTGGAAGAGGTAAATGCAATTTTTACGAAGAACGGTTGTGTCATCTCAACTCAATATTTACGTACGTTGGCTTTGAACGCCGTCACTTCTTAGGGGGTGATTCTAATTTGGCCAAACTTTAGGACTGGTCTAATAATTTGGTCAAATCTCAGGTAAGGTAAATGTAATTAACTCTTTTAGTTTAGATCACGGGCATGTCACTAGGAAGCGGAGGACAGCATTGACCCAATGACCCTTTACGTCAAAGGCGTGATCAGCAGGCCCCCAGTTTACCAACGCCTTCTCCGTTCAACTCCCTTTTACTGCTATAAATCCAAAAAATAAAATAAAAACAAAAGAAATGAGGTGTCGACTGGGATCATGGATCGTTGGCACATGTTTCAGTTTCGGGGCTGGCTCTGTTGGTAGCCGCTCCCCAAATATCCTAATCGCAACCCCGACTCCAACACCTCCTGCTGACTCTCTCCTACATCTCCATAGCCCAGTAGAGGCAATAGTGATAGGTAGATTTTGGGAGAGATGGGGCTGCCCTAATTTCGCATTTGTTATAAGATTATTAGTAGCAGTATAAAGAAGAGACATTTGGGGCCTAAATGGATATTGTTACAGGAAGAGAAACAAAAGTGGTAGCAATGGGGAGAAAGAGCAGCGGAATCTTGATAGCCTTCGTGGTGATTATGCTGATGGCCATCGTTGCCTACATCAGGATTTGGACTATCGACTATCGAATCTCTTCCGAGGAATCCCAGTTGCTAAGGTCACTATACTATACTCGTCTTCTCTACACTTGCTGCTTCCCTGTCGTCATTTCGCTTTTCACCTTTTCTTTCTTTCTGTCTCTTAGTCAGAGATGTATAGTTTGGTGAATAAATTAGCAAATGCGAACTTTTTTTTTGATCCCTTTGCTTGGATTCTTGAGAAAACATCAGAGGGAATTGCCTCTTCCGGAATTAAATTCTGCCTGATTAATTTCACATTGCTTGACTTGTACTCAAGTCGTAAAAATCCTTAGTTAATTTTGTTGCTAATAAATATTTAGAAGAGGGTAACCAGCCCCCCTTGTTTCTTTGGGGTTAACCAGCTTATTAATTTTTGTCTTTTTATTTTTTCTTATTTTCTTTAAAGAACAGGAGTTGTTGGTTCTCGTGCTTTGCTGTCATTTACTTGATCAAATTAGCCAAAGAAATGTGGGCTGCATATACATGTCGTTCCTAGTACCGTCCAGTAATACGTAACTGAAACCAAAAGAATATGACAAGAAAGATTTTAGACAAGCCTAAGCATGACCTCTTGCTATGTGGAAGCTTCAGTCTGTGATAAAAAGAGGAAAGGCAAATTCAGCTTACAGAAGTAAGAGACCTAAGAATGGTAAATAAACACTCAATAAGGCCAAATGTAGTTTATGTAGCAGAGTTTGGGGCTGAGGAGGCCTTGGTTTATCATTTAATATTGAGGCTTCAGGACGTATGTGTCTTGGGTTCATATCCCCTCCCCCCTCCCCACTTCTTAAATCCCACCCTTCCCTTGTGGGAAAAAGTTAAAAAAAAAAGTAGTTTATGTAGTTATGCTATCAAGTTCTATCCTCAGCTGATTATATTATCATTCCAGTACAATTCCTCTTCTGTAATTATATTTGTTTATTCTGGTCCTGTAATGTGTAATTATATCTGTTGACTGACCACTTGTAGGCAGCAGTTTGATCTTGCCCACAGAGAAGCCATGGATGAATCTGCAGAGTGGAGGCAGAGGTTTGACATGGAGGTCGAGAAGAGTAAAATGTGCATCAAGGAACTAGATCGAGTATGCTCTGTTTATGGAGTTTTTGCTTTACTGTCATATCTATGTCTTCATTTGAGTAACATGATCCATGATGAGTAGGTGATATTGGTTTGTGAAACTGTTATGTTGTTACTTGACACTGTAAAATTGCTCAACCTGGATATGAATATCATTTCTGTGAGCTTGCTTCAGTAACCACCAATACGCGTGTATCATGTAAAATACACTATAAAGCTACTTCAGGTCTTATTTGAAATGATCAGTAGCTAATTTTTTCCTTGGTCAGGTTATTGAGGCTTTATTGTCTATGAATTTGAGTTTCCCATGGTGCTTTCAGAGGGTTATTTATCTAAATATTATCTTTTTTATCAGAAGAAAAATTATTGGTTTTCATAGAGTTCAACAAATGAAGAAGTCAACTTCTTAGAAATCTGAGATATTCTACCAATTACTCAACCTAGGCTTCCCTGAAACTCAAGCTGGACTGAGCATGATAGTATAATGGAGATTAACGAAACCAAAATATTTCAGTCAGTTCTGTGCAATTAATTTTCTTTAGGTTCTTTTCACATTTTTTGTTTCAAAATCTTCCATTAGTGGAGAAAAGTAATTAATATGAACCAAAAAGCAAAAGGAATGGTCTCCCCTGTAGCAGCTAGAACAGTATAATTTGTCCAAATCTGCTTGGCATGGAAACGCATGAGAAGGAAAAATAGTACCTGATCTTGATGTTTCTGTGTGAAAGGCATTTTTGTGGTACTGAACTGTGAAGCTGTTAAGCACAATTGACTTACCATACACTTGTGACCTAGCAGCTTTCATTCGTTGGATTGTTCGTCAATGTGATTCAAGCCCCATCCAATTACTTTTGTGTAAAATTCTTTCGATTTCCTCCCTTGGCCATATGCTTCAAAACCCTAATCTGCTGTTGGTTGTTTTACCTCTGCATTAATCTAAGTGTTTGCTTCATAGATCAAGGAATCTCACCAGGTTGCAAGTGTGGCTGGTATCAACAAGAAATTGGAGTTTTTGGAGAAGGTGATTGCTTAGGGCTCTTATTTTAGGTTTTGTCTGAATTATTTCTTCCCTTGCTGGTTAAGGATCCTCAGGGAGGTCATGAAAACTAATCTAATGGAAGCCCCATGCAGGTGACTATTCTTTATGCAGTAAAACTGATACTAATTATTGAACATTTTTGAACTATTACAAGGAAAATATGGACCTTCTTGAACGAATAGAGATACTGAAACAAGAGCTTGAAGCGGAAAAGTTTAACTGCAGCATGCGACAGATTTAGGTGTTATTGGGTGCCAGGAGTTTTGGAGAATGTTATCTGAATATGATGCTGCTCAGATTTTGATGGCGTTCACAATTTTTCTTTCTTTGGAGAAGATGATTAATCACAAGAAGACCATAGGCCATGAGTGCATATGTCGTTGATACAGCATGACTTGCTTCACAGGAAGGGTAGACATTTACTGAATTTTCCTGCTTATGTGGTTCGATGGCGACTTTGTCCAACTTGTAATGGGCTCAATTTCTAATCATGACGTGTTCTGGAGATGTCTGGCTGCTAAAGAGGCTAACTTTCTATTCTTACCAGCGAAGGTATTGTGAGAGCTTTTCTGATTGCTCATTGTTGAAGTTACTCTAGATCTCTGTGAGCGTGTTGTAGAGATCTCCTGTAATTCACATTTTGGTAATATGATACACCTTCTTTACATGCCATCCTCGCGTAGCATTTGCTTTGGTATTCTGTTGTCTGTTTAGCTTTAGAATGGTTTAAGCCATCGAGACTCTAAAAGAAAATGAGAATTTATGGTCGTAACCTGTACGGAGGAAAATAGGTTTTTGGTTTAGTTGGAAAACTGAAATGGAGTTGAACACCATGTCAAAATGAGTAGTTATTATTGACATAGACTTATAGTTTGAGATGATTAATGCCACAATATGGAAGTAGATGTTTCATCTTTAATTTTCAGGCTAAGATCCAAGAGCTATCATTTGTTGGAATCCAAATCCAGAGGCTGATCAGATTGCAATTCAGTCAGGTGTTTTATTATGATCTGCTCCAAAGCTGCAGTTTTCTCAGCTTGCCTTGTTGAAGACATTGTGGAACTGTCACCCTCACCAACCTCTGTGTGAGAATTCATCTGACCAGTTGTAGGAGCTGAATTGATTGCTGCAGCACCGGAAGTAGATTTCTTTCTTTGAGGATTCTGGAATTTAAGAGGAAATAGTGTCAGAGTTACAGCCCACACTTGTAGCACCTCAATCGAGATAACTTGACGATACTTGGCGTTAACAAAGTACTTTGCAAATGAACGAGCAAATTCGTATTAATGTAAAGATGAGAAAATTGGTGGCACAAGAATAATCTTTTTGCATACAATTATGATCTAGGAATGGCCAGCCACGTACATAGCGTTTTTGTGCGACGAAATTCAGGCTTTATTTTCAAAAAAAAAAAAAAAAAGAAAAAAAAAAATTCAGGTCTTTGAGTGGGAAAAGAATAACGTATGGTTAACCATGCCTGCGAGCAAGAACGGGTTTTTTATTTTTCCAAGTATTCCCATCCTCCGATTGTTGGCAGCCCCCAAGTCCAATAAACTTCACTAAGCCTCGCCGTCAGCATTCATTGTTCATCATTCATCTCAAATAAATAAGGGAAAGATATAAACCTCAGTTAGATTGCCTCAAGCATACAGGGAAACTCTCAAAGTACTTTGTGTTGACAGGAATAGGGGTGAAATCGAGTCGAGTCAAGCTCGAGTATCTATATACTTGAGCTCGAACTCGATTCGAGGGACTCGAGCTCGAGCTCGAATTACTTATTAAAGCTCGAGCTCGACTCGTCGAGTTTGATAAGTTGATCAAGCTCGATGTTGAGCTCGATGAGCTGATCGAGCTTGAGATCGAGCTCGTGAGATTGAAATGAATTGAGGAAAGCAAATAAATATTTTCTTTTTTCCTTTATTCTTAATTTATTATTTGCACAATGAAATGACATTTTAACCTTTCTATAAAATTATTTCTAAGTTGGTAAAAATTGTTATATATTTAACTAATAAGCCTAAAAGGGTAAATTAATAAATATAATATATTAATTATTAAATTATTTTTTAATCGAGTCAAGCTACTCGATACTCATCGAGCTCGATATTTTTCTGCTCGAACTCGACTCGATTTCTTTTATCGAGTAGCTCAAACTCCACTCGAGCTCGACTTTGACCGAGCTCGAGTCAAGTAGCAAATCAAACTACTCGATTTGTCGAGTCAAGCTACTCGAATTTTTTTCACCCCTAGACGGGAAGCACATAGATATACCTTGATGAAGGTGGGAACACATAAAATAGAAAAAGCATAATAGGTGAAGCTCACAGCTGGTTGTTATACAAGTTCTAGGCTTTTAGCCGAACGCCAATGTTGGTGAATTATTTCAATTAATATAGTGGGTAGTTTTAGCGGGTAATAGTGTTCGAAGAAAGCACCTTGATTGGCCTTGTAATGTTCCATGCCTTCACATTAGATTCGCATATTGCCATGAATATTTTGCGTTAATAATTAACTTGTAATTAGCACATATGATATATTCTTTTTTAAAATAATCGGTAATTTCTACACTACTTTACTCCTACTTTAACCTATTTAAGAGGGGACCCAACTGGGTCAAAGGGGACCAACGGGGATTGAATCACTTTCTCTATTTAAGAAAGGACACAACTGGATCAAGGGGGACCAACTAGGGTCAGTAATTAATAATAATTAATTATTTTGCATTATGTTATTAGCATATATGATATATTCTTTTTTTAATTAATTGGTAATTTCTACACTACTTTTACTCCTATTCTAACCTATTTGAGAGAGGACCCAACTGGGTTAAAGGGGACCAACGGGGATTGAATCATTTTCTCTATTTAAGAGAGGACACAACTGGATGAAAAGAGACCAACAATGGTTGAATCACTATCAAACTAGACAAGTGCATTGTGCACCCGTTTGGATTTGAAATTGTCACATATTAGTGGCAAATGATGGGAGGTCAAGAGTTTCTTGACCTCCCACCCTACAGAGACACTTAAAGCCTTTGTGGTGGCCACTAGTCCAAGGGATTGTTGGTTAGATATATGATATATTTGTTTGGGGAGAGGGTGTCATCAATCATGTACCTAGATTGGATTCTTGACACTCAAATCACTCCCTCGCATGTGTATGTAAATGTGAGTGTGTGCATGTATATATATACATATATGTACAAAAAATCTGAATGTTTTTCAATTATATAGTTAGTTGGCCTTTTAACTTTCCAATTATTAAGTGCATACTTTTGCTTATCGACTTTGTAGAAGAGTATACTTTCTTCTTTTCTTTCTTTTTTTTTTTTTAGTCATTTGGAGGGCTTTAGGCCCATTACAAAGAGTATACTCTCTCCCCTTTTGACTATAGATAATTTTAGAAACTTCCCATGAGATTTATGATAGTATCATTTGGTATTCTTAAAGTTCCAAAAATATCACTTAATTCCCATATCAGTGAGATCGGCCATTGATCATTATTATAGCTTATAAATTGACAAAATTATCTTCACTGCTTTAACAATTTTTAGGCAAAATATTATGAAGAATAAAATTTTTAGGCAAAAAAATGTAAATATTGTATTATAATCAAACCAGTAGAAAATTCAATATAAGATAATACAAAAAGGTAGAATTGGGAGAAAAATATACATATATATATCCCATTAAATGATTATTATAAGAATATTTTAATGATCAAAAATGAGATTGTTACAAAAAGTATGGTCTTGGGAGGGGATAGTAATATTTTTGAAACTTTAAAAGTGTCAAGTGATATTAAACGTATATGTTGGAGGAGGCTTCTAAAATTATTTCTCACCAAACGGATGGAAAATATATCCTTAAACAAGTTTAATAAGAGGCAAAAGTATGCACTTAATAGTTGGAAGGTTAAAAGATTAGCATATGTGTGTGTCTGTGTATCACCTCCTTACACTGTTACTAATTTTCTGCGTATTTCAGAAAATCGGAGAAGAGAAGGTAGTAGAAGAAAACTTACAGAGATTCTTCGACGCTTCCTGGATTGGGTTACGGAGTCCACCATCTCCATCAACTCCTCAAACTGATCAGCCATCCAAAAGAATGTACAACGAATGATCAATGAAAGAAAGAAAAAGAAAGAGGCATGTTGTTACATGTATACACACATAGCCTTAATTTAATTTATCATCATCATCGCCTTGAATAAATACTTGATTTATGCTCTAACTTGGGAAGCCTAACGCTTTCTACTTTCATCAACAGATGAGTCATGTAGATACTGACAGTGTAAGCTAGGATTAACTCAAAAAACATGCATGCTCCCAGAGAAAAATATTAAAACATTTGATCAGAACCTGGTTAACAATTTTTTCAAATTTCACAAGACATGCATATTGCCTCGTCTCTACAGCACATTCTTCCTCAGACGTTTCCAAGCGCCTGTCCATTTCCTATCCTTGTGTTTTTTGCTTCGTCTGTTTTGCTTTTCTGGACTGTATTTCACAGCAACATCTTGGTTAAATCCATGCTACGTGTGTGTGTGTGTGTGTGTGTGTGTGTCTATAACTCTATATATGTAAATGTGTATATGTATGTGTGTGTCTATCTATCTATACATACACACACACACACACACAGAGGGAGGGGGGGGGGAGTGTCGAGTTTAGACGTAATAATCCAAAGTAGCTGCATTAATAGTTTAATACTTGTTGCCATGTCAAAAAAATTACAGTAATTTCATTTTACCAAGTGCAACACCCGGGAAGAGAACATACAAGTTAAAAAAGGTCAACATTACAAGTAGGGAGTAGTGGTAAGCCGTCGGGGTCGTCAGTATGACGTCCTTCGCCGGTTCACAAAACTTTCAACGGCACCGTCCACACTTCACGGTGGTAGAGGACAAAAAAGGCAAAACCGTTATGGTAATGACCATCTCTAATTGTCCATTCCTTCGTTTATTGTTCTCCAAATCGGATTCCAAAATCGAATTTCCACAAATGAAAGAGAACCTGTAAACTACTGGCCTTTTTTCACACAACCTTTGCTTCGCTTGGGCTGCTTTTACATGTCCGGTCTAATGTCTAGAAAGAATAAATAAGAAAAATAGAATTTTCTCGCCGCAGTAATGATTAACTTTTTATGTACTGGTAGTGATTTTCTTATACTAGTAGAGTAGAGTTGGATACATACCACATGTGCATAATTTGAATTTTATATTTAAGTTTAGGTTATGTAGCACAATCCATACCTGCTAGTGTAAAAAAAATTATTCACTAAATAGTATATGAAAAAGTTATCCAACAAGTAAACCGCATTGTTTAATTTATTACAAAATATTTTTGGATGATGCAACTTTCAGAAATATGCTCCTTCTTCTTCTTTCTTTTTTTTTGTTTTTAACCCCTTTTTTGGGGTTTCTTGCCATTTACCACTTTTCCTATTCAATTTTTTCATTCTTTTCTTTCCCTGATGCAATTCAAATTTATTTTTCAATTCATGCTCTGAACGTCGGTTGTTGATGCATGTACTAGTACTAGGACAAGGCAAAAAAAGGATAACTGTTTTTTGGGAGAGGTGCCCCTAATGACTTCTTAGTCGGTGGTACGTTGTGCTTACGCTAAGATCTACCTCAACGTGATGTCATCAAGGCCTCTGCCGAAGCAAAACCACTTGAAGTTGGTAATTTTGTTCTTAATTCACTGGCTTCGGGGAGAAAATGCATAGCATTGCTTAAACAAATGTAAAATGAAAAATGAAAAGCAAAAATTCAACAACTTACATCTCCCCTCTTCCCTTGACATAAGTACAAGGTACTTGAAGTACTCGTGACCTTATTTGGCAGTTGAGTTTTTTGTTAGGTTTGTATGCTGTTAGTTTTTTACCTGCTTTTGCTACAGGAACCTTAAAAAACTTCCAAAGTGTTAATGAAAATTTTTAGCAAGTTTGTATAAAACTTGTTTGTTTCCTACATTATTTGCAAGAATCCTCAAAAAACTCCGAAAGTTTTTAATATAACACCTCCAAAATACATAAAAAACTTCACTTCCAAAAAGGTTTTCTACAATTTCTACAATAACTTACAGTGGAGTTTTATACAAATTTCCAAAAAACTCAACTGCCAAACAAGGCTCGTGTTTGGGCTTGAACTCGTTGAGTAACTTTTTTTTTTTTTTTTCCAACCCGAGTAGTATTAGTTCAAGCTCAATTCAGCATGTTTGATTAATTACAATTTTTCAATAATTCATATGCAAACCATAAATGTCAAAACACTTGACTAGTGTTAAAATTATGAAAACTAATTAGCCATGTTTAAATAGTCGTGATTTCATCAATAAAATATTTAAAATTAAAAATTTTGTAAATGAAAAAGCTAAGAGTAACAATTAAATAATAATTAAAATTAAAAATCCATAAAATACTCAATTAGATTAGAGGGAAAGCTTGATCTTAACTCAATTTGCTACTCGAGACGAGCATCATGTTACTCATGAGTAGCTTGACTCACTTATGCTTGTAGTTTTGTTTTTTTTTTTTTCAAAATCCTTTAGGAGACACTCACACCCGTAGATGGACGCACCATCTTTTCAGCTTATCGAGAGTCCTGGTGATAACACTTTTGAGCCTGTCTTGCCTTACCCTCTAAAAAGACACCTTCAGAAACAAACTATATAAAACTTCATAATTTCGTTATCACAAAAATTTACCGGTACAAACGTTATGGTCTATAAAATCTCCCTCGTTGAAGCAACAAATAAGAACCTCGATCAAACAACAAGGCAGATGAGCTAATTGAAGCTTTGAAATATCCAAAACCACACCCCCCCCCCCCCCAAAAAAAAAACCGGAAAAAAAAAAGAGGGAAGCTCTTTCTGCGATCCAAAGCACTTTCTAAGACCTGATTCTACTGGGAAGCCAACGACCAAAAGTTCAAGAAAAATGACGGAGATACTGCAAACCAGCTCAGAAAAGCCATAGCTGTAGCAGACATGAATCTTTTGCAGTGATTCACGCTGCATTTATCAAGATCATTGCCAATAAGGACTGTAATACCAGCAGATGCACAGGCAGCAGCAAATGTAAGAGTCGAAGTAATCTGCACAAGAGATGAAACACATTGTCACAGTGCTTATCATAAAAGAGAAGAAGTGGACAGTTACGAACATGAGAACCAACTGAATACCAAGTATGCTAGATATGTTTGCTTCTGGTAAGACAGGATGAAGCACCTTATAGATAAACATGAAATTCAGACAGGAAATTCTTGATTTGCTTGAAAAGATGCAAAATGAACTTCGCCATATGTTTGTTATTTTAGCTTACATAGGACTCTGCAAAAGAAAATGTTGACATTTCAATGATATTAAACCAATCCCAATAAGAGAAAAAACTACGCTTGAAATTTGGCTTGATTTCCAAAACATTCAAGAGAAGTTTCTAGGATACAAAAATTTCATTACATTCCAGGGTACAAAAACTCATTTGGGATTGACACTAAAATTCAGATTTATATCTTCCTGCCAAAGATCCTGTCAAGATTGAAGTTTTAGGTGCCACAAGAATGGACCCTCTGCATCTTTCATGTAAAGCATGCAACTTGGATTCAACACACCGCAGCTTGGATGTAAATTGACAAATTGACAACCCTGCGAGAAAGAACAAGTGATAATCCAATTGCAGAATCATTAAGCAGCATGACACCACCAACTTTTCATCCAAAGACATTCCAGAATGACAAAGGTGGAATGCTACATCATTAACTGGAGCCACATATGCCTATCTCCAGAGTGTCAGCATACTAATAAAAGTTGAATGAGCATTTAATGTACACAAATATAGATGGTCAAACAAAATAAAAAATATGTGCAGAGAAAAATAACAATGACAAAAAGTTCAGAGTGTTAAAACTGTTTTTCTCTTACCCCATCGCCAATGGTAAATAAACTGACTAGTCCAGGATTCCGAAAACTTCTTCTAACTAAAAGTGCATAAATATCAGCAATTGCCAGCAACAGGCTCCACAAACTTTGTAAGCTAACAGCAGCAACGAGGTAGCTAGACAACCAAAGAGTAATTACTCTTAGATCTCTAATTTCAAGACACCAAAGATGCAGAAAGCATGATAAAGCTGTAATATATCACTCTTGTCAATATACTAGTGCAAATAAAACAGATAAAGACAACCAACTTGCCTCTTTTTCATCTTTAATACGCTGGCAGTTATTCAGTATTTTGTAGAGACAACTATGATATAAGTACTTAATTACCTTGTCAAATGCACAAACCCAACTCAAAACAGTAACCAAATTGGGCTATCCTCAGTACCCTAGGTTATATAGTTTAGATAAAATTGACAACAAAACAATGCAATAGCAATGGAGGAATTCCAGGCAAAAATCTAAAAACATGTTACACCAAAAATCTGAATTACATACTCTAACATTTGAAAAACACGTAAGCACTGTATCATAGGAAGAAGCTGCTGCGAAATCTAATTGCATGTGATCAAAAGCTTATCCTTTTAAGTCAAGAATAATGGGGGTCAAGGCAACGAAACAAGTAAATTCAATCTGCTCTGTTCAATCCCATCACTTCATTCAAAACTTTGCAAATTGTAATTACCGAAGCTACTACATATGATCATCTATCTACAAGTGGATGGTTAATGTTGTCTAGAGGATTTGATATCCACACATCTGGAACCCCTTCAGCTTGCAAACCACATATCTATTCTAACGCATCCCACTGGAATACCTCTAGTTACACTGTCAGAGTTAGAAAATTAAACCAAAACTAAAGCATACCGAAAAGATAGTAGGAGAATCATTTTTTTACAGGCCAAAGCTCTAAATACACAATCCACGTACATCTATCACACTATCATCCAGAAACAATCATTGCTAACTTCATCATTTTTGCAGTAACTGTAAACTTTGCACAGAGAAAAAGAAGAAAAACATTTTGACAGGGAAAAAAAAAACAATAAATAGCTAAACATGTTCTTTCGAAATTAGACATCTCTCCAAGAAAGCATGATGCCTAAAACTTGGAAAATAAATAGCCAGTATAAACCATAGCATCTGCAGAAACCATATAGAATCGTTAATGATTACACACGGAAGCGATGAGCAGAAAGATAAGGTTAAAAGAGTAAGTTAACGAACCTAAAGGCGGTGACGGAGGGGAAATCGGAGGTAGTGGCCATAACGCAGAGAGAAACGACGGCGAAGCCGAACTGGCAGAGACGAAGGAGGAGGCCACCAAGAGTACCGGCCATGCCTTGAAAGTCTTTCATCCTCACTCTGGGCATCACGGCAGCTGCATCGTTGGTCAATGAAGGTGCGTCCACCGGATGCACGGCCGGCCTGCTCATCATCTCGCGCGCCTCCTTCCCAAGTGCTGCCTCAATCAAGCTCCAAATTTTCACAGCTCAATGGTACTTTTCGTACTGGGTCTGAGCATGAAAATTTGACACGTGCGTGTATCCGTGTCTCTAGGTACTTTAGAAACCCTAATCCGGCGACAATCGGATTTTTGCAGCCGGAGCCAGCTCAGGGAATCTCTTCTTCTCCTTCTTCTTCTTCTTTAATTTTTAAATACTTTCTTCCCTATGCCGCTGATGTGACTGTACAGCAGTTGTGTGAAGATGCTACAACAAATTTTACAATGGGAAGGGTAAAACTGTAAAAGTGAAAGTGACACTGGAGAAGCAAAAATGTGAAAGATAAAAGCGTAGTCTGTCTGTCAGTTACTGTGTCGAGTTGCCGTGCGCCGTAATGAGCAATTATTTGTTTGGATAGGAGATTATTTGAAATAATTTTTTAAAAAAAAAGATCAGAACATCATTGATGTGATATGTGAGATAAAAAGGTGATTGGAAAATGTGATGATGATATAAACAAGTAAATTTTAGAAGTAAATTTCCTACCCAAACAAACCCATTATACCTGCCTTTGCTGCTGTAATTTCGTGACTTTACTTTTCCTTTATTTTCTTTTTAAAGTTTTTGCCCCTTCTGTTCTTTTTTTACAATCCTATGGGCCCGTGTCCATGATTCTTCTTCTTCTTCTTTTTTTTTTTTTTTTTTTGGGTGCCAACCCAGAAGATGAGTTGTTGAAAGGGGTTTCCCTGCGACTGTAATTGCAGATTGAGGCTCATCTTTGCCAGAATATCAGCGCCAAGCATTTTATATTATTGCCTTCAAAAAGTGGGACAAACGAAACGCCCCTCTTTAATCTGCACTTGTTAAATCACGCCTTCTCCATATGGGATTGAAATGGAAATGTGCTCTTCTGGACCAAACGAACGAACTCTCATTGGGGAATCGGATTCTACTTCCCAAGTGTTTAAAACCCAAATCCCAAGCCCATTCCAGACCCTGCCATCATTGATGCCCATAATTCTTTAGTTGCAATTTATGCACAAAGACCAATTTCCGTACTTACCATTAATCATCACAGATATGCACCTCAATTTATTGAAAAGCATACTGGTAACT
Source organism: Gardenia jasminoides (assembly GCA_013103745.1). NCBI lineage: Eukaryota > Viridiplantae > Streptophyta > Magnoliopsida > Gentianales > Rubiaceae > Gardenia > Gardenia jasminoides. Next base: position 8,578,608 of record CM023103.1, read on the forward strand.
AGGAGGTGTAAAACAAACTGCGATCAGATCCTCAAATTGCTTTAGATTAGCTTTGCAATTTGATATTCAGCAACCATAATTTCTTCTAATGCAAAGTTCCACGATTGGTCAGTGTAAAATTTTTGACCGATAGTCTGTTGGGTTGGGCTACATTTGCATTCAGGCTCAATGTAGCTAGACGTGCTATGGTTTTTGCTGGATCACTTATTTGACATTGTACCCCCAAAACTGAGGCCCATAAACTCTTCTGAAGGAGATAAGGGAGAAAAAGACTAAAATGTTTGGTTTTTGGTCTGATAAGAATCGGGAAAATTACATACGACTTATCGTAGTATGATAGACACAAACTAACTGATGGCTCGTCTCTTTGATTTTTAAGAATTCCTATATTTATATACATATATATTATATAAGCAGGTCGTGAGTTTTAGTAGCTTTTTTGTAAGTTATCTCTGAAAATCGCCGGAGATAGTTTCCGGGCCTGAACAATGCTTTCCTTAGGTATTAGGGTGAAAATTGAGAGTACTAACAAAAGAGAAACGTTAGGAAAGATACACTAATTACATTTTACCGGGAGGCCTGGGAAGGAGCTTTCAGAATCTTTGTCGGTTTGGGCCCGGGTAATGGACCCATTTAGCAACAGAGATGTTGAAGTGAAACGACAGAGTCCATGCAGAGTGGGCCTGCCTTTCTTTTTCCTTGTGTCAGGCTCACACGAGAACGAGTGTGCGTTTACAGTGAGTTGATGCTGACGGCCATTTAATCCTACGCTTCATCCGCAGTTTGCTTTCATTTCGTTCCACAAAAGAAAGCTCATTAAAAAATTTTTTTTTTTCCCCTTTTCATATGCGATGTAATTTTACCTCTGTTTCCCCCCCCCCGCCCCCGGGTTCTTTCCCCTCTAACGTTTGGGTTAATTACATATGCCTTCCCTAAAGTTTGTCCAAACTACCAATAAGTCTCAGCATTTGACCAGATAACAAAACAACCATTCCTTTACGTCACTCATGAAACTTGAAATTTGAAATTCTATCATTACTTTGTTCTTTTAATTTGTTTGTCGTGCATTCTACCGTGCATCCTAAACGCTCATGATTGTTTGGATTGCCTTTATTTGCCTAAAAATTTTTACTTGTATTATCGACACAAATTCCAATTACCTTTTTATCTCATATACATCATATCAAGAAAGTGCTACAGTATCCTTTTCAACAAATTATCCCAAATAATCTACTATCGATTTTTCAATATTTATTGTTAAATATCTTCTATCTCTATTTGTTGTGTATGCTTATCTACTTTTTATTTAGTACATTTATACGAAGGACAATCCTAATATTTCATCTATCCTTCCTGACAGTAGGAGGACGTTAGATGGTGCCAATAACAAGGGAGGTACATGTAATTCGTTCAAGCTTTAGGGATTGATTAGTAGTTTGATCAAATCTCGAGAAAAGGTGAATGTAATCAACCCTTTACATTTCCGTCCAGTCTCCACATAAACTTGAACTGATTCTCGGTTGCAAACTTATACAATTGAGATCCAACTTCTTCCAGGTCCAACAATCTCTTTCAATTCATGCGACTTTGTGGATCAACAATTCGTTGTACAAGAATTTTCACTGGTGCCCTAGCGTCTCCTGACTGATTCGTTGAGGCTGTTGATGGTCTATGTGTACACGTCAGGTCTGAGGCACGTGAATCATGAGTGACGTGCCCTTTAGAGTTGGGAAAATGGCGATCAGCGGTCTGTGTGAAGATATTCCTGCCTGGGTTGAGCTCAAAAGATTTGCACCATAGTTGTCAAAAACCTTTTTTTTCTTCTCTTGTTCGTAAGTATAGATGTCTTGTTTGGACTGGCATTAGTTTCTTGTTTCTGTGGCCAGTAAAGGTCAAGGTGGGAGGCCTGAGGACAAGCTCCTATCTAAGTCACCGAATGGTGATGACATAGCTGTCCCAAGAGCAAAGCCCCACGTTTGGCGTGGCCTCGGATCTTTCAAGTTTCACATTCGATCAATCAAATCAAGCCAAACAAAAAACAAGAACCAACGACTCTGCCTTAGTCTTGTTGATGTCACCCTGCCCATTCTCATTATAGTAGTTTTGACGCTAGGCTATTATTAAATCCTCATGTGATGTGTACATACAAATCACCAATTAGAAATACTACCAAAGGAAAAAAGGAAAAATCCTGTTTGTTTGAAGGATTAGAAGAAGGTAGGGAGGGGAGAGCTGATTCCAGTCATTTTTCTGCGTATTCTACTTGTGAGTGAATTCTCCTCCGCAGTCTCATACTTTTCCAACATACAAATGTACGCTGCAATGTCTGCAATCACATCTTCTTACGTCTCAGCTATTGTATGTAAAAACAAACAAAAAAGGGGGCGCATCTGGATTCTACAATTCCGAGCTTCCGGCGTACAATAATGCAAAATGCAGCCCGCCATTCCATACCAAAAATCCTCCGTCATTAGATTGGACTAAAGAAGGATTCTTCTGGGCTCATGACTGTCCTTGTCCGTGTCAAAAATTCTTCTGGGCTCCAAAAGATATATATATATATATATATTTTTTTTTTTTTGGGGGGGTGGGAGGCAAAGTGCAATTTGCCAGAGAGATAATAAAATTGTAATTAGCAACAAACAGCTCGCTCTTTTGAAACGCCGCAACGCATGCAAATAAATGTTGCACCCCCACCCCCATGTGAACCGATTACTATCACATGGGGTGAGATGCTAATCAAAATATAAAAGCTTGAATTGCAAAATTTGAGGAGAACTAATACTACGTTGGTAACTGATTTGTTCTCATCCCAAAACTTGTTAAAAATAGCTACGAACTACTTGTTGTCGAGAACCCAAGACTTGCGGCAATAGAATAGGAAAACATATTCATAAATAATACACTACAAACACTCTCAAGGTTGAATATTATTTGTATGTAATGTGTGTGTATATATATTGAAGGAAGGACGCTGTCTGGCCTATGGATTTGGTCTTCCATGTGACTCGCGCTCCTAAGTTTTTTACTTGCGACTTGCGACTGTGTATTTGCTCGGAATGGAACAGATTTCGTCATACTCATACACAAATCAGTTGTTCAGTTGACAGACACCAATATAAAAAAAAAAAAAAGGAGAGAGAGAGAGAGAAGAAAATCCGTGTTGATGATCTTTTTTTTTGTTGAAGACATCTCACCAGCAAATCCAGTCAACTTGGCCAACGCATATTTTCTTCCACACTACTAGTACCCGCTAGTATACGTTAGCCTGGCTGCTGGCCGGTCAATTTGATCGCTGGTCCTCACTGAAAACATTAGCCGTGCACGCCAGAATCAGAACCAACCAAATCCCACACAAACAATTCTTCTCATTCTCCTTCCTCCTAAGCAGCAGATCCAACAAATTACACGGCAACGCATCAGCGATCCCGGGAGCAAGGTTGTCAACATTCCAGCAGCTGCCAAATTCTCTTAGACTTGTGCCTTGTTCCAGCTACCACCAACTTCCCTAACGCCCGATAGCGATGCTACGTTTCCCTTACGGAATACCAGCACCATACATTTCCAAAACCTGCAAGCAAAATCACAACGTACGAAGCCAACAATCTGGCCGGAAAAGGAGAGGTTCACCCCAATTGTGGGAAGCATTTCTTTACTTTGGTCTAAACTTTTTTTAATTGTACGCATGAATTCAGGAATTATTTGCCAAGCTACCACCTTAAACAAGAGATTCTCCCCCTTCATTCCAGCACCTAAAATGGCCTCCTTAGAGGGCTACAAGTAAGCGCGTCAGAATAAAGCAACATTTCAAGTGATCGCCTTTACAGGGACTGTCTATGTCTAAGCAGCACTTTAAGATACCTATAGCAAACTCCCAACACAGCACGCATGCATCGCTAAGGAGCTTTCTCCAGAATCACTCCTGATATACAGTCCAACAGCATCATTCTTCTGGGCGACGGATCTCACTCCAAACATCCAAGACGAGTAAACACTTTAGGAACAAGCATTTAGTCATTTCGCTGTACAGTTTGAAATGGTTGCTGTCTTTAATTATTATCTCTATAGTCCACCGCCGCCCTACGCTTAGTCACTGCTTGAATCTGTTAGAATTGTCAGCCTCCTCGCTGTTCTGGTGAAAACACTGCAATATCAACAGAAAATTACATATTTAATCAAGAACATAAAATTTTAATGCAAATTAGATAACACTCTATGTTTCAAATCATTTTAATGATTTAAAAATGCTATACAAATAGGTCGTTAATAAGATCATGCTACTCACCTAAACGTTTCATCACCAAGTTGCCTAACAGCACCTGTCCTATCCCGGTAAAGCACATGGTTGAGCACCTCCGAAGTCCCAATGCCAAACATGTCTGCTAATTTCTCATACAGTTGCTCATAAGATTCCAGCAATGAGAGGTCAAGCGTACGACCTACATCTTCTGACTCCATGAATACCTTACAGTGACCAACGTCCAAGTTATCCTCAGACCCTTCACACGAGAACCTTTCGTGCACACCTTCCAGATTAAGTGCAGGATCTGAACCCTCAGAAGTATTTCCCATCTTATCTGCATTACCATCGGAAGAACTATTGTCCGTGTGAACCGGTGAAACTGCATCACCAGAGCAGCTCATCGAGATTTGCTGCTCAGTTAGAATGGGTTGACCGAACAGAACAAGCTGGGGGGCCTTGCAGCTATCAATTTTCTCTGGGCTTTGAGCAGAACTTCCCATGGTCAGCAGGCAGGAAATATTCTCACCACTGCTGGGCTTGTGAATGATTGGACGATTGGAGTACCCAGGTATAGCAGCATGATCAAAAGGCTGAAGACCAACTGGAAACAGACCTGACTGCAGTTTATTGAAGTGGAGATCAGATAATGATAATCCATATTGAGCATGCCTGGCTCCCTGCATGCCAGCAGGAGTGTTGTCAAGTAGACAACCAAAAGGGCTACCACGCCCAACAAGGTGGTTTCCAGAAAATGTTGGCACTGAAAGTTGACCATCAAGGTGAAACTCTGAATGTTGTGGTAATCTCAATTTTTTCTGAGGAGGAGAGAAGGGGGAGAGATGCATGGTAGGCATGTTCGATACTAATTCCACCAGCCATGGATTGACTCTTTTCACGTTCTGAAGCAAATCTGGCTCATCCCAGGTCACCTGAAGTGATTTACCCCAGAAATGAGAGGACATCAATAAACAAAGATCACAAAAAAATATAACTTGGTCAGACTTCCAAGACGAAATCCAGATATGTAGAGATTCATTTCATTCTAACTCTCTAATCGACGATCTGTTCATTTATAACAAAAAATTGAATAATTACCAAATTAGAGCCTAAAATTCAGGGCACTTCCCCCAATTTAACTTCTTCCAGAACTGGAACTGGCAGACATTCACACGACGCAACGGAGTTAAGGTAACGTCATATAGATATTAAGGTCATAACAACTAAAAGCATATCACTAGCAGATGGGAGCAAACATGTAATGAAAAGATAGAGTAGAGCTTCAAACTTCACGGATTCCCCTGTAGTCTCAAGTTCATAACTTCAAAAATGATTCCCCAGGTCCAAAAGAGTTTGCCATGAAACCATAATAGTAAGAAAATCAACTGTGCAGGAGTACATCTTACATACCCGCAACATTTGAAGGAAGTCCTATTTTAAAACAACAAGGAGATACAATAAAAAGAAGATAAAAGTACCTGGAGAAGTCTCCAAGGTGAATCCGGCCAGCGAATGGGATCTGCAGCTTGAACCGAAGATATGGTTCCCATAAACCAACTTATTCGTGAAGAATCCTCAGTTTCAAAGGCCATCTTGAACCTCATACCGGAACACCAACGGATCTGTAATGCTGTCCTTACAAGGGAGGCCTTCACACAGAACTCTGGGTACTAGCTCTAGGGTAGTAAACTACCTCAAAGGGCTGTCCGCTGGCTGCAAGAATTGCAGCCTCAGTAACAGATTCCGCCTTCACTCTTCCTCTGCCCATTGAACTTCCACAATGGCTTCCGCTACCGTTCCTCATCAACTTGCTTTCATCTTCCCTTAGAAATGCCGAAAATCCTCCGTACGGCATGACACAACTCCCTCCTGCCGCATTCCACCCTGATGATGGCTCAGGTCCACCTCCAATCCCCCGCTTTGCACGCCGGATTCCAACACAAAGGTCCCCAGTTTGCGCTCTAAGAAACACAATGGAATCTCCAGCAACCAATTTCTTACTGTTCACAAAAGTACTCCATCCAGTTGTTAAAAGATGACGCCTGGGCGTCCCTCTGTATATATGCCGGAATTTCCAAGTCTCCCCATGAACATCTTTTGCAAGGATGGTTTGAACAGGAGGATCTGCAGAGTAGTCCAGCCGTGGGAAAATTGTCTCTGCACAATACCTTGGAACTGAAAAGCCTCCCCCATTATTTGCATCTGATTGTGTCAATGTCTTGGCAAAGGAAATGGGCTTTTCTTGGCTATCCATCCCGTTCATCGCCACAACTCCGTCCCCATGAAAATCAGCATCATTTCCCTCTATGGGAATCAACCGAACTTTCGCAAAAACCTCGTCACTCTCGGAATCCGCCATGAACTTAATAGCAGAGACCCTACAACGGGTATAGGCTGGAATTGCAGGGCAATTCCTGAAATCCACATTGCCGCAAGCATGCTCTGCGTGTCCCTGGGGAAAGTAGAAGACTTTCGAATTCACTGGCGGCATTTGAACCATACTGCCGGCACAGGCATGCCATAATTGAGAATCCAAGCACTTTTCAGTTTCTTCTACTCTCTCCTTCGAGTCCATAAACGCAATCATCTCAAGTCAAAACAAGCAATAAATATCCGGAATCCATCCCTCAGTTTCAGAAATAATCCTAGTCGTCTTCTCATAAAAATTCCCACACACGAGATAAAATACTAGGAAATGCTGTCATTACATGAAAGGCCCATAAAATTCGTTGGCATCTAAGGAGATTGACTACATAAACAGAATAAAACAAAAGAATTATTGAAAACGATAACTGCACAAGGATTCCAACTACTCACCTATAAACACACAGCTGAGAAACCCATATCTGCGAAAAGCTTAAAAGACGACGGTCTTTGCCCACGTGTGCTGCTCACCACAAGGTTTAGTAAAACTAATAAAGAGAACCCTCAATTATTTAAATCAAAATATTTGAAAATTAAGCTATCCCGATCTGCTGCACCACATTTTCCTCTAATTGACCACTTCAAAACCCCTCAAAATCATCAAAACTGCAGAGAAATCCTACCAAAACCAAATACTCGTGTAGTAATGCAACTTTTGACTGGCTTTTGAGTAAAATCAGGTTCAAAAGATTTTTTTTTTTTTAAAGCACTCCAAAAGCTCCCTACTTGGCAATTCCTTCAACACAAAAAGAACACTCTTCAATCTAAAAATCAACAGAATAAAACAACTTAAACCAAAAAAAAAGAAAAAGAACCCTGATGAAAAAATCTCGACTTAGACAGAACTATAAGAAACTCGCGAGAATGCTTTTATGATTATGGTGCTCTGTTTTTTAAACTTGAACGCTTTGTCATCTTTCTGTCTGAGAATATCCATATATAGCTCTAGCTGCTGTCTGTACTTGCGAATGTACAAATATACACAGCTACATGTGTTAGTGCGATGTATGGGATACGTAATGTGTTTATACGACGCGGAGGCGTAGACATCAAGAGGTTCTATTTCACACGCACAAACCAGTTATGTTCTCCCCAGTTAAGAAGGCTAAGGAGTAAGGGCTATTGTCAACCCTTTTTTTTATTTTGTTTTAAAAAGAGAAGACTGGATTAGTGTCAGCAGTTTTCGTGGCATATCAGAGGATTTCTTTTTATTATATATATACGATTGTTTCCAGTTTCTTCGGATCCGGAGCAGGAAGCTTTATCTGTCCGTCTTCAGAAGCCAGCAAAACAACAAAAGATTTTTTTAAAGCAAGATATCCATTTACTAGGATTTGATTAGTCGATACCATGATCACTGATATTGATATCGAGTTTTATTATATTGTACGGAAAATATTTATCTACCGATTAAAGAATTACTTAATTTATTCTCTTGGTACGTTACTTGATTTATTTAATCAAAGGTGGTTCTGGTGAAAATATCGTGAGATGTTCCTGAGGACACCGAGGTCGTGGTATTGAGGGCCTCAGGGGATGGATGGAAGTCAATACTCAATACTGCTGTAAAAGCGAGAAAGGCAAGTCCTTGGCAGCTAAATAATACTGAGTGTGTTTGGATTAAATTATTTGAGATAATTTTGTAAAAAAAAAAAATAAACACTGTAGTACTTTTTTGATGTGATGTATGTGAGATAAAAAGGTGATTGGAAGAATGTGTTAATGATGTAATCAAGTATAAATGAAATCAAAAGCAAAATTTAACTCTAGTTGAAGCTTGAGGAGCGCCTTTGACTTGACGTAAACTCTGAGTTCGATTCCGTTGTTGTTGTTTGTTTTTTTAGCTTGTACTACTATTACTTTTCAAGAAAGGGAAAATGACCAATGACAAACAATAAAGTCTTCCAACCTTTTTTTTTTTTTTTGGTAATTAGAGCAAACTTGATCCTCAACTTTGTTGTGAATCAATTCGTTCCTCCAACTATCAACAAAAAACTCAAGCTTTTTTTTTTTTTCTTAACCGTTTATAGGTATTTGTAACCCAAATTCATACCCTTTTTATTTTTCAGATGAGCATGATTTGGTATTAGGAGGACGAACCAAACCAAGCTTCTAGGTGCTTGACTGAATTGGACGGATGCTATCGTGCTACTTTCCTGCATCAAAAATCATCAAATGGGTAGAGAAAAATGAAGCGACAACGCAAGAAACGCAAAAGACAGAGTGACAGACGATGAATAAAAACGATATGATAGCCACTGAACCAGAACTCAACAAAGCAAGAATTTAACGCAAGAAAAAAGCGGTCACTTTCCGGCAATCAATTTGTTGGGAAGGGGGGAAAAAAGAAAAATCTCCCAATGAATTGTGAAAATCGGCAAAAACCCATCATCAAGTTAGCAATGAAATACCCCTTCATTCACCAACTCCTCTACACCCTTTATTTCTTTTTTTATTATTATTTTTTTATTTTTTGTTGGTGTTCATGATGAAGGTGACTCAAATTATTTGGCTTGGTAACTTTTATTTTCTCTTTATTTTCTTGCAACTATTTGTGCTTTCTGAAAACAAGAAGCTATGGACAGAGTTGGATTTCTCATTTTACTCCTATTTAAACAGGTGAATGGTGGAGACATTTTTTACTTTTAGATGGCGCCTTTACTTTTGGATCAAAAATTGATTAGCAAATAGGGTGATAGTTAGATGATTTAATTGGAGCAAATTAAAAAATAAGGACAAGTCATACTTTAGTAATTTAGCCGAAGTATTTTTTTTTTTTTGGGTGTTTATCTTGTTCTCTAAGACTACCAAACACACATAAAATAAAATAAAAAAAAAAGAAAACTTTTTCTCTATTTATCAGTGGTAAACGTGGATATAATTACCAAGAACATGGATGTATAGTTGATCCGGTTACAGAGTTAAGCATTTCCCAAAATCATGGATATATTGTTTTAAATTAAAAAAGGTACAAGGATATGTTTCTCCACTGTACATGACATATAGATTTGAAAGCGTCCAATTGGAAATCAGGAATTCAGGTTATTCTACTGTTGATTTATGCAGACATTGGAGTTGTTCAACTGGACAAAAACTTATCTGCTGCAATACTACCTTTAGAAAGTTCTTTATTTTCTGCAAACTAATAACTATTTACAACTTTGATTACTACTGCCATTTTTTATATGACCGGACTTTGTCAAGTTAACTGGATCTATCCGCTTTTCCTCTCTTTTAAAAAAAAAAAAAAAAGATATTAAAACATGAAAAAGAAAAAAAATGCAAATTCCGTTGAAAATCCAATCTGAATAATGGTCAAAGTGGCCAACGAACCCAGAGTTTCTGGGAATTGGGAATAGGATAGGAAAAGGGGAAAAAAAAAAAGAGAGAGAGAGAGAAGGTGTTAATTGTTGGTAGTTGTTAGCTAGTGGTACATGTTACGGATGTGTTTTTGTGTAGTTTTCACCGTCCTCCTTGACAAATATTTGGCTCGCGCCTTTTAACATCCTCAAATAACCAACTCTCCTTATTTCCTTTTTGCCCAAAAAAAAAAAAAAAGAAAAAAAGGAAAAGCCTCCTTGTGTCCAAGGGATAAAATTGCGGCAGTGGAATATTATTGTCAAGAAGTACTTCTTTGCGAATTAGGTGCGTAAGCTTTAGCCAAAAGAAAACGCCAATAATTCCGTCCGACATTTTACATCAAATTTCAGGAATTTTAGTCCTCTTTCGTTTCCTTTCTCCTTAAGTAAAGAAAGTGACCTAAGCTCCTACATGTTAGTATGCAATTCCCCATCACGTATTATGGTGAATTTTTTTGACCTTCCTATATGGTTTTCTGAATATTTACTTTTTGATTTATCCTTTGTTCTTTTCTCAAGGTACTTTTTTTTTTTCCTTCTTCTAAAGCCATTTTAACAAAAGAATAATACTTTATTAAGGCAATAATATTTCTTGTCATAGATTAGGCAAGAAATTTTTGTATAGTTATTGCACTTTGATTGACTTTTGGTTTTTGATTATTTGGGTTTCTTTTACTAAGTACTTAACGTTTTATAAAGTTCGTCTGCTATGCTTTTGGGTAGTCTTATATTGTTAAAATTTTCAGGTGAACATAAGGAAACGACAGCCTTTTTTTTTTTTTTTTTTTCCTTCGGTGGGTGACAAAGAGAGGAAGGATACATTCATTGCTTTCTATGGAACAATTCTTCAAGTCTTGTAAAGCGAAGGAGGAAAGAGGAGGACTTTTTGAGAGTCCGAATAGAAATTTCATGGGCATCCAACCAATATCCTCACCAGAGTGGAGTCTTGAGCACGAGAACAAATTCTTTTGCATGTTGATCATCTCATTTAGCGCCTTGTATTGTGCGACATCAGTTTCTGAAGTTGTCGATTTTTCAACAGATTAATGTTACAACAATAATTCTTTTGGAGTGTGCGTGGGATGATACCTATTGGGATGTTTTAGGCAACACGACACCACGAAGAACACTGTCGACTTCTAGTTCAAGAGAAATCATTTGATTGTAGCAATAAGTCGTAACTGATACAAATAGAATTAAGAGGGGGTAAAATGGTAGAATTCATAGGTAGTTGAGGAACCTCTTTTTTTTTTTTTTTTTTTTTTTTTTGGCAAGGTGAAATACGAAGGAGAAAAGGTGGAGACAAGATAGTACAAGATAATAAAAGTGCATAATCACATGAGGGCCTAATACACGTAAGTGACAATTAAGACCTGACCCAAGCAAAGCATGTAGCAGTCAGGCCTGGGCAATAATTATTATGTCCTGAACTACGGCCACCTTCTCTCCCAAAGTACTGCTGCAACCCACATTACAAAGAAAGGGACTGATGAAGAACCATATCATGTCCACCATCTGCTACCTGAACCTCTTATGTAAAATGTAACTCCTATATTATATATATTTTGATTATATATGGTGCATGTCCATTACCGGATTGCTCGTGTCTAAAAGACCACATGTGATTTCGTGCAGGGGTTAGTTAGGGTGCTTTGCTCAAGTGCCTGTCTCCGGGACTACGTGCGTACGTTGTAATGGAAATTGGTAGGGCATCGCCTAGTTATTACGAGAGACTGAAGTCACGGTTGATTCTACAGTGAGGACGTCCTCCGCCAGTCCTCCTCCTTCTCCTCCTGAGGCCCTTTATTAATTATAAACGACACAGCAGCATAAATAGTCTCAGAAAGGGAGGGGCTCCTGTGGCTGTGGGGGATGTGATTTTGGTGGCAGCATGTCGGTTCATGGGTAAATGCAGAAAGTGGGCCACTTCAAATGTTGGGGAGGTTTCGTCCCAGGACTTGGACTGCTCCTGCGACTGCTCACCACCACCACCCCCACCCGGCGGGCCGCCGTACTCAATCCTCCTTTCATTTTTATTCACTGCTATTTTACCATTATCTGTGCGTACACATCTATAAACAATAGTATAAGGTTACTATTGTTATTTTTTTGTTTATGTTTTAGAACGGTGACTTGGTTTAAGTGATGCACACTACTCCTTTAATTCTCCGGTCATGAAAATCATGCCATTATTTCCAAGCAAAGAGGTCGAAATCATGTCTCCACGATGCAACTGCAAGAAGGCCGTGCATCTGCATTCTTCCGCAGTACGACCTTCTTCCTTCTCGAACGAATTGCCTCCCTCCGGCCCGGCCCCCTCCCCCGCTCTGCTTCTACCGCATGCATTTGCACCCAAAACAATTGAGCGGTCACCGTAAATTGATCGGTTGTACCTCTACATTGCATCTAGAAAACTACCATATATGAGTTGACTACATTTTAATGATTTTATCACAGAATTAATTTACGTAGAATTGATCACAAAAGAGCGGGATGCATGCCTGCACAAGTAGGAACCAGTAGACGCCCCTATTTTGTTATCATTCCTTCTCCTCTCGGAAAATGTTAGCCTTAATTTTTTTTTTTGGGGGGTTAAATTTATGTTTTTCTAGAAGCTCGTTTGATTTTAATATAGTTCTAATGTTATGATTTTTAGACATGATTAGGACACAAAAGAATCTTTGTAGCTACGAAAATCAGTAAGCGCAGTGGCATCTATCATTGGTCTCAAAACGACAAATCCACGTTGGTCCTTGCTACAATGATCTTCAACATGGATAGCCATTGATCGCTACTGAAGTGAATAGGTTAAAGTAATTACTACCGCTAATTAGTGGTTTAATTCATGCTTATTTGATAGTCTTCAGCGTGAATTAATTCATTTGTCTGCGATACCAACCATCATCACTAAAAGGTTGCAATCAGTCTAGTTTGGTACAACCGTTCTCCGTTGTCTATAGCTTGGCAGCTTGCTCTTTTTTTCTTTTTTTTTTCTTTTTTTTTTTTGGGAATATATAGATTGCTTTTCAATCCAATTCATACTCAAAGAAATTAGTAATGAAATTAAGCGCTATAAGACATATTGGTGGTCCCTCCATAATACTCCTCATTTGGTTTCTTGTTCAAACAAAGGCTGAAGCAAGGGCAGAAACTACAACTCAACTTTCAAGTTCCAACCAATCTAATTAACTTGTTTCTATTTTACTTTTAATTGAAGAACACAAGTCGTCGGTTTATGCAAAGTGCAATATTTATTACAATCTTAACTCCGGGAAAGTTTTTAGCAACTATATACTAAATTGCGAGCAACTTACCAGAGATTTTTTTTTCTTATATATTTTTTTACCTTAACGGTTTTGTGCATTTCAATTCTGCACAAAATTTGTAGGACCAATAGTATAGAACAAAATTTGTGAGACCTACACATAATGTAAAATCGATGTACAAAAGTTATCTGAACCACATATATATATATATATATTTTTTGGCCAAATCTGAGCCACAACCGTTCGGGGACCGTGACACATCCCTGTCCCATACCCGTAGGGCAGTTGGCATTGCGATATTGGCAGGCAGTGGCAGTAGAATGGGCGCAGAGTGCAAACGACATTGACACCCTTTTCCTTTGGAATCAGTAGAGTAGGGGTTGGTTAGTGGCTAGGTCGACGGCCCTATTCTAGTGGTGGTGCACTGCTTCTGCAGAGTGCACAGAGATAGGCAGTGGCTCCCATGAATGGTGAATAATAAGGCGTGTGGGTCATCTGATGACCTGACGGGAGTGGTGTGGCGATGTCGGGCCCATGGCCTATTCCCTTGTTTCGGATGTCTGTCGCTTTGTGTCGCCATATCTCCCGCAGTCCAACTCTGCTCTTGGACTTTCGGGATCAAGATTCATACATTATCAAGTCTGGGCCTAGTTCAATTACGATATCTTTCGATTCGTCTCGGCCGGCACTCCAAGGGTTGTTTGAGCATGCGGCTCCAGTCTTCTCAGCCCAGTCAATCCAAGCCCAGATAAAATTGGGATTAACCATCATCATATGGGCCAAAATAATATTGGATTTCCACTTCTGGGCACTTGCAGTTTTGGTCTTGGTCCCGTTTAGGCACGTTAAAATTTGGATTGAATGTACACAACCTATTCCTTTTTATTTTGCTAAGTATCCAAAAAAATTAATAAAAAAAAATAAAAAATGCTTACTGCATGGAATGTATCAAGAAACCTATTCACAGACGAAACAAATACAGAACTCGCACAAAGACCAGTTTAGCAAATACAATAATCCGATGAATTTATCATTCATTTACTTCTTGCTCTTCAAGTGTTGATTCTGTCGAATGCCTATAGACTATAGAGGATTCCGATTATTACAAAGTCGAACCTCAAAAAAAAAAAAAAAAAAAAAAGCATCGTGAAGATCACAATCAACAATTACTTGATCCGGAAGTGAGTGTACATAAAATGTACATATGGATTGATGGCTTGTGTACTTTTTGAGTTTTCAACAATAACATCGCCAACAAAATAAAGGGAAAGAAAGCCGATGACAGGACTGCAAAAGCTTTGATTGGATCACTCTGAGTTTGTTCTTATGTTCGCTCTGAGTTTGTTTACACCTTAGTCTCCTCCTCCTCCTCTTTGGTAAACTCTCGGAACCCAACCACAACAACAAAATTACACGCTGCACTAACTTATGATTTGAGTGGATGTCAGTGCTGCTGGCTGTTCCGTCCCGTGATTTGCATCAACTCAAAGCTACTTCTGTTTAATCCCTTTCTACATCACATTTTAGCAGGAACATATGATTACAAGGGAAAAAAGAATGTGGACCAGTTGAGTGGACTGGCCAACTAACAAACGCATTTGTGTCATTCCAGACCCGTAATGCACATTACCAAAAAGACAGGCCGCGAGATGAACGAAATGCAGTTACAAGATTGGACGGATAATAGTATGTAAGTGGCGGATCTGGCCATACATGTACTTGCTGTGGGGGAGAGGCCAACATCATGGTGGCTCACAATTCCCAGGTTTACGTGTAGCATTTGGCCCCTCACTCGACAGGCGAGTGAAGGGAGGGCAAGGGGGAGGATTTGCTGTGCCATGGTCCTATTTGTCCAGCAGGGATGATGCACTGCATAGCCTGCGTCTCAGTCCCTCAAAAGGTGAAGTCTCCAAAGTGATGACTCGATCGAGGAGGTTATGAATGATCAATATCGCTGCCCCTTTCTTCATTTCTTTTACATAATCATTCCCATGAGTCGAGTCTGCAATGTTTGTCTGTAGAGCTGGAGACCCAACATCATATCCTCTGTTGCCCCAGTCCATTCCCACCATAACCCCCGACAACCATTTCATCTTTGGTTCAGACATGTCCCTCCTTTGCTAAGTTTCAATAGATTGTAAAACGAAACACCTTCCTCCTTTTTTTTTTTTTTTCCTTAAATAATGGTGAGAAGGGGAAAGGTAGTAATTTAAACCCCCCCGAAATCTTGCCTGTTAAAATGTGCAATTATCCACGATAACATTCACTTTGTAAAATACATTTGCAGATTCCAAAGTCAAGAAACTAAAATGTATAAAAGGCACTTTGATATGACTTTCGGCCTTTCTCTACACAATATTTCTCTATAGATTCTTGTACGCTTCCAGATATAATATCCACACCAGTAAAATATAAAGAACGTTCTCTTCTCTTTTTGGTTCCGGCTGGTCTCAAGAAATGTTGAGCTCCACACATTCTTGCACAGTCTGTGGGGATCAATTTCGTAAGCAACGAGACCAATAAATGTTAATTCACTGAAATTTGTCTGTGAGATAGTCAATTCCATTGGAATTGATGCGTATCAAATGGAATTTGCGTTCCACGTTGTATCGATAAACTCATCACATTCATTCTTTTTTTTTTTAAATTCTGCCTGGAATGAGAAAATTTGTACTAGCAATCAAAGTGCTCGAGCAAAAGACAAAATTAACGTTACCCGCTGGGCTTGCTCATACACTTTCATTTTATAATTTTTATCTCGTCACACAGAGAGTGAAATGTGGTGGAAGAATATTGGCTCGACTCGCTCATGCATTTTCATTCCTTTGTTTTTTTTTTTTTTTATTGGGTTGGTAGTAAAAGGTCTATAGGGGCCGTATTTGCATGAGAACATGTATTTGCTATACAGACTAAAAGATCTGTCGAAGAAGTCCTAAAGAATCACTTGTAGGATCAAAGATGAGATCCATTTCATGCAAGGAGCAAGTGTTAGGACATTAACATAATGAACTTATCTCCAATCGTGGACTTGCTGCCTATTATTTACGCTTCCAAATTTAAAAAAGTTTTGTCAATTAAATAGCAAGAGTCACGTCCCACTACGAATTATAGAGGTGACCAAGAGAAACAGAACAGGGGTCTTCTTCACTCTAATTATTGCTTTGCTTTGCGCAGGAAAAGTTTAAATTGCTCGACATTATTGGCTATACATGGATATGAACTATATATCAAGATGTTGGGAGCTACACAGAATGGCAAGACCGCATTGGAAGCTTAGGGGTCTGAAGTCATGAGCTGGTGGTTTAATTGTCTCCTTTCCATTTCTAGTTTCTCCTTGCATGTTGCAGTCCTCCCTTCTCATGATGAAGGTCAACATGCAATAGCAGGGTGCCCGTAGACACAGAGAACAGTTTGAAATTTTTTTTCTTTGCAGACAGAAATCACGAACAGGGTAAATTCAAGAATCCCATTTTGGAATATAACTCGGGGAGAGAGCATATTCCTCACGGTTTTCTCATTTAAGTCGGGATCATTGTTCAGAGCCACCAATTCACCAAATGCTTGGGAGTATTGATCAGTAGAGCAACTGACACCCATCATCAGTTATAAGCCTACGCCATGCCCCATATATGACCACTACACCACCCAAAGGTATATAAGAAATAGATGTGCAATACAACAAGAGGTTTCGGTGCCGATACCGATATTTAGAATAGAACAGGGACCAGCAAGGCCCGGCATATTAATTACCTATGATTTTGTCTTGAATTATCACCAGGCACATGGTCGCATCCCCCTTTGCTGTTTCCATCCACGGCACCTCCTCAGCCCTCACCACCTCTTATGACACGTTTTATCCAGCCATCATTTGTCCATCAATGTACGGACGTGTTCTCTTTTCTTCTTCTTCTCATTCTTCTTTTTTTGGAATTTTTAAAAGAACAAAGGAGAACACTGCTACTATATACAGGCGAAAGGAGAACACTCACTCTCATTGTCGTTTTCATAGGACAGGGAAAATAGAGACCCTTAAACAGTGGGGAGCCACATACAAGTGTGGATGGTAATTGGCCCCCTCAAATTTTATAAAATTATGTAACGGTTTCAAGATTTTTAAATTTATACCATATTTGCACCTCCTCAACTTTATAGAATTCTCTCCTTTAGTTGCATTCTCCCCCTTAAATTTAAGAAAGTTCCCTTCTATATATAGATTGTCCTCTTAATTAATTTTTGCCGATTTCCTCCTCATCCTACATTGACTCCTAAAAAATGAGATTGTTTATCGATTATCTGCGATAAAACTTTACACTTTAAAGGAGAAAAAAAAAAATCTAAGAGCACATGTTATATTTCTCGTATAAAATCTAAGAGCCCGACTTATGCTGAAGTTTATCCTTGCATGCCCTCACTATCCCAAGTCCTCGCACCATCACTACCCTTAATGTAGTAGCAGACAGTATTGGACTTGTAAAATGCCCGCTCTCTTTTCAGGAAATCACATATTAATAGCATATGGTAAGAAGAAGAAATCAATTTACTGCGAGTTTTTCTGTCACGTACCATATAACAATCCCACCTCTAGGGGGCTCTAGAGTCGGATGGTCCCCTTGGGTTGCCTGTCCTGAATTGGATCAACTTTGTCTGTTGGCACTAACTTAAACCTTAACAGCAAAAACAGGTTATCAGGCACCTCAAAATCGGTTCCAACATGTTCCTAACACGAATTGGTCCCCTACCCCCTCCTCGCCCTCCTTTCTCTCACTCTAGTTTTAAGGAGAACTCTAGCTAGCTGCGCGGCTTTGATTTTCTTCGTTTGTTATAAAATGTAAGGTCCTCAGCGTCTGGAATTAATACTAGCTACTAGTACTAGTAGCAGTACTAATTTTTTTTTTTTCTTAAAAACTGCAATGATAATAATAACGTGTCAGTGAACTTGAAGACTGAAAACGTAATTGGAATTGGAGTGGAAGTGTGAAAGTAGAGTGGTATGTGTGAGCCAACGTTTCATTTCCATTTTAGGTGAAGATCATTATTCAACCTCAAGGTGAATGTTTGTCTGATAAGGACGGACGGTGAGTTGTCTCTTTCTTTCTTTCTTCTTCTTTTTTCCTTCTTTTCTGAATGTGATCATCGAAGACCTCTCGCTATTACTTGGCCACATTGCCCACATGCCATGGGTGGTGGTGACTTTGCTGTGAAACCCTGTATCTAATCTGGTACAATGTCTCTGATACTCAAAAGAGTTTGTACTTGAAACTGATCATACTACTGTTATTCATTCATGTTTAGCTCTCTCTCTCTCTCTCTCACAATTTTCCAGGTTTCCAACCCATAGCCCCTTCCTTAATTTTTGGAAATTAGTCGCTTTTTTGTTTTCCTAACCAGAGCTTGGCCACATTTTGATTAGTCACCACATAAGATGAAACAGGATTTTGTGCCCGGCAAAGCCTAAGGAGCACTTGTCACGAGTTCGAGGCAAAATGGCAATCGGCATTCTGTCAATAACATCCATTAATTCCGCACTTTAAAGTCCTTACGAGGGTAAAGCCAAATGGCATGAGCTTAACACTGCGACTTGGAGAAGCTATCAAGTCCAAGAATCAGCAGAAAAATGTAATACTACAGGGGTTTGACCACCTTCTTATGTTAACAGTCATCTTTCATAGGATTCTAGATTTTTTTTTTTTTTTTTTTAACCCAAACGGTGAAAGATATCTTCGTTCATGCACTCTAGACTCAGCTAGCTACCTACATTCGACCCAACCGTTTAATCCTGTAGTGTATGATTACAAGGAACTTAATTGCTTATATTGCATAGGCAAAAGCAGCCCCCTATGAACTTAGAGAGGATTATACGAGAATTCCAGAGTGCCTTTTCCCTAGTAGTTACAACTTGCAATGAAAACTATGCGAAGGGAATAGAAAGATGTCAACATTGAGGTCATTTTCATCTCAAAATTTACAAAAGAATTCCCCTCGCAACAAAAATTCCAAGAATCCTCTAGTCAGACCCTTTTTAACTGCCATAAATTAATAATCCAACAGCACTCGAGCGCAGCAAACCCCAAACTTTCACCTCGAGATATCATATTTTGGAGGATAGCCCAGCTGCTCCATCTCCCAGCTCAACTTTGAAGCTACACTTTCATGGCGAGGAACATATTCCTGAAAATGACAAGAAATTCACATGAACAAATTGTCTGTCAAACTATTGCCTACAGTCTGGGCTACAAGTAGCAGCCAATTCAGCCCCACAAAAATAAATGGTACGTGCGTATGCAGTTCCATCTACTTCCACAAAAATGAACAAATAAAATTTGACATCACTTAGTTTTGAACTTTAATTCATGAAGTGGATGCAGAAAACTTGTTGACTTGTTTAATTTCCGAAGGTTCGCTCTTCACTTTTTCAAATGGTAGAGCGAATGGATTTCAGTTGCTTCACACTGACAATTCAGAAGAAAAATGCTCAATACTAAAAACTAAATTTTTAGCTTTTAAAAAAGTTTACCTCCAATTTCTTGACCAGCTCCTTAGCTGTTGGTGCAGAGACAATGATATGGCGAGCACTTGGACTGATGAATCCTTCCTCCACGGCTTTGTCAATGAAGGACAGCAATGAATTGTAATAACCATCAACATTCAGCAATCCCACCTGCAAAATGTTTGCCGGCATTTACAGTCGAAAGTTGTCTACTCAGAGTCCCAATATCAGTTAAAGCATATTGATTAAATACGTAGGAGTTAGAATATCAAAAACTACCGGCTTATCATGGATACCAAGCTGAGCCCAGGTTATCACTTCAAGCAGCTCCTCAAGAGTTCCGTAACCACCTGCATGAATTGACACGGTCCAATAAGCAGTTAGTATATACCTTTGCGGGATCAGAATGATGCTAGGATAGGTATTGGCAGGTAAATAGGACGAATGACTTCGTATCATATAATCACGTCAAGTACAAATTTTAGTGAGAAAAAGAGATTTCTGCGTTGAGATGAAGACATCACAAGGCAATTACTTGCGACCACAAGAAGCTCAAATGCACCTTCGACAAAGAAAGGATAGGGATGATGAATTATTACTTGCTACTCTATCGCCTAAAAGTTGACTAATCAGTAGAGCGCGTCCTTGATGCGAGGACTGAATCCGAGTCCCACAGGAAATGAGCATAAGACCATCTACAGACTACAGGTAGTGAAGCAGAGGAGAGAGCTGTAGCTGGCACAAGCAGTTACGGCAACTGTGCTACTTTCTTTCTTCTCCTCTACCTCGCAATGATAACTTGCTAAGGAACATCCGTGAGGTGGCACCAGAGGGCATGACCACATTAAAAGCTTTGTTTCATGAAAGAAAAGGTCCCACACATTGTGGAACCCATTGATTGTGTGAGAACTTCTATGGATTGGCAGAGGAAGAGGTCCTAGATTCCAAGATTTGAACGCACAAATTGAGCTTATTTCACAATTAGAAGCTCTAATTTTCAGTGCAGGATGTTGATGGGTCAACAACTAGGGTTTGAAGAGTTGCTCTCTAATCATGTGTCTTGGGGTTTGTGACAAGCTACAGAAAGCAGTTAAGTTTTGTGATCATTTTACACTTGGACAGTGCTCTCATGCCATCACAACAGCTTTTACTTAGTCAATATCAGAATCGCATATCCATTTTACCAAAAGAATGCAAAAGATGCAAATCCACAATGGAAAGCTTTATTTTAGTATTCCATTTCCAAAGGGAAACGTATTTCCTGATGAGGAACGCAACAGACAGCCTCATAAACACCTCTATTTTAGCACGTACTTCTATTTTGACAAACCGTAGCAGCTGAAGAAAATCCCTGAAAAAGAAATAAATTAAGTAATCTCCCCACCCTGATAATGCTCCCCCCTTTCTAGTTGCTTAAACCTGTTTCTTGATCCAAGAGTGTTATTCAAGTTAATTTTCAGCAATGAGTGTTTCTCCACAAAAAAATATAAAATATAAAAAGGGCACGACCATAAGTATGGAAAGGATTATTAATACTTTCTTCTCTTTTTCTCCAATTTAAAGAAAAGTAAATATCAAGCAAGGGGTGGTTCAGTAAGTAGGACGCTTGATCAACTGTGAAAAGAATCATACCATGAGCGATATGGTAAATCCAGGGTGCCAAAATTAGAAAAATAAAAGCACCTGGACGCTCCATCTTTTCATTAATCTGCCTTGAGATTTTAGTGCAAATATGAGAGTCTCGGCAGAGTTTTTGCACCAACCTGGTAAGGCAATAAAAGCGTCTGAGTTCCTAGCCATCTCTGCTTTCCTTTGATGCATGTCTGCCACTGCTTTCACTTCCCCTACTGGTTCACCAGTTAACTGAGAAAAAGGTACCCATTCCCAGGAAGAAAATTATTAATTTCCGAAACTGAAATGAAGAGAGAGAGAGAGAGAGAGAGATTAAAGTTTGCACAGGGGTGCTGTGCACTTGTGCAGTCAAGCAATGATGAGGCATGCAGGAACGGTGGACTTAATCCAAAACACTTCAAAGCCTCCAGAGGCCAGAGACAGTGGTCATACACCACTGGATAGATAACTTAAGACTTATTTACATACATAAATCAAGAACTTTTTTTTCTCGGTTAAAAAATATATATATCCGGAATTTCTACCACTGAAAAAGACAAGGTAAAAAAATTTACAGAGAAGCAAATACTTGCAGCCAAACAAAGTAAACGAGAGACGGAAGACAAAAATCAAACTCAGAGAAAGTTCTTCGAACCCAAAAACTCATACGACTAGTGGTTGTTTCGAAATGCCAGCTATAGTGCACCAAAAAGATAAGGCCGCGGAGGAGGCAGGGAGAGATTAAACTCTCCAGAATAGCCAAAATGAAAAGGAGATGCACATAAAAAATGTCCAGATAAAAACAACATTCATTTAAATTAACAAGTCTGTGACTATTACTCCAAAGCCAGTCAAGGAGGAAAGAGAAAGAATGAGAAAAGATTACCAACTATCATGATTACAAGGACCAAAAAATAGTTAATCTCACAACAAACTGATTCAAACAATTGAACAGGGGGAGGAATGACAATACAGTAGCACGGTGGGGCTTCTTGTTCACAAAATACTATTCTACTCCAGTCAAGAAAAGGGGGAAAGGCTTAATACTTTATTAAGGCATAGCAGACATTACCTCTCGAGGCATGAGCGTCTTGGGAATAACTCTACAGAGAGACAATAACATGACGAGAATTAGTTTTACTGAACAAGCAAGCATAAAACTCCTCATTGATTATGTCTGTAAATCCTCTGTTTTCTCTTACCCTGTTTTTGAGAGTTGTGAGGGAAATACTACACGAGGAACGGAATAGAAGGAAGCTTACCCAAGAACATGCCTACCACCATTATGAACAGCTTGTGAAACCAAACCCATCAGACCTATGCTGCCTCCACCGTAGACCAAATCAATGTTCCTGGAAACCTTCAATAACATCAAGAAAAGAACAAACCATAAACCCCAGAACTTCAAATTTTCATTGGCAGCTATTTCAATACAACAAATTGGAGACTCTGGTTTAAAACGTTTCAAAGTCAGGCCAGGCTTTTGGAACCGTTTCACATGAGTAATTAGATAGCTCCAGTTTAGTCAAGTTCTTGCCCTTTGCAGAGAATCAAAAGGAACATTTTTTTTTTTATTTGAGGACCCTCGATGTAAAGGCGGTTTACTTTTTCAACTTTATTTGTTTATTTTACATCTTTAGATAACGTAAATGATGAAAAAGATTTACTCGAAGGTAAAATATGGGTTCTGTCGAACTCATAAACAACATACGGTCAGTTCCGTGCATCCTTTCCATGGGCTCCTTATCAATAACTATCAAGAACAAGTTAGAGGAAAGGGGAATAGAAAAAGCAAGGACTGAAAGAAAGGAAAACCTGTGGACGAAAGTTACTGGACATGTTGGAGAACTGAAGGTGTAGATCATAAAACAAATAAAAATCTTATCTTTCCTGTGTAAATAGGAAAGTAAGTCAAGAAAAAGACTGCAATGTGTGACTCTCTCTCCCTTTGAGAGAAAAGAGGGGGGAGTACAGGCGTACAACATGCAAGGCACTGAAAGGGAAAAAAAGGGTAAATAAATGCACTAGCAGGAAGACCACATTTGCATTATGAGCTGAAGAAAAACCAAAGCTGCTCGTCATGGAAGCAGCCAACGTCGAATTCCGGAATTCTGGAAGAAGTGGTGCCATGAACCAACTTGAAAAGAGAGATAGATACACCAATGCGGAGAAAGTTTTGATTGATTTCAGCCAAAACCCATCTCAAATCACTCGACACAGGCACCAGAAAAACTGAAAACGACTCTTCCCACAGAAAAAAAGAAACGAAGCACCCCGCTTGATAGAAAACACATATTGATAAAAAAACCCAGGTCAACCAAAAAAAGAAAAAGAGAGAGAGACAGAAGAAGAAGGACTTATCTAAAAAAGAAAGACCCAATTTTGGAAAATATTGAGTTGAAGATGGGAAAAATCAAAGAAAGCAAAGAAAAGAGCAAAGGAGAAAGGTGACATCTTTGAGAGAAAAGCAATACCAATTCCCTGCCAAGCTCAATAGCAGCATCTTGGTAGCTAGTCTTCTTGCCTTGGCTACTTCCGCAGAAAACACAAATCCTCCTGAACTTTGATTCTTTAGTTTCGCATTCTCTCTCCATTTTCCTCTCGATGTATAAATTTACCACCGTATTTGTCTCTATCTATTTATAACTTTTTCGTTCTGTTGTGTTCTGTTCAGTGCTGTTCTGTTTGTTTGTTTTTTTTTTTTTTTTTTTTTCCGGAGGTGAATGGGGCGGGGGTGTGTACTACTCAGAATAAAGGGCCCTAAAACAATAGAAATCCCCTAGTGTTGTTGGCAAAGGTGTAATACCGGACGTGCGGCACAGAGGAAGCAATGCACGTATAGGACTCTACTGCTCCTGCTGCTAACACTAACACTAAGAGAAACGGAATGGGAGTTTGAATATGGGACTGGTGGGTGAGTGGTGAGCTATTTTGGTTTAGATGATTTTTTGCGCCGGTCTTTTGGTTTTGGTTTCTGGCCATGGCTGTTTATATAGACGGACCTATATCTTCGCACGTGACACCGTATTAGCACGCTTTTGCGCTTCTAACTCTACTCAGTGTGGACCACGTTCTTATTAATCCTATTCATTATTATCATTATTAACTAATTACTTGCTAACTCTGAGTAATTCTGCTAGTAAGTCATGGTTTTAGCTAATATCGACGTGGTCCACACGTTAATCGGTCCTCTCCTCCTCTCTTGTTTTTCCCTTTCTAATTGCGTTGTTATTTGTGAATTCCTCTTTTGGGATTTATAAGCCTTTTTTTTTTTTTTTGACACTCTAAAATACGTATGGATAGAAATTTGAATTTCATATGGGTAGACCCAAAATATCGTCTCTATCTTATCGCAGACCCCTCCCCCCCAAAAAAAAAACAAACGTTTTCAATTTTAGGGATGGTGTGATGGAAGAATTGCCCAAATCTTAATGAAGTTTGTCCCATTTTACATTTTCTTCTATCTGTTCAATGCTACCAAAAAAGTATGGTAACTAGTTCTGCAGCAAACGGAAAGTGGGGGGGTAGTGGAGAAAGGGGGATGGATGAGGGATGGTCATCCTAAAGCTCACTTGATGTAAATGCCAAAATACTCTGCCTCCTATAAGTGGACATAAAATCTAAATTACGAACTTGTTCTTACATTGTGTCCTAAAACTACGCAATTGCGCACTAATACAAGTATCTACAAAATTCTAATGGCCAAAAAAACGTGGAGGAATGCTTTCGTAATACAAAGTGCAAATTCCGAAAAACAAAATTTAAAAAAAAAATTTGATGGATATTTGGCCATACAATATAAGATTATTATCATTTCAATCACGAATAAACCTTATTCAGTGGAGTTCGTTTCTTCCGATGCTCATGGTAAAAACAAAAAAGAAAATTTAATTTTTCAGAGGAAGAGAAAAAAAAAAAGAGAAAAATAGAAGAAAGTAAGAACATGAAAAATACACTTGTTTTCGTGAAATTAGTGCTTGAAATAGATATTGAAAACCCTTTCTTTTCTTTTTTTTGAGTCAACCCAGCTTTTTACATTTATTAACTGATTTAAATACATCCCCAAGGGAGAAATTCTAAAAAAACCTCCTTGAGGTTTCTGATAATTGCACTGATTTCTCTTAAGGTTTGAGACATTTCACTGATCTCCCTTATTAGAATTTTGGGACACAATATCTTTACTCACATCATTTGTGGGTGAAATCACTGCTCGACCTCTACACAACACTTTGAGATCTATTACAAACTTTGTTTAGGGAAAAAAATCTTTGCAATAATCAAAAGAAAGAAACTAATTAAATGAGAATTTTATTGAGTTTCAATGCATAAGCACACAACTGATATAGATAAAATGTCTTTTAATTTATGGGCACAACAAATTATTAGGTCACATAAGTTGTTCAAAATTGATAATGCAATTGGAATTGGAATTTGAAACTTCTGAAATTTTCAGGATTTGTTTAGTCATAAAAAATTCTAACATTTAGAGAATTTTAAGATTTGGAATTTAATGACAATTATATATCATGAAACGAAATTGATAGTCAAGTGAATATGATAGCAAAATTTTTTCATTTTCCTTTAAAGGGTCTATGACACGCTAGATAAGTGTAATGTTTCTTTTGCCGAAGTTGAAAGGAAAGCCAAAAGATAAAAGGAATGAAAGAAGGAAAAAAAAAAACAAAGAAAGATATAAAAAAAAAAAAAACCAGAGGATTCAAAATACAGCACTAAATCATATTTTTGTCTCACAATGGATCACGTGGAATCCAATTTAAAGAAAAAATACGAAGAAAAATGGAACTGAGGTCATAAAAGATTGATGAACTTACTAAGGAGGAATTCCAATTGAATTATCAAATTTGAATAGCTTATATGGCCTAATAATTTGTTGCACTTACGGATTAAAAAAAATATTGTCTAAGTCACAATAATGGAATAATATTAAAGGGAAGAAGCAAAAGGGCATTTTATTTAAGTAAAATATCTCACGCATCAAAATATCTTTTTTAATGATTTTTTTTCTGATTTGGACTTATTTGTTACCAAAAATTGAAAAGTGAGGGTGGTTAATAAATTTTCCAAACCTCAGAGGAGGTCAGTGCAGGTGTCTGAATTTATCTAAAAAAGTTGCAATCGCAAGTTTGACTGCGGTTATTGCTTGGCATTTATATTAAATTATTATTATAAATAAACTATAATAAGGTGCAGTTGCCGTCACGCATTCTCATGGGTACGACTCATTACTGCACAGTCGGCTGGGAAAAAAAAAATAAAGCAAAAAGAAACCTTTTTTTTTTTTTTTTTTGGTGGAAATAAATCTGATTGAATCTCGACTCAGGCACTCAGCATACGCAGTACCGAGCAAAAAAGACACCACACATAAACATCCCCTCTGAAACTAATCAGTTGAATGACCCGGTCATATGTTTATAGTTTTTTTTTTTTTTCCCCATTTCTGTTGTCTGATCATTGTTTTAACATATAAACTAGCAGTAAAGCTATCCCTGTATGCATTATTTGATCCATAATGCCCCTCCCTTTTGTTTCTGCAACTTGGAAAAGCTCAGTGCCTTTCTAACTGGAAAAAGGCTTTAATGGACAGAGTTATTTGGCGGGCAGTTTTTTTTTTTTTTTATTTTAATCTAGGTGCATGTCAGTAAGATGTCCAAAATGTATGGGCTTATTGATAAAGTAAAAATACTAGTAAAGAGGAAAAAAAATTCAGGATTTTGAGATGGTGGCATAGAGCGTTGTGCATTGATGATTGGAATAAACATGTGGGTAATGGCCATTCTCCTTGTACCCAAATCCACGCTTCATTTGCTAGACACACTTGTTGTCCTGCGAGGAAACATTTCATTTTTATTACACGCCCCTCCATTCTATTCCCCATATCACTTCACTTACCATGCTGTCCTCCCAATACTAGCTATCTGCGCATCGCCCAGGATAAACACCCCCACACAGTCTCACACGCACTCAGAGGCTCAAATATTGTTGTTGTGAAATAATTAAGGCATTTCTTGATTTCTTAATCACTGGATGGCCTTGTGACACTCTGAATTTGTTTATTACTTAGCAAATACTAGCAGTACTACTTTATTGCTGCCAGGAATGCAGGAACTGATCAGTTACTGAAAACCCCACCCCTCCATCTTCATTTTATGATATGATATGAAAAACCAATTTCTATCTTACTAGATTTATTCATTAATTAATTGTGTTTAAGCATCCCCAATCCCCGAGTTGGCTTGGCTTGGCTAGGCCTTTCCATTCCCCTTTGGGCATCTATCTACTTGCAGTCACAGCCACACTAGTCAGCAATCAGTGTACTTCTTGAGATTATGAACGTATAATTACTATGTTTAGTGCTAGTGTCGAGCATGTACTAATACAATATTTGTGTACCTTGTGCATGCTTGCATGCGCATTTATCGCATGTTTTTGTGTGTGAGTGAACAGGGGCATACATGTATATATGTGTATATGTTAGGCTGCAGTTTTTCTCTGGGGGAACAAATTAGCTAGAATATTATATCGGTTTCTCCTTTTTTTTTCTTTTTGTATTTTTCTTAGGGTCTGCAAGAATAAGAGTACGCTCAGGCAATGTGGTTGTATTTTGTTTTGTGGAAGAGGGGGGTTCATAGAAACCATTTTTAAGCATGAAAGCCACCCTTTTTTTTTTAAGTGGGAGGTTTTATGTACATTAATATTAACATTTTTCTGCAACTTCAAATTAATTAGAAGTCTTCTAATGCTTCCACAGACTAGAGCCACAGTCAGGGCCCGTCTTTCTGGTAAATTTCCTCCTGCTTGTGAGAACGTATTAGTATAGCAGTTTTGAGTATGGGCATATGATCAGCAGTTTGCATTTTTAATGATAAAACATGTTTTAATTGCAATTTGCATCCTTGAATTATAGCTGAGTAGTAGCCTCACCCCCTGAAATGACTAATTTTAGCACTTTATACTTTCTGTCAGATTATCCCACATTGATACATCTATATAAAATCTTGAACCACTCTATTATCGCCAATTGATTTTGAGTTGGAAATTCAAATTCTTTATCATGGTATTAAAGTTGAGTCTTGAATTTTCTGCTTGTAAAGCAGGTTTACTACCTCGTTTAAGTCTGTTTGATTCCCCGTTTGAAATTTCACATGTGACTTGGTCTGTTTAACCCTATTTACCAAGTCACGTTTAAGGGTCTTTATCACTTTGAAATTATAGCATGAACTTTTCTTACTTTTTTTTAAAATAAAAGTTGTTTAGTACCCATAATTTGCATGTGTTTAGTGCAATTAGAAAATCAAAGTAGATTATTACCAAAAAAAAAAGAAAAGAAAATCAAAGTAGAAATGACCAAGAAAAGGAGAATAAAATGAATAAACTATATTGACGGATCGGGCAGACATAGAAGGATCTATGTACCATGTGCATAAGTACCATAGAGGGAGGGAGGAAGGGTGGGACAAAAGGAAAAAAAAAAGGGAGCCGACAGAGATGTCATTCATGCGAGAAAAAATTATGTCCACAGCACTCCAGACTCCTCTGAACTGCCTATATTTCCAATATACTTTGCAGTATGCGACAATGGTTGGTTTGTTTTTCGTTTTCTTTCGTGTCTAAATATCACATAGTCCAATTATTTCGGAGGTATAATACGAAGGCTACTAATGAGGTGTGCACCTATATACATGACAAGATTTTGGGCTTGCTACTGAATGATGAGACTCTGGTTCTTCGTGTTCAGTGTACTGAGTTAATACACTGAATGAAAGATGGATCGCCATTTTGGTTCAACGACAATGCCGCAAGGTGCGAGTAAAGTAACAAGAACCAGCTATCAAGAATTTATTGCAACAATTTCTGAAACTTGGTGCTTGATTCTGCAGTAAGAGATTGAGCTAAAATCACGACTGCTGGATCTATTACCCCTTTAGTCCTACCAACTTCCGACCCATCCTTTAATTTTCCATCATTTACCAATGGATATATGGATTGTATATTCGAGTCCCATAGTCTTCTGTATCTTTGAAACAGAAACAGGGCAAGCGTTGAGATGGAAATTACAATCACTATCTAGTTACTGTATCAGTAAAATTAAACTAACTAAAAAGAAGATCTGTTGAGTTCTTAATCTGCGGATTGTCCTTTTGGCAAGTGTTATGTTCGTCTTGATAGAGGGAAGAGGATGCTGCAACGAGAACTCCATCCTGGCATTGTGTATAAAAAGGAAAAAACAAAAAAAACAAAAAATGGAACTAGGTTTTTGAAATCAATGTGAAAAAATCGAACTTTTCTTTTTCACATCCAATACGGGGAGGATTGTGCTTGGAGACGGATTTGTCATCTTCGAATACGCCAACCAGTTTGGCTTTGACTTTGATTCCTTAGCAAAAGAACAATTCGAAGCCGATTCCTGGGAAGAGGAAGAAGCAGATAGAGCAAAGGCCTCCTCTTTCCTTCCCGAAGTGAGCGAAGAAGGCTTAGAAAGAACAAAGAAGTTTGGGTCCGAGAGATTCAAGCTGGGGAAATGGTTGAATTCGCCACTCCTTTTTCCGGATTTCCTTTGGTGCCCGTCGGAGGAAACTCCAGTTGTTCTTATGAGATGGGATGATTCAGGAAGAACAGGAGCGAAGGGATGAGGATAGGACCAATTAGCACAACTTTACTTACTCAAAACTTCTATAAGCCAACGGCTTTCTTTGTGACTAAGTCGAGTAAGAGTGACTTGGTAAGAGTGGGAACTAAAATCGCAGTCGAACTATCCAATAATTCTAGGTGGTCTGAATTCTGTAGTTTAATTTGGAACAGACATATTCAACTGCCTTGTTCCAATTGTGACAAATTACTAACAATTATTATTATTATTTTTTTTTTGTTTGAAGCCGCTAATAATTTATATACAATAAGTTAAACTTGTTGATTAACAATTTCTCATCTCATTGTCTCGTGTATCTGCTGGTGCCATTATTTACTGGAGATGGGGCTTAGGCCAATTGCGTCCGTTTAGGCCGTCTGGCTGCAAGGGTCTGAATTTTGATATTTGTGGTCAAAGATTAAAACGTGATATTTAAGTGTATGTTATAATTTATGCAACACAGATAAATGCCAATTTCGAGTCCCGGATGCCTTCTCGTTCATATCTTATATAGACGGCTAAAAATTTCTCATAAATCACGTTGCAACTCTAGTATAGAAGTTACATCTGTAAGATTAATTACGAGGTCACTTGTCTTGATTCCGGAAATGAGTCTAGTCAAATCTAACACCCTAGTAGGCAAGCTTGCTTGATTATTATATTAAGTTTGAAATTTTGTTTAAATTTGGTTTATTTATTCTATCAACCTAAACTCAAACAAATTTTTATCTTGCCGAACTCGAATTGAGATCGAGTAGTTTGAATTTTTTACCTATAAAATTTAATCTTATGCTAATCGAGCTAAATTTGAATTGAATTTAAAAATTTATTGAACCCAAAATGCTAGGCTGTTTGAGTTTGGTTTTGATTAGTTGACAAAATAAAATTGAACAAACTCTTATCGAAGTAAACTCGATTCGAGTATCTAGTAACTTGATTCATCTTCTTGCAGGTATATTTCGGAGGTCTTCCATCAACCAGGAAAAACACCAACACGAAAAAGGCTGCTTTAATACCTATTCAAATAAAGGTACAAAATGCAGTTAGAAAGGATCGGGAAATGAAAAGGAAGGAGAAATTAATTGTGGGCTTGGAACTCCTTAGCATTTCACCTGAAACCAGAAGTTTCAAATCCACACCTTTGTTGTGCCGATGATTTCTATGAGTATTATTAAGAATTTGTATAAGGAACGATTCAAGATTTCCAACTCCCGGGATTGAGTGTGATCTTCTATTTCGTGGGCATTATCAGTTACTATTGAGGCAGCAATAATTTTTCATGTATGAAAGAAAAAAGAATAAGTGATAAAACAACTCACAAGTAAACAAATAAAACTGCGAGAGGAGAAAGCATTTTGTAACCTAGGAAAAGTGGCCATCTTGTGTTTTTTTTTTTTTTTTGTACTGTGTCTAATAATATCAATAGATTATTGTACGTAAATAAATTAACGTAATATATTAGTGTATACGTCCACGTACCATTGACCCTAAAGCCGCTTGTGCTGTAATTATCTCTCGTCACGATATTTGTGTAGTAATGCATTAATGCTTGTTCTTACTTCTTAAAGAGCAGCTTTGATGAAAATTCATTAAAAAAAAAATCTTTAAACAAGAAAGAAAAATCTATAGATGTTCTGAAAAGCTATAATGTATTTTCAAATGCAATTCAAATCCTATTTTATTTCAAGATTAGTATTTTTTTTAAATTTCCAAAAAAAAAAAGCTATTTAAATTGTTAGTACGCATATTTATTAAAAAATTTCTTGACTTCCTCATAACTGTTTTAGCAAAATTTTTTAAGGTCTTAATTACCTATCAAAATACTTCTAAGTGGTTGACTTTAACTAAATTTAATTTACCCACGAATTATAAGAGTGCAAAAATAATATGTTATCAATTTGAATCATTGAAGGACATTTGGCCTCGAGTCAAACTAATAGGGGAAGTAAGTGAAATTCTAAAAATTTCAGAGCAGCTAAGTGATAATATGGGAAATCTCGAGGGAGGTTTCCGAAACTATCCCTAGATATAATTCAAAATAGTCCATGCATCAAACTGAAATGATCATACCTGACCCGTTGAAAGTTAAATTAAACTTTTTCTAATATATAATTTAAAAGCAAACCATTTTGTTCTCAAAAAAATGGGGGAAAAAAAGTAAAAGCATTTTGAAGAAGATTTGGGTTAGATCACGTTATGTGCCCCCGAAACAAGGCAAAACAAGCTCTAGCCTCTAGGTTGTTTGTTTGCGGATTTTGGCCTTGCCAAAAATCCCCATCACATCACGTTCATTAAATATTCCATATTTTTGGTCTCTACTTTTATGAGTTTTCTTGTCACTTGCTAAAAACTTTGAAGACAATATCCGACGGAGCTACTGCGCTCCAACAAAAAAAAAACAGTGTAAACAAAACCGAGAATATCTCTCTGAATTGTTAGGTTCAGAGAAGATATATACCCCATTTGACTTGCCAGTAGCAGCACCAGGCATTGGCAAATACAAGACATGATATGCCTTTCTTCTTTTATTTCCTGCTCTGCTAATTCAGGCTTGATTAACTTAACTAACCACCGCTTTTAAGTAGGAATGAAGCTCAGAGGACTAGCATTTGATTGATGTTCAATTTGGTAAGGTGATGAAAGCAATACTTTAATTATAGTGATAGGCGCCAAAGGTGAGATAAACCTGACTAGTATGGGATATACTTGCATCGCGGTTGCTTGCTGGTAGTGATGACTGATGTGATGCAGAGCACTTATTATCTGATATCGAATCTAAAACGCTAATTGGATTTTGCATCACTCGATTAGCAGCTTTGTTGTTAGTAAAAGCCTAATTTCCGGGGATTGATGAAGCAGTGGTTGGAGAGAGAGCTGCCGCGAGGGGCGTGAGAGAATTGAGATAGCTGTGCTTTTTGACCTGACCTCCTTTTCTTTTCTTCTTCCCGGCTGGACCATGTCAAGGAAAAGGCAGGCTTATCCATCGATCGACCTTGGTGGTTCACTTGTTCGTTGTTGTTGTGCCTTGATTTACGACATCCCTTTTTTACAGCGTCCAAAAATTTCTCTGGAATCAGATCATCCTCAAACAAACAGACAAACCAAAAAAGAAAAACCTGTCACCGGACGTAATCGATTATGGTAAAGAAAAATTCGAGAAAAGTTGCAACATTCGACACCTTCTAGGCTTTATGTGGTGACACACAAGATAACAGCACCACTTAAAAAAAAAACAGTGCAAGAGTTCTTGAACCAAAACTGTTGCAACAACTATAACCCTGTTGAGAAAATTGGTAAAATATGTAACAAGTGAAATTTGCATGGTACAGAAAGACCCAATCGTACAAAACTGATCACAGCCATTGGTGAAGCTGAGCAGGGAATTTTGGTCTGTTGACCGTCGGGGTTTAATTGCACCAAAGCCCTGCTGCTGTCGTACTAAAATTCTCGCTGCAGATCAATAATGAAAGATTTGCCGATGCAAACCAAAATGTGTTCCTCGCCTCCAGGCTTTTTCTTTCTAAAAAGTGAACGGTGAAAGTAACAGAGAGTTTTCCCCCTGCTCAGATCAACACTGCTACATTGCTGCTCAGGTCATGAGATGCCATTATCCAATCCGACCCCATTTTGACTTAATATGACACTACCCGGAGAATGTGAACTCTAAAACATTTTTATGGATTTTAATACCACATCATAGCATTCTGTTCTGACAGTTAAGCTACCTGATTAACAAAATCCTAATCAACCAACTGATAAGAGGACAGATTAAGTTAGAAAACTCCCACCAGATTCTATGACCCCACCAGCCCAATTCATTCGATCATGTAATGTACTGCCACTCCCACCACCATCTAATTTCTTAATCAGGAATCTGACAGTTAATACCGTTGAAATCTCGAAACTGCAACTTAATTGTCCTGTCCTGACTTGGCGAGAGGACGTAGGGGATATGTACCTGCACATCAAGGTAATTGGAACACTACTATTGTTTTTTCCTTCTTTCTTTGTTTGTTTTTTTTTATTATTATTATTAAAAGGTGGTTGGTTACGCGTTTCTGTGGGGGAGCCCAGGCCATGACGGACCCCTAATACAACCAAAACACACTATTTAGCTCTTGCTAATCCTCATTACGTCGTCCTTTTCCAACCTACTCCTGGATTAAATGTTTTTCAATCAATTATGTATATAAAAAAGAAAGGGGATGATGTGATGGATTACGGGAAATCTCTTTGGCTTAGTTCGAGTTCATATGGCCATCGTTGGAAAAAGTAGCTCTGCTGTCTCATGAGGTGTGACCGGTCTAACAAGAGGACAGACACTGGTGGGACTGAGACATTCCAGTGGATATTATCCTGCAGACGGAATGAATGGCGATGCTTTTGTTAAAGAGTCGGCATTCAGAAGAAACCGGACATGAAGTCACTGTTGGGATTCGAGTATGGAGAAAAATTTGATGAAAGTTAAGTTTATACTAACAACTGATACAACCTACCTACTTTGCCTTGATTAACGGCAAAAATGGTTCACTGCTGGTCTTCTTAATAACTAGCATGTGTCTTTCAGTCTGCTTTGGAGAATTGGAGTTCAAAAATAGGGCCAAATTAGCCATTGGGCGCTGCCTTGTCTCGGTTGGATGTCTGCTAAACATGGCGCTGCCTTTTGGTCCAAAATGACGGCCAGTCGGCAGAGGAAATTGCAGCTGCATGCATGCGGATTAAGCATTACGAATGGGGATGGCCTTCCGCCCTTTTGCTTTCAAATTTGTCAATAATTAGGGATCGAAAGGGAAAGGCTGCATCGCCATATACATAAAACAAAGAAATTCGATTGTCGGGCTTCACTAAACTACCAGCAGTAAAGTACTGGTAGTACCCCATTAACCAACAAGCTGCTTGCTGGGTTATTTTTAGTCCACGACATATTATTATTACTAGTAGTATAGTATTTCAACCAGCTCATGCTTGTTTCATTAAATTAATAATAGTTCCATCACTCGACAGCATCATTCTTAGTAGTATGTTTTTAGTTGATCGCGGAGGAAACCGGGAGTTTCCCGCCCTCGGATTCCCTCCTTCAATCGGAAGCATCTTCACTTGAGTTAGTTGCGAGGCAGTGCTACGCTATCCTCATCTCTCACTACTCCTACCTGGGCACGACGAAATGATGAAGTGAATCATTGCCGTCAACAAAAATTAATACTTTTAGCTTTTTATAAGCTAATAATATACCACATACGAAAGTGACCTAAATTTTAATGCCTTGACCACCAAAACTATAGGTTCAGAATGCTTATATTCGTATCATTTTCACTCTTATCTTTTGACGTGGGATATTACATTTTTTAAGATTCCTCACGACTATGAAAAGTCTCTTTTTAATCTCTCACATGCAAAATGGTCCCTCACATATTCAAAGCATACTATTTTGGTTCCATATCCTATTTTCCGACCATATTTCAGCTAAAAGGTGCATGCCTAATTCACGTAACGGCTTGTGGGTTGTGCATGAGTTTTTTTTAATCCAATAAAATGGCTGAAAGTATGATTTGAGATCAAAATACTATGCTTTAAATAAATATGCAAAGGATTATTTTGCTTCATTTTGTATGTTTAAGACCAAAAATAGGCTTCTCGTAAATGTGAGGAACCATTAGGTCATTTCTTCACACACACACACACACATCTAAATAGACCAATCCGAAGCTGACCATCGCTGGATTCTTTTTGCGAATAGGTCTCCCGACATTGTTTTCTGCATCTATAGGACTCGAATGCTAGCTCTGTGCATCACATGACGTTAGTACCACTATCTGCCAACGTTGTTTTCTCTTGACTCGCTATGGTATCAAGTTACTTGCTACTTGATTCAATAAACTCCCCTGGTACTGCCACGAAACTACTACCACTATCTGCTGTCCTCCAGACTCTGTGCTACCATTATGCTATATTTTCACATCAAGTGTGTATTCTCTCTCTCTCTCTCTCTCTTGTTTTTTTTTGGGGGGGGGGAGGGGGGTTAGTTTTAGGAACAATCCTCCTGTCAGATTGATGTATAGCAACTTTCGTCAGAGCAAAAATCCTTTAAGCAAGCAATTGTCCTCTGAAAGTCCCTAACCACGGGCAAAACTGCCACAGAAAAGAAAAGGGGGAAAGAGAAAGAAACGGAAGCACACTTAAAAGTCTCAGTCAGCAAGAAGTCAAAGTGGGGCTTGTGGGCTGACTAGGTGATAACGTTTCGCCACCGAAAGGGCACGTACCGTGTAACATGACAAAGAGCCCGAGGTCCCATTTGCCTTACCAACTGTTATATCACAGAAGCAAACGAAATCGATTGAACGACGGAAAGGAGGAGGAGGAGGAGGAGCAGAGTGGAGAGTGGAGAGAGACAGGAAATGAAAAGAAACATGGCGGTTTCTGACTAGGTTTTTTTCTTTTTCTTTTTTTTTTTTGTTTTCGGGGCCCATAATTGTTTCACCCTTTTCTGATCTTGTCGCCCTTTTTAGTAGCTATTTTATGTCTCGCGCTCATCACTTTGTCTACCCGATCGACTTCCACTTTCCCAAATTCCACGCTCGAGTTTTCCTTCTTCCAAGCACCCTCCCTGTAGAAAACCTCCCCACCATAGCCGCCCCCTTTTCTTAAAACTCATTTTTGACCTCCCATCTTAGCTACTACTGACCAACTTCGGTAGCTGTAACTTTCTTCTCATGCAAGATTCCATGATCCTTTTCAAGATTCTCTTGCCCCTCTCCTTTAAGTATATTAATTAAGCTAATAGCTCGAATAGGGAAAAAAAAAAAAAGAAAGTAGTCGAGTGAAATTACGTTCAACACAAACGCAAACAATCCATATGGGTTGTGGGACTCATTAAGCACATCTCTACAGGGAAGAAAGCAACTCATTCAGGTCCGACGATTTACTATTAACTAATGCGCAAAAAAATGCCTCAGGTTATTGACATTCTACTCAAAAATTGGTTGGAGCAGTGGATTCTGAAGAAGATCATAATTAGGAGAAAGGGAGCAAAGGAAGGAAATGGGATGAACGAATTTGGTCCTGAAGGGACACAGAATCTTTTTCTTATCGTTTTGGTCACAATTAGGAAAATGACCAATCGTTTTGGAGTGATAAATTAAAAATAAAAAATAGAAACAAAAAACAAGAGCCAAAAAAGAAACAAAATAGTAGTATTATTAATGGAACAGACCCACGTTCTTGAGTTTTGGGCGGAAGACAAAACGGTGCGTGATTAAAGTCATTGAATTTAAAGCCTACGAATGTGTGGTGTGAATGTGGAGGGATGGGTCGAGTGTTTGAAGCAAAAATCTCCAGGTCCTCTTCTTCAATTGAATTGTGAAAACACGCTTTTCTTTCTTGACCGGAGGAAAAAGGCAAAAGAGCCAATTCCTACTACTGCCACAATTTACTAGTAAAACATGTTTAAGTTTCCTTGTTTGTTAAGTTTGGAACATTTTGATTCACCCATCCAGACATATAAAGACAAATAACTGCTAACACACATAAAATTAAGTGTCGGCCGTAGACCATAGAGCACGAATAAAGTTGTTATGCCTAGGTAGTTTTAGCTTAGGCAAAGGAGGTTCTTTCTTAGAAGTATTGGGTATGGGCAAAAAGTGACAAATAAGCCAAAACAAGTGTTGCAGTAGTCAGCAGAGCTGCTAAACAAAACCGGGATCTATCCAGTCTTAGAAGAAGAAGAAGCTGAGAGAGAAAGAAGCCATCATAATTATTCTAACATGAAGGAGCATAATTGTCCATCCCAAGTCCCCACCACTCCCATGCAACAAGTTACAATGTCTTTGCTTATTCTGCTAATTAAGTACCATAATACTTCTCTGTCCCTCGCTTTTAAGTCAAAGGTAATGATAATTAAAATTCCAATGGAATGATTAAGGTCACCGTTCCGTCTTTTATACAAACTTGCATTGATTTTAAGCCACTTTGCTAAAGCCTTACAACTCATGTATACTGTTAATTAAAGTGATTAAACAAGCCAACCATTCTCCAAATTTTGTGTTCTCCACATGCCATTACGCACTCATATTCCCCCTTCCATCAATAATCATTGCCCAATGAAACACCCTCCAGAATGTTTCAATTCTTGGAATAGTTTAGACATTCCAGTCAAAACTGGAAACGCAAATATTGCATGTCGTAACTTTTCTTTTTCCTATTTGCACTTTGTGTCTGAATCAAATCCCCCTTTTTTTTTTGTTGGAATTCCAGGACGGTGGCGCTTTTCTCTTAAAATACCTTTATATCCAAACACTTCATTGCATCCGGACTTCTATCAATCTTGATATGATATTATTGTTATTACTACTATTATTTTCTCTCTTTTCTCCTGTTTTCTTTGGAAAATAATAACATTCGAACCCGCTGGGAGTGTAGAAGTGGATGAACATCGGACGGACTGCAATTTCTGATAAAAATTAAGTGAACGCTTGTAGTGACTGCCAAGCACTATATCGTTTTGACTTAATGTGTTTATGGTCACTCGTTGAAGTTCCCCAATCTAGAACCATGCTGAGACGACTCTCTCCACCAATTATATGAAGGGATAATTTCATAAAACTCCCACGTACACCCCTTATTTCCATGCATTTGGCAACAGATAAACTCAGTTTTCTCATGTCAGCAAAATTTATCATATGAATATCCCAACTTTGCCCTTACTAGAAATTTTGTTAAAAGGAAACAAAATAAAACTATCTTATTGTCCTCTTTCTCTTATCAAAACAACTAATATTAATTCTCCAAAAAAACCACTACTATTATCATCTTCCTACTCCATAACCATCAGTCCATCACCACTATCAACAAGTCCACCTCTACTATTACGGGATACCAATGACCTCCCAAAAAAAATAATAAAAAATGCTAAAGGGTTCGCAGAGGCACAGGTTGTTGGCTAAAAATAAACAAATAAAAAATTGCAAAGAGATGCTTTATTAACCCAAAAACTGTAGCCTGTTAGTCTATTAAAAAAGATTAAAAAAAAAAAAGGTTGTGACTCCACCCACTCCCATATTACTCACTATCAACAATTTTCAATATCAAAATGTTCACTAACATTAATTTTTTCCCCATGCAAAATTTTCCAATTGGTAGAGAATTTTGGGATTAGAAAATCTTGAGGGGTATGTTGTGTTATTAGGAATGAGAAGGGGATTGGGAAGGAGGAAAAGAATGAAGGGAAGAGACTGACGAGAGAATACATGGGAGAAAAAAGAGAGAGAGAGTAGAGTTAGAAGGAAGGTGAGATGAGACGAGTGGAAGAAAACAAGAATCAAATAGAGAAGGCAAATGGAAAGTGGAGAAGAAGAAGAGAGGAGATGGTTGACATGGGAGATGAGAAAGAGGCAGATTTTTTTCCCCCTCTTAAAAAACAATTCTTTCTCCACGTAAAATGGAGATAATGTGAAGGCTATTTAGGTTATTGAATATGCCTGGTATAATTCTTAAAATTAGAAAGAGAGTCAGATGAAAGTGTTAAAAACCTCAGGAAGATTTCTGAAATTATCCCTCATATGTAAGACAATGCTTAAGGGGTTACTCTTTAGTTTACGGTTTATCTTGTAAGTAATGAAATCGTAGCATGAATGGTCTGACTCAGTTGATTTTCCCATGTCAGGGTCCAACAAGTAGACCAAGTCAATCTAATTCTAATGTCCGCTTTGGTTTATTTTTAAATTTATTTCCACCTCTACTTATCCCAAAAGCAAAATACTCCGACAACAAATAAATACAAGCATAGACACAATTACATAAATGAAAATTGCTAGTATGGACTCTCGAGTTCGGACTGGCGCAGCGACTCTTGTTATATTAGGCTCCCATCTCAGGGTCTTACAGGCCCAAGCACTAACAACATCCACCACAGCCCCAGCCCACTATCACCCACGGTTTTCCCTTTTTTTTTTTTTTTTTTGGGTTGGCCCCTGGTGGGGAGAAGGGTTGTGGCGTTTCCCACTGATCGTTTTTTCAAGACTCAGAACAGCGATGACTTTCCAGTGTTAGCAGCTCATACATTATCGCACATACATTCGAAAGAAGCCATCATCGATCCCACATCTGATGATAGATCAAAACATTTGCCTTACCTTGGGAACCATATATATACACTTATGTTCTCCCTTAAACTTCGCTTTAAATGGGAACAAAAGGAGATAAAGAACTGTCACCTATTTCAGAGTTTAACCTCAAAAAATCGGAGAAAAGAATTTGACAGATTTCTTTAATTCCAAATAGCCTTTTTTTTTTTGGGTAAGCTTTCATTTCTTTTCAGAGTTCGATTTGTTTGCCAAAGTGTTTTTTTGTTTTTTTTGTTTTTAAAGATGCGCCCATAACCAAACATAAAGATAGTATATGAATAGAACTATGATACTAACATTCCCTCTCCTCCCTTCTCTTTTTTATCACACCCATCTTTCCTAAACCCGCATGAAACATACAAGTCATTTAAGGAACCAGGATCAGGCACGGTGTTTTGTCTCTGACCGGGGCCCGTGGAGAGGGTATTGGATCCGGAACTACTATGCGTAGACCCGCCTGGTTGATCCGACTAAATCAGGAACCAAGTTTCCTAGTCAGATCTGGACCCTACTCTGTTGGTTCTCGGCCCATGTCCGAGACTACATGACCCCTACTCTACTCTACCTTAGGCCCAGTTTTTTAAATGACACCAGGTGTTGCGACCACTGCATTACCCAACAAGCTCGAACACACGGTGCTCCATTTCATCTTCTGCACTTTTGTTACCCTGTGTGTGTTGGCTTGAAAACACACAACTCTATATGAAGTTTCTTCAGAACGAGACCTACAACATACTAATACATAAATCCTTTTTAGCCACAGATTCGTTCAGAGCTAAGTCAAGATGAGAATTTCACCAGCATATACATTTAAGGCCATCTGATTATGCATGCCAAACTCAATAGAATGCAAATGATCCAACAATTTCATGATTTTCTCTCCCAAAAAAGAATAGGCAGACGACCAAATCATTCTCTTGGTTCGGATACATCGACATAACTCCAAGTGTGGGATTTTAGTATCTGCATGTGAGCATTAACTATCTAGATTGCAACTTTGGTTCAGAATCACTCCAGCTACTTAGACAACTGTTACAGAAATTACAGGGATTTAACGTCAAATAGCAAAAACACTGCTTATACTAGAAGCCAAATTAAGACATAAACATAAGAAGCATAACAGTACAAAAGAATTTCTTAATTTCTGGTGAAGCTGATTAACCTTTGCACCACACAAGCATGCTTAAAAGCGAGCTTTTAATCCCAATATCTAAAGGCAGCAGCAAAACATCTTAATGTTAAACATTTACCTTTGCCTCAGAGATGCATACACATGACCAAATGGGAAATCATTTAAAAGTCTCGCCTAGGCCGAGCTTCAGCAGGGCTTACTCGGATTGTCCTTCCATTCAGGTCCTGCAATTCACAAATTAGTAATAGCCTGGTACTCTTTAATCCATAAATTTTAACCAATGCAAATTCACAGCAAATTAAGGTTTGAGAAAACATCAAAAGCACGGGGTAAAAAGAACGTCACAGCTCCAGAAAGATTACAGTAAGGTGTTTAATAGTCCAGAAGGGTGAGGTGAGAAGATAATACTAACATCCTCTTTCCAGGGAAAAAAAAAAAACAGTACGGTAAGAAGTGACAAACGGACCAGTAGCCAGTCCAAATATAGTTCTGATTCAGGACACATAGAAGTGTAGAAGTTATAGGGTTACCTAGAAGAATAAATTGATATGCACTACACACGGCAACACAGGATATAATGCAATTGTTATGGAACAATAACTTACAACGCCATTCAAAGATTCAATTGCATGTGTGACCTCATCAGCAGAACTATAAGTTACAAAACCAAAACCCCTTGATCTGCCACTGTCTCTGTCGTAAACCACCCTGGCTTCCATGACCTTTCCTTGCTCACTGAACAAGGTCTCAAGAGCCAAATTATCAACACCCCATGCAAGGTTTCCCACATAGACTCTGTTGGTGTTACCAATACTTGCTCCTCCTCTGGCTCCTCTAAAAGAACCCACCTCCCTCCTAGAAGGTGGTGGCCCGCTATTTACCCTCAATGCCCTCCCCTCGAGTTCCTGAAAATTTGTCAGACTTGTGATTAAGTGGAGTAACCGAAACAGCCAGAAACCATATGAAAATCAACATAGCTTCATTCATGCTGTTGAAAGACTACATGATTACAGGATGGAACTTGACATGAAAATGTCTAATACACCAAAAAAAGGAACAAAAATCCGAACAGTACTTTAGTTCAATGTCAACATGGGTGACTTTGTTTTCTGGAACACGCAAAATATCACAATTTGCCTCATAGAAGCCCCAACAATCATGTCAAAGTTTCAGCGCTCACAACAGTTATTTAAGGATTAAGAGAAGCACCGAGCCAAAAATAGAAGCAAAAGCAAACAAAGACCTGTACAAATAGTTCAACGAGTGAGAAATTACATAGCCATTGAATTGCTGTTCAGCAGCTTCAACTTCCTCAGTTGTGGACATGGTCACGAAACCAAACCCTCTACTCCTTCCAGTAAGCTTGTCATAGATAACCTGCCAACCCAAGCTTGCCATGTTAGTAAGAGTAAAGCAATTCTAATTTTCTTGCAGTAATTCAACCATGAACCACTCACATAATGACGCAAACAAAAAAGGATACTGTCAGATAAAGGAAAAAAGAAAGTAGTTCTGATATACTACTAGATGCTTAAACTGCCATTACTTCAATTACACAAGTAATATATGAGTAAATAAAACCATAATAAACTCTCATAAACCCATACAAGGTTTAAAAATCCAACCTTTGCAACTAAATATGGCAAATAAAATACACTAAACTAAAAAGGGCCAATTACTATCACTCCCGAAAGAAATAGGCCAATTACTCTCACGATTTTAGTCAAAATACAAAAGATAAGCGAGATATAGAACGAATATACCTCAACCATCTCAACATTTCCAGCGCGTTCGAACAAGCCAGCAAGAGCGGCGCTGTCGACGCTGAAAGGCAAGTTGCCAACAAAGAGTTTAAGGTCAGGGGAGAAACTGGGCTCCTCCTCGGGATTGGAACCTCCATCACCGAGAACCTCCTCTTCTGAGTCTTCCTCCCCATCTATAACTCCGATTTCATCCAAGTCAGAGGACACGGCTGCTTTGCGGGACCAAGGCAAGGAGAGCTCTCTCCTGTGCAAAGAAGAGAAAGCACTGAGGGATAAGCGGAGGTTGAGAGACGGAGAAGGAGAAGAGAGAAGAGATAGGGAATTGAGATGGGTGGCATTGGATTTTGATAGAGGAAGGGTTGTTTGGGGAGTGAATGAAAGAAAGTGAAGCGAAGAGGCAGAGGCAGCCATGATATGAATGCGAATGAATGAATCGGAGAGTGAGCGAGGAGTTTTGAAGGGTTTGAGGGATGCAGAGTAGATAAGGTTTTTCTCCCACTAGACTTCCGCTTCCTCTCTGCTCTTATGAGAGATTGTAAAAGGGATTTATTTAAATATTTAAAAAAAAAAAAAGGAAGAAGTAAAAAGATGGACAGATATTTGGGGATGGATACACGCATACATACACACATGTACACACACACATATATATACATATAAATATATGTATGTAAATATATGTACATACATATATTTACATATATATATATATATATTTATATATGTGTGTGTGTATACACATATATAAACCCATGTTCAATTCTTTATATGGTAAGTTACTTTAATTTACTTAGTTAGATTTAAATTATTTTATTTTTGTTAACAACAACTAATCCTAAACTCATAGTTCTAGTGTATTATTTTTGTTAACAGCGATCAATCAACCATTTTGATATCCTTAATTTAGGTTCTGTGTGTAATTTTGGTCATATATTTACTTAGTAAGTTTGTTATCAACAATTAATCACAAATTTGTTATCCTTAATTTTCATATTTGTATAAAGTTAGCAATTAATCAACTTTCATCTCCATTATGGACTTGCTGTTAGCATATTAGTCAACCTATCATAAATGGGAAGAAAACAATTAAACCATATAAAATACAAGTTGTTTAAATGTCTAAACATGAGAGGTTTACAAAATTCCATACTTAATTTGTTACAATTTGCCCACCTTTAATTTGGTTAATTACCTTAAATTTTAAAAAAATTACCTTAACTTTGTATTAAATATTTACAATATTTTATTTAGTGCTCTTACATAACTCTCGCTTTGTGTAGCATGTTGCATATCCTTTTCAAATTTTGGCTCATTTTAAATTTTACTTATAGTATCCTTTTTTCAATATTTGAATAATTAAGCAAAAAATAGTTTATCTATTTAAATAAATATTTGAATTTTTAAAATTTATGCTACACTACTGTTTAATTGTGCTGTTGAATACAAAATCACCTGTGCAAATGT
Organism: Gardenia jasminoides; assembly: GCA_013103745.1. Lineage (NCBI taxonomy): Eukaryota > Viridiplantae > Streptophyta > Magnoliopsida > Gentianales > Rubiaceae > Gardenia > Gardenia jasminoides. The sequence goes on from CM023103.1 coordinate 8,623,119, forward strand.
ACGGGAAAAAACTTTAGTTGTTAGATATTTTTATGGGTAGAGATAGCAATCGAATGACTGCAGATGGAAACTATGGAAGAGGATAAGGCGGGAGGCCATTTCTGTACTTCAAAGGACGCTGCTTTGCCCTAAACTCGTACGCTCCACTTGTTCTTTTCATTCTCCTTGGGCCGATTTCATTTCCCATGTGTGTTTGTTTGCTGTTATTTCCTTTTATCTCTTGGGCCACCTTATTATTTGGGCTGCCCTGATACTTTCGCAAGACAAAGGTTAAAGAAAAAAAAAAAAAAAGAAGATTGATTTATGGATAAATATACCAATACCAGCATCGCAAGTGTACGACTAGTAGTATAGTATTTATCCATAATCAGAGATTGGAATCTATTTCCTACTTGCGTTTGTTATAGCACCAATCTTCTAATCACTTAATTACTTCAACTCCAGGTGATCCAAGCAGTAGTTGTACTGTTAATAATAAGCTCCATGTTAAACATAATACAAGGAAGAGTCCTCCCAAAACAATGATTACACACGAATGAAACATCATGAAATGTCAGAAATTAAGCAGAACGCGATAAAAGTACTTACCTTTGTAAAAATAAAATAAAAGATAAAATAAAAGAATCGAGTATTGCCTTATTCATGCTTTCTTATATGCTCCCAATGAATATGCACATATATGTACAATTGAAGATTGCAAAATTGGACAGGAAGAAGTTCAAATCTGCACTTCAGATTAGTACTAACACTAAAATGGAGGCAGCAACTATCAGATGACCTTCCATTGTATCTCGAGATGTATTTTACCATCCTGGGAATTGATAAGATGGTACTTTTCATTGATTCGCCCATTGTGCACCACATCAGCAAGATTGATATCAACATGGCCCAGTGATTCCTATGCAACCCCCAGACCAAGTTATGCTCGCATATTCTGCTTGTAAATGCGCATTTTTAGAATTAAGATAAGGGTGATTGATGAGCCATACCTTGTACCTGAAACCAATGCCTCTTCGCTTACTCAGGACTTCAATATGAATCTGGTCCGTGGATGGAGCCTCTTCCAGCACAAACTGAAATTCCTCATTCCAAGTTGGGTTCCGGCTTTTGCTGATCGACTAGACAAAATTGACACCATATATTAGATCGAAAGTCACTACCCAAGAAAGCAATATGCCAAACCATTTCTTTTCAAAATGTGGGATCTAATCAACCAACTAACTGTCTTAGGCAAGTTGGCTCCCAAAAGAGATTTAAAATCCTTCTTTGGACAGGACCCCAAAAAAAAAAAAGGGGGAGGGGAATCAACCACCTTAGTTTTTTTCTTCTCTCCTTTGAACAGGACTAAAGCATAAGGATTATTGTGGTTTTTGCCTTCAACGTCCTCTGCTCCAATTACCGTCACCAACAGCAAACCAGCACCAGACAAGTTGTCTGCAGGGGCTTCTTTAGTACTTCCATTTCTAGCATAATCCGGGACTCCGCTAAACTTTTTACTGTCTTCTAGGAAAGGCACAAAGGTCATCTCCAGCATGATTTGACCTCTGGGCTTCTTGTCATTGGAATCACCATTGTTATTTCTGCTATTGAGCAGATCAAGTGTAAGCTCTTTCTTCTCGTATGGCGTCAGCTGCTTCAGTGGAACAACCTGCATTCCCAAACTGTCATGTGCCCCCACCTGCAAATCAAATGTTGGTCCAATGACATGTTAATTTTTTGTGATTCATCGTAACTGCAATATTCAGCTAAAAACAGCAAAGTCGAAGACTGAATGGAATATATCAGAAAAAAACTTGCAGTTTGAAGACCACAAAGGTTAATGACCGTAAATGTCATCAACGAAGTTCCAAGAGCGCGCTGAGTAATATCAGGAAAAGAGCTTCATAACCTTTTCCCAGTCATAGAGGTGTAACTCGAGAACTTGAGTATACGGGTCCTTTACTGAGAGCTTGAATTCTTCATTCCATTCGGGGTTCAGATTATTCATCTTGATGGATGTCTTCCTCGCAGGAACCCCATCTCCACTAAGACTAAGTTGAACATAAGGATCAGATGATCCGAGAAAGTCCTTTTTCAAGAGTTTGTATGCCCTCAAGACCTTCACACGCAATATCCCAACAGGCTTCTTCACTCTTCCTCTAACACAACAATAAGCAGAAAGCAACGTCTTATTAGTCTTATCCTGCAGACATGGATGAATTAATCTAGGTTTAAGTTATTGACGTGAAGAAATGAATACTCCTTGAAGGAGAAAACAAGATGGACTCCCAAAAAAATGTAGTGCAAAAAAGGATTACACATCTTCAATTCAGCTTAATTTCTGCATTTCTTGGCTACTAAAAGAGCCTCCACTAAAACACTCCCAATTTAGTCATCAAATTCTTCATCATAGCTATAAATATGGCACGGAGCCATGATCACTGAAATTGCTCGTCCATGGTAATTCCAGGTAATTCAGCCAGGAAGCTGAAAGGCATTCCCAGTAATATCCGAGGCAAAATAATTATGGTTTAGCAGTTTCACCACTTACGTTGAGTTGTCAAGTATAGGTATTTCAAGTGTTTGTGGCCAGAGATAAAGCTTAGCAACTTCTTTGCTTATAAGTTCCTGCAACCAATGGAAAACCAAATGCTATATCAAATTCTCTAAGGCAACTATAGAAAGTTCCAACATGCACGTTTATGGCTAGATGAAAGAGAACAGAAAGTACGAGCTCCAGGCCAAGATACATGTGGTTGAATTCAGAAGATTTTGGATTATGTATTAGTTATCTACAAGACTGACTGAGTACAAAACTGTCAGGGAAGGGTGTAATAACCTCGTGCATTTTTCAGGAACTATTTGAGGAACATAACATTAAAATCGTTCACTCTCTCAAATCTCCTTAAGTTTTCTTGTGGATGATTCTGAACCATAGCTTTTCCAGACGACTCTTCCAAGTTCTGCATAGCTTTGGCGTAATATTTAATTCTTCATAAAAAATTTCACTTCTGCTTCAGTTGTTAGCATTTTGATAACATAATTGTTGCTAACCACGGATAAGGTTTTAACTTTTTAGGCTTCCTGATATAATGGAAAGGCAGATGGCGACTCACCTGCACGAACTGGTATAACCCAGGGATGGCCATTATATCCCCTCCCATGACCTTCAGCCCCAAGTCTACCTTTGGCTACACAAAATGGAGAGTGTACAGATTAAAGCTCTTCCACGTCCATAAAGTAATGTTCAAATTTTTTATTAATACATGAAATTCCTTTGTCTCACCTTCTTCATCAATGACACCACTACACTTGAAAAACATGGGAATGTTGGAACAATAGGTCTCAAAGTTATCCTTGGTGCTGCTGAAATTTGTAAATCAATCAACTGCAGTAAGCATGACCAAAAATATTACTATGTCATTGAGCTTGTTCATATAATTCATCTGTTTTTCTTTTTCTTTTTCTTTTCATGTGTGCTGCCTTTGGATGCAATTTTCTGCAGTAAAACTTTGATGCTTAATAAGAAGCCAAAAAATGCATGACTCTTTGGCTACCTTCTCTTCAAATGAAACAAAAAAATAAGCAGTATGACATAGTAGTTCTTATGACCTGAACAGTGACTTTCGCAGATAAGAGTTTCACAGCCAGAATTATGTTCGGATTCCCAGCCCATCTAAGGGCAAGCTCAAAAACTAGCTGACTCTCATTCGATTCGTAGACCTTAATACCTGCCAAGTGCCAAATTGATGGACAAACTTTCAATTCACAGAAACAAAGCAGTCCATAATGATCACATAGCTGTACATGTGGTATACTTACATACCATCAATCAAGGGAGGGAGAGTTCCAAGGGTAAGGATCTCAAACTCCATAGAGTCTATTTTAAATCTGCCAGTGTACTCGGCAAAATAAGGTTTCATTGTGCTTTTGATGGCCCCACAGATTGCCTGCAAAGGAAAGGAGATGATGTTATTATAAAACTTGGTCCTGTAGCTGTATTGTAGACTACACTGCTTCAAACAAAAAGAACATAAGACTCTGCTTTAATAGGATCACACAATATAATCTGAAGCATATGAAACATCATAAGTTCGATAACCTTATCCAGGGAAGGCCACATATGATGTATAAACTTGTTCAACCAGTCCACCTACAAAATGATGTTGATATTTTCATTACAAAGAGGGATAGTTACAATCTACGTCAACTCAGACAAAATATTTCATTTGTAAATGTCGATGCTCACTCGCTCATAGTCTGGTTTCATAACCCATAATGGAAGTTCAGGTAGCAGATCAACTAAGGAGTTGAAGTCCATCTCCTCAAGTGGCGCCCTACTGACAGGATCCTGCAATTTTACATTCAACCAGTTGATTCAGTTCCAGATTCCACAAAATTCCTGCTCAAATGCATACTAAAAATATTTGAAGAACATCTGCACTGGCTACAGGTGAAATGTTGGTGCAAATATCCACAAGCCCTTAGCATTATCTATTACTCCAGGACCTTTGTTTTGTTATAGCAGTGCTCTTCTAACAGTTAAAAAGGTATTCTTTCTGCATGCCTAAAAGCAAGACTCGAAAATCAGTTGCAGAAGCTGAAACAAGCAAAGGAAGGAAAACAAGAATTTTTTGACATGCACAACCGCAACAAATTTGCCAATGCAGATACAACCGGGGAATGAAGAAGCAGCAGAGAACTGGTCTAGTTGAAATATCAGTAGTTTCAGAACCAAACGCCAATCCAACAATTACTGGACCACAAACTAACAAGGCATTGATTGGTTCTGCAAAAATGTTCCACGAAACATTTTGCTTTAATTTGGAAGCTACTCCTGAAAGCTTTGGGTGTACAGAAGAATGTGAAAACAGATGTCTATTACGCATGAATCGATGTATGATCACCTTGATAACATCTTGTGGCTCAAAGTAGATGAATATGAGATAACCCAGAACAAGGCCTATTGGAACTCCAATGCCGAAGCCTATGATTCCCACCAAAGTCCCAAGGAGTCCCATTTTCTTTCTTCAACCAACAATGATCGTTTAGCTCCCAATTTTTTCTTTTTTTCTCATCAAGAATTAGCAATTGATTAACTAATCAAGCCATTCAGGAGACAAAAAATGTGGAAGCAAACATAGAGAGATTCTAGTTGGGAAATTGTTACGTGGAGAGTGATTCCGCTATTCTGACCCTCAGTAGTTTTGACTTTTGATCGTGAATGACGAATGACCGAGTCGCAGAATTCCTGGTCCACGTGGCAGAATATGCTGGAAACAATCAATTTGGAAGTTGGTGAATAATGCAACTCAGTATAGTCTTGACTTTTGACATTTATTATTAGGAAGTTATTATTTTTTGTTTAAAAGAGTCTGGCTGAAGCAATCTTTTTTTTTTTAAGTTTGACTTTGAAGGGACAAGAAAAATATGCTTTGAATTTGAACATCCACGCCCTTTAAAGAGAAAAAAGAACATTCACGATCGTATAGACCTTAGTGTGTGCGTCCATATCTACATACATACATATATATACACATACAGGTATACATATACATATATATATATATATATATATATATATATATATATAGTATCTAAGGCTCTATTTGATAATGTAATTCAATAGTCAATAAGTTCAAATTTTAATATATTTAGACATGCTTAAGAGCTAAAAATAAAACATATTAATTTAGTGGAACTGAATTGTTTAGACAAATGTCACAAATCTTACTCCAACAAAAAAATAAGCGAAAAGTTGTTCAATTATCACTTAATGCAAAATACATATAGATGCTAAGATTTTAATATTTAGTAATTTAATAACTTAACAGATCCATATTTCAAATTTCACTTTTGTCAAATGTAACATAAGTGAAATATCTTAGGGCCGATCGAAGTATCTAATTGAAGTAAAAGTACCCGCAAAAATAAGGGCAAAAGTATTAAAATTATGAAAATAATTGACGCTGGAAAAATTCAGAAGAGTCAAACGTGCATGTAAGATTATGTCTTCTTTGACCTAAAAGTGCATCGAGTTTACCATTAGTCGAAACAGGCAGAAACAAATAATAAAAAAGAAAGGGATAATTGCAGAAACCTCACCTAAGATTTCTCGTAATATCACTCAGCTCCTCTAAGGTTTTTAAAATCTCACCTACCTCTATTGAATTGATATTTCTTGTAACATTTTAGCCCCATTTAAATAAATGCAAGAAAGATAAACCTTTTATTTCAATACTAACCTTGTATCGTACTACTTATTAAGTATACAACAATACTAAAAAATAAATTAAGGCCAATTTTTTATAAGGTGCAAATTTATTGACTTAAACTATTTATTTTTTGTTGTATTGAAGCAAAAGCAAAATTCACTCATTGAAAAAATTACATCATGAAAAATTTATACATATAAAGAGATTATTTTAGTTATCAATATAGCTTAAATTACACCATGTAAACATATATTCTAAAAAGAATTTCTTTAGTTCCTTAATTGTAACTGTTAATGAAATTTTTTAAAATATTAACTAGTCACCAAAATTTGCTAAAGTGGTTGACTTTGATTAGATTAACTTTATCCACATCGAAATATGGACCATTATTAGATAGTAATTTTTTTTTTCTAACATACATTTTGTGGTTTAAAATTTTTATTTTGGTTTGGATTTCTAAATAGTTATTAAGATCAAGGGTAATATTTTGAAATTGTGACTTTTGATAGGAATACTTAGTATTGTCAAGTTAACATGGGAGGTAAGTGAGATTTTAAAAATTTCAGAGGATCTAAGTGATATTATGAGAAACTTGAGGACAGGTTTCTAAAATTACCAGGAAAAAGAAAAGAAAAAGGAGAGATAACAGAAGAAACCAATCCAGGCTTCTTCATCTCGGAGTTATCCTTTTCATGAGTACTGTGGATTTAAAACCGATAGAAGCACGCCGCATTCATACATGATACAGGACGGTCCCCGTTGAGCCTGCTTATGAAATCCAACCCAGTCGCTGAGCCCAACAGGCTCATCAAAGCACCCTCTTTCCATCCAGCGCAGCTCCAAGCCCAAATTTGAGATCACGCGGACCCAGACGAGTAAACCGATCTTGACCTGAAAGAAACCACACAGATCTTGATTCTTGAAGCAATTTGTATATCACTACAGAATAGTAATTAATTAATATTAGTACTACTACTAAAAAGTAGAAAACCTCCAACATTTTGCTCCCACGACCATAAAAAGAGGCAAAAAGAAGGAAGACAAGTGAGGAGGACATTCGCTAACTGTGTTTGGCGAAGTGCAGTGAAATGGCAGGACATAACGTGCGTTCTTAGGTAGAAGATAAACTAGGTACAATGAACCGCTTCTGAACTCGATGAAAAGAAATAGTTCCACTGCGGAACCCCAAAAATCGCAATCTAGTAAACTAAAACTAACACCAACAAGATTCTTGGGAGAAGGGGGACTTGAGTTCCCTGTGCTGGCCAGATGGGGACTTTTCTGTGCTAACGGTGGCATCTCCCAACTGCCCAAAGAGATGCGACTGGGCTCTCCTCTGCTCAACTGGTGGACCTTTTATCCAACACTGCTACTGTTAGTAGTGTGAACCGAAATGTTACAAGCAAAGGTTGAAAATTAAACAGCAGTCACCTGTCCTTAATTAGGTTTCTGCCAGCCAAAGTTCAAGGAATGTGAAGTGTGAACCTCTCTCTACATTTTTTACATATTTTTCTTTGGGGGGCAGTTTGATGTTTAGTACTAGTACAGTACACTATTTTGATCTGTTATGACGTACACAACTACTCAACCCTTACTGTGCGATAGCAACATAGTATATACCTACCATAGACGAGAAAGATACTACTGACTTCCGGTTTGTGACCCCTCGTAATTGCAACTGACACTGTACGAGCATTAAATGTGAACAAAACTGGAGTAAACAAAACCATGAATGGTTACTCCTGTTAATTTTGCGTGCTCCCACTTTTTTGACAAATGAACTCCAAAAGTATGATGTCCAATCAAAAACTCTTCCTGGCCTGATGCATTGAATAAGTTGAAATAGCCAACTTTTGATTCAACCATGTGCAGACTGCGGAATACCAGAAAGTTGCCTAGTAAAAGTCAGTCATGTTGTTTGAAGACTTTTGAGAGCAGCTCTTACTGATATTTGACACGTACTCTCCCCTGGCCCCTCTCCCAATCCCATCACATACGCACACGCAAATTCAGGATTTAGAGCATTCGACGAAAAGTTTAGGGGAAAAAAAATTTTCCTGTTGTTTTTGCTTGAGTTCAGGTAGTTCTTCTTCGGACTTCAGAAATGCCACTAGGAAAGATCCCTCAGTCCTTCAACTCTATAGGATATGGTGGTTGTTACACTTTTGTTTGGCTTGCCATTTTCTGGATTTTTATAAAAAATTATATTATAGTGATGTAATGTATATAAAATAAAAATGTGTTTGAGAAATGTGATTACGAAAAATATAAAATTTTTCAGTAAAAAATTGCAATCCCAAACAAGGCTGGAATGCCCCGTCGCTCAGTTGATGCTTCAGTATGCACAAGGTTCCAAGCTTTCAAAGCATGCGTATGTTGTCCTAGCTCATGCCTAATTGTGCCAGAAAATTGAGAAGATGAGAGCTTCTTAAAGTTCCACTCCTCACCAAGCAATACATATATCTATTAAAATCGCGATAGCTTACTATTGTCGTCCCTCCGTTAAACTCGTTTTGCTACTGGAATCACAAACAATAATATCAAGAAACTATATGAGTGGCGCAATTACTCAAACTGCGTTGCTTTTTCTTCTTCTTCTTTTTTTTTTTTTACTTTAAACATTGGGCAACTGAAAGAAATCCCAAACCATCAGAGCATATCAAGGGTCAACTATCATCGATAATGAATCTCTTCTGATTGCCCAGTTTCCAACCGAACTCTAAGTCAATCCAGAAGTTCGGAATTATTTTGAATGTTAAACAATGGAAGTCAACCATCTGCAAATATGTAATCCATTTTTTTAATTCCTTTTTATCCCATCAGCTGACGAGAACAAGGGAAAAAGGACGAGCTTTGACGTGGTGGGGAGGGGCCTCAGTAGTGATGTGGGCAACTGTAAAGTTCGCAGCCATTGCTCGTGGATTTGCCTTGTGCAGTTTTGCTTTCCATTTTATCTTTTTTCCCTTGATATACGATCAGTGCAAAAAGCCTTACTAAATTACTTCACATGTAAGATTATTCCATACATAATCAAAGAGGTCCTTACGTATCTAGACACACTTCTGTGTGTGTGTGTATATATATATATATATATATATATTTTTTTTTTTTTGGTTTTGGGGGAAGGGGGTGGGGGAATAAGATGAGGAGAAAGGAAAATCTAGAACTTTAGGAGGGTGACAGTTGCATTGAAGAATATTAAACTCTATCCCTTAAGAACTCGTGAGGTGAGGTTTCTGGGGGAGACTAAACGTTAACTTTGAAGGGTAATTCTCAAGTCCCGAAATGCTAATAATGCTTGGCCAATAGTTTGGGAAAGATATACTATCTTCCTTCTACATGGGAAAACAAATTCCATCATCCGCAAAGAAAGACTGCGACCACTAGGACCAAATTCCATGAATAACAAGTTCTATATATAACCAAAAGAACCATATTTAGACTTGTAATTAGCACAAAATTTTAATTTTGACGTTGATGGGCTTCCAAACTTCCCAAACGCTGGCTGTTGTTGTTATAATTATAAAGGCCTCCGTCACGTATACTAAAATGTTGTGCATATGCAATTATCAAACCCCCTCCCTGCGTTGACAAGAGGAAGGCAGAGGCTATAAATTATACACCACCCATGGAAGTCAAACCCTTCCTCTTATTGGAAGATATTGAATATGAGACGCATGAATTGATTACATTTCGATCTCCATAAGTATCTGCCATGCTTACACCAATAATCCGATCCGAGCAGCCTACAACTCCTGCCTTATCCTCTGATACAGTGCCCAGTACCGTATTAATTTATATCTCAACAGCCATGCCCATCTGCTTGCTCTGTCTCTTTCGCAGTGGTCCAAAGCCCAAACTGTTCTACAGACGGACACTAGCTAAGCTACAGGGGATTTTCATTCAGCATTCTGATCATGAACATCTCTGGCTGACGAATTGATCGGCTGGTGGATCCTCCTGCTGAGCAGTGTGATCAGCTCAGTTGACCGTCACAATATTTCATTATTTTACTTCAACAAAAATTTAGGAGAAAAAAAAAAGAAAGCAGTAGCTCTTTTCAGATGTTGCTTTCAGTAGTGTTTTGGTAAAAAAATGTAGCTGCTTCAAACGCTTACAAATAAAAAAGCTATAAAGATTCGCTATTTGTTTGGAGTGATGAGTGTGTGCATTGAGATTCTTATATCTGATCAACCAAACTGATTGTAAAACTTAAGTTTGATTAGGACTGGAACTTAAAAAAAACAAAAATGCTTCAGTATAAACAAAGAAAGGAGATGACAGAGGGAACTGGATGGAAATAAAGTAATATAGGCTTCCCTAGTTCTTACGTCCTTTTTTTTTTTTTTTTGCCAAGATATAGAAAGACCTGGCTGGCTTTTGCATGTTTAGAGGCAATACCCAAGACAGAGAGCTATAGATAATGTACGGTTGTCGAGGGGGGGGGGGAGGACATGCAAAAGGATGGATATCAAATTTGTTGGATAGATTAACAATGTGAAAGTCAAACGCAAACGGGTAAAAAAAAAAAAAGGAACAGAAAAGTAATGAAACAGTTAACGAAGATTATCACTACAAACCTCTTCAATATGATCAAGGCTAAATGTCTTGATTTTGTAGAATTTGCACATTGGAATTCCTATTCACAAAATAAATGAGAATGATATGTTATTTTCTTTTGAAATGAGAATAAAGAAAAGGAATGCTGTGGTTAACCTTTTTTTTTCCCCCTTTTTGAAGCGCTTAAATTCTGTCTAAATGAGGACTTAATTAATTGAAAGTAGATAAATTCTATTTAATGAATTTCTATGTGGGTCCATCGTTCTTTCCCATTAACGTATGGCCGTTATATATTTTTGCTTCTTCTCATTTGTGTGTAGGAGAAGATAATGCACATATACTACTACATTTCCTTTCCTTTTATGCCATGCTATGTAATAACTGATTGCATGTTTGGTACACAATCTTTTGTTTAGCAAACCATCCAAAAATAGAATATAAAAAGTTACTACTAAAAAAGAGGAAATGAAAGTCTCAACTCACCAAACACAAAAGCAAAAAGGAATCATAATAACTACATCAATCTCTCTGAACTCTTTACACGTTTGCTGCAACAATAATAAAAAAAAAGGACAATTAAAAAGGTTCCTAATAATAGCCATCCGGATATCATCACTTACATTATAGTGACTGTATAAAGCTTAATCGCATTGTATACTTTCTCAAATTTTACACTCTAAGAGACTACGTGGCGTTTAAGGACTAGTTTGGAAGGTTGGGATAGGAAATAAAAGAATTGAAAACTTGGAGTTAGAAAGAGAAAAATTGACGATTTCCCTAAGCCTGTTTGTTTAGAAGAGGCAGGAGTGAAAATATTCAATCCACGTAACTTTATTCATTCATTTACCTTCGAAATTTGACGTCATATGGGTATATTATAAATAATGGATAAATTATGGCAATTCAAATCCTTTTAATTCACTTTCCTTTTCTCTTTCCACTATGGGTGGGGCAGTTTTATTGAGACTATATCCTCTTCCCGTGTATTTCCTTTCATTTTTGTTTTCCACTTGTAACTCCCAGATAGGGGAAGGCCTCAACTTTACCTTATTTCTTAAGTTCCTTATCTGAACGGAAGGAAAGTTACATAGGAGAGTAATTTCAAGAAAAGTGAGATAAAGGAAAATCAAAATAAGTTTTTCATACGCATTCGGTTATTAAAATATATATATATTTGGAGGATATGGGAAATCAATGACAGGTAATAAATAACTTGTGAGTAACAAAGAAATTTTACAAGACACAACATACAGGGAAGTGTGGCATAAAAAAATACAAGAAAAGATTTTCAACATTCTTACAAATCAAATATATATGAGGAAAAAAATGATTAACTTTCTCAATTGTTTCGCATTTTGCACTATAAATAAACATCTTGTACCTCTCTCTCCCGAGTAAGGGAAATGCTTATGTCCTTACCATCTTCTCTTCTCCTCGTTCTCTCAATCCAAACCATAAATGAGGAAATAGCATTCCGACCTCTAACATCAAACAGTGCCTAAGCCCCTATTTTCCTGGCTTCCCGAAATTAGATCCAGATGGGGACCCAGATGGGGATAGGGAGGATGTTTAGTAGTAAATTGCTTCACAACGCTTTACCGTAGCTTTCAGCTCAAATAAAGTTAACTAAAGAAATTGTCTTTCTTTTTTTTTTTTTAAATCCCCATTTTACTCTCTTTCCAAGATAGCTTCTAGTAGTACTTAAAAACATACAGTCGCATTATTACCCTCTCACTCTCTCTCTGCACACACTCACACACATAAACAAACAGCTACTAACATGGATGCGCACACACACACCGAGTTTGGATACCCATAATAATAATAATAATAATAATTTATAGTATTAGCCACAAATATATATATATCTATATTTGTAGGATGGTATCTAGATGTATGTATCTTGCCTTCCTGTAGTGAAGTTGCATCAACGCGTGGCCGGTTGAAAGCCTCTGATCTTTAGTCTGAAACAGAGGAGGAGAGGAATAGAGAAAAAGGGGAAGAGGAGGAGAGAGAAAGGCTAACCAGGTGGAGGAGGTGGAGCAGGAGGATGAGAGACAGGTAAAAGATTTTCAAAACCCTAAAAAGTCATATGCTACATCTCTGCCACTTGTCAAATCAGTTTCCGACACCCGTGTGTAATTGCGTATACATGTCCATATACTCCTCTGCGTACGTGTTTCTAATTTCTGCTCCTCCTTGTTGGATTTATTACTGGGGGATACGTCAAATGTTTCATTTTCTTTACTCTCTAGATTTCAGATCTATAGCAGTAAGTATCAATTTATGTTTAATTAATGATTTTCCAAATGTTTGCTGGTGATTGAATGTTGTGTCTCGAGGATTAGGGTTTTGATTCTGCAATTTTTTTTTTTTTGGGTGGCTGCTTTAATTTGGATTGTGCTTTTAAGACCCGCCTGCTGTTTTTGGTGCTTTTATTACGGGCTTGTTTTTAATCTCTTGTTGAATGGAATCTTGTGGGCACTTGCAGTATTAGATTAATTAAATTTATGTTTTTTTTTTGGTCGAAGACAAAAATGAATTGAGTTGCGTTTTTTATTGTGGCTCTTGCTTTTTATGCATGACTTGAAATTCATTGGGCAAATGTTCGAGCTCGGTGCACTGATTGTTACCATATTATATATGCATACCCTTTTTATCTGTAAACGCCAAAAGCTGTGTTCTTTTATCTGTGGTCTTTTTGTTGTAAGTTTTTCAAATTCTATTTTACCTAGATGGCTTTTTCTCATGTAATCTCATGAAATTTTTTCTTTTGGGTTTTGAATGTCATTACCTATTTATGCATATAAAGGATTGGAAAGTTGTGGTACTTGAGATGGATTAATTTCACACAGTTATCTGTAATTTTCAACTTTGCTAAGTATCCATGTTTATGGTAAACCGAGTTTTTAGGGTTTCAATCATTTTGACCTTCTTTTGATGTGCAAGAATGGAAAATTATCTGTATCATGTATCAGGGTTGCTATTTAATACATTTTACTTCATCAGGTTTACGTTGGGAATTTTGGCAAGGAGGGCATTTTGGACAGAACTCTTTTTGCAGCATGCCCATATCTCAAATGATGTTATTTATTTCATGATGGATCTAACTGGTTAGCTGGAGTTTCTGGGGACACAACCCTATCTGTTCTGGTAGAGAATTTTCTTGAAAGAAATTGAAGTGTATTAAATCAATTTAATTGGTAAAGGTTGTGAGTGCTACCAGCTTCAAATTTTTTTTTTTTATATTTTTTGGTTCAACAGTTGTAATCTGACTAGTTCTTCGAATTGGCTCTGTCAAATTTACGGGTGTTCTGCCAGATTCTTTTTAAAACTCATGGCTGTCATATTTGTGTTTGTTCTTCATAGTCTGGAGTGATGATGAAGGCTTTAGGTTTTGTTTCTTCTGAGCCAAGTTGGTAACGTTGATCATAGAAGTTGCTAGTGCGAGTTTGGATCACTGCTGGGTTTGATTGGCATCACCTTGGGTTACTTTTGTGAAGACTGACTATGTAAATAGTACTTCAATAGAATCTGTTGCTTCTCCAGCTCTCTCGATCCTCAATTAATATTCAGAATCTTGTGTTAATGAACTCTTTTGGAGGGAAAAAAAAGATGGAATTTGACACTTTGACGCACAACCATCAGTCTAGCACTCTTCAGCAGCTATTTCCAGCTGTTGTACCAGTAGTTTTTATTGCAATCAGCTATGTTGATCCTGGAAAGTGGGCTGCAGCTGTTGACGGTGGCGCACGCTTTGGGGTTGATTTGGTGTTTCCAATACTTATTTTCAATTTTGCTGCCATTCTTTGTCAATATCTGTCAGCTCGTATAGCTGTGGTTACTGGTAGAAATCTCGCCCAGGTACTTACTGATCCTTTTTGCAGTCTAATTCCTAGTTTATGGATATTGATACCAAAACTGTACTGGTAACTTGCATATACGTGCTCGTGTTCTTTCCTGTTATTTTTTGTCCCATTGGAACTTTTTTTTTTTAAAAATAAATAACTAGAAGTTGATGCTGGTGTCCACTGCAGGACCTATTGCTGTTATGGTTTTGTTGCTTGTCTATTGTGATTGCACCATCTGAATCACCCTTTACATCTTGTAGTTGGGGCAGGAAACTTTCTGAATGTTACACTGGGAACACCTTTTAGTATATGTTAATGTACTTCATTCTCATCTGACCATGAACTTTTGTCATGCAAGGTCTTCAGAAGTTATTTCCTTTCTTTAGACTCACTTGG
This sequence comes from Gardenia jasminoides, assembly GCA_013103745.1. Classification (NCBI taxonomy): domain Eukaryota; kingdom Viridiplantae; phylum Streptophyta; class Magnoliopsida; order Gentianales; family Rubiaceae; genus Gardenia; species Gardenia jasminoides. The sequence goes on from CM023103.1 coordinate 8,638,120, forward strand.
TTTTGTGAAAGTCATTGATCTGGTATCCTTGTCCGGTCAAGAAAATAAGCACAATGCTTACAGCCCAAAGTTATGTGGAGCCCTGCCGATTGAGATATATATTAGCCTATTAGACTAGCCAAGAGTGTATTTCATATATTCACCCCACTTTGTTTTTCCCCATGGCTCTCTCTTTCTACCCCCGTTAAAAGTTTTATGGTATCATTATTCTCTCCTAGATATTTCTTTTGAATCATCCAATTCCTCATTTGACTGACTGACTGACGAGGCTTCTTTGGTGTTCCAAGATTTGCTGTGAGGAATATGACAGAATCACCTGTATGGTTTTAGGAGTTCAAGCTGAGATCTCAATGATTGCATTGGACCTAATGATGGTAATTTTCAAGATTTCATCACTTATTCAGGAACTATGGCTTTGACCATTTCTCATTTATAACAGCTTCTATTTTTATGGCAGGTTTTGGGAACTGCACATGGGCTTAATATTCTGTTTGGAATTGACCTTTTCACGGGTGTCTTTCTGACTGCTTTTAATGCTGCCCTATTTCCAGTTCTCGCAGCAGTCCTTGTAGGTCTTATTGCCTGTGTGTTTACAGTATATCATTCTTATTGTCCATCTTCTTTCTGGCTGCTCTTAATGCTGCCCTATTTTCAGTTTTTGCTACAGTTCTTGTAGGTCTTATTGCCTGCATGTTTACAGTATGTCATTCTTATTGTCCAGCTGATTATGAGTATTGTCATTCTTGTTTATATGATTCCCAGGAAAACAGCAGAGCAAAATATCTATCCATATGCATCTCAATAGTCGTCTTAGTGTCATATATTTTTGGAGTAGCCATTAGTCAACCGGCAAGTCCACTGTCCTTGGGTGGGACAGTGACAAGGTTAAGTGGGGAAAGCGCCTATGCTTTGATGAGTCTTCTTGGAGCAAGCATTATGCCTCACAACTTTTACCTGCATTCTTCAGTTGTGCAGGTCTCTCTCTCTCTCTCTCTCTCTCTCTGTGCGTGTGCGTGTGCGTGTGCGTGCACACTTGTGTGGGGAGATAATATGTGCATGTGCACTATGTGATGCATGGCCATCATCCAGTGGTCTTTTCTTTTATGTAAATGTTTTGATTATCTCCTTATTATTTTGTTTTACCATCCTTGCAGCTGGATCAGGGGCCAAACAATGTTCCCAAGGAAGCCTTGTATCATGGCCATTTTTTTGCCATTTTTAGCATTTTCAGTGGCATTTTCCTGGTCAATTATGTGCTTGTGAACTCAGCTGCAAATGTGTTCTATAGTGCCGGTCTTGTTTTGCTTACTTTTCAGGATGCACTGTCCGTGTTGGATCAGGTTGATTCACTCATCTCCTGAGTTTTATTTATTAAAAACACATATTATGTGTATCAATACTGGGATTACATTTAAAGTTTGGCTTAATATTGATGCAGGCATCTAGGAGTTCAATTGCATCATTTTGTTTGATAATGTTAATGTTCCTTTTGAATCAAGTGACTGCATTGATCTGGAATCTTGCTGGACAAGTAGTTGTGCATGATTTTTTTAAGATGGACATTCCTGGATGGCTTCATCATGCCACAATCAGAATTATTGCAATCATCCCAGCCCTTTACTGTGTGTGGAATTCAGGAGCTGAAGGTATATACCAATTGCTGATATTCACACAGGTGGTGGTCTCTCTTATGCTTCCATCTTCTGTGATCCCTCTTTTCCGAGTAGCCTCCTCCAGACCATTAATGGGCATCCATAAAATTTCTCAATGGGAGGAATTTTTAGTTCTGATCACATTTATTGGTATGCTTGGGCTTAAGATTATATTTTTCATAGAGCTAGTATTCGGTGATAGTGATTGGGTGAGTAACTTGTGGTGGAATATCGGGAGTAGTGTGCCAGTTGCTTATGTTACTCTTCTTCTTGCTGCTTCTGTCTCCTTCTTTCTGATGCTTTGGTTAGCAGCCACTCCATTAAAATCGGCCACCTCCAGAGCAGATGCTCAGGTATTGGACTTGGATGTACATCCTACTGTGCCAGAGTTCATTACAGAAGGAGAGCAAAATGATGTTCTTCTATCTAAATATCAGATAGATAAGCGTACAGGCAAGCAAGAACCGCCAGTGATGTCTGAAAATCCTTGGGGAGCTGTCCTGATTTATCCACCTCGAGTCCAAATCTCAGTTTGCCAGACAAACTTTTTGATTCTGAGAATGTCCTTCCTTTGACAACTATTGAGGAGAATAAATCTGAAATTACATTTCCAAGTCCCAGTCGTTCTCAGGAGTCATCTCCAATTGTGCTTGACAGGGATTTGGATGCATCTGTACATGGTGATATTTCTGATGGTGACTCAAAGAATTCTCAGGCCTTGAAAACTGAAACAACAGACCTGGTGGAAAAGACATTGCGAGTAGAGGGTGACATACAGACTGTGAAGGATGATAGAGAATCTTGGGAGCTTGAAGAACCAACCAAAGAGGTTCCTGAGATGAGCCAGTCGTTGACATCTGAGGGTTCAGGATCATTTAGAAGTCTTAGTGGAAAAAGCGATGATGTCGGAAGTGGCACGGGTAGTCTCTCGAGATTAGCAGGTCTAGGCCGTGCAGCAAGGCGCCAATTAGCTGCTGTTCTTGAGGAGTTCTGGGGACAGATGTTTGATTTTCATGGACAGGTCACCCAGGAAGCAAAGGCTAAGAAACTGGATCTGTTATTGGGGTTAGATCTCAAAGTAGATGCAAAGTCGTCATCAGCACCTGTCAAGTCGGACAGCAGTAGGGTAGATTTTACTGGATATTTTCCATCTTTGAGCGGACAGGGATCTGATTCTTTGATCAATTCAAGTTTATATAACTCTCAAAGACAGCAGATGGGGCAAAGCCTGATTGAGTCGTCCTTGGGGGTTCAGAGGGGCTCCTCTCCTTTGTGGTCATCGCATGTGCAACTTTTAGATGCATATGTGCGGAACTCCAGTCGCAATATTCATGACTCTGGTGAAAGGCGATATTCTAGCATGCATATTCCTGCATCCTCAGAGGGGTATGACCAACAGCCGGCTACTGTGCATGGGTATGAGCTTGCCTCTTATCTCAATCGGGTGGCAAAGGAAAGAGGTTCTGGGATATTGAATGGTCAAATTGAGTCGCAAGCACCAAAATCCACATCCTCTATGTCGTCACCTTTCAGAGATTCATTTGCTCGTCCTGTAGGGAAAAAACCCCAGAATGGGATGAGTACCTTAAGGCCACCCGGCTTTCACAACGTCTCTGTCTCTAGGAATAATTCTCTGCAGTCAGAGAGATCAATGTATGATGTTACCTCCCCAAAACCTACTGAAAACCCAAATACTCCGATCAGTGCGAAGAAATTTTACAGCTTGCCTGATATATCTGGTCTTCGAGTACCCTATCAAGAGTCTACATTGTCAGATCGGAGTGGTAAGTGGGATAATTCAATGGTATATGCACAGTCAGTTGGGTCAACCTATGAGAGATCCTCTTTGACTGTTTCATCAAGGACAGAAGCTCCTCCAGGATTTCATGGACGTTCTCCCTCAAAAGTTTGTAGAGAGCCTTTTTCTTTACAATTCAGCTCAAGTTCAAGCACTGGGTCTCTTTGGTCTAGACAGCCTTACGAACAGTTTGGTGTGGCTGATAGAACGCACGCTGAAGGTGAACAGGTGAAAGGTTCATATACTCAAGAGTCTGCCTCAGCAATTGATTTTGAAGCAAGGCTTCTTCAGTCCTTAAGATATAGTGTCATGAAACTTCTGAAACTGGAAGGATCTGAGTGGTTGTTTAGACAGAATGACGGGGCTGATGAGGATCTTATTGACCGTGTAGCTGCAAGGGAAAAATTTCTGTATGAAGCTGAGAATGTGCAGATGAATTGGCCAAGTAATGTTGGTGAAACTCAATTTTACTCTGAGAAGAAGTCTGGTACTGCAGTTAAAAGTGATGGCACAGATTATACCAAGTTCTCTGTAACATCAGTTCCACACTGCGGCGAGGATTGTGTTTATAAGGTAGATCTGATAATAAGTTTTGGTGTATGGTGCATTCATCGGATACTTGAGCTGTCGCTCATGGAAAGCAGGCCAGAGCTTTGGGGAAAATATACTTACGTACTGAATCGCCTCCAGGTATGAATTTTTTTGTGTGCTGTGTGTGTGTGTGAGAGAGAGGGGGGGCACATTTTTCTCTGCTCCTTTGGATCTGTCTTTTGCAGTTTACCCTGCAAATGCTATAAATAACTTGTTGACTTAATCTAATCTTACTATTTGCTTGAAGAACCTGTAGCAGTTACTAAAATTTTGCTTGTCATTCTCTCTGGCCCTTTGCTTGTATTTACTTGATGACCTTATTTTTCCTAGAAGTTCTTTTTACATGGTTGTATCTAATTATCAACTGACAAAATGATTGTGATGCGTTCTATCTGCAACAGGGGATTGTTGATCTGGCATTTTTTAGGCCTCGTACGCCAATGACTCCCTGCTTTTGCCTTCAGCTCCCAGCTGGATGGCAGCAGAAATCAAGTCCACCAATTTTGAATGGAAACCTGCCCCCACCTGCAAAACAGAGCAGGGGGAAATGCACAACTGCAGCATCGCTCTTGGACATAATAAAAGATGTTGAAATTGCCATCTCTTGTCGGAAGGGACGAACTGGGACTGCCGCTGGTGATGTTGCTTTCCCTAAAGGGAAGGAAAATTTGGCATCAGTTCTCAAACGTTATAAGCGTCGCTTATCGAATAAGCCAATTGGATCCCAGGATGGTGGATCTGGTTCGCGCAAGGTGTCATCATCCTTACATTATGGTTTATAGCCCTTGTTTTCAGTTCATGGCAACTTGGTGTGTGATATTTAGGCTGCTCAATTCGAAATGCCTCTATCGTCAACATGAGTGGTCCTTGGTTGCTATGAACTTTTTCTTGCGCTCCCTCCTGCCTCCATGTGCATTGTGTCTTTGATGCTGCTTCGGTTTTTCCTGTAAGCCATGTATACGTAGGATAAAATATGTATTAAATGCGTTATTGCAGCAATGAAAGAAGGGTAGAGAGAGAGAGATGAGAGATAATTATTGCAAATGCAGTTCCTACTCACCAGCATGAGGCACAGGAAATGACATATCAGTAAAAATGTAAAAAATAGATTAGTCTTTTTAGACTTGGTAGTTTGGGGCTTGCTTTTTTTTTTTTTTTTTTTCTTTCTATTTTTTTTTTTTAAATTTTTAGCGGCAAATGGGTTGGTTTTGATTTTGTTACAGTTCAGAAGATGTAAATATTTTGAGCTCAGCATCCTTTCAACAAATCTAGCATCATTTAGGAAGACAGCGCATGGAAGGCAGGCTTTTAGAAGCTCGACCAGCTTGAGTTTGAATGGTTTGCATTTCGACTCGTGTCAAGGTGCTGTTTGATACCGATTGGGTTTGGGTTGGGTTGGGTTGTACACCCATGGGCCACATGCAATGTTTTAAAACTCGGACCGGCCAGTGAACCGGTAGAGGTGGCGGTTCGCGGTTCAACCGGTCCGACCGGTCGGTTCACCGGTTTCCTGTTCCTTTTTTTTTTTCCTCTTCTTCCTCCTCCTCCTCCTCCCCTCCCATCCTCTCCTCCCCTCCCCCCCTGATTGAACCTGGTCAGGGCTGGAGGGGAGGGGAGGAAGGTGGCATGGGAGGGGGGGGAGGGAAGAGGGAGGAAGGAAGAAGAGAAAAAAAAAAAAGAAAGGAGAAGTCGCCGGCTACGGGGGAGGGGAAGAAGAAAGAAAGAAAAGGGAAAGGGAAAGGGAAAAAGAAAAGGAAAAGGAAAAAGAAAAGGGAAAAAAAAAGGAAAAGGAAAAAATTAAATTTATCACAAAAATTTTTACACATTCAAAAATAAATTTCTACAAATTTCTATAGTAGGTTACAGTAAAATTTTCTACAAACACCCAAAAAATTCATTACCAAACGGGTCCATGAAAATTGAACATAAATTTTCTAAAATTTGATAAATGTAATTTCTTTCAACCATATAAAAAAAAGTCTAAAAAAATTTGAAATATTAGATACATTTTTAACCGAAAATTGGGAAAACAAAAAAAAAGAAAATCAATATCAATAAATGAAAAGAAATCGAATTTTTAAATTTTTGTATTCATCTAATTTTAAAAATATTTGTTGTTGTGGTGGTTAAGACACTTGTATCTTATATATGAGGTCCCAAGATCAAATCTCACTACCACGACATTTTATATTTTCAAAAAATGGAAAAAGTCAAAAAATCGCCAGTTCGCGGTTCACACGGTTCGACCGGTTCTTGACGGTTTTTGATCATTTTCGGCTTTTGAAGAGAATCGGACCGGTGGCATGGCCGGTTCGCGGTCCGACCGGTCGAACCGGCCGGTCCGGTCCGGTTCTGAAAACACTGGCCACATGTAGGGAAATGGTGGGTTGATTAAGGATTGGGCTGGGCATGTGCTAAAAAAAATGCATTCAGCATTGGAGACAAGTGCTTGCTCAAGTTATAATCGTCCAAGGATTGGGTTTGGCATGTGCAAAAATGCTTAGGCTATTGGAGGAGCGTGGTAGCCCAAGTAACTGATCCTTTGACTGGCCAGGTCCTACTATTAGCAAACGTCCCCATTACTCTTTGGACTGGCCAGTAAGTACCTGCTATTCGTACGTCCACTTTTCCATGCCCATTAAATGAAAACAGTTTCGATGTGGATCTTTGTGACATGAAAAGGGTCTCAGTTCTTACCCCAAAAAAAAAAAAAAAAAAGGTTCTCAGTGGGATGTCTCTCCGTCACTTGCGACTACTTCGGAACGCTGTATTTGTTCATGTCACATGTTTTCGAATTTGCTAGTATTTGAAGAAAAAAAAAAAAAACCTCCACAATGAGGAAACTAAAATGCATTGCAACCGCGACATCAAGTCGTCCGTTCTCCTCCCACCGTCGCGAGAGGCAAACTTGGACTTATGTTAGACGTTTCGTCTGCTGCCACAGCCATGACCTGCGGAGCCTTCCAACGTTTTCAACAGAAAATAATTGCAAAATTAATCATCGACAACGCTATCTGCATTTTTTTTTTTATTCTTACTAGTATTTTGCTGTTTGTGGAATCACCCCTTTTAGCTTCTTATACATTCTTATACTATTTCGCTTTTTATGAAATCATTTTCCTTGCAAATTGAGCATCCATCCATCCATGTGTCGCCGATTTAGGTAGGGCTTTGGACTGGAAAGTTCCGGGTGAGGTGTCTGACATATTGACCCTCGCGCCGACTAATTTCTTGCCTTGCCATCCTCTTTCCCCCGATTGCTGAATTCTGAGCAGAAGGGAGGCCTGCAATCTTTGAGGTTTCAGCGCAGCCACCGGGAGAGTGAAAGAGAGAGAAGGTACGCGCGTTCTTGAATTTCAATCAACTAGGTATGTCTATCTGTCGTCCGTGTACTAGGCTCCCTTTCGGTCTTTTTTTTTTCTTTGTGCTTTTGAGTTTTGGTTCAATATTTACTGCCCTTTTGGTGCTGTTTAACTTTTAATTTGGGAAATTTATGGGAAAGCGTAATTGCACAACTTGGACAGGACAAAAAAAAAAATACTTGCAGCAAGATTTCAGCTAGGGATCGGGAGCAAAAGATGGGTTACGTGATGGTGATCTCTTTGCCTGTGATTCTGCTATTCTTGATAGTCGCCATCGCCTGTTATTTACTTGGTAGGGCGAGGGGCCGGTAGACCTCCCCAGTATTATGGGCCTCCAGCGCCTCCACTTGCAGCTCAAACCCCTCCTCCGGAGAAGTAAATACTAGTAGTTTCATTACCTGTACATAGTAGTGCTAATCTTGTATCTTCTTATGTGTTGTGTATCATTCTTCTGTTTTCTCCCCCGCTTTCCCTCTGGCTGGCGGTACATATGTGCTTCAACATCCAATATGTTGTATCAGGTTGAAATTTACTAATTAGTCCTCAGTAAACACACACTATGGATGTTTTTCTATATAATGCCTGAAGTGATGCATCTCATGGATGACTGAGAAGGAAGTTCAAAATGCAATCCCTCTGGCTCTGGCAACATTGGAGTTCTCAAGAAGAAATTGGATACTAGATTTTTTGAGATAATTTTTTGAAAAGAATACTGTAGCACTTTTTTGATGTGATGTATATGAAATAAAAAGGTGGTTGGAATTTGTGTCGATGATGTAAGCAAAATTTTTTAGCTAAATATAAGCAATCCAAACAACCTCGGGGTGGGGTGGGGGGCCAAACGTCGAAAGCATCTAATCTAATCAAGGTAGTAATTTTAGTGTCCGTCTGTGTTTTGCCACCTTCTATAATTGTTAAAGAATCTAAGAGAAATAACTTGATCGGTGGAGTGAGTGTTCTTATTTGGGCTGCGAGGAGATTAAACTCTCCTCGAACCAGCATCCGTTTCCGATTCTCATCCTTGAAAATATCACCGATTCTCATGTGTTGTGAAATATCACCGAATCAGACAGAGTTGATCACCCGTGGATTTGATAGTACATGAAGCTGGTAATTCCAATTGATTCATTTGCGTTTAGAACTGGAAGATTGTTCGAGCTAGCTAAATCTAAATGCCTTCAGCGAATTGAGCAGAAAATTGCTCCAGCTGGCTTCTGCGCATCCGCACAATAACTAAAGAGAGTGTCTGTGTGTGGTGCCAAGGGTGCCATTTATGACTTGAATTCGACCTTTACAGGAAGAAGACAAGGATGTCCTCCTACTGGTATCATTTGTTGGGCGGCTTTTTCCCATAAACATCCATGGGCTAAGTTCAATTAATGGAAGCCTAACCAGGAGACTAGAGAATTCGCTTCCCCTACCACGTTAATCAATTGAAGGTCCCAAGCATCTGCAGTCTGAATGCGTGACAACTTACTTTCTTTCCAGAGAGGCTGGTGAGGGAGGATTGATGGTTGAGGCCGCAGCCCTTGCACACACACTCTCTCCTTAAAGATGATTGTTCAGATATAAAGCACCAAAAAAAAAAAAAAAAAAGAGAGACTAAGAAAAAGAATTTCAGAGTTTCAAGGAAACAGACACAATACTTAACAAATAGATGGGGCAGCCAGCAGAGCAAAAATTCCATTAGCACTAAAATTGATTTATGTTCTCCAATGTTAAATCGTTGCGAGATTAGATTTGTTAATAATCATTTTGTCACGAATCATGGTGTGTGCACCATACTCCCACAACAATAATATGAGCCTCATTAGTGGATCCGACCAAATGAAGTCCACAGTTTTTTGTGAAGCTTATGTACGTACACGTACATACTGCACCAATTTCATTTTCCTTTGCTTTTATGGTCGGGAGTTGAGAAAAGGAAAAGGAAAAAAAAAAAAAAAGGGAGAGAGTAGGAGAAGGGGTGCCCAGAGTAACTGAAGCTTGAAGCCAGTTTATCTATAATTCAGCGCCATCTTCAGTTACCCACGATTGCTAAATCATTAGCATAAAATCCCTACCTTCATTCTTTTCTTGAACTGGAATGGCTGATCCGAGTGGTGGGTGCTAGTGTCAGTGTGGAGGGTGGTGCATCACAATTCACACTTTGGCGGAGCTCAACAGCTCCTTAGGGCCTCTGAAAAGTTTTGTGGTAATTTTGAGAGCCATCAAGGCAACAGACTGACAGAGCCAACTCACAATTTCTTCTTCTTGTTTTCTAACTTTTTGTGTAGTTTTCGCTCCGGTTACCACTATGGATAAGAGCAGCTCTCAGAGACGATAGGTCCCTTATAGAGTTATTTACAGATCACTCACCAATACAATTCTCACATTGATAGTGAAATTTGAACACATGAACTTTTATGAGTAAGTGGTCCACCGTTATCAGCTCATATAAAAAGACATATTTTTGTTATTTATGAGGTTTGAGGGACAGAAAAGAATAAAAAGCATCTGATTTAGAATCCATATAGCGGTCTAGTACCTACTACAACTGAGCTACAAAAGTTAATGCTTTATAGTTGTGAGAGCAGAGGACTGCGAATTTAGACCACTGCCCAATTGGCCACGTGTTTGTTTTGTTTTAGGGATAATATCAGAAATCTTCCCTGAAATTTCTCTTAATATCACCTGACGCCTCTCTAATTTTAAAAATTTCACTCGCCTCCCCCTAATAATTGTAAAATGACTATACTTACCTTTACTTGGTACATAATTCACATACGAAATAAATGAATGTCAAAAAATTAAAGAAAAAGAATCAAAAGTCACTTTCTTCTTTTACTCTTTATTCATTTTTTCTAGATGGCATTACATTTTTTATTTATAAACTGTAATAAATTAATTTTTATTTTTCTCATTGTGATAATGTCGAGTATGAATGTATGATTTTTTTTATTTATTTTGAGCTGACTGTTATGATGAATTACTACTACAACTTAAAGACTTAGACCGCAAGTTGTGAAAATGTTAGGAAAAAAAGAAAAAAGCCTTGTAAGAATTTAGTTTTCAATATATAGTTGAATTGATACTAATATATTTCTATACAATATCTTTTTTTATTTTTTAAATTTATATTTTTATGAATTATAGATTTGTGATATGGTAGTACAAGGAGGAATTGTCTTTTAGGTGACGATTTTTTTTGAAACAAACAAAGTGGTTTAGGAGTATATATTTTTATTTAGCAAGATGAGCAAAAGGATAGTTTGAAATTTTTATAAATTTTGTTATACAAATAACAAATACCTTAGGAGTTTCAGGTGATATTAAAAGAAACCTCAGGGAGGTTTCTGATATTATCCCTTTGCTCTATTGTGGTCGTCGTCCAGGTTTAAATTCATGGCCTAGTCTTAAATTAATGCTGTTGCTGATTGTACGGTTCCACCTTCCTAGTCCCTACAATACAAACACTACTAATTGCTAGTCATTACTACTATCGCTCCTCCATCATGGGAATTAGCTTCCATGGGGACATGAGCACGATCGGCTGCTCCAACTTTGTCCCTTTCCTACTTCACTCGCAACCCCGTCCAATCGAAGACAGCTAACGGTGAAAAATAGGGACGCGGAGCCGATTTTGTGCATTTGCACAGCATGTAACTTTACTTGCACAGTGCATAACTCATTTTTCATAACGTGTAACTATAGAATAAATTTTTGTAAGACCTACACACAATGCAAAAAACAATGTATAGAAGTGATCTGAACTACACAATTTTTTTTTGGCCAGATCTTGGCCATGAACAGTTCAGGAGCGATACTTTTGATGACCGCTCCTGCCCGTTTCCGAAAAATAGATGATGATGCGTATTACTCCCTTCGTCTTGAAAAGTTCTCCAACCTTTTTGATACGATGATGTAATTGTCTATGGATGATTTTTTGTCAACAATAGCAATTATTGCAGGCTCATATGAATACGCTATTTACATTCACTAGATAGATAGTTAAAAATGTCCACGGCAGAAGACACCAAATACGGAGACTTTTTAATCTTGGAAGAAGGTGTAAAATATGAAGAAGCTTCCTAACTAAGCTGTGAGACTCTCTTTTTTTTTTTTTTTTTAAAGTAAGCTGTGAGACTCTTTATCACCAACTATTCTTGCATGTATGTATTTGTCACGTGTTGTTACATGCATTTGAAAAAACTTTGGTCAGTAGATCGCGAGCATATGACCAAACAAAGGGTTAATGAGGTAAATGATGATGTAATCGGCAATTTACTGTGCAGAAAATTAAATTATGGAGATTCATTCTGTATCTAGGTAGTACATGATGTGCAGTTAAAAACGGGGGGCTACCAACGTCACCGTGGAGGTCATTCTCTGAAAGGGATTAGCATTTGGTAGAGTTTGCACTTAGAGGGAAAAAAGGATCATCATTAGAAATGAAGCCAGCTTTTCCGTATGATTGATTAAAGCTAGGAAATGATACAGCCGATCGACATGCAATGATCAAGATCATCCACCAACCCTCTCTTTATCTTCATTCTTCATCTGTGTAACTTCAAGTCTTCAACGTTAACTAATGAAATTGATGGAGAGAAACTCTAGATTTATTTATTTATTTGTCCAAGCTGCAACGTTAGCTCGTTCTTTGAGATGCTCAATAATTGTTGAAATCAGTTTTATGAGCATTAACTAATATGTTATTGAATAGGGAATACTGCCAACACTCCCCTCCCCCAAAAACAAAAACAAAAAAAAACAAAAACAAAAACAAAGGCTGTGCTGTGCATCTTAATCTAAATATAATTATGGGTTTGCTTGGGTTGCCGATTATCCCAAAAACTTGTATTTGGAGTATAAGTTTACACTAACACATTTTAAAAACACTACTATGTTTGGATGGATGAATTTGATTTCAAATACACAGTTCAAATTCTTTACAATGTTTGTAATTTTTATTTGAATGATGAGATTTCAAATTCACCTATAAAATGGAGTAGGTTAGTTTAGAAAATTTCAAATCCATCTAACACAAGAGTTAATTGAAATCCGTATCTCTCAAATCTTTTTCCAAATATAAATCAATCGATCCAAAGACAACATCCAAGAACACTTCAAAGTACATCTAACCAGAATACAAAATATTAACTAAAAAAAAAAAACCACCGGCATTTTTTCTTTTACTTGCTAATTCATTACCAAAAATCGTATTTGGATGAATAAAAAATTTAAAAATGAAGGAAAATTGTGTAGGAGCTGTAATTATAATATAATAAAATTTAGTAGTGACAACTCTAAATGCACATTATTCTTACAATAGAAATAGTTACTTATGCTGTTGAGAGTACATATGAGTTCGGAATGGAAAAATTTGAAATATTGGTGAACAAATTTAAGAGCGAAGGCATACAAGTCAAAATCATCCAACATTCTAGAATGAAATTATGGCTCTAATTGTGAAGTTACAACCAAATATTTCTCTAAGCAAAATAATAATAATAAAGAATGCTACATTTTGTTATTGGAAAAATCAGAATTCTTCCAATAATGTGAAGACAGTAAAATAATCAAAGTGAATGGTCTAAACTAACGTGTAGCAAGTAGACTCGTGTTGAAAATTTGTGCTTCAAAAAATACCAGCTCTTGTTGAAGTTTTTTACCATACATTCTTTAGGGTAATTTTCTTTTTCATTTTTATTCAAAAAAAGATGCAGGGAAACAAACATTCAAACATTTTTATTCTTGTTCCCCCTTTTTAATTTTTTGGGCATCAGAGGACCAGCCTTTCCTCCACCCTTTATTCGCTAAACCAATCCACAATTTTGCCCGCAGATCAACCTCAATTTTCCTGCTCTACCCTTTTTCTTCCCTTCTGCAATCTCCTTCAACTAAAAAATGAAGAGAAAAATTTTTAAAAAATGAAGAAAAAATTAAAAAAAAAGAAGAAACAATATCGTGATGAAATTTTGTTTTGATTCAGACACAAGAACAGGTTCAGACCATATTCATCACAATGATGTTTATATAAGTCATCATCTTTGACCTCGGAGAAGAAATTGAGTCTGAACTAATTGCCTAAATCTCACCAACTACCAAAGTATTACATCTTAGAAGTTGTCGAAATGATTGTGGATCACGGATACTTTAACGATACGATGTATGTGAGGTAAAAATGTGTTAGAAAAATATGATCAGGGAAAATATAAAAATTTTCTGGAAAATTGCAATTTAAACAAGGCTGGTCGTACTTCGTACACTGAAACCGGTAGGTGTAATTACTAAAGTTCAAGGCCTAGAAGAAATGAAGGAAGACGGAAAAATATGCACCAAACGGTTGAAATTATTTATTGTGAATGAGATTATAAAATTATCGGTATTTTGATTGTGAGCTTATAAAATAGTAGAACTTTGACTTTGCTTCAAATTTGACTCATTAGATTCAGAAATAGTTTGATTTACATTCTTAAACAAGCATGAAGTAAATCATTATAACTACATCATCCATAAAATAAGATTTGTTTTGCAATAAGAGACACGTGATTTTTTTGTTTTTGTTTTTGTTTTATCATATTTCCTAACTACATGAATTAAGTATTCTGTGAAGGAGAATACAGTCAAGGGACGCGTAGGTGTAATTACTAAAATTTGAGGGAAACTATCTGTAATTATCAGACAGTTCGACGGAAGGTTTCTGAAAATTATGCAATCATTTCACCAGGCCAACAACCACCATCACCAATTCTCTCTCTCTGGGTGCTCTGACGAGTAAAAAGCCAGTGTACCCTGCCATTCCCACGTATGCCCATATCAACCGTCCAATTTATGATCGATCAATGGTCCTGATTCACATTCAACCAACCCCGCTTAGTAGACTGCCACCATCCTCGCATCTCTCTCTCTCTCTCTCTCTCCCCCTTGTGCTCTCAAGTCAAGCCTCACCTACCAATTCTTGCATCTATATATTTCAGGGGTCTTTCCCCACAACAGCCCAGGAACTTCTTGCCCTCCAGCATAAGCAGTTGTTCCTCTCGTAAAACACGAAGCACTAGCATTCAATTACCAGTTACCACGACTCTTAGCTACTTCTGTTCCTTTTATCGCTTGCTTTACAAGAATTAAGTCGAAACCACCTAGCTCGCACATTCCTAGCTATTAGTTTCGTGGTGACCTATCTAGCACGTCCAGCCATTTTTCTGTTTCGGTGGCATCAATCCTGAAGATGAAAAATGCTCATGACGAAGGGGTAAAAGTCTCAGACTTTTGCTTGAAATCAGACCCTCTGAACTGGGGAGTGGCTGCTGAGTCGCTGACGGGAAGCCATTTGGATGAAGTGAAGCGTATGGTGGCTGAGTTCAGGAAGCCGGTGGTGAGGCTTGGCGGTGAGAGCTTGACCATTGCTCAGGTGGCCGCGATTGCCGCCAAAGGTGATGGGGTGAAGGTGGAGCTGGCGGAGGACGCAAGGGCTGGAGTGAAGGCAAGCAGCGACTGGGTGATGGAGAGCATGAACAAAGGCACTGACAGTTACGGAGTTACCACCGGGTTTGGTGCCACTTCACATAGGCGGACCAAGCAAGGTGGTGCCCTTCAGAAGGAGCTTATTAGGTAAATTAGCTTTAGCTTCATCCTTGACTTTTGCCTCTGAATCTTTACCACTTTTGAAGATTTGCTGCACTAGTTCTTCTTGATGATGATAGTGTGGGTGAAATCACTGCATTATCATCCACACTTTTTGGGGTTTTATTTTTTGCTTTTTGTCCGTTGGTACAGTACTGGTAGCCGTATTGTTTTAAGGTTACTTTTGCACTGATGGCGGGCGCATTTTTACCCTCTGCTCTTGGTTCCACTTTGGGTATTTAACCGTGGACTCTATATAGCCACCTGTTTGAATAGTTTCTGAAAAACTCCCTGTTTTCCACCAAAAAAGAAGAAGAAGAAGAAGAAGAAAACCTCAACCAACCTTTATGGAGTAGTATTTCATTTGCATTCTTTCCCTGCTAATAAAGTTGTTCCGGTAAATTTTTTCTAGAAATACTCCAAAACAAATAATCCGAAATTGAGACAGCTAAAGCTAGGTTAAACTAGAATTTTGTGAATGATTAAAGAAAAATAATTTTTCTGTTCCGAACTCATTTCATTAGATTTATTTATTCTCGTTAGAATTTTTCATCATTAAATTTGAGGTTACAAAGACGCTTAAATTATCTTCTACTAGTATGACGGGATAAATTAAAGAATGTTCACATAGGCAAGAAATCAAGATAATTAAGCAGCAAAAGGGAAAAAAACAATTCTCTTGGTCCTCAAATATTTAGTTTTAGTGGGTTGTTGAAAACCTGGAGTGTTGGACCTTGCGGTTGTGCCCAGAATGATTTTTTTGTTTTTTCTTTTCTGTATACATAAATTGTTTCTGGGGACTATGATCTTAAAGACTCACAAGTCATACAACAAAATTCTTTCTATTTAATAATAATAAAAAAAAAGAAGGTAGAAGTGTCATAGAAACATTCGGGCCGGGTAGTCATAGCATGAAAGCCTTAATGGTCCAAGTGGAGGCCTTTAGACGGCTTGCGGCTGGAATTTGGAAATGGATCCTTCAACCCCACTGGAGCTAAAAGCCAAAACCACGCCTCTAATCTTCATGCGTATTTTCGCTTGCTCCAATTCATTTGACCTTGTTGGTCAGGGTTAAAAAATAATAACAAGGCTAGAGTATAAGGGTCACCAAACTTATTACACACAAATTACTTCTGAAAAGGAAAATTCGTGGCCACTTCTAGTACAAGGTACTTTATGTTCATCTGTCCAAAAATCATGTCCACCTGCCCCCATTGCATGTGCACTCCAAAAGAGCAAACCTCCATAAATGATTGAGTGTCCATAACACTGCCTGAGTTTGTCTACTTAGTAATCTGTGGCTGGCCATTGATCCGAGACAAGTGGAATAATTTGTCAGAACGAGTCTACTGAGTCAGGTGCGGGGGGCAATAGAAAGGAGAATGATCCTAACCAGCATGGGTTATTGTGTTTGACAGATTTCTGAATGCGGGAATCTTCGGAAATGGCACGGAAACTTGCCACACGCTGCCACACTCAGCAACGAGGGCGGCAATGCTTGTAAGAATCAATACCCTTCTTCAAGGTTACTCCGGAATCAGATTCGAGATCTTGGAAGCCATCGCCGCTTTCCTTAACCACAACGTCACCCCATGTTTGCCTCTCCGTGGTACGATCACTGCCTCTGGGGACCTTGTCCCCTTGTCCTACGTTGCCGGTCTACTAGCCGGCCGCCCCAACTCCAAGGCTGTTGGACCCCACGGAGAAGCTCTCAACGCCGAAGAAGCATTTCGCCTTGCTGGGCTCGGCGGTGGCTTTTTCGAGCTGCAGCCTAAAGAAGGCATTGCTCTTGTTAATGGAACAGCAGTTGGTTCTGGCTTGGCCTCTGTTGTTCTGTTTGAGGCTAACGTACTGGCTGTCTTATCTGAAGTGCTGTCAGCAATTTTGCTGAAGTGATGAATGGCAAGCCCGAGTTCACTGATCATTTGACGCATAAGTTGAAGCACCATCCGGGTCAAATTGAGGCCGCAGCTATCATGGAACACATTTTGGATGGAAGCTCTTATGTCAAGGCTGCTCAGAAGTTGCATGAGATGGATCCCCTGCAGAAGCCAAAACAGGACCGATATGCTCTCAGGACATCTCCGCAGTGGCTAGGTCCACAAATCGAAGTTATTCGCGCAGCAACAAAAATGATTGAGAGGGAGATCAATTCTGTTAATGACAACCCTCTGATTGATGTGTCCAGGAACAAGGCCTTGCATGGTGGCAACTTCCAGGGCACCCCGATTGGAGTATCCATGGACAATGCTCGACTGGCCATTGCATCTGTCGGCAAATTGATGTTTGCTCAATTTTCCGAGCTTGTTAATGATTACTACAACAATGGGCTGCCTTCCAATCTCTCTGGAGGAAGGAATCCAAGTTTGGACTATGGATTCAAGGGAGCTGAGATTGCTATGGCTGCATACTGTTCTGAACTCCAGTATTTGGGCAATCCAGTGACCAACCATGTCCAGAGTGCCGAGCAACACAACCAAGATGTCAACTCCTTGGGATTAATCTCTTCAAGAAAAACGGCAGAAGCCGTTGATATCTTGAAGCTTATGTCATCCACATATTTGGTGGCACTTTGTCAAGCAATTGATTTGAGGTTTTTGGAAGAAAACTTGAAAAATGCTGTTAAGAATACTATCAGCCAAGTGGCAAAGCGAACTCTGACAATGGGTGCTAATGGAGAACTTCATCCTTCACGCTTCTGTGAGAAGGATTTGCTCAGAGTGGTGGACCGTGAATACGCCTTTGCCTATGCGGATGACCCTTGCAGCGCTACCTATCCATTAATGCAAAAGCTAAGGCAAGTGCTCGTGGATCATGCGTTGAAGAATGGTGAACAGGAGAAGAACGTCAACAGCTCCATCTTCCAAAAGATTGCAGCATTTGAAGATGAGCTGAAGGCTGTCTTACCAAAAGAAGTGGAGAGTGCCAGAAGTGCCGTTGAGAGTGGAAATCCAGCAATCCCTAATCGGATAAGGGAGTGCAGGTCTTACCCATTGTACAAGTTTGTTCGAGAAGAGCTGGGGACAGGACTGTTGACTGGAGAGAAAGTCCAGTCACCTGGCGAGGTGTTTGACCTGGTGTTTACAGCAATGAGCAAGGGGCAGATTGTAGATCCTTTGTTGGAATGTCTCCAGGAATGGAATGGTGCTCCTCTCCCAGTCTGTTGATTTCCTGTCATCCATCCAAACATTTGTTTGTCAAGACCTTCAATGTAATTTATCTGTATGTCAAATTCAAGGATATACCTGTAACACCCATGTATTAATTGCTTAGGTTTCTCGAGATGTGAGCAAAAGTTTCGACATTGTTCCTGTTCTCCCTTTAACGAGTTGATTGATTTTCGCCTAGATTATTGACAACGAAGGCAATCCTACATTAGATACAATTCCTGCGAGAGTCACAAACGAAGGTGGTCAGACTGCTAATTTAGTAATCGTAGTACCATGCTTACTACGGTTAAAGCTAGTGTAATTAAAGATGGTTACTAGCTAAGAAATTGCAGAATCAGGCATGCAATTACACTAGCTTTTGCAGACTGATTACAAGATAGGCTGCTATTACTTGAAGTAAAATAGCTTGCAGATTTCTTGTTGAGGCGTTTGACGATGCAAAACTGGCAGCTTAAACCCACGCCCTTCCTAATCCTGGTTCAAAGGCGCGATCACATGGGAACTTTTTTGATCTCAACTCTAGTAGCTTGCCCCTACGTAATGTTGAAAGCCTGAAAACCACCGAGGAGGAGCCACTGAACTGTCATTTGGCCTCTAGAAAGGCACCCGAAATGAGAGGCTTTCAACGCGGGGTTTTCCATATTACTTTCAGCTCCATTCTCTGCAAATTGCAAACCAAATACGGACCATAAAATAAAGGATTCTAGTAGCATTCTGTACAAATTGCAAACCAAAAGTTGACCAAAGAAAAAAAAAAAAAAAAGGATTCTAGTAGCCCAAGATACTGTTGTATCTTTTAGAACTAGTCATACAACTCGGTCAACTGTATCGCTTAGGTTTTCTCTTTTTAATTAGTTATGACTAGTTTTAAAACTCAGTCAATTGTATCTTTTAAAACTTAGTTATTTTGTATCGCGTAGATTTTTTTACTTTCTAAGGAGAAAAGGAGCTTTCATTGCTTTAATCAGCTTCAGCAGCGTACAGGACTTTCTTTGGAAAATTTAGGAAGGAAACATAACTCCCCTCAATGGATGAAGATGACTTAGCCACGAGATGAGCAGAGCTTTACATACTCAAATTTGCTTGATAAAGACGCCAATGCCACTGATTAAATTGCCAGCCATGGACAGCTCCAAAGCTTTGCTATTGATATTCCTTCCAAAATGAATGGGAGACACCAAAATTCTTAGCAAACTGTAACGCTTTTTAGGAAGGCTAAGCATTCCACCTGCCCAAGGATTGAGAGCTTCAGCTATCCTCTCAGCCTCTATTTGTTCCTTGCCACGAAACCTATTCCAATGCCAGCTTCAGAATAGCTACCATCCACATCGATCTATCTTTAAAATATGCTCCTCAGGTGCTAAGCATCTGCTGTGGCCTTCATCCTTCCTGATCTTCTCTCTGCCACGAAGATTCCAATACTCTTGGAGAAGTGACTCTGCAGTATGCACTAATTTGTGCTGCTGGTTCCTCGCCTTTTCCTTCAAAAGTCTTCTCATTTCTGCATTTCCAGATAAGCCATGTGATTACTGGTGCTAATTCTGCCACCTTCTCACCATTTGAGTAGCTGGACATAGATGAGATGCTTGCAATCTGCTTACCTTCCAGATCCCTTCATACTCCGCCGCCAAATTCGCAATCAAAGAAATGTGTCTTGTCAGTCTCCAATTCATCATATTCCCACCAGTTGGAAGAATATTCTTCTTCCTCCTTTTTTCCAGCTTTCCCACCCTCCTTGCCAAGTACTAGTATGCTAATTTCAGCTCAAAATTGCCACTCTTTGTATAAAACCACATCACCTCATCTTTTGGCCACGGTGGTGATGGGGGAATTTTCAACAGATGATCTACTTCGTATAAAAGAACGGTAAAGTAAACAATTAAGCAGTAAAAATACTATTTGTAGAGCTTCACCCCACAAAAGAGTCCGACGGTAAATCGAACAGGATGCGAATACCTATGTTTTATACTAAAAAGGAAAAAAACAACTAAGTAGTTGCTAAGAATAATTTGTAGCGAAACCTTCCTAATTTTGTAATGGAACCAACTTTAAGGAGCCGTTTGGTTCGAATTCCGCTATTACTATCACTATCAGTATCATAGAGTGGTCAATGATAATGGGTTTTGATGAAAACTAATGTGGAATGGATTTTATAATTTATTATTATTTTTTCATTGTTTTTTTTTCTTTTCTTTTTCTTTTCATTTGTTGAAATAGTAACATTTTATTTTCTTATTTTTGCATTTAATAAGAATAAAATGGTAATTAAGATGATTTAAGAAGAATAAGATGACAACTAAGATGATTCCCTAGTAACATGTGGGTAATCAAAAAATTCATAGAAGAGACCTATCATTCCCATTAATTTATTCCCATTGACCTTAACCAAACATTTTATATGGGTATAATTAAATTTGAAACCCAAAATAAGGTTGAAACCTATTTATCAAACACCCCCTAACTCTCTATATTTGAAAGGACCAAAATTACCTTTCATGGACTATGGTATACCGCGGGAAAGGCAAGAGGACCGCGCCACCA
Source organism: Gardenia jasminoides (assembly GCA_013103745.1). NCBI lineage: Eukaryota > Viridiplantae > Streptophyta > Magnoliopsida > Gentianales > Rubiaceae > Gardenia > Gardenia jasminoides. Next base: position 8,658,839 of record CM023103.1, read on the forward strand.
TTTTCTCCTCTCTCTCTCTCTTCTCTTTTTTTTTTTTAAAACAAAATTCCACGTAACAAGAAAATTAAAAAGTACTTCAAAGAAAAGAAACAAAATTAAGAGACCAAAATAAACATTCTAGGCACGACAAGAGAGGAGAGGGGACCAGCGCCGGAAATTGAATAGGACCAGCGTCGGAGAGGGGACCAGCGCCGGAAATTGAATGGCTTCGCAGATCGTCAGACGACTCCTTCGGAGCACCACCAGCCCTAACTCTATCTTCCCTAAATCCAGCAGGGTTTTCCATCGCAATTTATCCGCGGACTCTGCCTCGGAGTCCAATCTCATTCGCGCCACTCTCTTCCCCGGCGATGGCATCGGCCCCGAGATTGCTGAGTCCGTCAAAGAGGCAATCTTCCTTTCCCCACCTCATCCATTTCTCTGCGTTTATTCCCCTGTATGATTATATCTTCTTATTTGCGCCAGGCTGAACTCACCCTGCAAGTACCACATGTGTTGTGTCCTCCCCCCACCCCCCCACCCCCGGGGGGCCAAAAAAATTAATTGTTTCCATAATAGGGTTTTCTGGATAAATTTCTAACATTTTTCTGCCTTTATTGAACTTTCTATTTCTTTCCTTTATTGAATAGAATCTCCTTGATATGAGCAGATTCTGTCTGGAATTTTTGGCTGTGTGATCATTTGGTTAGATTGTTGTAATGTTGAGAACGGTTGTTTATATAGGTATTTAGAGCTGCTGAAGTACCAATTGAATGGGAAGAACATTATGTGGGGCAGGAGATAGACCCTAGAACTCAGAGTTTTCTGACATGGGAAAGTCTTGAATCTGTGCGTCGTAATAAGGTGGGTTTGAAAGGGCCAATGGCTACTCCTATTGGAAAAGGTCATCGTTCCCTCAACCTTACCTTGAGGAAAGAGTTGAATTTGTATGCCAATGTTAGGCCTTGTTACAGTCTGCCTGGCTACAAGACTCTATATGATGATGTTGACCTCGTTACCATCCGGGAAAACACCGAAGGCGAGTACAGTGGTCTGGAGCATCAGGTGAGTTTGTTTCACCATTCTCTTTGCATGTCTACAAAAAATTAGCTTACATAATAGTTGTGACTTGATATGAATGAGTCCTTTGCATCTGGTGGGTGTTAGGTCGTGAGGGGTGTTGTTGAAAGCCTCAAAATTATCACACGTCAAGCGAGTTTGAGGGTGGCTGAGTATGCTTTCCTCTATGCCAAGACCCATGAAAGGCAGAGAGTGTCTGCCATTCACAAAGCCAATATCATGCAGAAAACTGACGGCCTCTTCCTTAAGGTCCTTCAGCAAGTCTTATGTTTGATCCTTGTCACATTTCACTCACTAATGTGCCCTTTTGCTGATGTTTTCTCTCTACCTTCCAGTGTTGTCGTGAGGTTGCAGAGAAGTACCCCGAGATTACATATGAGGAAGTTGTCATTGACAATTGCTGTATGATGGTACGAATTACTTTTGCTGTCAATCTAGATTGTCTCCTTGTGCAATCAGATGGTTGTGTAAATAAGATTCATATGATAACATGCACTGATACTTTTTCTTCTATCATCATGCATTGGAGAGTGCGAGAACTGCACTAAAGCCGACTTGAATAAGGAAGTTGTAAATATGGGAACTAACCAACCGTTTCTTTCTTGCTCAGCTGGTGAAGAATCCAGCACTGTTTGATGTCTTGGTGATGCCCAATCTTTATGGAGACATAATTAGTGACCTTTGTGCTGGTTTGATTGGAGGCTTGGGCCTAACACCAAGGTACATCTTTTATTAGTGAGTTCATAAATCTGGCATGCTAAGATTTTCATATTATTGTACTGTCACTTTTCACAAGAATTTTACACAAGGATAGTATTTGATTTGATATCCTGTGCAGCTGTAATATCGGTGAGGGAGGTATTGCTCTTGCTGAGGCTGTACATGGTTCAGCACCAGATATTGCTGGAAAGGTTCTCATTTAAATTTTCTCCATATTCTTTCTGCGTAATGATTAGATTTGATATTGCTGCTTGTTTCTGTTTTTTGGTTGCTATTTAATCTTTTTCTTTTTTACTCTCCAAATTTGCCTGGATTGTTGGTGCTTAATTTGATGTAAGATTAATATATTGTTTCTCAAAAGAAACAACTTGTCCTATATGCTGTGGTAAGACTTGAGCCCTTTCAAGCGGTGAGGGCACCTTATGTTGGATCTCCTACTTTGACATTTCCATATTTACTAAAAAGAAGCAATTTACAGGGACCTTGTGGTAGCACCATTCACCACAACTATCATGGAAAAAAGTGCTTGATTTTTTACTTGTTTGTGGTCAATTGATCAACGACATGACAAACTTGAAAAAGTTCTGACCCAACTGTGAATTCTTTCTTTTCTAATTTTATTTTATTTTTGTAAATAACTTTCAACCAAATATGTTGTTCTGCCTCCAAAGAGAGAGCCTCTTACTTGAATCCTGGATTGGACTGTGTAACCAGTTCATTGTCCTTTTCCCCTTCATGATTTTGTCCCTTAAAAGGCGTTGAGATTATTTGGTTGTTATTGTACTTGTGTGCTTGTATCTATCATCCAGTTTATGTTAGAATTTAATAATGGTTAGAACTTTTTTAGAAAATGTCTTATTTAGCAAGTATTAGTAACTCCTTGTGATTGGATTTTAGTCAGCTTCCACTTTGACATGCATTGTAGCACAAGCTAGAAAATCCCCTCAGAGATACCAATGTCTCAGAAATTTAAAGTAGATTTACAAGTTCATCATTTATAAGGGGGGATGGGATGTGAAAGGAAGGAGCTGCTGCACTAGATGATGTCATCTCTCACTGTTTTATGGGCTAATTTTCTGGCCTTTTGTTTCGTGTTATGCATTTAAATTGCAATTGCTATCATGTCCAAGATTCTGAACCCTGTATTTGTTGTTTAGTTTGTTAATTTAAGCATCTCTTTCGCATATTAGAGGATATGTCTAATTCTTTCATTTCCTTGACTATTGACTAAGGTATCTGTCTGGTTCTGATCAACATCGTTAGTCTATTGTATCTTAGCTGCTTACACCCATTTTTTCTTGGTTCATCACTTGTAGAATTTGGCGAATCCAACTGCTTTGCTTTTAAGTGCTGTTACAATGCTTCGACATCTGAAGCTTCATGATAAAGCAGAGCGTATCCAGGATGCTATCCTGAACACTATTGCAGAAGGCAAGTACCGAACTGGCGACCTTGGTGGTAGCTCATCAACAACGGATTTTACCAAAGCAATATGTGACCATCTCTAAACAGTGGCGTCACATTTGTATATTTGATTTTTGCCCTGAATTCGACAAACTGTTGTTCCGTGTGATGTATTTTTGTTAAAGAGGGATTATCAATTGCTGTTAGTTTTTGAAGAACCAGACCATATTAAAGAAGATTGGTTGTCCAATTATGTGTCTTCATGCTGAGGTTCGGTTGAACAGGGAAATACACTTATTGCTGTGTCTATCAATGGGTGGCAAGAATACGTTCAGTGGGCTGCATCACGGTGGGAACAGCTTCTGCAGTCTGCGTTCCCGGGCTATGGCTGGCTATTCTTTATTTGTGAAAAGTTTCTTGATGTGGTTCTTTCATGAATTTTTGCAATATCCAACCTGCCCTACTTTTCTGTCCTTTTTACGCCTTTTTTTTTTTTGGATTGCTAAAGTAATTAGAGTGGCTTATCAATCTTACCAACGGTATGTGTGGCCTGTTAAAAGGAGAAATTGAAGTCAAATAAAACTGTCATGGTGGATCCACATCTTGTGACTGTAAAGTTCAACTTCACGGACTATTGGAAGGGAATTGTTTAGGGTTTTTTTTTTTCCCGGTTTTGCTTATACTTTTTATATTTCTTTTCCATTAAAAGAAGCGCCGCAACTCCACATTTGTTTATTATTATTTTTTTTCGAAACGATAAGTGTTATAAATATGGACAACCTTTACAAGGAGCGAGCAAAGGCTCGAGAGAGCTATACACAAAGTGCTTGAGCGGCTTGAGGGATTAGAGATTTCCTCATCATGATTGATGGATAAAGCATAACGGCTTATATGCATACTAATATGATTACAAGAATAATCAACTAAACAAAAGGAACACTTCCGAAACACTTGACTTAGACAAATGATATCGTCCAGAACTGTAGCAAGCCTGCTATCCTGAGCATTTTGGCTGTGGATGTGCCTTAGCAGCTCTTTATTGTGGATTTGAACCACCATGTTCACCCAAGCTTGTGAGGTTGCCTGACTTAATGCTAATTTGACAGCATTGGCTTCATCCAGCAATCTCCAACCAGAGCTCCTTTCAATCATGGCCCAGCCTTTAATGAAGGAATGATGCGGACCCAACATAGAAGCTCCGATGCCAAGCAACCTGCTATTTCTAAGATGTTGTAATGCAGTTCTTAACAAAACAGAATCTGCAGAAGGTTGTTGGGAAAGATGATTTTGATCTACAAGTGTTTCCGAAGTGTTCATCCTAGTTGATTTGTTGATGGCTTCCTCGTATTCCATCCACTCTCCTTGGGCTTTTAGGATAGTATCCAGCGGTTTAGAAACCTTAGACTCGAACTCAAAGCCGTTTCTATTCTTCCAGATTTGCCAGAGGATGTTTACCGTTAGTGCTAGGTGCCTCCCTCCCTCGTTTCTCCACTTGGCTTCAGCGATTGATGCCCACCATTTTCCTATACAATCACGGGGATTCGCATTCATCCATTGGTGGTGAGATTTGCGGACTTCCTTAGCTCTTACACCTCGGCGACGTGTTCTATGGTTTCCACTTCCTCGCCACAGCCTTTGCAAATGGGATCACCCATTCCAGTTCTAGCATAGATTGCTTGTCTGACCGGAAGAGCATCATTGATGCATCTCCATAGGAAGATTTTCAGTTTGTGTTTGACCTTTAGATTCCAGAGAGCTTTCCACATTTTCTGCTTTTTGTTCTCCCAGCTTGTACCACTATTCTTCATGAATTCCTTATCCTTTCCCTGGCTTGAATCTTTGAGCATTTTATATCCAGATTTGACTGAATAAGTCCCATTTGAGCTGTGCATCCAAAAGTGTGAGTCTTCCCTGCCTGCTAGACTTATGGGGATTGAGAGGATGTTATCTGCATCAGCTTTGGAGAAGGTTTTGAAGACTAGGTCTCTGTTCCATCTATGTTGGCAGATGAGCTCATCCACTTGCTGGATACTAGGGATTTGTTGTTGGGCTGGAAGTGGCTTTCCTGATTGGATGTTTGGCACCCATCTATCCTCCCAAATTCGAGTGCTCCTACCATTTCCAATCTTCTTCATAGTACCATCTTTGACCATGTTTTTGGCTTGCATTAAGCCTTTCAAATGCAGGGAGGCATTGGAAGGAGTTTTACTATTGGATCGAATCCTTTGGGAGTATCTAGCCTTCAAGACCTTGCTGACCTTGTAAGTTGGGCGGTGAGGATTCTCAAACCCTTTGCCAAGAGAGCCAAATTAAAAGCTTCCAAGTCTTTGAATCCCATGCCACCTCATCCTTTCACGCCGGTTCTTCCATGAGCTCCGGTGTATTTTGCTTTTCCTTCCTTTTCACCCCACCGGTAGGTTGGCCATAATCGAGTTAATATGTTTGCATAATCTTTTTTGGCAGCTTGAAACAAGACATGGTGTAGGTTGAGTAGAAACAGCTGAGCATTACTTCTTTCCAATTGGGCTAGCGACTTATTCTTCCATTTCCCCAGCCTTTGTGAAATGTTATCCTTGACAAAACCAAAAACCTGCTCTTTAGATCTGGAAACAACCACGGGAAGGCCTAGGTATTTGCCTTGACTGACCATATGAATCCTCCCTAAGCTTTGACAGATATCCAACATGACATTCTAGGCTGTATTCTTGCTGAAAAACACCGAGGATTTGTCCAAGTTGATGAGCTGACCTGAGCATAGTTCATAGCTTTTTAAAATTCTCATGAGCTCGAGGGCTTGACCAGTGTTAAGGCGAGACTAAGGAATCATCTGCAAAGAAGAGGTGAGTAACACATGGACCGTTCCTGCTGATTTTCATGCCAGAGATCTTTTGCTCACTTGAAGCTTTCCTAAGTAAATGAGAGAAGCCTTCTGAGCAGATGAGAAATAGATAAGGTGATAGGGGATCACCTTGTCTAATTCCTCTCTCTGGAACAATGTATTCTTTGACTTCTCCATTAATGCTAAAAGAGTAGGAAACAGATCTTAAGCATTCCATGATCCAGGATCTCCATTGACTATGAAAGCCCATTTTAAGCATCAAGGCATCCAAAAAATTCCATTCCACCCTATCAAAAGCTTTCGACATATCCAATTTAATTGCCATAAAACCATTCTTACCTTGCCTTTTATTCTTTAAGAAATGCAAGAGTTCATGAGCAAGCAAGACGTTATCTAAAATCTGTCGACCACGTATAAAAGCTGATTGATTTCTGCAAATGCAGACGTCAAGGACCTTTTTAAGCCTGTTTGACAAGATTTTAGCAATGATTTTATAAAGAGTGTTGCACAAACTGATTGGCCTAAAATGCTTCATAGAGGTGGGGTTCAAGATTTTAGGAGTGAGGGAGATGATGGTGAGGTTATCAAGATTTTGTTTATTTCGCCTATACAAATTTTATGCCTATTATTGATGGCTATGCTCATGGGAACCGCTGTGTTATAATCAAATTGTATATGCATCATCCAGGGATTGCTGGTAATGGTGTTTACTATAACAAGTTGTGCATGCTGCTTCTTGGAAACGATTTACTTCTGGTTTGTTTAATGTAGTGCGTTTTTTCTCCTCACTGCTCTGGCCCTTACAGTAAATGGGTAGGATGGGAACAAATCCAGTGAACCGTCAGAGAGAGCCACAGTCGTCTTACTGGAGGATGCTAACCCAAATGCTTCCCTGACTGACAACAATACTTCGCAAATCCAACACATTCCTCTTTAAGAGATTTATAGAGATCTAAATCTTGTTCCATTTTTGTTTGTTATCGCCACTAGGTTGCCGAGCAGCTAATACGATAACTTGGCGCTCAGCAGGACTATTGCAAGGCTGATTATGAAATTGATGGATATTAGTTCTTAAGCAATAAGTGCCTTGAGGGTTAATTTGAAAAGAGCATCATGACGTATCAAGTTTGCCGGGCAGTGGACGACTCGTCTGGAATGCTTATTTTAACTGGTCTTTCCATGAATATTCCAGTTCAGCCGGCTACGCAGATAAAGAAGGAATTAGAAAAGGAGAAACCCAAGTCAATTGACTGCGCTTCCTTGTATTCTTTTCAATGAGTGAGACGCAACTGACCTTCCACCTAGAGAAGCAGAAAATGAAAACCTATGCCAGAAAAGAAAGCACAGCAGCAACAGCGATTATACAAGAATCCCCACAAAACTATAGCTAGATACAGCAAGGATTCATCCATCAGACAGCCTTCCAGTACCCAGCGATGGATAATCCTCCCAGATGATTCAGATAAGCATTTCAGCAATCCTGGGGTAAATTGAGTCAACTTTATATTGAATGGTGACACCACCTTGATGTTACGCTCAGCAAGGCCTGGATGTCGAATGTACAATTTCTGGAGAGCATATAGTGTGTCTTAGATGTGGAGCAGGTGCCCTTAATTCTCGTCCCACATTCAAGTTTCCTGACAAACGGATGTTTGGAATAGAGGGTGGCCTGCAATGACTGGTTGAAAGCACTGATGGATGGTATGGTCCTGATGGGGTTTCAGAGGAACCAGTCATTGCTAGGCTTGTTGAAGACGGGGGGGAATATGCTGCAGTGTTCCCAGCTTGTGAGATAGCTGATGAATGGGCCATAACCAGCATTGCAGAAGTTTGAGATGGTGGCATGGGCACTGGCAGGTTGGACGAAGATACTTCAGCTCTCTGGGTAGTGTGAAGCAGCTTGTTGTCCTACCAGGTTGGAAGTCTGAGTCTCTATTGAATTTGGTTCAGGAATTGCATTATTCCTTGCCCTTGCAGCAGCTTGTTGAACAGCTAGTAAGTTGCTCACCACCGGTGGTGTTGGGTTCCCAGGCGGGCAAGGCCTCGACATGGTCCTGCAGCTAAGCTGTCTAAAGCAAGATTGATAGATGTCACTCACGAAGGTTGCTAGACTCACTGCCATAGACAGAGTACGGCATCAGAAGCTGCTAATTGTTTAAGAGCAGAAAAGCTTTACAATCATAACTGGTAAAGATCATAAAGCTGTAACATATTCCCAAGAAGAATACAGGAAAAGCAAATGCTGCTAGGATGTAATTTCATATTTCACTAAATCTAATTTTATAAAGATCAATAGTAGCTGCAGCTGCCATGGTTAAAATTATACACACAGCACAGCCTTTAATCCATGCACAGAACAGTACAATTGCCCAGCTCACAGCACGGGCTTCATTCAAGACATGCATACCTTCCTGCTTTCCTTGTGACTCAGACACAGTGAAACCATCTTGATTCATTATCATGACCTCCGCTAACAATTTCTGTGTACACACTATCTGGTAGCAACTGTCAAGAAATGTTCTCTTTTGTGCCATCACTACCTCAGAATTGTGAATTAACAAGTCATACTTCTTACGTATCTCCTCCAATTCTTTTTCACACTCAGCTTCAAGCTGTAGCTTCTACACAATGAGTCAAAAAGGGTTTTAGTGTCTCATGAAATGTTAAGTGCACATGTTTAGAAGATTAGCAGGAAAAAACCAGAAAACTAACCATATCTTCATGAATTTTGATAGCATGCTCTCTGGCTAATTGTATTCTGTCCATCTCCCTTTGAAGCGAGTCAATGCATGCTGGCTGTGGACCCTCAGATGTGCCTGATGATCCTTCAGTTGGATGGCTGCTTGATAAATCAGGACAAAAGTTCACCTCTTCAAGATTTGCAGCATCTGGTTCACTTCTATCAATGGGAGTCATAGCTGGCTGCAGTAGCAAATTTCTGACCGACTGTGGAACAGCATCAGCAAGTGACCAAGTTGAGCCCTCAGTGGTTGTTTCTCTTGTGGCTTGGACCTGGTAACCAAAGCCATTCACTAAATTGTTATGACTTTCCCTGGATTCCAAAAATTCACTCTCTTCATGTCCAGCAGGGATTGAATTAGTAGATACAGGCACCTGTAACAGTCGCTGACAACAGTTAAGAAGACAGAGATTCATGGCTGAAGGCCAGAATCAAAAGTAAAAGAAAATCAGAAATCACATTTGTGAGCTTTAGTTACTGAGTCAAAGGCATGGAAACCTTTAAGCCACAGTTAGCTACATTAACCTACCTACTACAGGTAAAACACAAAAGAGGCTAGAGGGGAATGATACAATCTATCTTGTATGTAAAGCAGCCAATAAACTATGCTAGCATTACTCTCTGCAGAATCGGACTAGCGGAAATTGTGATCACCCAAATTCTGCAGACGCATGAGATTCAAAAAAGAATTTGGCCTCTATGAGGAATAATAGAACAGTAGAATATTCCTCCTTCAGACATAATTTGTGTACCTCATTTGGCATCAAAGGTACCTCCGAATGGTCGGGCATTCCAACAGCACAAGGAGTAGCTGTTTCACCACAGGAGTAAACTTTCCTATCATGATCTCTTGAGTTGACTGCAGCTTGACACATTCTACTCGGACACTTCTCTTGTGCACATGTCTATCCTCTTTAACAGCTGAATTTGGAGAACTCACTGCAGCAAGCAAAGATTCTAGTCACACCAGATTCAAGATTTCTTGAACCTGTTTCAGCATATGCAGAAATTTTGTAAAAAAATTCAATGAAGAGAGCGCTAAATTAAAAAGAATTAAATCTACCAGAAAATCTTTTTTTCTTGCCCCCTCCAGGGAGTCTTCTTTCCACCATGGGCTTCTCGTTTGATGTTGGTTTAAGTTTGGCCTCTGTCCTGCCTTTCTTTGAAGCCTCTCCTTTGTATTCAGGTTCCTCAGACAAACAAGTAAAAGGTGTAACTTTTCTTTTTCTCTGTAATGGCCCAGACATATATTTCCACCTGGGCAGCCTCGCTTCAAGCAGCTTTGTCCAGAAAATATCAGGTGATTCATCTTCCCCCAATTGTCTACTTGCAGGGAAAGTGTCCACTGAATGGGTTTTCAACTCACCAATTAAAGAAAGATCTTTTCCATGGTCAGTCCCTTCAGATTCTTCTACCATCAAAACATATTTAGAATTATTTTTTCTGCCAGAGAAGAAAGTAGAACCCTGTGCAGTGCTATTGCAGGGTAGCAAGACTGACAGCTCCTGGAAAACATCTTCAGAAAGTGTCTGCTCAAAAGAGTTGATTGGCTCTGAAGATGCAGGAATTTCATGGTTGCTATCAAGCTTACTGAATAGACAGGGTGCACCCCAGGCTAGTAGCTTCTGACACACACTCTGCTTTATATTATTTATATTGCTATCAAGAGTCATGCCTTCCTTAGCAAGAATCAAAGCTTTTTCTTCTACTGTATATGCTGAATATAGACGGAAGATCTTCAACATCTCAAACTGTGAATCTAAAGTAATCTTCTGCAGAGCTTTTAGGTCATTCATAGGATCCCAGTCGCTGTTAAATATGATGATTGCATCCACAGATGAAAGTTTAGTGCTAGGAAGACAAGCTCGAGCTTCGATTAAACATAGAAAATTCCCATTGTCTTTGTTGTTGAACATGTTAAAGGCAGCCTGCTTCTTTGAACGAGAAATTTCAACATCAATACGTGCATAAGAATCTGTACCAAATTTTTGATGAATGAAGTCATCAAGAATATCTCCAATGGAGATCTTCCCAGAACCTACAATTTCCTGTCACACCGAGTAAAGAAAACATAGCATCTCAGCATATTTATCTAAGTAGAAATACTCAACATCAAAGACAGACCAAGTCCAGTTGCAGAAAAACCACTATGCTAGTGAACTAGCATCACTTGTTTTTCACCTGAGAGTACATAAAGTCCTAGCTGCTACTAACAAACAAAATGGATCTAGTAGTATAATAAATTTTGTGCTTTATACTTGGACGCAGAAGAAAATTTGACAGACTGACTGACACCAAATGTGTATACAAATATGTCAACATGACAAGTATTTCAGATGGATCTTCAGGTTGTGATAGTGATGCAATAAAAAAGTACAGTTAAAAAAAAATATGATGAATTGAACAAAAGACCTGAAAAAGAAGGAGCACTCTCAGTCCTCGTCTTTTAATTTCTGGAAGTATCTTATCTAGAAGTTGCAATTTACCACTCATCTGAATTTCAACATCAAAGTGGTCTGATGCGGGTTTATCTCGTAGCACTGAATTTCTCAATGATCGATCCACCAGATAAGGGTGATCACAGCACTGAAAAGGTTGTGAAGGTCAAGTCAGAAGGACGTTATCTAGCGCATGCCACAGTAAATGAAGCAAGGCAGAAGAAAAATTTTAAGCTAGAGGTAGCTGACTTATCAGTTAACATTCAAAAGAGGAATGGCAAACCTTTCTGGATGTTTCAAGTATGTCGTGGATGGATATATGTGTATCACTCCTCAAACGTGAGCAAAGAACCACTGAATTAGAATATAAAGAAGCACAGTACAGTTCACTTTGCACCTCAGTAAGCATGACAGGAACCCAAAACTCCATAAACTTCACTTGCTCATGTTTGCATTCATATGCAATAAAACTTCCCAATCTTTTTTTCAATTTAGATGTATCAGCCCCCAAACAGTTTTTGTTGGCCCCATCATACAAGGGATCAAGCAAAGAAAGAACGTCAACATAATTGAAGCTCCGATCCTGACAATTTTGAGGGCATCTATTAATGTAGAGGTGGCTTAGAATCAATGACCAATTAATGGATTATGCGTACCTTTATTTGACTACTAACAAGTAGCAGTCTCATATTAGCAGCTACATATTTTATTTGCTCCAAATGAACTGACACTGTGGGACGTTGGCACTCATCTACAGCTATTACTTCCCACGTTATGGGCTTTAAATATTCTAGATCCTGAAAAGCCATAAACAAGAAAATGCTTACAATTCTCCAAGGAATCTAGCACTAAAAACTATTATGAATTTCATGTCCTTTTCAACACAAAAAAGTGTTTCAATCTTAAGGCATCATATGAACAGACATACATCAATTCAAGCAGAACAACCCACAATAAGTTATCAAACAAAAGCAAAGAAATTCAGATGCCTCAGCAATTATAATCCACATATCATTTAATGCTACAGGAACCCACACCATAAGGTAACATGTACCTCAACAACAGCAACGGGTGGTGATAGAAGAACCTGGAACATGATGCTGCCACCTTGGTTATAAAACTCTAAATTCCTTATCATGGCCCGAATATCTCCACTCCCCTTATACACAAGAAGATTCACATTTGATGCCCAGTGCTGAAATTCAGCTTCCCACATCGAAATAGATGTTGAAGTAGTAATAATCAGAAAAGGACCACTGGTTTCCTTGAGCAAAGATAAGACAAATAACACCACCTTCACAACTCGTTCCTGTAGATTCTAACATTGCACAAATAAGTTCTACAACATCAATGAATATCTAGAACTGCCAATACTAGCAACAGAGGAGATCAAGCAAAATTCTAAGATGAGAAAACTTGAATGACATGCTAAAGATGAGAAAACTCTAGAACCCTGAATGACCAGAGATCCAAATCAAAAAAAGTAGAAATTCAGGGGGCTAGAGCCTGCAAATTGGTATAGAAAGGGTTTGTATTGACCTCAGTAAAGCAAATCTGAAACCAGTCAAAGAGGAAGACAGAACATATAGCTAGCTTAATTCCACTTTCACAGTTAAATACATTTCCATTCTCGGGGTGCACTCATGCTAATACATGGTACACATACTAATCTGATCGAACTTGATTACTCATACAGCTTCCGAATTTTGCTCAAGCAGAATCCATTTCCAAACGAGCGTAGTTGCACTTGAACAACAAAAATGAGCTTGGTTTGAGCCTATCATTAGACAACCTAGAGTAGCCTGACTCCTTCCTATGCTTCAAAAATTCTTTCAAGGAGTGAAGCGTTAGATGAGTGTTTTGCTTAGTTTCTATAATGATTTCTCAAAGGGAATAGCAAATGAATTGGCAATATAGTAGAAAAAGAATGGTAAGAATTTAGCAATTCCTCTGCACAGTGATTATTGTATAGGTGAACCACTTTAAGGATGAATTATCTACTATAATTCTCAACAAACTTTATTGTGTCCTCACGTTTCCTTTTCGCATCTCTCTCTCTTCCCTTTTCTCCTTTTCTTAGTATAGAGAAAATGGAAAAAAAAGGGACGGAAAAGAGCAATGTATGAAATAAGCATATGCATTTGGCTATAATGCAACATAACTTTCCATGAAAATATCCACCTGGGGATCAATGACAAGAGCATTTTGATTCTTTTGCAAGCCCTCACGTAGCTTGTTAACATAAATTAGACGATCTGGACCTCCGAAAGGAAGTTCTGGAAGTTCAGAAAGTGAAATTTTCCTTCTCTGCAAAAAAGCATAGTACACATCTCAAAAATCTCAAGCTTCTTATTGACTTCAATAAAGAATGATGTGTATGCGGGCACCAAAACTGACCAGTAAAGAATGCAACATTATCATGTAGAATTCATCTTTTCATTACTAACCCACCAAGTAATTAGTTGACTTGTTCTTCTTGGTTAGAATTTGCCAGGCATGAAAAGAAGAGAGGATTTGTTCAACAAAGACACCACATTTGTAGTTTGTTTATTTCATGGAGACTGTATACAAAGTAATTTCATTGTTGTGTCTATCAGGAGGTTAATGAAGCTCCAGAAAGATAACAGCCAAGGAGCCTTGGGCCAAAAATGAAACTTGAACACGCTTACTAGGCTTAAGATAGACAATTAAGAACTTTTAGTGCTAAACCAGGATAGAGCTGACATCCAAATATGAAGTTTCTCAGCATTTTCTTATCAGTCAGTATAATCCCGTGTAAAAGTTTTTTTCAGAAAGAGGTCATGAAAGAACCATTGACAGGATAAAGTTAGAATCAGCAGCAACAAACGACAGGAAAAGTTTAGCACAGATATCAGGAGACTTTCATTGGAAACTCAATCATTGTGCTCAAGCAGATTCAATGGGATTCATGTAACCAAAAAAATTCTGGTAAAAAATTTCAAAAACAATGGAGTGATAGACAATTGGAAATAAAATGGTATTTATAACACTTGCATGTTAAAAAGTAATATCCCACGAGATAAAGCCATGCTATTTAAAATAACAGTATTCGTCCTGTGAATAATTCAAGTATCTTTATTTGATAACAAGTGGAAATACCTTGTCTTCCTTAGCATGATGCATCTCTACTTTTTCTTTCTCATGGCGGATTGCAAAGTCATTTTTGAGTTTCATCGCTTCAGGAGTCCTGAGAAATGGAGCATTTTCTAACTCCCATGTTGCCTGATCATAGCCAAGTCCTGTCCATTTCACAAGCCACTCAAATTGGCAATGATCATCCTCATGAAGACTGCCACAGCATTCCTTGGGAAATAGTAATAACCTTTTTGCTAAAAGACGTTGTGGCTCACTCCACTCGGGTTTCCAACTTAGTTTCTGAAGAAAACGTAGATATAAGTTACCAGTACAATTTAACTTTTCAAAGTCTATTGGCACAGGTGTGGGAATAAAGATAAACTGACTTGGTATTTTTCTTGTATCTTTCTAAAAGTGCTGAAGCCTCCAGGTGTAGTTTTTCCTCTGGGATCCAACAATTGTGAACATGAGCTAAACCTTTGTACTTGACCAAGTACTTCTGCTTCTGCATTTCTATGATCATGTTAAGAAGTCACTCCACTCTGATATCAGAACGTATCTAGCAACGGTACAGGCTATAAAAGAATTTAAAACAAAAGTTGTGGAGGATGTACTGGCAAAACCATTTACCTGCATTAGCTGACACACACTCAGCATCTAAAATAGATTCTATTCCCTCAGACACAGTATGTACTCCCATTTCCATTTTCCTTTTGACACACCAAATGCAGTGCCACACTCCCGGTGGAAAATAGGTAAATGGAGGGTTAACACAAGACAGATGGAAGCTCCTGCCACACCCTTGTCCAACACAACACCTGAATACATCAGATCAACAAAGTACAGATTACACTTTCTGACATACGCCTTATTATAACAAAAGAAACTGATACTAGCAGCACTATGCATATACAAACTTAAAGTTCATTTAACAGAGACTTAAACATTGTTGCGATAAAACAAAGTTCCAAATGACTATATGCACAAATTATTATCAATCTTGTATAGAAGAATGTAATAAAGATATATCCATTCTATAAATAGAAACAGGTACTTCCTACCAGAAAATCCACAATATTGTTTTAACTCCAAGCATTCTATTTTCTGGTGGCAAATACTCTTTCTGAGAGTCAAATACAATATCATAAACCACAATGCCTTAACAGTAGAACTGTAGCTATAATTATCATGATAATAGCTAAATACTTCATTTAATAGGGCACAATGGGATGTAAAATAATTGCCGATGTCCAGCAATCCTAAATATTCAACCAGTGTACTGAAGTCTGAAAATCACTTTAAAAAAAAAGATGAACTACTAACAAAGGGCAATATGATGTAAGCAACAGACATGCCCCTTATTGCTTCATGCACATAGACAAAAAAGAAAGAAGTGGTAGAAATAAACAAGCAGAACACAAAGGACCGGTTAGATAAATACAATGTGATCAAAGCAAATGGTACACTTACAACTGTCCCAATAGAGAAGAAGTATAAAAATGGAAGTTAAGTCCAATATAAACTTCAGAAAAAAGGAGCTAGAAAGTGGAATTTTTTGAAAGTTTTAAAGAAAAATTGTTTTGACACTTTAATTACTCGACGTGAAAACAATAGACTTTTTATTCTAGACAGACACAACTAAAAATATTACTTTGTTAGATTGATTGTAGCAGAAGTAACTATTGACTTGCTATGACAGAAAAGCAGCTTAATATTTAACTGAAAAAAAGGTAAGTGTCTTCTCTGCATTCAGTGAGTCTCAAGAAGAGATGAAGGATTAGTAGCTCCTGTATGGCCAACTTTTCCTGCTTTTCAGATCCTCCAAAGAACATAGAAAATATGATATATTACATATCAGGATGACAGAGCTATTACTAACCCCCGCCATGTTAAATATGTAAGCAAACCTCTCAGAAAATTTTCCAACAGGTATGACTCAAGACACTGATTTGGCCTAGGCTGACTAAGAAGTTGCATTGAAAAGTTAACTTTAGAGTTGCATGTGCAAAGGTGATAACTTCAACCACGAAGGACAGATCCAGCTAGAAGCACCCTGATACAGATAATTTGCAGAAAAAATTGCATTATTTACTGTAGCACTTTTTTGAAGTGTATTTCAGATAAAAAGATGGTTGGAAAATGTGCTTAGGAAATAATAGGAAAAATTTTCTGAAATAATTTTATCCAAACACATCAAATTCTTTTTAAGTTACAGAGAACAATATCATAGAAATCTAGATATATACATGATCTTTAGAAGGTAAGGAGAAAACACTCTCTACTCTGAACATGATCACAGCATACGTTCTCCACTATACTTCATTACAAGAAAATAGGAAATTTGAGTTCCCCGCAATGATGATGATGTTAATTATCAGCAGAAAAACACAAATTAAAACAGGACAAACACAATAAATTACATTTGAAACACTCACAAGAGCTTTCCACCATTGCCACAGATTACACAGCTCTTATCCTCACTTTTGATCTTATTATCTTGCTGAGAGTCAGAGAGAAGAGCATGATCCTGGTTGTTTGTAGACTCACAATTTAGTTCAGCCAAAGTGTTCTGTTTCCATGTAAAGCACAACAAGATACCAATTATAAATATTAATTTGGCCATATAAGAAAGCTTCAACCATTTCTGCATGAAGTTTTTCAAGGAAAAAAAAATGTGTGTCTCAATCTATTGCTGCAAATGAGTCTCAAAGGGCACACACAATAAAAAGACAAGATTTTTTGAGACAGAGCATATGGCCATTCCCAGATTATATAAAAAAAAAAAAAAGGGTGATTGAAGATAAGTGATAAGAAAGAGAAGCAATAGGATTAGTGCAAATGCAATAAAGCTGTTCACTGTTTACAAGCCAGCATCACTGTCAAGAATAGAAAAGAACTAAAACAACAGGAAATTTGGTAAAATTTAGGAAAAGTGTACTAGGAAAGATAATGATGAAATAACTGAGCAGAATCTAAAATAAATTCAAAAATGTAAATAAACCAAAAAAAGAGTTCAGTGACAGTATCAATTACGCCAAATTTTAGATAAAAAACCTTGCATTTAAAAAGTGAAACCTACGGTTACAGATGTTAAACACTATATCATGGTCAAACTACACAAATAGCCAAAGTTTTAGATATTTTCAAATTTTAAGTAGTTCTTTTGCACCAGAATAGCACTGAAAGTCATATTGATAGTAAGATTCCCATGACAATTGAATAGATAACTCTCAAATACAGATTCATTATTGCAATCCAAATTTATGACCAGATCTTTAAACTTCAAAAAGGCTTGGTAGCTTGAGTCTATGTCTACTGGACATTCAAATAGTCCACGATAGATCCAAAGCCTACTATTTTGACAAGAGATAGGATAATGATTCTGTCGAATGAGCTTCTGCAGAGTCCACATTCCAGTTCTAAAAGATTCCTCCCGAGATGGATATCTAGAAGTGTGCATCATCCTACACATGGAAGCTAAGCCATCAAAAAGCTTAATATGATGGAAGACTAGCTCCAGTCAATAAATCCCAAAACCATCACTTCCTCCAAAGATATAGAAACGCAGATGCAACACCTAAATAACCTTGTTTGGGATCAGACCTAGGACAAAGACTTTGTAGTCTAATATTTGAGATATTCAGATGCATTGTTGCTCTGTGTTTGTAACAAGTTTTCTTTAATAGATGATCAGAATCTTCAATGCATAAGTTTTTCCTTTTCAGCATTTTTTATTAGCAATAAACAGTATATTTTAGTTAAGCAACTTTTGTACTAAGAAAATTTCTCCCTCTAACACATAAATACTTTCCTGCCTCCAGCTCAAAAAAGGCTGTCAAAGTTTAGTATCTTCTATTTGTCAAAAGAAGAGAGCAGTTGGAACAAATTAAAACTTTCTATGACCTCAAACACATTCCAATCAAGATTTTACAACTAAATAGTACCATATTGGTAAACAGATCTGATATTGACCTAGACTGATAGTTGAGTGACCAACAAGCAAATAACTATGAACAAAGTCTATAACTTATTTTTTCAGTTCAATACCTTGTCTATGAAGTGTTTTTCAAGTTCATTAATGAATATCAGCATACATAAGCTTCTTGCAAAACAATATTTCACATTTAAGAACAACAAAAATTCCCCAACCACCATTTCCTCCTGCAAATAACTTTTTAGTATGTTAAACCAAAAAAAAAAAAAGCCCAAAAATGTTAACCAAATAAAAAGTACTTACACTAACAAAAGTCAATCCAGGTGTATCAGGGCTTTGTATCACATCACATGAGCATGTTTCTTGTGTTGTGTGAGAAACCATCCTGCAGAAATTATATACTCATAATGAATGTTAACAGATTCCAGAGGTCATGAAAGCTTAAGTACAAGGGGAAGTCTGAAAGATTATGCATGCTATGCAAAGAACAGCTGTTCCTTTAAAATGCAATTCATGACAAGACCATAATTATGGGAACCCACAAAATTCGTCCAACAATTATCATCTGAGCACCAAAATGCATTTGGACATCAAATACCAATCCCTTTGACAAAAAACTAGATGCAAATCAAGAAACACATGTCCAACAAGCTAAATAAAAAGTTTGGCAAAACAGCTGGTAAAGTGAAAATGAGAAAGCTCTGGACTATGTCACTGGAGCACACTAATGAAAGTAAGAGAAAATACTCAAATATTACAGTCTGTCAATTTCAGTGTCCAATATGCTGTGCTTCAATTTCATCTTGCTTGGTCACAACTCAATGAGACGCAAGTGTGTTTAAGATGGTATAAACAAAAAGGCATCCAAAAGCTGGCGATTTAAGAAACAAGAAGATTAACAAAGTACCGTTTCGCATCACAAGATGAGCGGGGTTTCTCAACAATTGCTTTGCCAATTTTATTTAAACCCTTAGCCTCAGCAACTCTGCCATCTTGTTGAAACAGCTTATTCCCTTCTTCAAGCATGTGAACTGCCAAATACAATAATGGATTACATAAGCAGTCCAACTAGGTTGTACCTTGAATGGATTGCTTTGCAGCAGGGAAGATACAATGCAACAGTTGAGACACATTATCCATGACCATCAAACAAAAACATGATATCATTTTAGCCGCAGTGACACAGTCCAATAAATAAATATATAAAGAAATATGTGTGTGTGTATTTGTGTGCACACACATATACAGAACTATATTACCTGAAGCATTGGCTGTTCTTGCTCGGTTCTTCCAGAACTCCTTAAATCTGCGGCCATCTAGTGCCTTCGTTTTAATTTGGTGCAGGGGCTTCAAACCCTGCTCTTCACCCTTCTTGCTTTTTCTATTGGAATGCATCCCATTTTTCTCAACAATGATTTTATGCCCTTTCATACCACCTGAACTTGAGCCAGTACCCGATTCTCCGAATACTAAAGTACCGGAGGAAGGGTCTCTCTTTCGCTTCCAAAAGTTGCTAGAAGAATTTGCTATACCAGTAGGCACACAGCTCATTTCTGTTTCTTCTGCAATAAGGGTGACAGTTCATCAATATCTCGATATTGCTCTAGCTAAGCAGGACTTCGCCATGAAATGATGACTGAATGCCACAAAAAAGACGCCCGAAAAACTCTAAAATTTCACTCCAACATTGAACAGGAGCTCATAATACCCCTTCCACCGCCCCACCTAGACATAAAATTACTCTATAGTACGCTAAATCCCAGTTAGCTTGCCTCCTCCCCCAAACTCAAAACTCCAAACTGCGAATCCCTACACCTGAAATTGCGAAATTGCTGTCTAGTTCATGCAAATCCTTACCTTTACCAAAAGCCCCCTCCTCCCGACAGTAGCCGAAAAGAAAATCTCTGAACTACGTTCTCCACTCCGTCCATGTACCCCCAGCACAATGCTAAGTTCCTGTTGTCGGTATAAAAGAAATCACTGCTTTAAAAATAAAATAAAATAAAAAAAAAGAAAAGAAAGAAAGAAAGAAAGCTAAAAAACTCGAACTCCACCTCCAGCCCCCTCGTCCCCACTCACCTCCACGACAATATATATATATATATATATATGTATGTATGTATGTATGTATATATGTATATATTTTGAAAAAAAAAACACGCATACCCATCCACCCACGTACAATGGGGTACATTATGTTAGCCATAGTACACCAGAAAAAGCTAACATGGAGAGAGAACCACTCATACTTAGCCCCGTCACTGCCATTTCCAGTAGAGTACACACTGATGGTAAAATGAACGACAGGGGACTAACCATTCCTCCAAAATAAAATAAGATAAAATAAAGAATACATGCAAATGAAAAAAAAAAATTCCTCCAGGGGACTAAATATTCCTCCAAAATAAAAATAAACTGAAGAGTGCATGCAAATACAAATTGCTGCAGTAGAACAACCGTCCCAGTTTTCTTAGCTCCCAAGAAAGGTTAATAGTATTAATGTATGCTCTAGCAGTGCAAAGCGTTTCCAACTGATGTCTCATGACTTCGGTTTAATTTTTCCCCCCACTTTTGCCACTTCTTCTGGAATATTAAACAGAGTTTCCAGCTTGCTAGTAGTTTAAGAACAGACATTAACGGAAAGGGAAAAAAAAGAATCAACATACAGGTCATAAAATGATGTAGCTGGGCTCAACAATCCCGGAGCATTTCTTGAAACCAGTAATCAAGAAATTGTTGAAGATTCGGAGATTTGCGTTGTATCCTGACAAAAGCTTGGCTGAGAGTATAATTGTGCGTCTCTGAACAGTGAATGGGTCAGGGCAGTTCATATTTTGTTTTAATTACTGAAATATTGGCAGAGCAAGACCAAAAAGCGGAGCTGTGCCTGAAAGGGTTGCGTAATTGCAAGTTTTGTCGCCTAGTGCAGGACTGGTTAATAAATATTCGTATTATATTTATATAATATAACACATGTCCGTACGTATTATTTAAAAAATTTTCGTATATTGTATGTCTAAAATTATTTTTTAAAATGTTTATACTTTTCAAGCATTCTGAAAAATTGCAATTCAAACAGAAACTATGAGCTTTTTTGGATTGCTATTTTCTTTTTTTTTTGTAGAAAAATGGATAACAATTTAATATGTGTAAGATAAAAAGATAATTGAAAAATATACTCATAAAAAATATAAATATTTTTTAGAGAAAAATACCAATCCGAGAAAGGCATAAGCTTTTTTATCGCTTTTTTTATTTTCGGAAATCAACAACCTGTTTACAGTGGACAGTGGACTCTAGACATATGTATCAATGCTGAGCCAGTACCGGCCTGAGCCTATGACTTACCGTAGTGGTGGGCTGGGTTTCTCATGTATCCCTTCGGGGATCTTCGGGAAGATGATGACGACGGTGGTCAAGTTAAGAGTAAGCCACCTGCTTGGATTTTTCTTTAGAATTTATCCTCCCATGCTATCCACAGTTTCATCGACGGTCTGATCTGCCCGGTGGAGCCCCTTTGTGAAGCAAGAAATAATTTGAATTCAAATCAATTGTTTCATATACTTCTTCTGTCTCAATTTTTTTTACTGTGTTGCAAAAATATTACATATACATATATATATGTGTATGATGTTTCCCCTATGTGATGGTTTACTAATTTGGATATATCCAGGTTCTATCAAATGAATGTTCTTTGTTACTGCTAAACTTGTAAACAAATCAAGTTACTTGTGAGTCAACTCAATGTCGAGTTTGAATCAAGTTTGAGCCAACTGAGTTTTATATTGAAAACTCATCGAGTCGAGCTCAAGTTTGGTAAGATTGAGTTAAGTCTTGACTCCGTTTGATTCATTTGTAACCCTACTTGCAGCCGCCGTCTATGCGTCTAAATATTATATTAAAATAAGATATCTCACTAACAACTATTTTCCCTTTCTTTTTTGCCATAATTTACAGCAAGGTTACGACAAAAAAAAAAAAAGCTTTATATGGTGCTTTTTTTGTAACAACCAATAATTCCTTTTCCATCCCTTTATTCTATTCCTTTTTGCTACTGTTATGATTCTTCTTTTTTTTTTTTTTTTGCAGCAACCTTTTTTTTCCTTTTTTTCTTTGATAAAAACCATTCATGAATTCCTTGTTCTATTCCATTTTACTGCCATTATTATTATAATTTCATCTATCTAGTTGATTTATATATCCTACATATATATAAAAACGTAAGCTTCCTTCCTCCACATTGAGCCACGTGGCAGCACCCTTGATTTGCAGCTGCATCTTCTGCCCATTTTACCCTCAAAAAGTCCGCTTTCTAGCAAATAGTCAGCACTTATTGAGGGGTTTTTTGTCTTTTCATTTGAAATTACTGTTTTGCCCACGTATACAAACCATGGTTCCCGAACAGTTGCTTACTGTGTAGGGATACTTTGGAAATTTTGGCCTAACCTCTTTCTCTCAGCTTTTCTTCTCCCTCGCCTCTTCCTCTGGCTGATGGGAAAGAGAGCAGTTCAACCACCCTTCTTTATTTCTCCATCACTGGTCCTGCCATTTTTCAGCCAAATTCTTATTCCACTTCCTCTGCACATTCACATGGGTAACCTCTCAATGGTAATTGGTTACCTGCTCTTACAGACACCTGTTTTCTTCTACCTTCGAAGTCAAATCAGTTGCACAATTTCCTTGCCCACATGACAATCGTACTCTAAAAGAGTCAAGTGTAGAGATTTTGGTTAGATTTGGTTTTTCCCTCCTGCAAAGAATCAATGATTTCTCCCCAAAAATTATGGCTGGCCATTCGATTCTTCTCAGCTGCATACTCTATCATCTCACTACCATCGGATTTCTTGGTGATTTTCCCCTATTCTACTCATAATGCCAGATAGGTCTTCTAGCAATTTTAGGTTTTTGTTTTTTTTAGGGAAATAGGAAACCCAAATTGGAAGAAACGTACTTATCAATCCGTAAACCTATTTTCTCTGTCTCTCTTACTATTTGAGGTTTCCAATTGCAAGGAAATAGCAGCAATAGCAAGCACTCTGCTTTTCCCATCTTCTTCTCTCGCAATGCCTCGATGAGGGTAATTATTTTTCTTTTTTTAGTCTATTTTTTTAACCTATCAATACTACACAATTTGAGAGTTTGTTATGTATGTGCTCTAACTAACAGTTTCGTTTTGGGTTTTACCTTGATTGACAACGTCTTGTAGGTCTTTATTTACAATTCAAAAAAACTATGGACAAATGGATTCATTTGAGGTCGGTTTCTTCTCTCCTTCAATACATGAGCGAATTTGATGGCTGCATTTTGTTGTGATTCATTTTGATGTTTTCATGAGAATATTAGTGTGTTATGTGATTATATATTTATGAGCAAAGTTCCATCTTTCGCTTCCCTACTCATACTCTTTCAATGGCTGCTTCACTTATGTTAACTTTAGTTCTCTTGTCTTTATGTGTTATTCGTATTTCTTCCACTGATCTAATCGGCAGTTTAATTTTTCGTGATTTGAAGGCTTTAAGTCGAAAAGTTGAGAATGCTCCTGGAAGGAAGCTATTCTCAGACTCTGGATTTACTTGAGGTAATCTGATACCTTTTTTTTTTCCATTTTAAATTCTGTCTGATTATTTTTGGAGCTTGATTAAATTTTTATCTGTTCATAAGAAGAATTTAGAGAAAAATTCGACTTATCTACTTACCACGAAGTTGTGTGTGTTTGGCTCAACCGCTTTTGTCTTCACTTTATTGATTCATGTTGTTTTGGTTGCATGAATGACAATATTTAAAATCTTGATTATTATACATGTGTTTATTAGATTCTCTAATGATGGATCCCTTAGTAGAAGATTGCAATTCTGATTATTCTACAATATTTTAGAGTGCTATTCTTGGGACTTATATCTGCAGCTTGTAATCATATTGACTATGCCGTGATCCTCTTCTATCGGCCAACTACAAAAGAGCTTAGGTAGCCTTTGCACTCACATTTTGACAAGAGTGGTAAATTTTTGAAAATGTCACAAGTCTTCCTCATGAAGTTTGTTCACTTGTCTATGTTCTTCCCGATTAGAACCATGCATGCGTTGCTATCAAAATTTAAGTTACTTATTCTGTTCTTATGCTTTAAAATGCTTCCGATATTGCTCTAATGAGTAAAATAAGTTGTCAATAATTTTTTTTTCATTCTTTGAACATCTAATGCATTACTTTTTATTTTTTTCTTTTCTTATTTTATGATTGACTGCATGGCACATTTGTAAGAGATCCTTGCCAAATTTGGGTCTTCTTCATTTCCTTTCTCCAGAGTTCTGTTCCTTCCACTGGAGTTTGGTTTGAACATAAGATTTTTTTCCCCCTTTTATAAGAAATTTAGTGGATGGCTTCTCTTTATGTTCTTAAATGGTGCTCAGTAATGAATACTGATATTTTTTTTTTTTATGCTCATCATAATATCTTTTGGTTACATGGTCGCTTTTGCGTTGTAAAGCATTACATAAGTGTTGAGGCTAACTGGTTGCTTAATGTCAAGTTTGTCCCACTTTTGAAATTACCCATCTAATGTTTGATTAATTACCTTTTAGATTCTTTTACTTTCTTATTATCTTATTTACTGTGCTAAACCAACATTGTTTCTGCAGAATTGAATTGCAAAAAATAAAAGAAAAAAAAAGAAGATTGCAAAAGTTTGTGTAATTTGGTAATTTTTAACTTGAGGAGCTATTTAGTAAACCGATACAGGCGGCTACATGGTGGCATTTTTCACCATTGATTATTTCTGGTTGGTTATGAAATGTTTGCAAAATTTTCTTAACCTTGTTTAAACTAGCTTTTGGTTGCTTCTCTAATCAAGTTTTTTTCCCTTTACCTAGATTTGATTACTAATTTTGTCTGTAGGTTTAGAAGGGCAATTGCTCTGATTTTGATTGGTTCTTCTGCTAAGAATTTATGACATATTGGTTAGTTCTTCTCCTGAGAATTTATGACTTGAACAGTTTTTTATGCACCTGTTGCTGGTCTTTTTTTTTTTTTTTCAGTTTATGTGATTTGCAGCTCCAGAATGAAGAAACAATAGGTCTAGAAGGGGAGTTGCTCTGATTTTGGTTAGCTCTTTCCCTGAGAATTTATTCTCTCAAGTATTTTGTATTTCTCCTCAAAAGAATATTTAGTATGTTCATTTTGTTGGCTAATATGCATTTATCCTTTTCACTAATGCTATGAATTTAGAGAATTATTTGCTGATTCTTTACCATTGTGGGATGCTTGGTTTTAGTTACGCTCCCAAATGTCTCGAATCTTTGAACATTGTTCCCTTTTTCCTTATCCGACTACAAGTCGGTTGATTATTTTTCAGATTTAGTCTTTTGTGATCTTTACTAGATTGTTCTACAACTATCTGATTCATACATTTTTTTTTTCTTTTTCTCCTATGTAGAATGTGAAAGATAAACTGAGCCAAGTTGCACGTTCAACTTATCAATCCCTATCAAGTGGTATTTGCTGTCATAGTTGCCAATTCTATTTTTGTCTTTCTTGATCCTGTCATTCATGAATTTTCATATCTTACTCACATTTTCCACTTTCTTTTCTGCAACTGATTGTATATTTTACAAGGTAAATGTCACATTCCCACTCCCCTGCTAAGAGAATATCTAAATGTGGTTCTAGGTTATTTTTGATGTTTTCACTGTCAGAAGTACTTGTGCTGATCTGTATTTTATTTGACAAGCATTATGAAAATAGATCGATAGCAGTTCTTGCAAGTCTCTTAAGCCTATAAGACTGCCTTGGATGTGATAATCGCATTTAGTCAAGCCCTCAATATTTGATTGACACGCATAACGGGTTATATGAATGTTAGAAGTTGAACCTTTAGGTGATTGTGAATTATGATCTATTATTTTATTACGCTCATCAAAACTGATAATTCTGGAATTAAGGAGAAAATTTTATTTGCTATCAGGTAGATGCTAATAATTCATGTTCATTAGTCACGAAAGAGCCTTCTCTACCTTGTGCATTTGAGCATTTTGTATAATACCAGTGGTCGTCATCGTAATTGTCTTTCTTCAATGTGTCCTTGAATTTGATGAATAAAGGTGCTATTTGAAGAAGTGCCCAAGTTCATTATAGTATATATTCAAAAGGCCAGGCATATGTTGCAATGAATCAGGCGAATTTAGTGCATACTGATTTACCCACATTTGCATGTACTTTGGTTCCATCTATAAATTTATAATTTTAAAAATACCCCAAAAAATTACTCCAAATAAATTTTTAATTTTGAAAATGCCCCACAAAATTACCGCAAATAAATTTTTAATTTTAAAAATGCCCCAAAAAATTACTGCAAATAAATTTTTAATTTTAAAAATACTGCAAATAAATTTTTAATTTTTAAAATACCCCAAATAAGTTTTTAATTTTAAAAATGCCCTAAAAAATTACAGCAAATAAATTTTTAATTTTAAAAATGTCCCAAAAATATCCCAAATAAATTTTAGTTTTGAAAATGCCCCAAAAATACCTCACATAAATTTTTAATTTTAAAAATGCCCCAAAAAATTCCTGCAAAAAAATTTTGATTTTTAAAAATGCCCCAAAAATATCCCAAATAAATTTTAATTTTGAAAATACCCGAAATAAATTTTTAATTTTAAAAACATCCCAAATAAATTTTTAATTTTAAAAATACCCCAAAAATTATCACAAATAAATTTATAATTTTAAAAATGTCTCAAAAATACTCCAAAAATTTACCTTAAATAAATTTTAAATTTTAAAAATGCCCCAGAAATGTACAAAATAAAATTTTAATTTGGATGGGATTGGGTGGGAGGAAGGTCTGGGAGGGGAGGGAGGGAGGGAGGAAAGAGAGAGGGGGAGGGAGAGAGATGGAAGGTGGAGGGAGGGGAGGTGGTGGTGGTGATGCGGTTGGAGTGGAAAAAGAAGGAATAATTTTTTTTATTTTTGTAGGTATAATTTGTTTTTGAAATATTTGTTTGGATTGGTATTTTTGGAGTTACTTTTTTGTTGGTATATTACTGTAACATTTAGAATGTGAAAAATAATTTTTCAAAAACAGTTCAAAAAACAGAGAGAATCCAGACGGAACCACAGTTTTGTGCCTCCTTACCAACATCCAACAAGCCTCTGTTTATTGGGAGGGCCCAGGCTGTCCTTTACAGCCTGATTCCTCTAGTATATTTTCTATATGGTAAGTTGTTCGGTTAGATATATCCATGATCTGCTAAGTGGACGTTCTCTTTTGCTGCCACATCTATATATCTAAATATTATATTGACGTGATATGGCATATCGCATTTTGTAATTTTTTTTTTTGGTAACAACCAAATTTTCTTTCTTTTTTATAATAACGACTCTTCAGATTGATTTTCCTTTTTTTAACTTAATACAAAAAAAAAAAAACTTCATATGATGTGTATTTTGTAACAACCAACTACACTACCCCTCTTCTTAGCAAAAATATTGCCTCAGACAAATGTACAATCATTGACTATATATTAGTCTCTAAATTAATTTTAATTTGAATTTTTGTTACATGATGTTCAGTGTTGATTTGGTTAATTACCTTAACTTTATATTGGATGCCTAAAACATTTTTTTTTTGGTGTTCCTACGTAATTCTCATTTTGGTTAGTATTTATATCGCATATCTTTTTAAAAATTTGTCTAATTTTAAGTTTTAAATATAATATATCCTTTTCTCATTCTCAAACTCTTTATAAAGAGTTAGTAAAAAAATAGTTTACTTAAGTAAATATACGGATTTCAAAAATTATGTTGCAATATTTAATTATTCTATTGAATGCAAAATGGCATATGCAAATGCACGTGACAAATAAACTATTATATATATAAAATAATTTTTCAATTTCATTCATTAATATTTAAAATCTGAATTTAAATGTAATGTTACATTGTTTAAGAAATGAACAATTTTGGGAAAATAGAATAGAAGAGCTTTGAGCTTTTCTTAACATGACAAACTCATTAAAAAAAATCTCTCATAATTAGCCAATAGTCCAATAGATAACATCCTCACGCCAACTACTACATATAATCTAATAATTATAACTTCCTCACACTAACTATTACGAATTCCTCTCAACTTCCATTATATTTTTCACACAATTATTCCAAGTTTTAAAGGAACCTGACCAATTGAAAAACTTAAAATAGAGAGAAACTTGATAAATATATTTTTAGTTAACAGTGTATACATTAGAGTGTGCATTAAGCACGAGTCTTGTCTTATAAGATATAGAGGTGCAGCTTAACTTTTTAAAATTCCTAATGTACATTTAATTATAAGGGCAAATTTGTCCTCAGTTATTCTAGAAAAAATCCCTCATAGTCAACCCATATTCCATTAACTATAACTTGCTTACACCAATTTCTACATATTATTCTTAACTTCCATCATCCTTTCATACAATTATCTAAATTTTAAAAATAACTGACCAATAGAAAATTTTTTATAAATATATAATTTTAATAAATATATTTTTAGTTAACTAGACATATACTAGGGTGTGCTTCAAGCATCCGTATAAATAAACAATGAATGAAAAATCAAAATTGTCAGGTAATCAATATGATGATACAAATTCCACCTGGGCTTTTCTTCAGTTGTATTGCCACGTTATCTATTATTCATGCAAGCTAAAAAAATAAAACAATATGTAAAATAACAGAAACATTGCTGGGCAGCTAGGATTTTTGAAAAAACAAAATTCCCATCACATTACAAATATGCTTTCTAAACTTAACCATCTTTTTATTTTACATTCATGCCTCAATGAATATTAATTTACAAAAAATTAGTAAATAATCTTCAATCCGGATAGACCCTTGAAAAGAGTGTCATAATTAAAGCACGGATATAGGATGCGGCACCTCATTAAAAAATGGATAGTCTATAGTAAGAATGCTTACAACGGATATTCCTTTCGAGCGTCATGATTACGCGGGACATTTTGGGCGGTTATAATCGTGTCACCAGGTCCAAACTATTTTAGCATTAGGACTGCATTGGACACTTTGAATATAATCGTTTTCATTAAAATCAAACTGTCATTGTCCCACCTAATTCATGTGTCGAACTACATCAACTACTGGTTAGAGGTTATGTTTCCAAATTAACAAGGCTACATATATGTGGGAAGTTTGCAAGAAAGGGGGGAAAAAAAATCAATCATACTTTTCCCTTTTTGTATTGCAAGAAAGGGGAAATCAATCATACTTTTTCCCCTTTTGTATTGCTTTAATTTTCATATGTACTTATTCCCTTTTTGTTTGCAAGAAAGGGGAAAAAATCAATCTTACTTTTTCCCTTTTTGTATTGCTTTAATTTTCATATATTAGGAACATCTAAAGACAAAGCACGCGTATTGAATGTATATTAAGAAGAGGCTTTGCTTCTTTGAACTTGTGCAACAACAATAGATTTCAACCGGTTAGCATCCAACATATTTGAACAATGTTGGAAGCCCAGTCCTTTTTCCGTGACATTTGTCGTGGCTTTTGTTAGCAATGCTTCTTATATGATCAAGAGGAATTTTGTGGAACTTTTGGCTATCGACATGGCCACCCCCCCCCCCTCCTCTCTCCCTCTCTCTTAAGAAAGTGCAATTCGGTAAACAAGTCAAGTTGAACCAAACTGTTAGTTTTTGAACTCGGCTTATTAGGCTATCGAGCCAAATTTCTTTGTTTAACGAGTTGAAAATTTTGCATTTGACTCGTTAAAATCTTCAAATTGGACTCAAACTTGGTACATATAACGTAAATGAATCAAGCTTGAATGAGTTCAAATTTGAGAAAACTCAAATGCGCTTGAATATCTTATATAAATTTGCAAATTTTTCACCAAATTAATTAACTTATTCAATTGAAAATTTTCCATTAAATATAAGAAAGTTATCAATTGTTTAAACAAAACAAGATCATAAACAATAGAGACAAGTTAAATCTACATAATTACTAAAAATAGTAGGAATACTAGCTTGAATAAATGTATAAATGAGACTACACGAATTTAAACAAACTATTTGTTGGCCGAACTGAACTAAGCTCCTTTAGAAAACTAGCCTAATTTAATGTTTGAGCTTGCTCATTTAGTTAAACAAGTGAGTCAAACTCGAACTTGTGCGAGCTAAGTTGAGCCATTTAACAATTGTATACATATATGTTTTTCCCTAAGTGGAGCTTGTTTGGTGTGTAAGCTTTTAAAAAGAATTTTTTATTGGGTTACAAATATGTTTTCAATCATCATTCCATTTTTTTATTATATTTTTATCTCGCATATATTATGTATCTAAAAGAATCGCAATACTATTTGAAAATTTAAATATTATCTAAACAAATTTTCAAAAAAATTTATGTGCTAAAGATGAATGAGGGGGGCAAAAAGAGATTTGAGGGCATTTTAAGGGAAGAATAATTAGTGGTCAATTTGGGTGATGTGTTTTTTTTTAGTGCTTGTATAAATTATTGAAATTTGTTTTAGAAACAAAACTTAGATGTTTATTCTAAACACACACAACATTATATTTTTTCTAAAAGCACCCATTCCATTCCTCCCACTATTCATCATCCTAGGTCTAGGGTTGCAAATGATTTGAGCTGCTCGTGTAGTTTGTTTTTGTATACAAGTCGAGTTCACAAGTTTTTCTTAGATTCGGTAGCTCTCAAGTCGGTTTGAACACACACACACATATATAATTTTTATTTAATAGTAAAGTTACATATATATATATATATATATAATATCATTAATATTTTTATTATTTATTAAGAAAAATAATTATTTTATTTATTTTTTAAAAATAAAATAATTTTATTTTATTTTTTGAAGTTCGAATTTGATTAAATTCAAATTCAAACTTGAATTAGAGTTTGAGTTTTACTTTAAAAGCTCATCGAGAGCTCTAGTTCAAGTTTGGTAAGGGTCGAGAATCGACTCGATTAGCTCAAAACTCAATTAGCCTCTCCTCATTTACAGCCTGGTCATCCACCACTCACATTTAATATATTGCAAAAGAAAAAAAAAATGTTAGTGTTTTTTGATTTGAGTAGTGTTTTATACAAATTCTATGTTTTCTTATTTAACTTAATCCATCGGAAGGAAGACCCCCAGAATTTACCGAGAATTCAACTACACCACCTACCAAAGATGCATGGGAGAAAAATATCCAGCCGTCCAAGAGTCCAGATCTGGAAATCAAGATCTGGTAAACCTCCTACTCACACTATCACTCTCCCTACCCACCCCGCCTGACATCTCATCGTCCCTCCAATACCAACCTAGTTCCTATATATATATACACTCACCATTGTACCGGCGTCTTCCCACCCCACTACCCACACCTCTCCTCTGGCTTTAACTATTTTCTCTCGAAGGAAAAAAAAATATTTGCAGGAGGAAATGGCAGCCGAGGAAGGGATACTTTTAGGAATGGGGAATCCCCTCTTGGATATCTCCTCCGTTGTCAACCAGGAGTTCTTGGACAAGTGAGATTCCACTACTCCCTTTTTGATTCTCTGTTTTTCTGTATCTTGTGCAGACCAGATCCATCGAGCTCTGCATTTAATTTGGCTTTCATTTCGATGACTTTTATTTTTTGTCAAAAAACATAAGGTTTTGATTAGTGCTTCTTCATGAGCGATCTGCCTATTTATTGTTCTGTTCTCATAGTTGATAGATCTAGGGACCTGGAATTGGGGTAGTTATTTTACCACATTTTTCTTAGTGTGTCTGTACTCTGAGCTCGTTTTTACGGATCTTTGATTTGATTAGCATAGCTCAACAACTTCTGATCCAATCATATGGTCTGGAGCGAACGCATTGCCTGATGCAGATTCTTCTTCTTTTTTTTTTTTTTGGCTGCATTTGGGTCCTTTTTTGGCACGTGATGTTGCATATGGATTGTTACAAGTTGGTAGAATTTTGTGGATATAGCTTTTGTGGGTTTAGGTGCCAGTTGATGCTTATCTATGGTTGCTTGGTGTGACACTGTGATGGAGTATTGATTGCCTGCCTTAATATGTCGTAACAGGTATGATATAAAGTTGAACGATGCAATTCTTGCAGAGGAGAAGCACTTGCCAATGTAAGTAACCTGGATTTATGAAATTTTATTCCATAAACTCCCCATGGGAGGATAGTTGCTGAAAGGGTCATGTTTCACCTTAAGAATCCTGTGAATAAGCTCCCCATTGGTTCACTATCTCAGGTATGAAGAGATGGCATCCAAGTTTAATGTAGAGTATATTGCTGGAGGTAATTTTCTGATGTTGCTGATATTCGACTCTTACAAGCTCACTGCTCTGGAATATTATAATGAGCACTACCCTTTCCTGACCATGTTATTTTTTTAATGTTTTAGGCGCCACTCAAAATTCAATTAGGGTTGCTCAGGTATGTTTATGTTCCATTATTTAGGCATTTGGCTATTGGAGTGTCTAGCTATTTCAGAAGACTTACTGGTAGTTTTTTATCTGCAGTGGATGCTTCAAACTCCTGGTGCAACCAGTTACATGGGTTGCATTGGAAAAGACAAGTTTGGGGAGGAGATGAAGAAAAACTCTACACAAGATGGTGTAAATGTAATGTCACACATCTGATTTATCTGCTTCTCTTATGCATAATGCATAAACTAGCTTTGTTATTTCAGTTACAAGATTATTCATCACATTTGCTCTCTTTGAACCTAATCATGGTATTCTATATATTTAGTTCAGTTTTACTCTGTTTTACAATCAACAGAAATCCAGAGTACCTTTGATAACATCAGATTGTATCCTTCCTGTTCCATTTGTGTTTAGGTTCATTATTATGAGGATGAGTCTGCTCCAACGGGTACTTGTGCTGTTTGTGTTGTTGGTGGTGAAAGGTCAGTTTTGCGAGAATGATTTAAACAGAATAGTTTGTAAACTTCTCCTAAACTATCGGTGTTAATACGAACTATTGCCAAAGGGGAAGTGAAAATTGAAAATATTTACTTTGTCTTTTACTGGGTTAATGAGGTATTAATTTGCTTTTCTGCAGACAGCTATAATGTTGACACTTCTGATGAACACAATTTATTGTCATAAACAAATTGAGGATATCTAAATATCTTCTTGAGCTCCCGGCTCGAGAAAAAGTAAAACAAAAAGAATCTTCTGAATATTCTTCCCCATCTTTAGATTATCTCTTCATCACTGTCATGCTTGTTGTGCCCGATTTGATAGTTAGCAGATGTCCTATGCCTTTCTTTCTTGAAGTTTAGACTGTTATTATCCAACTGGACTGATGAGAATACAAATGAAAACCTATGCAGGTCACTTGTTGCCAACTTGTCCGCTGCAAATTGCTATAAGTCTGAACACCTGAAGAGACCAGAAAATTGGGCCTTGGGTAAGAGTTTTTTCTGTTTCTGTTTCTTTTTCCATTTACAAGTTATATTTCCTTGTGATCTGATATCTGATCTGTTCTGTTGGTATTTGGGCAGTTGAAAAGGCCAAGCACTACTATATTGCTGGATTCTTCCTCACTGTTTCCCCAGAGTCTATCCTACTTGTTGCTGAGCATGCAGCTGCAAAGAACAAGGTAAAACTTTTTACCACATTGCTAATCCCTTCATTTGTGTTATGCTAGCAGGTTTTGTTTAAGACAGCTCCAACATTTCATGCATCTGCAGGTTTTCATGATGAACCTTTCTGCTCCATTTATTTGTGAATTTTTCAAGGATGTACAAGAAAAAGTTCTTCCGTAAGGCTGATATTTTGTAGTTTTTAAAGTTTGAGGTTTGTGTCCATTAGGATGCAGATTAGCTAATGGCTTGTTTTTGAGTGTAGGTATATGGACTATGTTTTTGGAAATGAGACAGAAGCAAGAACCTTTTCAAAAGTCCATGGCTGGGAGGTAATGACTAGATACATGGCAGTTGATTTTTCAGAACATATCAAAATTTTATGGTGCAACTAACTGCTGGAATGTACAGACTGATAATGTTGAAGAAATAGCTGTGAAAATTTCACAGTGGCCCAAGGCATCAGGAACCCACAAAAGAATTACTGTCATCACTCAGGGCGCTGATCCAGTTGTTGTTGCAGAGGATGGGAAGGTCAAGTTGTTCCCTGTGATAAAGTTGCCTAAAGAGAAACTTGTTGATACCAACGGGGCAGGTATGCACTTGTTCTGTTTTGTTTTGTATTTTCTCTTTTTACCTCATTTACATGTTAGCAGCTTACCCAAGAAAAATCACATAAGAAACGAAGCTACGGAGCTTATATCAGCATACCATATCCCTGTTAATACAGATACTCCTGTAGTATTAAGAACAACCCCAGTCTAAGCACCAATTCTATTTGTTTATTTATCTTGCATTATGGCTGTAAGCTTGTCATTTTGCCTTTTTTCATATATGACTTTAGCCATTTGCCTCCATTTTCACAGGTGATGCTTTTGTTGGAGGATTTTTGTCACAATTGGTTCGAGAGAAACCCATTGAGGATTGTATTAGGGCTGGTTGTTATGCAGCAAATGTCATCATTCAGCGGTCTGGCTGCACCTTCCCTGAGAAGCCTGATTTTAATTGAGGCATCATTGCTTTTTTAAAATTCAAATAGTCTTTCTTTCTTTAACCATTTGGCTTAATGTGAAACTCATTGCTGGCATGGTCCTATATCTATTTGTTCCACTCATGTTGGTTGCACTCTTTCCTCGATTTTCACCTAATGAGCAAGGGGGTTTATTTATTACCCATCTTTTTAGATGGGTCGTCTTCTTATTGTTGGTGACATTGCTATTTGGAGGGCACAACTAGTTGCATGTCTCCAATGTTTTATAAATTCATCATATTACTATTTTAGCCGGATTATGCTGTTGGCCAGTTTATTTTTCTTGATATGAATGCCTGCCGGTAGACTCGATCTGTCTGTGCAAATCGGTGTTTATTGTCGAGGGAAAATAAATCGCTGTTTATTAAGATTCCAGGTGCGCGCACAAGGAGGCTATTACTCTACGTGGCCAGGATCATGCTGTGTAAAAGATCATTTGATTATTACCTATTTACTGCTTATGAAAGATTGGCTAGCTAGATGAGATAATGTGCATAGGAGCTGGTTTTCCCCAGTACAAGGAGGCATATTGTGCGTTTTCTTTTTAGTTTTTTCCTCGCGATAAAGGAAATTCTGTTTCATTTTTGCAACGATGAAACGTGGTAATGACCATTTTCGCTGACTACAAACAAGTACTCGTTCCAGGACAGGAAAAGAAAGCTCGTGCGCCATAGCTGAGTTAATCGTCCCGAAAAACAAATAACACGGGTGGGATCGAAGAGGACTTGCTAAGTAAAGCTGAAAGGCTTATGAGTGGACCAGGTCCAGATGATCGAGATGGGTTATGTCTTCTTATCATCTGACGGACAGATTTTGGGAGACACTTTATTTAAGATTGGGCCGAGTTAAATCCAGGAATGTCCAGGACCATTTGTTCAATAGCTTTCAATTTTGATGACAAGTTCGTTCAAATTCGGTTCGGCAAATAAAAAAATTAAATTTGAATAAAATTACAAACTTGTTAAAATAATTAAATAAGTTTAAAAATTAGAATTTTTGACTTCATTAGTATCATTTACACCCCTAACACATATATGATTTTATGGAGAAAAAAATATATCATGACAAGCCCAATTATTTTTTTTTTCATTTCTTGGCTATTTATTGCAAAGTCTATTATTTTATTAAGAAATTGGTCCCGTTCTAACGGAAGGTTTATTTTTCAATTCTCTCTCTCGCTTTATGGATGAGATATATACTGTACTAATTTCAAAATCTATTAATAATTTCTCAAAATGGATCACAAACAACTATATATATGTTAACATCTTTTAGCTTACATAATCAAATTAAGTATTTTAGATGTTTCTTATCTTATAACAAGCCATGTATTTCTTTTTCCTTTTATTATAACATTTAATCTTTTACTCCTCAAATTCTTAATACTATACATACGAAACTATGTTATCAATTACATGTTAAATTCTTAAGTCAAATAATTTTGCTTTACAAAATCAAGCGTTGATAATCATATTTTCTCTTCAAAAAGTGTTGCATTTTCATCCAATAAAGCATTAATTTTCAATTTTAATTCCTTATTTCTAGTCTAGAAAATTTTAGATCCAATGACTTATTATTCAAAAAAAAAAAAAAGTTCATTCATAGCCTGAAAATAAGATCTCAACATTTTCTTTTTACCGTGATTTTACATTTGGTGATCTTTACTTTATTATTTATACTGATGTTTGTCGATTAGTTTTCTTTCTACTCTATTTTCCTGAGTTGAAATAGAGAATATAGCTCCCATGTCCATTATTAGCAAATTCTAGAGTAATATATAACCCTAATTACTTTTATGGTTGTTTGGTATCTTTTTTTCATAAGCATATCTTTTTGGTATTTTTTTTCTTTTTCTTTCACTTTTATGTTTGGCATTATTATAATTATATTAAGTGCTCACAATAATATATTTGACATCATTGTATTACATCCCTTATCAGCTCCATGTCCTTTGAAAATGTGATTAAATTGGTAGTGAGCAAGGAGTGGTGGAGTTAAGAGGTGAAAGGAGGACAATCTATAAAATAAGAGAAAACTATTGAGAGATTGATAGATAAGATTACAAGGGGAGTAAATGGGAAATAAGATTGTTAAGTAGGAGAATGAGAATGTGCAGCTTGTATGGTAGGGGGAAAGGAAAAGTTGTGGAGATAATGAAATGTGGGAGTGCTAGGTAAGAAGAGAGTAGAGGGAGATAGTACGAGGAAGGAAGAATGAATGAGGTGGGACTTGTATGATAAGAGGAGTACATTGAAAAGAAAGGAAAGAATAGCGAGAATGGTGCAATTATTGGATAGGAGAGGTGGCAGAGAGGAGGGATTGAGGAGTATGGCAGTGATGTGCATGTTTTTGGGTGTTTTTCTATTTAATTATTTAATAACGTAATGGGAATTAGATTTGTTTTAATCATTCATGAAATAATATATATAAGTTAAAAGTATACAAAATTCTCAGGTTACCATGTAATGGAAAAAAGGAATTTTTTTAAAAAGTCGAACATATAAAGGAATTTTTTTAAAAGTCAAACATATACTCATAAGCAAGGAATATATGATAATTAAATATAATTTTTAGACAATTTCATACCTTTTCTAAAGTTCATGAGTGGGAATTTTTTTCCTTTACCTTTATTAAAAATAACACATTTTGATAGAAATTGGCATCTTAAACTTTCAGCTTTTTCATTTTAAATAATTATTTCAATAAAAAAATTTATTATTTGGATTTGAAATGTTAACCCGTAAAAATAGTATGGGCCGATTCGTGTATAATACAAGTAGAGCAGCAGTAGTAGCATAGGAGTAATTTTTTGCTTTGTGTGTGTGTGTGTGTGTCACCGAGTATTGTATTGTATGTATGGCGCACACCAGAAACTTTAACCCCCACTCATCCCCACAACGAGTAACCACGCTGTCAATTCGTCTCCTCCCTCGGACAAACTCACTTCCGCCATGAACCACCGCCACCACCACCCTCCTCCGGAGCCACCTCCAGTAGCTCCGCCTCCTTCTCCGATCAGCAATCAATCGGCAGCACAAATCTTCAAGAAGACCATCCGATTCTTCATTTCACATCCCTTCATCCTTGTATTCCTCGTCTCCCTCGTTTTCGCCTTCCGCTTCAACGTCGAGAAGGGAGCCCACTACCTCATCTCCTTCGTGGACAGTGACCCTTCTCTGAAGTCCCTCATCTCCCGTCTCGACCTATCTGGCAACCATCATTACCACCATCACCACCGCCACCCTCTCCATATCCGCCGCCGCCGTCGCGCCTTTCTTCACCTCTCCCGTGTCGGAACCCTTGACGAAGACTTCTTCTCGGGTGACGCCGATTACGACCGCTCCCTCTTCAACCCCACCACTAAATTCCAACCGAATGGGACCTTTGTGATTCTCTCCAATTTCAAACCCAGTCTGGGGTTTTCGCCCGATCCCATTGTGGATAACGGCGTCTCTTTCGGTCAAACAATTCGCTCTGGCGTGGTTTCCTTTAAACCCCCTCCAGAGCCATTAGAAACCCCTCAAGAAAGCGCCTCTTTTCCAGCTGATACTAATGATTCCGCCGAGGATTCAAATGCTGTTGTTGATTTACACTTCTTGCTAAGGGGTCTTGAATTAGGCCGCCACGATACCACGGCATTGATGTACTTTGTTGCGATTTTGTCAGCTGCATATGGGTACGTGATCTTGGCATTCTTGGTTACTTACACCTGGGTCAATGGAATTGTATTTTATCAGGTTTTGAATGATTTGCTAGGGAAATCCAAAAACTTTTTCAGGGCTGTTTGGGATGGGTCAAATTTGGGGATAAGAAGGCTTTCTGGATTTGTTTTAATGAGGTGGGCTGTAAGGGACGCATTGGCTCAACTCATGGGGATATATTTTTTTGGGGAAATCGATGATCAGTATAAGTTTTTCAAGATTTTTTTGAGGATGAAATTGATGCCTTTCTCTGATGTGGTGCCGTGGGTTTTGGGGCATGAGAGAGAGAGCTTGGGGTTTATGGCGTCCTGGTTCCTGGTGGAACTGGTTGTGTCATTTATTTTTGCTATAGATACGTGGGTTGCCATTGTTGACTCGAGGAAGAGTGGGAGGGAGGTAGTGAAAGAAGGGTGTCACTTGTTGGCAATGCTGTTGTACCCTGCTGTGGAGATCAAGTGCTGGGAACTGATGGCTTGTGGTTTTCTTACAAGATGGTTATTGAGTCAAGTAATTGGAGAAGTGTTTGCTTTGGTTTTCCAATCAGTCATGGAAGTTCATTTCATGGTGGCTTGGCTTTTGTTTTACTTGGCTGCAAAGCATAAAGATGCTTATTCAATTGGCAGGGAATTTGGGCAAAGAGAGTTGGAGGGCTTCCTCGAGGGTACCAGATGATTTTATGTGAAAACTGACCTAGTATCCTCTTGCTCTGCTCAATTGTCCTGCAGAAGATAGCAGTATTTGTCTCATTCTTGATGCTGAAAACTGCTGTAATATTCTTGGGGCTTGGTCTGTTAAATGTTTTACAGTGAGGGGCGCCCTTTTTGTCCAATGCTTTGCAGTGATCGTGATTCAACACTGCCATTGTTTGGTGATCTCACCAGCCATGCTTTTGTATGTAGTTTACCACGAGGCAATATATAATCTGTATATCTGCATGAGAACCCTTCATGTGTATAAGATATTGCAATCTGGTTGCTTGTGCACTTCAGGATCCCAATTTTTTCTCCCTCTCTCTCCATCTCTCTCTCTCTCTCTCTTCAAGAGATAGTAAGTCAGGCATTACTTATATTTTTTAGACTCCCTAGACTGTTCATAAAAGAGTGAGCTCTGTATTCTTCATGTAACATTAATGTTGTAGTGAGCTGAAATTGCAAAAGAATGTAATTCCAGCACTGCTATTTTAAGCTGAAGCTGAATTCAATTGACTATTTCACCTTCACTTGTTTTAGTTCCTCAAATATGCACAGTAGACTTACTTAAAGGATGAAATGGTTTGGATTGTTGCACGATGCTCTTATTTTTGGTAAACATCTCAGGTGTTATATACTTGCAGATGACATAATGGGATATTTATAGGGAAATTTTTGAAAGTGCTTATTTTTGAGCTATGAGTAGCCAATTGATTTCAATGTACTATCTTGCAGCAAATGGAATACATTTTTTCATGAGCTCTGGTTTTAGCTCCCGTGAATTCAACTACTTGGTTGTTGAATTGCTAAGGTGTTAACCATTGTTATAGTTCTCATCATTCTATGTTGTAGAAAGTGTATAACCCACAGTTTGCATCGCGTCTGAGCTTGTTTGCCTAGTCTTTGGTAAACATTGAACTTGTA
Source organism: Gardenia jasminoides (assembly GCA_013103745.1). Taxonomy (NCBI): domain Eukaryota; kingdom Viridiplantae; phylum Streptophyta; class Magnoliopsida; order Gentianales; family Rubiaceae; genus Gardenia; species Gardenia jasminoides. The sequence goes on from CM023103.1 coordinate 8,699,003, forward strand.
AGCACATAAATCTTTTTTTCCTTTATTCCTTGGCAGTCTCCTGTTATTGTGAAGGTTGTAGTTTTATCATTCACATGTTTGATCCATTGCCTAATAGATTGAAAAGAACTAACAACCTTCAAATGAATGAAGTCCTTGTCCTTGTTTTTAATGGATATTCTATTAAGTAAACTGTATTACTGTGCTATTCATTGGTATATTGTTTGATCAAACTCAGACTATTGTGTTAATCTTGGATTAAGTAGCTCTTTTATGGAGTTATTGGTTATGTCATGTTGGATTTGGAAAACTAGCACCTAGTTCTTCATTGTTACCATTGCAAAGTTGAAATCTGGTTTGCGTTTGGGTGTTTATTGCATATCTATGTCCCTAGAAGGACTGCTTTGTTGCCTGCCAAATTGTTCTCTTTTAATCTAGTCAATTTCTTAATGTTTTTTATGAAGATTGAGGAAGGGGGGATAAGAGATAGTGTTACTAGAACTTTGCTTAGGATTATAAGCGTCTACTATTTGGATTGGTTCAATTGGGTTGATTTCGTTTCCTTTATTCATTTTGGGTTAAATTGATTACGTGGCCTTTTACTTTTTACTTCCTTGAAGGATGTATATTACATGGCTTGGTTGTTTTCCGAAACAACTGACTACTCTAGTCTTGCCACTTCATAAGTTTATTATTTTTTGTCTTGTGGTTTTCTGAAGTACATTATGGTGAGGCATATCGAAATGTATATGTTTGTCCTCACTGTATCGAATGTAGAGATAGGATGGAGTATTCAGTCCCAAATAGGTGGGAGAATGCTCTTTGAGTTAAGTTGTTTTGAAATATTTCTCAAGTGAACAAAAGAGTGAGATTATAATTGTTAAATGGAATACAGGATAATTGTGCTATAATCTCTATAAGTTTTGTCATCATCAGTTTTTCCCATGACATCCATAGTTTTGGAAAGTGAAGAATTTGTGTATCTGAACAGGAAATGTCCACTGCTAATTTGACAAGATTGCCCAACAGCTTAAGCTGGTTCGGCCCTAACTATTTCCTCTTCTGCTGTAGCTAGTCATTGAATTACAAAAGGGCAGTGCTAAAGTTTAGCTTGTTCTGTACCTCTTTTCTTGTTTTACCTATTATCATCCAGAATTTAAATAATATTACTTCATAATCTTGCATGTGTTTGGTCATATAGGATCAAGTTCCTTCTTCTTCTTGTTTAAACTATCCGACTTGCTGCTGATATAATAATTTTAATAGCTCCAGAGACTGTTTGTGTTCCGTAGTAATCAAAACTGTTTAAATAGTGTAGTTCTCTGGTTTGGAACGTGTTCATTAGGATTTAAATCAAATGGCACATTTTTGCTACCTTATAGGACCGAAGGTACCTTGTCTCTAGTAGGCGATAACGTGCACACAGCTGAAATTTCTTCTTTGTGCCTGGCGTTCTGCATGCTACAACATGAATCCGTTATGGCAGCAAGTTAGTGATACTCCCTGGTGTCCCCTTTCAGTGAGATGATCCAAATTTGTTGACTGGTAAAAAGATCTAGTTGGGTATTGACATATTTGTAGGTCTTGTTGGGCCTGTATTAAAACTGTCCCACTAAAGTGTGAGCCTTTCCTGTAAAGTCAATCTCTTCCTAATGATTCAACTTTCTAAGGTGTCTAATCATATGTATATCCGTGATTCACAAGTAGTTGTTTCTTGTTAATGATGCCCATCTCTGCTCGAGGACAATGAACATGAGTTGATTTCAGTTCACCATTTCCCATCCTTATGTTGTAGTTTTAAACTTTGTTAAATAAGAGAATGCTTCACTTGCAAAATTGTCAAAAGTCAGTGTAATCTTTGAAGAAACTGTAGCATTCAGTGGTTCGAGAACTTCTAGCTTTATAGTATCTGCAGAAAATTCTACTCACATATTCCCTCATTGTGAATTTAACTGTGAGAATCCTTATTTTGAGGCTCGTTGAAAAGCAGTTCTGAAATGTGCTTTAATGGAATTGAATCCCTTCGCCTGCTTTCTTGATAACTTACAAAAGTGTGAAAATGAATTGCCCCTTCATCTGACCCAGCAGGTGAAAAGAAAAGAAAAGAAAAGAAAAAGGAGGTGTGAAGCGTTAATGGATGAAATATTTCGGCCTTGTTTGGATTGGAGTTTTCCACCAAAAAATTTTATATTTTTTGTGACCACATTTTCCAAACACCTTTTTACTTCACATACATCACATCACTACATCACTATAGTATGTTTTTCCATGAAAAATCCAGAAAATGTCAATCCAAACAAGACCAATCCTGTGCTGAAGTTACTCCGACTGTCAAGGTTGGAGGGAGTGCTGTTTCTGTTCTTCGTGGAATTTGCAAGGGATGTTATCATTTTTTTTTTCCTTTGTATGTTCTGAAATCTTGGAGGAAACCATAACAAGTTAATCTGGTTGGCTTTATCTAGGACCATCTTCTTTGTGAGCTGAAGTACTCATCCATTTTAACTGTCTAGTCGCTGCTGATTTAAACTTTGTTGGATTGTCACACATATATCATAATATTTTGTGTTCCTCTCCATTAACTATTGGATCAATTAATTCAGCTATACGAAGCATTGAAGGTAGGTTTGAGTGCCTAAGAATTGAAATAGATAGTGAATGGAGTATAATTGGCTTGTTTCTTGCTGTGGTGTGAATGAGAAGTATTCCATTTAACCATAAAGATGGGAGTTAGAGATGAATTGAACTTTGTGAAAGCTCATGCCTAAATGATTCGGATGAGCGTGGCTCGGGAATGATTCTCAGGTATATTCAGATGCTCTCGATGTCTTTCGTAATTTTAACCAACCCGATCGCCTTGGGAATCAAATTTATGCCGGATTATTCTGCTTAAGGATGCTTATGGCAGCCTTTATGGCCTGATGCACACCTCTGGAACTTGTGTTTTGAGTGAGTTTCTTCTAAAGATTTATGATGCATGTCTTACCCACAGACTATCATGGTAGACTGAAGCGGTTGGCATTTGTTTTTACCTTTTTGTGGGTTACTAAATGCCACTACTAAGCAGTGCATTTTTTTTGCCTAATCAAACCATTAACTGCTAAATTTTCCAGCGAAGTCTTCATCATCAAATTTAGGAGCCCCGTAGTTGCTAAAGAAGTCTGAAGTGATTTGCATTTTTCCATCCCCCCACCTTTTTTTTTTTGGGGGGGGGGGGGGTGGGGGAGTCAAGAAAACTATTCAATTGTCATGAGTAAGGAAATGAATCTTACAACCGGATTGGGCATGGTGTACAAGAGGTAAACAGTTATATAACATCGTGCTAATATACGAGGGAGTCAAAAAGATCTTGTACAAAAAATCTGATCCAAACTCCTTAGCCTGAAACATCAAAGGCAGATGCAGATTGGTTGATTTTCTGGGGATGTAGCGCAGCGGACAACACTAAGGAACACGCTCTCATCGCAAGGGATACAGAGCTTTGAGTCTGCGGTGAAATCATATACTTCTTGAGCATGATCCAGCAACGCTCTGAACAGTGGGTGGTCGAGTAAGGTAATTTTGATCACAAATCTTTTTCTGAATTCACCTACGTAGATCGCCAGGTGGCCCTTGGGAACATCCCTGGGAACGGTCTTCTTTTTATGCACTGACCGTGATGAGAGCAGTTGCCAGCATCTGTTACAGGCTGCAGGAGACATTGCTCTAGCATCCAACTTCCTGTACTTTCGGAGGCATGCCCTGAGAAATTTTCCCTGGATGGCTTTCATGCTTCTGTTTTTCCCGAGTGTATGAAAGAATCGGAGAAGTTGCATGAAATTGAGGGATGGACGATTAAGAAAGGGTGGTGTGATTGATAGTACGGAAATGGGGAAATGGTGGGCATATATATATACTAATATAGAAAGGGAAAGAGCTGCCAGGGTTTGGGGAGATCGCATTAAATGTTTGGCATGTGTGTGTGTGTGTGTGTAGCTAAGATAGCTAAGAAGCATGCTAGGTGTGACGGTAATATTTTACATTCTCACGTTTGCAAGACGCCTGGCTGCGCATTGCCATGCTTTCCCTTTTTTCTATTCTTCGAACTGTTTTGGGATACGAAATTGTACGAACATGCATCGCATGATTTTGTAAACTGCACATCATGATTCTATAGATACTTTCTCACATAATACGCATTCACTCACTCGCTCTCTCTCTCACCGAGCCCAGCTAGATTTGGAGGAAAACACAGCATGATGACAGTATATGAGCGGCGGTTGAAGCCGTCGAAAGTTAAAGACCCCACAAAGCTGCTGTGATGGAGAAGATAAGTTAATAGGGAAGATGACGGATGGGATAAAGGTTCTTGGGGAAAGTGCGATGCCCACTTCTGGTCGTAGCACATAATGTGCAGATATCGTAAAATATTATACCAGCACTAGTTACTGCCAGGATACTGATGCATTCAAAGAAGAGAGAATGGAATGGAGGGTTTTGACAGAAGTAAGATTCAAATGAATGGCGGTTTAAGTTCCACATTGTCAAAGAAAGAAAGACGAGACGATCGAAGCTAGATAGCGGAATATGTGGTCTTTTTATTTAGAGGTACTCGATCACGATGAAGATTATTCGCCACCTTATGAAAATAGAGCATCAGCTTGTGACTTTTGTAAGAGGGCTGTTGATCAATTGATTGACAGGGATGGCAGCTATAAAGCTTAGTTCTTGGTGACTGGTATTTCATGATAACTAGCACTATTTCATCTTCATTTGATCAGTTACTTACTCAGGATATAATGATATATCCAGTACTGGTATTAAGGAGGCCTGTCTCTGAGATTTCTTTTGGCATTTCAATTTGTCTATGTTCATAGTACCAGACGTGCGTGCTGCCCCTGTACCAGAGCAGAGCAGGGTGGTGGTATTCCTTATTATGTGGGCCGGGGATTTGGGATTTTGTGGTCGTAGCTCGTAAAATGTAACAGTCTGATATACAATCCACATCTTCTTTCTGAGCATGCTTTTGGGATCGCCAAGATATTAAATCCAGCAGAAATTTTTTTTAATCTAGTGTGTCGCTCGGACAGAATAATTTCGACTCAAGTACGTACGTTGCCTGAAACGCGACCATTATGACGCTCCAAAGAGTACTCGTTAATGTCAACAATCAATTACTAATCAAATTTATCAACTGGTGGTTGAAGGAGAAACAAAATGATAAAGAGGAAGCAGTTGTCAAGTTGCGAGGTGGGCTGGGCAGCGGAAGTGTTGTTTCCGTCATCCTCGAGGATCTTTTGAGATGAGTTGACAGGCTGACTGACTGACACAAGATACGCTGCAGAAACATGCATGAACGATTGAGAAGCCAGCCAGCTCAACATTCCACATTCATCCATTCCCCCCAACAAATAACAGGGATTCGTACATGATTATTCCTATTTAACTGGGATCTTTTGGTTTAGTTATAAAACAGGGATCCGTGCATGATTGTTCCTATTGTAACTCCCAACAAACAACAGGGATACTCTGTGCCTGGAGTCGAGGAAACTGGACTTGTACAATATTTAGTTGTACTGGTTGATTTTCTTTTGATCACAGTCTGATGATAACTGCAGATTTACAAGTGAGAGCGCCAAGGCTTCCCACAAAACTAAACACAACGGGAGACGGCCGGAGACGGAGATGCTGACGCTGCCGCCCCATAACCGTAGACGCAAAATATAAGGTGCTCCTGTTGATCCATCTCACTGGGCTCTGATACAGAGCAGGGGCCTGGGGGATGAGTTTATTAACTTGACACTGTAGTGAGGAATGGTGGAGCACATGAGGATTGGGCCACAAAATTAAAGCTCCCCCAGCCCCACGACCCACCACATGCTTGCTGCTGCTGACACCTCAAACCCCTACTTTTCACCTCCGCCTCACCGCTCAACGCTGCTTTGCTTTCCGGTCATTCATGGCTATAAATATCATCATCCTCCCAATCATTTGATTGGACTCCAGCAATCTGCTTCCACGTGCATTTTGCAGCCTTTTTTAGCTGGCACCTGCATAATTCAACTACTGCTAATAACTCAAATACTTTACCCCCCAACTAGTCACTTCTTGCATTCATTCATCTTGCTCTGTGTTTTTCCCATTCTTTCTTTCTTTCTTCTCTTATTCTAAAATTGAAAGGCCACCTTTTGGTCAAGTTTCTCGGCCATTATCAACAGTCCAGAATTCGTGAACCTGCATGCTATGAATTTTTTTTTTTTTTTTTTTCAACTTCGATCAGATTTGTTGTTCTATTACTGATCGAGTTAGTCACTAAATAACCAACTTGGCTTAGCTAAGTTGGCCACCAAGGTAGAGTTTAAATCTCTCCTTGGGTGTAGGTCATGAGATCAAAGTTCATGACCTGCATTTCTCACCAGAATTTTCTGAAAAAACCCCGCTTGGTCCAGTGGTGGTTTAGTCCCTGCTGGGTTTCCTAATTGACCCCTTTGGGTCCTCCTCTTCCCATGGTATAGATTAGGATTAGGTTAGAATAGAATTTGTCATCTCAAAAAAAAAAAAAAAAAAGTAGTTAGTCACTAAATGGATGGGCCGGAGCATCTGATCTCAAACTTAAGCAAATGTGATAGTCTGCTACCAAACTCCTAGACTTGGTATTGCAAAGATGGGGTGAGGGAGAGGACACAATTGACAACAGACAGACTGTTAAATCCACTAACCAAGAAGTCACCTGTTGTAGGCCCGTTACAACGATGCTTGACCCACCATGGGCATGGGGCTAGCCCGTTGCACCCACCTTATCCATGTCTTACACCTGCACCACTATCCGGTTTTCAAGAATAATAATCCTATGAAAGCGCGCTCTACAAAGTTCACGACTTCGGTTGAGATAAGTCCACCTGAGGAGGCTGCAGGCTTGTCGTTCCCACGATTGATGGGCTGACACCTGCTCCTCCGGGCCATGGCCCATTGGAGCATGCTACTCCAGTCCATCTGTGGCCTTTTGCTTTTCTCGATGTCTCTACACTGTTCCCCGGCCCGGAATCGGAGCACCCGTTTCACTGTGCATGCAGGTGTGCGTGATAGACGATGCAGGTGTGCCCTTATCCCCTACCATACTATTGCTATTGCAGAAAAGACGACAATGTTAGCGACTATTATTGTCTTTTTAACTTTTCCAGAGTGATAATAATAATGATTGTTAAACGATAATTCCCCTCAAATCTCAATTAGTAACCCCTACCACCGCATTGTTAAGCTTGGTTCTCATGCTTATCCCATCTGCTGTCGGATTGGTTTTTTATCTAATTCATGCCGCCTCCCGTGAACTTTTCTTTTTCTTGTTGAAAGAAGAGCGAGAGACTTTGAAAGAGAGTGTGAAATACAGGGAAGAAATGGAAGTTGCTTTCCTTTGTAATTGTACGTAGTTTGTTTGGCTAGAAGATAATAAAACTAAAGTGGCGGTTTTGATTACTGTTTCTTGGTTAATTTGTACAAGTTAGTGTTGAATTACATGAACACTTGAGTACTATGCAAATTTCGCAAGACACGAATTGAAGGGCCGGGATTGTTGTGTTGGACCTTCCTCTGTCCTGTCAATTAAGCAAACATGCATGCATGGGAGAACGATTTAACCATGTTAGTAGTTGCTTAGGCCTTGGACTGCCAGGTGACTGACTTATTTTGCGAACGCCTGAATCTCTTTTAGTCGGTGCATGCCCTAAACACTAAACACCATGCTGCTTTCATCAAATTCGACAAGCTAGGGAATGCTGGTTACAGAGGAGAGCTGAGCCTGAGTAATGTGGTGTCGTACCAAGCCGCGCCCCACCCTAGCCCTTCTAGTATAGGCTCAACTGATGCAATTATCCACCCTCAGTGAGGCGTCTCTGAATCTTGCCAACTGATGATGAACTCTCCGTGCATTACACAACAGAGGAAATTGCAATTAATAAGCATAGCGTCTGTGAACAGCTGAATCTCACAACCCTTGTCAGGTTTCAACTATCGAGCACTTTGGTTCAAATGGATTGCTTTTGCTCCACCAAAGCATTAATTAAATAAGTTCATTATGCCCCAAATATAGACACTTCCGACAAAATCCACTGAAACCCACAAACTTAAATCCTTTTTAGTGCTTTGACTTTGTTGGGTGATTAAACACTCTCAATTATTTCTGGCTTTCATAACCATAAAGCAAGCAAAACAGGAAACCCCATTACGCTCAGGTTCACTTCTTGACCAGTTGTTCCACTTCCTCAGTGGAACTTTCCTGTTTTGGCTGCTTAGTACTGATTAATGAGCAAGAAATTTATCCCCACAATCAGCCCAATCCTGTGAAAAGTATTACATAAAAATTCTCAGGGGAAACCAACTCACACTTTTGGAATTTTTGGTGGAAAGGCCCGCCATAATCAAGTAGGTTTTTGATGTCCTGAGCATCAATGCACTTGTGTCCTAACCCGCCTATATAAATCCTGATGAGCTGAGTCCTTTTGACACAGACCCGAACAGAGCTAGCTAGGGAATCTCCTCTTGCGGTGCAAATTCTTAAATTGGCAAAATCAAAGCTCGTTTATGTCGGGGCTCGGTAAGAAAACAAGTCAGCACTTCAGCTTCCTACGAGTATATTTTACGTGTAATCATGGGTTTTCTCTTGATGTTTTGCAGCTTCAAATTAAGAATATGAAGGTGATTGCAATTCTCTTGGTGGGCTTGATGGTTTGCTCCTGCTTGGCAGCTCCACGCAAGGCTATGATGGGAGGAATGCACGATGAAGAAAGAGCAACTGTTGAAAATGGAGTTGCATCTGTTAGCAAGGTGAGGGAGAAGTGGGGAACGGAGTACCCTGATGACGGCACCGACAATCACCATAATATACCCAGACAGTACTATAATCAGCGGGGAAGCAGCGGCGGCTCCAACATTGGTGATGATAATGGCGATGATGATAACGGAGGTGGTTAATTAGCTACGCACAAAGGCCGTGTGTATAAGATACACTCCCGTATATGTATAGCTGAAGTTACTAATAATGCATGTCAAAACACTAGTGATGCATCAGCTCTCCTTTTGTATCGTGACAAGTGACTGTATGTCGCTAAACAAAAGAGAGTGCATTCACCTCAAAGTTCTATCCTTGTGTAGAGGTATATATAGTACTGTTTCTGCCTTCTTTCTGGGCGCTGGTAGTGGCATGTACTGTGTACTTGAAAGTAAGTTTGTATGTCAAAGTTTGTCGACGGTATCTCCCTGCTTGCTTACTCGTTCACTTTCGTTTGCTTTTGGAGTTGTTTTATGCTCTTATTCATGCATGATTACTCAAAAAGTAAAGTTTGTATGTCAAAATTTGTGGGAGCAAATATTTGTGACAAACCATTATGGCATCGGGTGGACTGGAGTCTGAGTAACCCGGACATTGGAATGAATCAGGAAAGCATCTGGCCCATCATTTTCCTGAAAAGTCCTATACTTTGCTTGGAATGCTAGTAATGAATTTCATGCTACGGGATACGACAAGGAACTGAAAATGAAGGCACGGGAACTGGAAGCCAGGCAAAGCAAGCTCAGCTGGTGTTACCCTCGAAAGTGAACCCAAAACCCAAAAGAGCTAAAGATTCATTAGGTGGTTGGTTGAAGCCTCCTCAGGGTTGGATGAAAGTTAGCGTAGACGGGGCATCGTCAAATTATCCAGGATATGCTGGCGCAGGGGGTCTATTTAGAGATGCAACCGGGGGTGTTTTGGAAGTGTAGTTTTTGCGCCTAGGTGTGCGTATGGCAAGCAACATGGCTGCACGATCCATGGTATTGGTCTCTTATCATCATGGGAGCTGGGGCACAGAAAAGTTTAACTGTTTTGGAGTCTGATTACAGAGGGATAGTCCTCGTCACAATTTGATTCCTCAACTGAAGGAGTGGCTCTCCAGGGACTGGGATTGTCAGCTTACACATTCATGCAGAGAGGCCAATGCATGTGCCGACCGGTTAGCAAAGGGAGGCATTAGCTTGGATAGAGACTTTGACAAGTTTACTAGGAATGGACAGCAGACGCAGAGGGGTGACCACCCCAAGACCAGTTCCTCGCAGTTAGCTTAGGCCTAAGGTTTCCCAAAACTAAATAGATAAATATAATAAAAAATAAAAAATACGGCTCATCCTTTGCCAGCAAACTGCCATCATTTTCACCTCATAGCTGGCCAGTTATTTTTAGCTCCGGAGTCAAGACTGAATCTTGAATCCTCTATAAAACATTTTAACAATGGAATAATAGTAGTGTTTTGAACGATTTGGAGGACCAAAATAATGTGTGTGTGGGTGTGAATAAAATCTAAAAGGAGCGTTGTTCTGACGGACCAAAATAGGAGTAGAATTTCATCGAAATATATATAGATATTCTGTGTTCTACTCATCCAAGAAAAGAAACAGGTGCTGTAACAAATAGAAGAGATGCTGTATAGTTCTGCGCATACACCCTCTGGAAGCAACTAATGCTAAATTTATTGATGTGTTCTTCTCTCTGCGATTCACTTATTGGGTATTCCATCCGAAGAAGACGTAACCGAACCTTTTCTTGCTTTTTCCATGGGTACCTCCAGATCCCATGTCCAGTCCGCCAGCTTCGGATCCCAAATGCAGACTTTCACGTTTGGTCATGGCTTATCCGGGAATTGATCCCCAGTTTGTCAATGGGACAGTATAATGCAATACTATCTTACTTTTAGGGGTGACGGAATAATGAGTGATAGAATTGTTTGATTTTCCTTCAATCATCCGACACTTCCAATTTACAAGAATTTAACCCACTAGAATCTTTCACATCGAGAAAAAAAAAAAAAAAAAAGAGAAGGATCACGAAACCAATTGCCCCAGAACTGATGAGTTTTCCTGGAGATCTGGAAGCAATGACAATGACTGCATTCACCATCTGCACGCTATATAGCAAGTTCAAGTATCTAGCTATGTCGCCATACAAAATAACTACACAAGTCGAGAAAGGGGCCAGAAATGCTTCAGCTTCCATGGCTGGTCAAGCCGATGCAAATTCAAACTATCCTTCCGTTGCAGCTCTAGCAGCAGTAGATTGCGCCAACAAGGATACAAGGAGGAAGATGGCAAAGCGGCACTAGCGCTTGGACCGCAGGTCCCTTGGGTATGGATGAATAGTGGCTAGTTCACTGACACGTCGTAAGATGGTTTTCGGCAGAGGACGCCAAGCCAAATTACGTTTTCTGTCTTCCTGCACGGATAATTCCTACTACATCAGTGCCTACATGATGAATGTGGTACAAAATTTGCAAAAAGAAACAAGTCCAAATGAAAGGGTTGGGTTGAAGATTATGCACAATTGCTGCGTCAGTGGAGACGTTATCGTGTCTTGCAGAAGCTTGAGCTTCATTTCTACATGCTATCCACGCAGGATTCTCAATATTTACAAGACACTGACGTTTGAAAAATTCATTTATTATATATGTTGAAACTGGACACTTTCACCAGCAAAGACTGGTGTTGCAGCAAGTTCAAGCCCCATACGTTATACAAACTCCCAAAGTTTCACAATGTGCAACCAATGTGAAAGGTTATGTGAACTTCGGTGCAAGTCAGCCATCATTCAAGAACATGTTAACCAATACCAAGTGAAGTTTAATAGAAGCAAAATGTGAACAAAAAGAGAAAGGAGAAGGATAGTTTAAACTAACCCCTTTCTTGCCTTCTCTTTGAGCGCAGCTTGCTTTTAAAAGATTTCTCCATTTGTCCTGAAACATGTTGAGAGCCAGTACAAAGAGCTTTAGAGTTCAGCTATCTTAAATTCTTAAAATGAAATAAGCAACAGTGGATTTACCTTAAGATCTACAGGTGTACGATGTGCCGATGATGGAAACAAGTCTTTCTTTATACGGCTCCATCTTCCAACCCCATACTTAGAGACACCATCAATCAACTTTTTGACCTCAGAAACAGTCCATAAAATATGATGCTTCCGTCGGCCACCATCTTCTCCCAATTTCACCCCTGCAATCTCATCCTCTTCTGACTCATCCACTGAAGCTTCTTTCTGGGGTTGTAACAAAACTTCTTTCTGGGGCTGTAGCACAACTTCTTTATGGCGCGGTACCAAAGCTTGTTTATGGGGTTGTAACAAAGGTTTTTTATCAAGTTGTAACACCTGAACAGATGAAATTGTCAAATAAGGTTTAGACAAGCATTTCATCAGGTACGTGTACAAAATTATCCAAAATAAATTTTCCTTCCTTCCATTCACTCTGGTATTTCATCATTCATATGTATTATTAAGAGGATTTGGGTGGTGCAGGGACATAAAATTTTCATGCATGACCAGCTCACTGACAAAATAGCAAAATCAAGTTGCAGATTGAGAACGAAATTTAACTATTCTCAAAAAACAGAATTTGTCATCACTTGTGCATGCCAGAATATTTGGTCACTGTAGTTTTGCTCAAGTATCCTCCCACCTCCACTGCTGAATATCAATCAAAATCTTCAGAGTTCAATGAGGAGGCCAAAGGTGATGGGATTCCATTCTTACCTTTTCTACAATAGGAGCACGACTTGTCCGACTCTCTTTCTGTACCAAGGCCAAAGCACAACTTGTCCGACTCTCTTTCTGTACCAAAGGTAAAGCACAACTTGTCCGACTCTCTTTGTGTACAATAGGACCGAATGGCACTTGGATAGCTTTTCCTGCAGTCTCCTCAGGAGATAATCTCTCTGCTCTAGATTTAATATCACAATGCTTGTAAGAACCAACTCGGGGAAATTTACCCTTTGAAGATGGAGTAGAGACCTCTCTTCTTTTGTGAGGTCTTGATTTAGGTTCTGATAGTTCATCAATGAACCTCTGTGGGGGCTTACGCAATCTCTTTTCAGCATGAGTGACAATGTTGGCTTGGATGGAGCTCTTTGATGGTAATGCATCCTTACCAATAAGAGACACATTTTTATTTTCGCCCATGGGGATGTGTTTAGTTTCTTGATTAGCAGTCAAAGGGCAGAGTAGTTCTCCTGATGCAACACTATGAGTGCAACCCATCGTTTTGTTATTGCTTTCTGAAAACAAGCTTGAAACATCTTCCTCTATATTTTCTACGGTAAATGTAGGGTATTTGAACCACCTCTCCTCAAGTGACATTTCACTATCAGCAGTGCAGCTAAAAATATCATGTGACGTGCTGTCATTCATGTCAGGATCTCCCAGGCACTTGTTCAGAACAGTAGGATCTGATGAATCTGATTTATGAGAAGTCTCATTATCACCAGCATTATCTGCTGGATCATGACTTCCTGATACTAGTTTCTGCAATTCTATACTTGAATCATGATCCAACTTTTTACCACTTTCTCCAAAGTCAGCATCTGAATGATATCACAAACTGTGGGGTAAGCTAAAGCAATAGCAGTATGGCACAGGAGCATTATCTAACCGTAGAAGATATGCTCACCTAGAAGATAATCTTCACATGCACTAGACGGATCATTTGGTGCTAGAAAATTTTCAGCCTCAATTTCACTGTGCTTTATATCAAGTCCCAGCTAAAACAGCAGTCCATAAAACAGTAATAATTAGTAAGGTTCTGGAAGATAAAACCAAATAGCTTTTTATTCATGTCATGTCAAGCATGTAAAATATTGCTTTAAGCAAATGAAAGGCCAGAAGCAGTTTTGACGGGTGGTAAATTTTCCAAGCTCAATATGGAGAAATCGGATAGTGGTGCAGATATGCAGGAAGAGATATGCTTCAGTGATTGTCTGATAAATAAAGAGAATGGAGTCTATGCCCTCAAGTATTTCAGTGTCCAACCCTGTCCCCCAGGACTTGGGATTTCTTACATAGAAGAAACCACCATCTATGTCCTTAGTCAATATGCCTATTTTTGCATTAGGCAAGAAAAGAAAGTTCATATAATCCATCTCCCAGAATATATCAAGCTAAATAGATAAAGATGTCTTGTAGTGCATTCTATAGGATTAAGCCAACAAAGTGCCATGACCTTCCTCATCAGCACAAATTAAGTTTTCATAATCTAGATGATACAAGTCAATATCATAGTAACTCAACCAATTGAAAAATCTCATGATATGGAATGAGGAACTAATTGTAAACCGCAACTCCAGGCAGCATCAGTACAAGACAACGCAGGAAGCATATCTAGGAGTATACCACACAGTCTAACCTTGATACTTTACATCATAAGAAAGCTTTGACTTAAAAAGAAGTGGAGAAGTCAATGTCCATTAAAAATCCATGAAACTTTTCAAGCAAAAGTGATGGCTTAACATACAGAAGTCTGCAAGGTTGCAGCAAATATTCGCAGAAGATTAAAACCATTCAGAAGTCAAAGAAAGGATAGAATGCGTACTTCTTGTCCTGGTAGATGTTTCTGCTCAGGATTAGTGCCAAAGTTCTCCCCACCTTTGTAAAACAAGTAAACAAATAATTACATTATAAGTGATCTATTTGTTAACTAATGAATATTCAGACGAACTATTTTTAGTACTGAAAACACAGTTTTTCCATTTGATGACCAATAAGCAGATACTTGAAGAAGTCAGTTATGCATATCTACCAGGATTTATGACCATAGCTGAAACCCCAACTTGTGACATGGTGGTGCATTTAAACAGGATGACCTATTGCTTTCCAAACATGAACAAAATGCAACAGAAATTGTGCACCCACAAATGATTTGTAGCCACATATAGAGAAACATGGAGCAGAACTAACATACACTACTTTCATTTTGATAAGAAACAATGGCTTACAGATAAGATGTATGTCATCTTTCTTCTACCAAGGAAATTTATATGGACTACCAAAGAAGTCCATCTGAACTTGGAAAAACAAGGTGTATGAGAGACAGCTAACAACTAAACTTTCATATTAACAAAGAATTATTGTATGCAATACATAGACCAAAAATTAGCTTTTAATGATTCATTCAAATAAAGGAATGTGCAAACACAATGGGCTGTTGAAATTAGGCTATGATAAAGACATAGAGTTTCGCAAACTGCTCAAACATGTCATAGCACAAACTAATGAAAATGATACACAATTGGCTGCAGGCCTGGCACTATTATCACTACTGCCTTATTCCCAGATGTGTTATGGGTCACATTCATCACCAAAATCATTCTCTAGTACAGTTTCTTTGCTGAAGAAATGAAAAAGTAGAATAAGCAACAAGTTTTCCCAAGCTACTAAAGCTTAAAGGTAAAGACAGATTGAATTCTACAAAAGTCAAAATGGAAACGTATACTCCAGATTACAAGAGTCAGACATCAGTAATCTAGAAGTCCAAAAAGATAAAACCCAAGCAACTTAGCACAGTGGATTTATCCACCTGTTGAGAAAAAAAGACACTGGTAGACTAATGTAGAGACTTTATGCAACTAACAAGTCCATCAAGCGGCAGATGAATTAAAGTATGATTCCAGAGATAGCAGAAGATTCCTACGACCCGTATGGCTTGCAAAAACGGGTATTAATCTTGTTAATTTCGAGATAAAAGCTTCTTCCCATTGGTTTCATGGTTTAGACATGAATGCATTTGTCTAAAACAAGAGGTAAATGGTGGTGACAAGAGAATAGTCCAGTATTGCTACTAGTTTCCAGGCTATACCAAATTTGCAGGGAATATCTTCCATTTCCATGCACTTCTCTGGGCTATTTCTATGAAAACATAAGAAAGCATCCACTGAAACATGATCATCTTGAGGCTCAACAAGGAGACACTCAAATTGAATTGCCTCATCTTCTAAAACAGGAATAGCAGATTCATCCTCCATGACCTGATAGATAAGTAATAAATGAAGAGTCTCACAAACATAAGGCCAAGAATATCAATCAAGTCAGAAGCAATTGTTATAGATATCTTTAGCTTTTTTGGATTAGCTCAGCAACTACATACCAAATTAAGAAAGCTAACTAAAATTTAGTCAAGCAGTTACACAGCACGTACACAGTGTTTCAACGCAACAGTCAGCAAGTCCCAATAATGGAACTATAATCAGCTGCAATTGGTTGCTAGAACATAATAACTCATGATCTTGGAAAGTCATGTAGAGTTAATAACTGCTACACTAACCATGCAATTGCCAAATTAATCTTAAACTAAAAGAAACATTCCCACAGTTAAGCAGAAAGCAGTTCTCCAACTAACAACAGTATATGGGAATGGGTGTAATCGTATACCCTGAATAAGTCGATCACTCAGAGTTTGTGGAAAACTTGTTTCCTTAGAGCACTCATTGAATCAGCTGATGGTCATGCCATAAAGTTCATCTACAAAGACTCAAAACTCAAATTCAGCAAAGCTTTATCATTTTGACAAGTAAAGGACATCTAACAATGAGCGTCAAAAGGGACCACCATGCAAAGAAGCATAGTGTTCAAAAACTTCAGAAAGAAGAAAAGATTAAGGTAAAATCCCTGAAACCACAAGCAAGAAACAACCCCAACCCCATGTAACCATTTTTTAAGGTTCCCTTCTCTCTTTGCAGGTATTTCCAAAATTGCAAATTGGTAAAGTGCCTAAGACTGCAGAAATCCTTCCGCCCCTATTTTGTAAAAGCTACCAGATGGCACCTAATAATATTGAATAGACTCAATAATCTCAAAGCCATACATTTCGGTGGAAAAGTAGAAGAATTGTTGTTTCTTCGTCTCTCTTGTTCAATTATAGGGCCAAAAATGCATAGACCCTTTCCTCTTTCAAATATAGTCACCTGCGAGATGCTCTCAAGACGCATTTGCCCAAAAGATGAGTTAAAAGAATTTTTTTTGGCCCCCTTCTCCCTGTTTTCCTTCTTATGGAAAATCCAATTTGGAATTGCTATCATAGTTTTAAACATTAAATCGCAAAGCTCATGACTTTTTGAATAATAAATTCACAATTCTTGCAGCAAAATCCAGAATTATAGAAAATAGTCTGGAACTGTTAGACCCAAGCACTTCCTTCTGCTCAAGTTAACTGACATCTATTTAGCTTCAGAATCTTGATATCCAGAACAGTAGGAAACAAAATGTAGCTTTTCTTAATCTCTTTCAACTCAACCACTTTCTCTTTCCCTTTGAGACTTCATGAAAATTCAGCCTCTTAAATCTTTAAAAACCACATTTTTCCACCATATTCAGATTAAGTTAAAATAGACAGAACAAAAGCATTTCAACTTGCTTTCAGGCAAATTCCGTTCAAAGCCCCCAACCCCCAGTCAAACCCACAGTAGAAACAGATATTTAATTTATAAATAAAAAAAAGCAGAAAAGGATTAAAAATGCAAAAAGACAAAAAAACAAAGACAACCAATTTTAGCAAAGGGGAAAAAAAACAACAACATTGTGACAATTGTTGGAAAGTGGCAACCAAATTGGGTGCATATGCAGCAATGTAGAAAGCCAAGTCAACATATAAAGCCATAAGAAACACAATTTGAGGGGAAAAAGCTTACCTGCTTCAACACCAATGTCAAGTTGGAAGCAGCAGTGGAAAAACTTCAGTTGCTTTTTTTTTTTTTTTTTTTGGCTTTTTTGCACCCACCACCGCCGAGCAGCGTACGGTGAGTGAGAGAAAGAATATAACCGCCAAAGAGGAGGTAAAAGAAATCCCTTGCAGTAAAATTCGCACTACTCAACAATAACAATAGCAATTAGCACGACTCCCCGAATAAGAGACGGAGAAATGAAGAAGAGGAGGTTGAAGGCTGGCAGAGCTACATTAATTCGACGGAATCCAAAGGATGTTTAGGAGATTGGTAGTGTAATCTGGCTTTGAAGTCCGCTGTGGCGACGCGTGTGCAGGAGCGTAGCGGTGAGAGCGACTAAAAGTGTTGTTGCCGATGTCAGTTGCCACTCCCTGTCAACCTTAAAGTTGACCTCCTTTGACTTGTCTTTGATTTAACTTAGGATCTCTAATCTCTTCATTTGACTGTCAGTTAACATGTGGTTTAACATCAAACCAATCAAGGTATAAGCTAAAAGGAAAAGTGGAAAACTATCAGATCATGGATAGTGAAATTAGAGACAAAATAGTAACCAACTTGGACTTTCTTTTTCTTTTTTTTTTTTTATGTCACAACCATAGGGAGTTCCAAATTAGACTTTGAATGTTAATTTTTTTTGTTTTACTTTGGGCATGTTAACGATTTAATATCTTGTTAGGATTGGAGTTTTTCACAGAAAAATTTTTTACGTTTTCTGTAATCACATTTTCCGAATACTTTTTTATTTTACATACATCAAATCGTTACAGTATATTATTTTATGAAAAATCTAGAAACTGACAATCTAGACAAGACCTTGAAATTTGAGATAAGTGACTCATGTGACATCGAAACTGATCTAGAGTGACAGCTGTAAAAGCTTCGTATTCGTTTGTGGCTTAATCACATTTCGATTAAGTAAATTAAAGGATAGGCTAACAAGAACGAGACGGTGCTTAATGTGCATTCATTGAGACGAAGCTACTACGTTCAAGAATAGAAGTTTAACCATTTCAAAATTGCCCCACTCATGCATCCTAAATTTTTAATATATTTCATATAGCCCTATAATTGCCCCCGAAAGCGTTGAATTTTTTTGCAATTATCCTCATCATTTCAAGAATGGAAGCTTGAAAGAAAACAAAATTTTAATTTTTATTAAAAGTGAACTTCAACTATAGTTTCAACCATCTATATTAGAATGTACATCTTATATTTTCATGTGTAATTACAAAATTTTGTACCATTGGATGACCCGAAATTCTATTGTATATAATAAATAATAAGTTATAGAGAGTTTTTTATTTTATTTTTGTAATATAGGATAAATTATCTTATGCCTATTAAACTTATAACAAACACTTAGCCGTACCAAAAATCCACCAACGTATATTTTAAGTTTAACCAAAAATTATTATTGCATCCCCTATGCAAGTGTCTTGGCTCCACCATTAACCATTTGGGCACTTGCTAGGTCTATTTATTATTTTTCACAAACGTCATTAAATAAGGAAAGTATATAAGTGCAACAGGCGCAATAAACTTGAATACATGTATCTATATTATTTGAAAATTAAGCACATTAAGGAATGTAAACTGAGCACCTGTTTTTCAAATGTCTATAAATTAAAAGAATTTTTTTTTTCAATTGGTGCCCAATAAACCCTCACCAGTATATCTATATTACACGTAATCCAACATATAAATACGCACTAACGATTAGTATTATCCCACTTTGTATTAATATACTTTCTCTATTTAAATTTACTTTGAACATTCCTACCCCTCCCCACACTCTTCTAATTTTACTTTCCAACATTTCAACACGTTAAACTCTATCTTAACTTACCCTAAACTAAAAACACGTCCCTCAATTGTTTCTAATTGCAAAAATCACAATTAATACATTTTATTGTTATGCATTATAACTTCACAGAAGAAAATAGAAAATATACAGATGTATGAAAAAAGAAATAGTAACACGATAAATAAATTCATAATGTCAACCTCCAAGTCGCAAACACTCTCTCATGGAAACTTCAAGAATACTCAAACTAGGATAGTTTAGACATAAACATCGAGTACAATAGTACTTCTTTTGGTATTTAAAATCGATTTTTTTGAGAAAATCAAAGTCAGATATTTTACCCTAACGTGCCGGAAAATAGGAGACAGCATGTTGTAATTTGACATGGGATGTACTGAGAGGACACTGCAAACTGCAAAGGCCCTTCAACCCCATATTTTTCGCTTCCAATCAGAAACAAGTTTCCCCTGCAGGTGCAATTAAAAGACGAGAGTAAGGCATGAGGGATGGGTATTCCCGGACATTCCGACAAACGAATCCGGATAAACGCAGCCGCCGGTCTCAGCGCACGACCACACCATTTCCACCCACTCTTTTAACCAGCATCATTGTCTTTGTGAAACTGTCTATCATATACAAAAGATCATGAATGTAACATAATTGCGAAGCTATAGTAAATTACATCCTACATGGTTTGAAAGGTCGACAACCTCCATCCTCCCCACCACCCCAAAACCCCAAAAAAAAAATTTTTTTTGGCCCATATCAGAATCGAAATGAGCAAAAGCAAAGCAACTTAGGATTGATCTTTCATTCCGTTATCTCCGTCTAACTCCCCATTGGTCGCCAGGCCTCGAATTTTCACGTCGTAATGGACCTCCTCCACTCTTCTAAGATCATACTTCATTCCTGTCATGAGCGGGAGAATTTATAAGTAGGAAGTTCATTGAAAAGCGAAATAATAAATTCAGGCAATCACCTAGAAGAAATACTATATGTAATCACAGCTGGCAGACTAAGTAGCCTTCTCAAGCACATAGGATGATACTGAAGCAAAAGCATATAAAGTAAAATAAGAAATTGAAAAAAATTTAAGAGTCAACATGACAGCTTCCGATCCCAGGTTAAAAGGTGAACAACGGAGGTGAGAATAGCCTACCATCAAACTTCTTGCGTAAAAAGTCATTCCGGAGATTAAGCATGCGAAACGATGCATGCAGGTCCGTCAAGAACTTCAAGACCTTGCGAGGACAGTCATAATCCCCAGCAGTGACTCGGTTCACCACGTACCTAGGCTGCAGGACCAATAACTGTTATCCAAAGAAAACACTGTAGATATGCAATCAACGTCCAGTGTATAGCGAGCTCATAGAATGTCATGTATCACATCGGAACTACTACTACTGAGAAAATCTTTGAGCTGAAATAAATCAAGACAGTCAAAAACCATCATTTTGTTGAAAAGAGAAATACTTATCCACATTAGGAACATACATATGTCTTTATAATGTCCCACTGGAGGGGAATTTCAATATTAAAAGCGGGGCAGATGTAGAGAGAGATTTTCAGACATCATCCATTTGAATGGATCTTTCATACAATTTCATGCAAAAGCTCCTTGAGTATTTCTGGCAAATGGTAAACATGCCAAGGCTTCTTGTTGCTTTCAGATATTAAGTTTTAGTGTGAGCTGTGAGCATTCTTAAAGAAGTTAGGAGCTCTCTTTTTTTTTTTTTTTTAATGCTCATTAACGCCAGACAACTCACTTTTTACTTCTTCCAGATCATATTATTACCATCAGAACCCAAAAGCCTTGTACAATAATTTCTACTGTAGATGAGTTCGATGCTAAAACAATGTCAATAAAATTAACTTCCACTTTCCAGGTCAAAACAAGAGACCAGAAGACAATATTTTCAATATCCACAATGTGCTTACCAATTCATTAGACATAAAACAAATTCCTGCACAACAAAAAAGCATAGATCAGCATATATCCCCAAAAGTATGAAACAGGAAACCAAAAACTCAACATCTTAGAGCACAAGAAATGCACATCTTAATTGACAGGAGAATCCTCTAGAAGCAGCTAGCAAAGAAGCCTACAAGTTTAAAATTTAAAAAGAAGAAGAAGAAGAAGAAGAAGGATTCTAGGAAGAGTAGCAAGGCCAATCACATGGATATTTATCTCCAAGAAGATGACAAACTTCTAATTTGGTGTTTCAGCTTTCAATATCCTTCTAAGGGCCTTAACACAAAATAGACATTCAGAAATCTTTTTTGAGACTAAAAGTAAACCAGTCCCAGCAAAGTTTTGGCATTCTAGTAGAGTCCAAATAATCCCTCTAGAGAAAAGAACACAAGACTGTGGCCTTTAACAGCAGAACAAATATTTCTTTCCAAGCTAGCCTTGCTAACATTGTCAACAGAAAGATTCATATAACAGAAACTTGAAATCACATACCAATAAGATAGTCTTCAATATCTAGCCCAAACTCTGAAGAATTTACTGCATCATGGATCAGAAGATAAAATTAAAAAAAAAAAAAAATCACCACACTGACCTAAACCGATTGGTAAAAGTAAACACAAAAAATGATGAGACAATTAAATAATTAAGAAAACAAAAGTATGAGCAGAAGATTAGTTATTTACACATTGGGAGATGTGGACAAACCTTATCTGAAGAATCCATGCGTGATAGTACGAGTAAAGGAAGTACAAAACATCCAAATATTTTTTGATACAGATTCTTCTTAAGCATTAAAGAGGAAGCCTAAGAAATCACAGTAGAAGCTTTTCTCATGCCCAATTGTGGAAAATGAAAAAAAGCATAAAAATTGAGGAGACATGGAGGAACTCTAGCTTATCTCCTTTAATTAGTACTTAAAAAAGACATATACATCATGCAGATAAACTGCACAAAGCATTCAAGAATCAGCCTATCATTTGGAAGTTATAATTTCAGGTAAGCATAAATGAAAACATACATGCGAGTTTTTCCTGAGCTTCAGCGTGTAGAAGAAGAGTCCCAGTTTCTAACCAGTGCATAAAAGCTAGCAACGAGACTACAGTCTGGGCTTCACTCCTCCAATCCCCATGAAACCTGCTTAGAAAGGACATGACCTTCTATAACTACTGGCAGAGTAGCATGTAAGAAACTAGAAGCTACGAAACATAACAAGAAACAACTTGAAATCTCCGAGTTACCTATAGTACTGCCCAGGGCATTCATGAATAATTTCCGCAAGCCTCCTAAAGAGATCTCTCAGCACATCAATCTGGCCCTCTGCCTTCTCCAGAACCTCTGCTTGAGCATAACAGGTATGAGTTAAAGGTTACTTGACATGATTTTGCAACCAAAATCGCAAATTTCAAAATGAATGTAGTTGAACAACAACACATATCACAACCAAGACAAATTGGAAACCAAACACTGCAGAACCTTTAAACTAAAACCGCGACTTAACCAAATTCTGCAGCGTAAGAGAGAGATAAAAGATAAAATTACAAACCCCTTCCCTTCCCCCATCCCCCCACTCTCCAAATGAGGGAAAAAAATACGAAAAGAAAAAGAGAAAAGAGAGTACCTGGGATGGGGCGGGTCTGGTGAACGAGGAGGAGGCTAGAGTGCATGAGCCTGGTAGTGGCGTCAATTTCCGTGGCGACAGCACGAATCCGTTCGCGTAAGTTTCCAGAATCTTCTAGATGGTGCCGAAAGTCCTCGAACTGTTTCTCAAGTTTATCAGAAGTAGGTGAGGGAGGAGCATGGGGTTCACCTTCGGGCGCGGTCGTCATTGGAGTTGCAGGAACAAAAGAATAGCAGCGAATCGAGCTGAGCCCCCCAAGCGTGGCGTTTTTGGGAATGGAGTTGGAAATGAGAGGGAATTTGGGAGGAGAAAAGAGTGAGAGAGGTAAGTGGAGAGGAATGGGTTTAGGGTTTAAGGAGGTGGAGGAAGAGGAGCAGCGGGATACAGAGACAGCAGTGAAGGCGGCGTTTCTAAACACCGATTTCATGTTGTACTATGATATACTGGCTGGTAGTTTCCCTTCCAGAAATAAACTCTAATTTCTCGTTTTCTACTATGGAGTACCACTTTTTAAAATGAGTACAAAGAGGAGTAGTATTCGTGTAAATTGAAAATTCACTTTCAATGCAATCCTACAACTTTTCTTTTTTATCAAAATGCCAAAAAAAAAAAAAGAAGAGTAAATCTCACTAGTATATTGTGATTATGTATTTTTCCCAAAAAAGAGAGAGAATCTATTTTTTTTTTAGCTTCTAGTACTTATTATATGATCAACGTGAATTTTCGAGTCGATTCCTCCAACTTAATGGACAATAATTAATATCTTTGTTACATGGGATATTAGTTTTCCTTAATTCCTTTCTACGAGCTGTTATTATCGAATAACCAAAGGTACAAAAGCATATCGTAGTCAAAAAGAAAAAAGAAATCCATGAATATGGAATCCTCCCATATTCAGCACTTCTTAATCCGCATTCAGTTTCATTTCACCAAACGATAAAAGACCAAGTAGAGAGATGAGGGCAAAACAAACAAACAGTTCAGGATCCGAGTCTTACACGACGTGACTTCGTTTTTGGCATTCATTCCCTTTTCAATTGTCCAGAAGCAAGTAAAATAGCCACCAGATCAATATTTATCTGCACATCAGATGGGTACAAGAAGGGAATCCCAGATCCAAAAACAAGAAACTTGACGCAATCGATACACATCCATCCCTTTTTTTGGTTGTAAGATCTCTGTGACCTCTAACTCCTACTCCTTAGTGAGAAACTGTTTATCCTCTGATCAATCCAAAATTCAGTAACTATGATACAAAGCCTGTCAAAAACTAATCCTCCTGTATTTGTACAAAATTACCACTGGCAAGAACCCAACTTCGATCTCATTTCTTCCCAAAAGTCACCAAACATAAAAAAGCTAACAGACGACTACCTATGCCACAGAGTAGGAGATAAACTAGACAAGGAGTCCAATCGTGTAGACTGTAACCATATTGCAGTAGTGTTCCACAGCGCGTTATCAGCCACACTCCAGAATATCTGAAGAAAGAATAAAGAAAAAGCATGAGCACTTTCAGGCCTAAACTTAGATCACTCTTCTCACCATCCGCTCAAATCATTTCAAAAGAACCTCTCCTGTGCTTATAACTCTCAGAAAGTGATGACATCCACTACTTATTTCACGTAAGACCCCAAAAAAACCAACACTAAAACATCATCATGTTGCGGTTGACAGATTGCTTCACGGTTAGCAACTGAGTTTTGAGTCGGAATTCTTCAATGATTTCCAGGACTCGATTGTATTGACACTGAAACATGAATTGCAACTAAGAACTCATTACTGTGCATTGACAGATCACTTGACCTTTAGCGAGTGCACATGAAAGAGAATATGTCATGCATATACTTGGATAACCATCTAACGGTCACTAATATAAGTGCAAGAATGTCTATCTACCTTTGAGCATTAGCAATTACGAAAGCTTCTAGTGCCCATTTTGGATAACAATAATTTCCTAGAGCACTCCCAATTTTATCTCCTTCCTCCTGATTTGCAACGAGGGTCAGAACAACAGGAAGAAGAACACACCACTGCATTTCCAGAACAAGAAAGATTAGTATCAGCAGGGCAAAATAAACACAAACAAAGCGTATATGCCAGTCATAAGTTTCTAAGTGGTACGGCCCTAGTACATACCAATTGTGCTGGACTAGGCTCAAGTAAGATGGCAAATACATATGCGATGCCTGTCACACAGTAAACGAGGCAAACCAAGACAATGTAATTATCCAAGAAGGTTGATCTGGGATTGTTGAAGAAAAAGAACATTGAAAGAAAAACCAAAGGCTTGATTAGTGTATTGAAGTGATCAATGGTATCCTTTGCAAGAAAACAAGCTAAAGTGCTCATGCCACTTCCACTCTCTCTCCAGTATTGTAATTTGTCCAGTGAAAATGACCGCAAAGCTGCAATCTTGCTGAGGAGAGCTGCAATTTGGCAATTAAAGATGATCAATGATTAGTTATGACGAAAAAGTTGATAAACTGCATAAAATAAAACTTGACATGTGAGCGAAAATTAATCACAACAGCTTTCTTCCATACTTCAGACAAGAGAGTTAACAAATTAATTTTTATGAAGATCTATAACAAGCGTGACAAACAGATAATGTCAGTTAACAACTAGAAAGTTCAATCTCGGATCTGTGAAATTGGTAAGAACATGATCAAACAGATATTGCCACTGTTCTACTTACAAACAGCAATGACAGTATACATGTAACCACGATAACCAAATGTGTCTCCCTTCACTTTTGAAAGAGTTCCTAAGCATGCTCCAGCAAGCAGAAGGATAAGATAATCCACTGCTTGCATCTTAGCTTCTCGCAATCTCTGCTTGCCAACCCTGTAGAGTTAAAGCACATTAGTGCAGTAATAACAAGATAGATCGACTAAGGCAACCAATGACAACAGGCTGTTAAAGCTAAGTGATTATTCAAGCTAATCATATTGGTCATCTTCAAGAGAAAGATGCACTGTATAAATTATTTATAAGAGTGTTATTATACTTTTTCTTAACATAATCTTCTAAAGGAATTGGCAGACTTATTAGTCACTTTTTTATTTCTAACCAGCAATTAGTATTTGTGGTGTAGTAAGGTTGTTGAAAAATAGAATAGCATAGAATTTGATGTGAACAGAACTTCAATACCTTCCAAGGTAATATCTGTACTGTCGGAGAACACCAGCTGTAACTCGATTAGATAAGTCACTGGATAATAAAAAGGTATGCTGCATATGATCTTGCTTTTCCTGCAATGAATCTCCAATGAAAGATTGTTCACTGGCTCCACTAGCACTCGCATTTACACCAGTTGAAGATGAAGCAATTTGATCCAAATATTGCATCATATCATTGGGTACTGGATAACCTTTGTGAAGCATCCATCGCACTGGAAGCTGTTGAACAGTCACACCTCCTCCAGGTTTCACTATGCCCTCAAGAATGTCGATCAAGTGATCCGGAGGATTGACACGTTCTGGGACATTGATTCCTATACTTCCGAAGTATTCTTCCACTTTCTTTACAGGGCCGTGGTACACTATAAGGCCACCTTTTGCTAGAAGTATCAAGTCATCAAACATCTTGTACAATGTATAACTGAAGCAGGAAAGGACAAGTTATGACATCTCAAATGTATATTTAAAAAGACAAACATTTTCCAACTGCAATTAAATGGCAACCGTAAGAACATGAACTCACATCATGCATGTATTGTTTACCTTTTAATTTGCTGGATCTTATAGGATAAAATATACAGAGCACTGAATAGTATACACATGTTTGCACAACCACATTGTGCAAAACTTCATCAGAAGCGCTTCATAAGTCATGAGAATTAAACACATTCTAAAGCCTCTTTTGATGAGAATCAAGCATTCGTTTCAAGATTGTCAGGGGGAAAAATAATATCTTTTGGTTGAGCTATTATTTGTTACTCAGGCTGAGGTATAGAGGGGAAAAGCACAGGTATAGCAGGAACACTATTGAATGTAAGGAAACAAGATTACTTATTCTCTTTAAGGTACAGAAGGGCATTGCCCCTTGCTGCCCTAACATGTCTCTTAGGTGTTTTAAGCCATAAGTCCACTAGCCATAAAGAACCAAAAGGGTACTAGCCATATATAGTTTTAACTTCTAGTTTGAGCTACAGCATGGTCAACTTCCCAACCAAAAAGAGCACTGGTGCAAAACATTACATACCTGGGTTGGTGAACAACCATGGAAATGTTTACACCTTCAAGAGCTTCTCGTCGAAGAGCCCGAAGGAGTAAGTAGGAAGATGAACTATCTAAACCAGATGTGGGCTCATCCAAAATCAACAGAGAAGGTTCCATGACCATTTCCAGTCCAACATTTACTCGTTTCCTCTGACCTCCAGAAATTCCACGCTGCTCAACTGTCCCAACCAGAGAATCCCTCACTCCCTGCAGACCGAGGGACTCGATGACTCTTTCAACCACAAGAACCTTATCAGGTTTTGGCATATCTGCAGGTAGCCTTCATGGTTTTCGAGTACATTAAAATGTATACAAGAATAATCAGTCCATGTGGAGTATATTCAACTAAATGTCAAATCAAAAGAAGATCAAACTTTAAGAGAGAATAAGCGTGGTGCACTGCAATGACACCACAGTCAAATTAAATGCTTAATCAGAAAGTGATCCAGCACAGATGATGACTCAAACTCTACAACATCAAAACAGCAAACTATGAAGCTGCTACAAGCATGTTCTGCAGGACTGTTCATGCATGTGCAGCAGGATGAAGAAACTACAAAATCCTGAGGAAGAAAACGCTTATGTATAATCATATGAAATTTCAAGTAGACTTTAAGTGATGCAATAATGCTAAATATGAAGCAGTTCAAGGTGGATACTCCATTCCAGTAAAATAGATTGATGCATCAAACTGACATAGAAGGGTTGATGCCCCCATGAATATGGATGTCAATGGTTCTTAATATATTTAGTAAGCTAAAAAAAGACAGCTCATTAGTTTATCTTCCAAATAGTATGAAGCATTAACTGATCATGATGAAAATATGAACTTCAGCATGGGCCTCTTAAGCGAAACATGCAAACTCTTGAGTCAGCTCTTTCACATCGACAATTAAGCCTCAAAGCCAAGACATCCATATATTTTTGGCTAAACAACATGACATACTTTGTAATAAAGCAACATAGAAATCATTTTGGGTGGTATTACCTGTCACTTCTCATTTTCTGAAGCCTAGTACTTCGGAGATAATAAATAATTTTATTTCTTAACTTGAAGAAGAAATCTGAGCATTTAGTTGTCCCACACTTTCTAAAATATTTACACAACCAGGCAATGGAATTTCCAATTGAGCTAGGTTTTGCACTCATTAATTACTTGGAACAATCATAAATTACACAATGAAATCTGAGTTAGGCACTGTCAAATCAGTAAACACTATAAATAAGCATGTAGATAAAGTAAACAAATACAAACCTGCATCTTGCACTGAACCGTAGGTTCTCTTCTACTGTTAAGTTTCCATGAACAATATCATCTTGAGGAACAAAACCTATAATTTTCTTATAGGACTGAATGGAATCAGGCCTTCCATTTATGAGAATTGATCCTGAAATTGTGCATCCAGTTGCCTTCCCTAACACAGCAGAAAGGAATGTTGTCTTCCCAGCCCCTGATGGACCCATTATAGCCGACATTCGACCAGGCAAGAGTTTTCCAGTAACACACCTCATGAGATTTTTGTTTTTCCCTTTCAGAGTCAGGGTTAAGTCTTTGAAAGCAACCTCAATCGTGGGCCGACTCCTAACATCACTTTCAGTGGCCATTGAAATTACACCTGAGAAAGTCATGTTCTGAGCTTTCTGCTCCATTGCTTTCTCCTTCTCAAGTTGGCCATATGCATATCTAAAAATTTGGCTGCGAGTGTGCAGTTGTTTAGGCTTGACCTTTTGCTTCTTTATATTTTTATCTCCTATTGCCATGTTAAAACCCTCAGGATTTTCTGGATCGTTATCAAGAGATTGCAACATTTTTGTGAGGTGGCCTGTCTCCTTTTTCTCTGATTGTTGTGATGTTGAATTAGTTGGAATTTTGGGTGGCAGAAACTGATCAGGTTGCTTCCCAGTTTTCCGTGAAAATGTGCGGGATAACTGTTGTTGCAACCCCATGGCCCGTTTCTTGGCTACATCTTTAGCAGACTTCCATCTTTCTCTCGCTTGTGCAGTTTCTCGGGCACTTCTTGCTGCAGCTTCCCTGGACTTTGCTAATCTTCTGTAGCGAGTCATGATGACTTGATCGGAGAAATTATAGAAGATGAAAAGTATAAAACTTAATGCACCCTGCATTTATCAGCAAAAGAAACACAACATTCTATTACCATTAGCTTGAGAAGGATAAGTGAAATGTAGTTCTTCCATCCTAAAGCACAAAAGTCGAAAGAGAAAGTTGCCAGACAAGAGACTGTGACCAGTGAACTGCATCCTTGAAATGGAATATATCTATTTGTTCAAGGAAAACCAAGAAGGACATATTTTGCATCAAATTTTCAAACTATGATCTGCCGGGTAACTGATTTGAGATTACATAAACTGAGACCAACAGAGATTTACTAAAAATGCAAGTGTAAGCAAACAATAATGGCAAGTGTTTAACTATGTATCAAACAGAGAATAAAACAGTACATGCAAAGATATTCATGTAGAACTAAGCAAGTTATCACTTACAATGAGTATGACCCCGTATGCATGAAGGTTTTGTGTATCTGTATTTGGATTGCATGTACTCAACTTGAAGCAAACTGCAAAAAATGCACCTAAGGTTATATATATACCATTGCAGCATATGCCATATTAAGAAAATAGAGATTTAGAAGAGAGATTTGCATGAGAATCTATCATCAGTTTATTTACAAAGAACAAATTAGGAAGGAAGAAAAATGACATTATAGTAAAGGAGTTATTTTTGATTTACATGATTAAACAGATAACATTGTAATCATTTCTGTTATCTTGCAGTTGATAACTTACAATATAAAAAACTAGAGCTTGCAGAACTTTAAGAGTTTGACTATTTACCTTTTTCAGCTGTGGAGCCCTGCCTGCAATAGTGTCTGAAAATCATGAAATTAAAAAATCATCAAATGGTGATGACGAAGATCAAACCATAGTTACAAAATTGCTGTTGGCAGAGAATTTTTATGCATATATATATATTGAGGACGATAAGATAATAACAGCTGTTTTGTAGCTTCTGAGCCCCCAAAAAAAAATGAAGCTGCAAAATTTAAATCAATACCCTTGACTGCAAAGAATCTTTTTGGTCGTAGTTGGACAATAAGATCCTGCAGAGCAGAATATCTCCTCACTACTTGTTACACCAGCCCACATATCAGCTCCACCACAAGTGTGGTTTGGCTTGCCAGCAGGTAACTGATACCGATATCTGAAAATTATCTTTACCAACATATGTATTAAAGGATCATAAATAAAAAACCAAATTGTTTCCATATAATAAAGAAAACATAGTCAAGTTGGAAATTGAACTTACGGATCACATATACCAGTAGTTTTGTTGAGCTTTGCCAGTGGGCAATAAGAACCTAAAGGGCAAGCTAGAAATATGCAACCAAAATCATGGATATCAGTTGCAGCTCAATTAACTGGTAAGACAAAAATCAACATTGCATAGGAACTTGAAAAGATCTTAGTTTGCATGAAAAGCAGAGATTCAGAATAGCCAGGAGCAAGTTAGCCTTGAGATGCATTCTAATTGAATATTCAACTCAAACAAAAAAAGGTTGACTGCATGAACAAAGTAAAGAGCTTAAGGGAATTATCCCAAATCATAAATTGTCAAATCCACTTACGTATCATGCATGTAAGACCTCGAGGACAGAAGAAACCCTCACAACAAGGTTGACTGTCACGTGTGCGATCAGGCATGTCCATTGAGTTTTTCATGTCAACCTTTACGTTTGAACCAACACTACAAGCCCATCCTGGCTCACATCCAGGGACCCACGAGGTCAAATTACAGTTCCTGTTAGGTTTCAAAAATCGAGCATCAGCTGATTTCCTTTCCATAAAGCCGGAGAAGTAGAATTTCATCTCTGCTGCTGTACATAATCTCTGGGTGACATCTGTTTATTGTAATCAAAATACAATCAGATACAGCATGATAGAGAGGACCAAGTGTAGAGTTCATACAGCGAAAGACGACGGAGAAAATCTTTTTACATGATAAATGCACTAATATCATTCCAATTTACGCCTTACAGTCCTTTTATTCAGCAGTGTAACAAGTTTTAACTGTCTCCAACAATTCAAATAAATTTTCCTCTCAAAAAACAAAGTGAGGGAAGCATTGCTTCCTCAAGCATCATTGATTTAGCCAGTGGAATCGAAGTACAGTACTTAACTTCTCTTGTTGTAGTTCGACATGTATACCTTAAGTGCACTCAACTTTCAAAAAAAAGGTCGTAACTAGCATTGTAATCTCTGCCCATTTCATTAGCATAGACTTAAAGAATAAAATTTCGTCCACAAAAATGAAAACCATTTTAAACAATGGCGTTTAGATAAGTATCCCAATGAATCATTAAAATAGATCCTATGCAAGGAGCGCAAACATACCTTTTGTCTTTCTGACACAATTATTCAAGAAATCCAAATTAGTATAATTGAAAGCCCCATTCAAATCAGCATCCCTGAAGAGAGAAGATCACGTGACCGCTATTAAATCAAGAATGATCACAGCAGTAAAACTATCCCGACAACTCAGGGGGTAAACAGCAAAGCACTTACACATCCTTAATGCAATATCCCAAGGCCTGGGTGATATCCTTGTGGAATACCTTAGTAAGATTGGAAATTTGACTGTAAATGAGGGCAGTAACAAGTGGTATAGCTGCAGGGGGAGTCTTATCCTCATTCTCATCCGCACACCGGGCAGGCCCCAAAAAACCACCCAATAAAACAATCACAACAAACAACGACGACAAGCGTGGAGTGCAAGAGGCAAAAATGTTCCTCCTTCTACTCATTTCATTGATTCCAATTATTTAATACACTCATGCACAAGTAAGAGATATTATCAAAGCAATGAAATCTCGAGTGGTTCTTTTCACTACTAAAATATGGGATTTCAAGAAAACGGCTTAGGCATCTCGAGACTTCATTGCATTGATCATATCCTGTTAGATGAATTTCAGCATGTGAGGAGCCTTCCGTTTTTTCTTCTTCTTCTTTTTCTTTTTGTTTTTTTTTTCCAGAAGTGTAAGAAAGAAGAAGCGTGGGCCAAAATTGGACGAGGTTTGATCAGACGAGGCAGGACGAGGAGATTGAGCTTCAGAGGAGCCAAAAAAAAAAATCAAAACATTTTTTGGTCAAACTTTTTGGGGTAGGATGGAGAGAGAAATTTCGAGGGTGGGTAAGGAGCCCCATTGTTTCTGGAGAAAGAGAGGGCGCGGAGAGATTCATGGCGATATTCAAGCTTCGAGGGAAAAACACTGGTACAACCTTGTACTGAGTGGTGTCTGCTTTCCTCGACCGAAAGGCCTCCGGTCTCTCCACGACGTCGTGCTATTAAGACACGCGTAACAGTTCCATCTGGAAGATTTGCATCGCAACAAAATGGCATTGGACACCAAAAGCGGCACACAGCACCTTAAACTACCACTCCAATCCAAAGCCATGAGAACCAATTTTGGCAGGAAGAAAAAAATAAAAGAATGTCCCTTCCGTGAGCAAAACAGAACGATAGATCAAATAAATAATTTAGAGAAAAAAAAAAAAGAGAGTGGTCGGAAGGAGAGGAGTGAAGATCAAGAAATTTGTTCTAATTTAATCATAAAAATCTAAGAGCAAGTTTTTGTAATGAGTGCAAATCAATAAATTTGTCCTAATTTAATTATAAAAATATTAAAAGCATGTCTTTTTTAATAAACTTTGAGTATGTTTAGATAGTAGGTTATTTGAAATAATTTTTAAAAAATATATATATACGAAATCAAATTTCTTTAGTGAGTCAAGAACCAGGGTGTTACTTTTCAAGAGTAGATGAATTTGCTTGAATGCCAAGTCTCGTCTCGAGTATCCACGGCCAATCAATTTTATTTGTTCTTAACTCTTTAAAAGATTATTAAGGAATGCAATTAAGTTTTTCCTTAATTAATTTGTAAAGCCGGTAGTAGTACTTTTGAGATTGAGACTTATATACTACACTCGATAATTGTACGAAAATATGAATGCCTAATTTAATCCAAGGGATAATTTCACAAACCTCCCTTGACATTTTTCAACAATTGCAAAGAGCTCCCCTTAGGTTTTAGAAGTTATATATACCTCCTCTACTTTTATTATTTGTGTAACAATATAGGTCCAATTAGTTAGATTTTTTTAATCAAAAATCCTAAACTGTCCGTTTGTACAACATTAAGAAAGAAAAATATAGTATATTCAATTAATTTTTTCCACACTTCACAAAAATGGACAATGCTAATCCCTAGCAACCATCTAAAGATAAATTCCCAATACAAGTAACATCTCAAATTGCATAAACAGCATCAATACTTGCCATGAGAATATACACACACAAGCACACTACTGGCAACTAATTTTATACCCCAAAATTAAATCTCAATGCTTAAATATCTTTCCAATACAAGATAAATCTAGTGTAGAACCACAATTATAACCCTCCCATGACTTAAAAATTTTAATATCTCAAAAGTAGATAATAAATTCTACCTTCATAACAAAATCATAATCAACAATTTCTAATGCAGCGGCATAAATCCTTATCTATTTATAGACATTTTATAACAATTTTTTTTGACAACATACAAAATATGACAAATTCTACATATTTGGTTCTTTTTCCTATTTCAATCATCATTTTTTTTTATCTATTTCTGTAACATTGTGAGTCTTTTCATTTCCCTCTAGTTTGATACATAAACTGCTCCCCCTATTAATTTTGCAATTTCAATTTGATTTTATCCACAAAACTAAAGATAATAAAAAAGAAGGCATAACGGTATATTAACAGAAAAAAGAGCAGTAAGAATAGGCAAAAGAGAGAAATATAGAATTTTATATTTTTAGCTTGTAAATCTATTGCCTTAAATTAAGAATTGTCTATCAAAGTGAAAGTGAAGGGTATTATAGGTACTTTACTATATTTAGGGAGGTAAATGTAATTGTTTTAAACCTCAGGGGAGCCGAATGAAATTGCTAGCGACCTTAAGGGAGGTTTCTAAAATTATCCCTTAATCCAATGAGCACGGGGAGTGGATCAGTAAGCAGTACCAGGCTGGTACGTAGTATCCGCCAATGTCTTGACTGGTGAAGTGGACTAGCCCATTCCGTAGCCGCGCTTCCATGCCCTTTCCCATGAGGGCCTTGACCACCGCCAACCCCACCCAAACCCAAAAAGGAAAAAGAAAAAAAGAAAAAAAAAAAAAGAAGAATTGGGTGAAAAGATATCTTATACATCCACATAATCTACAATATATTATGCGTGAATATGTTCAATGATAATGGGATAATGGGTGTAGTGTAAACGCTTCATATTATCTTTTGTACTTTTAAGTTTATAATTATAAAAATTAAACTATATTTTAGTCATCTAATCATATTCTGTCAATATAGACACTCATAAGTCATAATCACCATAAATATTGTAGCTACAAAATTACTATAAACATCTAAACCAAAGTTCTTTCATGAAAATTTTATAAAAGCTTCCTGTATGTAGCAACTAATATTTATACAAAATTAATTCATTTCAATTGTTGATTAATTGCACAGACATTGATTCTGCACTTAATGCTACAAATTATTAGTACAGGAGACATCAAAAATCAAATAAAAAGAATAAAAGAGGGAAATCTCCCACTAACTAGTTTCATGGCAGGGTGGACGCCCTTGTTGTTATTAGAACTTGGTGTTGGAACGGGGCTTTACATCGTGAAATCAGAAATGGACAAGGAAACAAAACAAAAAACGGGTGTAAGCTTGGAAGTCTACGACAAGAAATGGCGATTGATCTGAAAAGCAAATTACCCAGAAATGGCAGTGGAAGGGAAAACTCTTTCTTAAGCTTAAATAAATGAGAAATTCTGCAAAATCATTCCAGAGAAGATTCTACTTTGGAGGGCCACTGACCCCACCTTCTCACTCGTCTGTGTGAAGACCTTTTCTCTCCACCTCCTCCGCCTCCAATCCATTCTTTTGTCTTGACTCTCGACAGCGGAATGTCCCACAATACTTAAAACTTTTTAC
Source organism: Gardenia jasminoides (assembly GCA_013103745.1). NCBI lineage: Eukaryota > Viridiplantae > Streptophyta > Magnoliopsida > Gentianales > Rubiaceae > Gardenia > Gardenia jasminoides. The sequence goes on from CM023103.1 coordinate 8,734,135, forward strand.
TAGTATTTTCAAAAAAGATGGCCTTTACACTTGCACACCTGACCTCGGACTCGCTTCAATGCCGGGCCTCCCCATCATCATCATCATTCATAAATTTGATCCAACTATAAATCAGTACACTGGCAATTTCCTGGTCAATCCTCTGAGAATTTGAGAATTCTTTTCTTTAATTTTGTGAAAATACGTATAATTGGTCTTCTAATTTTGTGTGGGGTTCGTCAGACTCCTTTGCTTGGAAAGCAGACTTTGGGCTGCTGCCGTGTGAAGACTTCTCTTCCAGTCATCCAAAAGGACCAAGACCCGTACGCCCTTTCCCGATTCAGGCCGTCTGTCGGAGTTCTGGGTCTTTTTTCCTCTCTACTTTTAGGGATTGGATATTTTCAGCATACTTCTCATCCAGTATCAGATTGCACATAATCTAAAGGTGAGTTTTGTCAGATTTTTCAGTGCCTATTGCAAATGGAATCTCTCTCTCTCTCTCTTTGGGCTCCCGTCTTGTAATCATAGGTGCCTACTGGAGCTTTTTAATTTTTCGTGTAATAGAGATATGAAGAAATAGTTTTTCCTTTCTTTCTTTTTTTTCCCCCTGCAAAGATGGCCATGAATTCCTTGCTCTCTCTCATCTGGGCTATGATCAACATCACTCTTTGACTACTTATAGTTGGGAGTTTTACTATTCTTCTCATAAGCATGGTAACAAGCTAATTTGCGATATGTGGACAAGTGTGTTGATTATTCTGGATCTTTAGATATTGGACAATTGGTTTCAACTTCAATATACTTGAAGATATAGCGGTATTTGGGTTGTTATAAAGTATATGCTTTTAGTAGGTTTCTTTGTTGGTAACGCAGTCTTAATTAAAGCGATCTTGGATATGGCGTCTCTCCCTTAAATTCCTCTGTTTGCAAATTTTATCCACTACGATTTGTTGTTTTGCAATTAGGGAAATGCGACGTTTGACCTAATTTGGAAAGGATTAGATCCACCTCATTCACTGATATTTTCTTGATTAGTTGCATGGTACTGATGTTCTGCTCCTACAGTTGGATTTGCACGGAGGAATTGCAGGGTATTGAAGGCTATGAAGTGTTTCCTGTTTTATTTGGGAGAAAGGAAGGATGATCCTAAGACCACAAAGTCAACATTGGTCCCGTCCTCCTGCTCTGCTTTCACTGATCGTGATATGAGGCAATCAGGATCTGAACTTAATTCTCAGAATATATCAGATGCTAGTACAGAGTCCAGGGGAAGGAACCAATTTCCCAGTTTGTCTGAAAGGCCCGACAATCTCAAAGTGTTCAGCGTTGCTGAGATGAAAGCAGCCACAAAGAATTTTAGCCGCTCCACTAAGCTTGGAGAGGGTGGTTTTGGTTGTGTATATAGAGGTGTGATCAAGAGTTCAGATGATCCTGTTAAAAATGTTGACATAGCTGTAAAACAACTTGGTGGCAGGGGAATGCAGGCAAGACTTCTTGTGAATATCTCTTATACTAGATTATTAACTTCTTACACGTGTGACTTTTTTCTTATTATTAATCGTAACTCTTAATTTAACGCAACTAACATTTGGCAACTCAGCGTGTTTCATGATGTTCTTTGTGGGTAGATCTTCTTTAGTCTAGTATAATTGAACATGTAGTCTAATTGTCGTGCAGTGCTAGCATTGGTGGGACCAGTCTCCTGCATACAAAGGGCAAGTATTGTTTAATGGGTGGTATGAGTATGCCAACTAATAGTTGTAAACTGGAGAATTGAACTCACTTAACAGCTTAAAAATGGAGCTTTTCGTATTGAAATATACAGAAACACTTCAATGTTGTTTTCCATTTCAGTTTGTGAGTAGGGTACTGAATGAGGAGTATTTCTGGTAGGTTCCCCTTTGGTGGTTTGTGACATGCGTATTGACAAGGCAGCAAGATAGTCCTGATTTCTATAGTAATATTTAAGTTCATTGGCTTCTGTTATAACTCATCGCAGTTCCACGTGATTTTCACTCTCATTTGTGCACATCTCATGTGCAGCTTACTCAACTACGAGAATAATTGACTAACTTTATCTTTTAGAGGTCATCAAACCTTATCCCCTAATAGAAGTTATGCCTTCCGTGTCAAGCTTGACAAGTTTTCCAAGCAAGGTAACCTAAGTTTTCTATCCCGGTTTTGTTCTGCGTAAGACTGTAGGATATAAGAAGCTACTGTATTGACAGACCAGAAGATGGCCATTAATTGCAGAATTTTTGGATTCCTTGATTGTACTTCATTTGTTCCTGTACTTGTTTTCTGACATAAGTTAGCTTCAGTTGCTGCTATCATTAACACCCAATCAGTGTTGTATAACTGATATTCAAGGCTCTATTGATACGAAGAAAGGAGTGAAAATTAGAAAAGGAGACATATGAAACTGGAATGATCATCATCATATTGATGACTGCATTGCTGCTGCAAATTCTCGATGCATGGCATTGCAATACTGCCATATGTCATAGAATTAGTAGTCCTGCATATTTGGTAGTTTAGATGGCCTTAAAAATTAATTACTTATTGCAATTTTTAGATAAAAGTCTTAGATTAGTATTCTCATTGCTGCTTCAGTTATGCCAAGGTATCAACTGCACATAGTGAGCAATTAACTAATCCTTTTTTTCTTATGTTCACATTTGACAAGATATTCTTTTTCTTAAATAGGGTCACAAGGAGTGGGTGACAGAGGTTAATGTTCTGGGGGTTGTTGAACATCCAAATCTTGTCAGACTTATTGGCTACTGTGCAGAGGATGATGAGAGAGGAATCCAGCGGCTTCTTATTTACGAATTTATGCCAAATGGAAGTGTGGAAGACCATTTGTCAGTTAAGTCAGAAGCACCACTCTCCTGGGCTATGAGATTAAAGATAGCCCAAGATGCTGCTCGTGGTTTAGCATACTTACATGAGGAAATGGATTTTCAGGTGATTTTGCATTCCTTTCTAATATTCCCCCAATTCAATGATAGTTAGGTGCATGTTTCTCTTCTTTTAATCATTCAGAGCAAAATTAGGCCATTTATTTGTTCATTCTTTTGTTCTTAGAATTAGACCATTGGATGCTTCATGTGTTAGTGTCTCTATTTTTCTGCTAACATTGTGGCTTTCGAGGCAAATCTAAGAGAACTTTTTTGCGTAGCCTTATCAACCCATTTCAATATTGTAGATTATTTTCAGAGATTTCAAAGCTTCAAATATTCTGTTAGACGAGGAATGGAATGCTAAGTTGTCAGATTTTGGATTGGCTAGATTGGGCCCTGCAGAAGGATTAACTCATGTCTCAACAGCGGTATGTGCACATAAAATGTTTTCTTCCATCCCCCTTATGGATGTTTAAGAGCTAAAATCATCCTCATTGTGCATGAATTTTTGCATCCTAGATGTAAAATGACATCTTTATTTGGTCAGCTAATATGACTAACTTTTGCATGACCTCCACTGGTGAAGATAAAAGAAAACTGACTTGTTATGGTAATTGTTGATCTACGATATTGGAGCTGCTTGGCCATCTTAACATGTTGTATTTTGTTTCAAATGGTAGCAGCTAGCAGCTGACGAATTTAAATAAATCAAAACTGGTAATAGAGTTGGATATGTCTTAACTTTTAAAGATTCAAGCTATTCAACTTTTGCATATTTGCTGCCAAAAAAAAAAAAAAACTTTTGAATATTCTTACTGAATTATCCACAAATCCAGGTGATGAAGTTGTTCATGAAGAATGGAACTCTGCTCTTTAATCTTAGAGTTGCTTCACTAACACACTATAACAGTCCTAGTTTCAGCTTTTTAAAAGAAACAGTGTTTGTAATATTATATCTTTTTTCAAATGTCTTAAAAGCATTGAAGGCCATTCTTATATAGTTACTTGAATCAAACGTGCATTTATCAGGTTGTTGGAACAATGGGATATGCAGCTCCAGAATACATTCAAACTGGTCGTCTAACATCTAAGAGTGATGTATGGAGTTATGGGGTCTTTCTATACGAACTCATCACAGGAAGACGGCCATTGGATCGCAATCGACCCAGGAATGAACAAAAGCTCTTAGAATGGGTAAAGCCATACTTATCAGATGCTAAAAAGTTTCAACAGATTTTAGACCCAAGGCTTGAAAGGAAGCACTTAATCAAGTCAGCTCACAAACTTTCAATTGTTGCCAATCGGTGCCTGGCCAGACATGCAAAAACACGCCCAAAAATGAGTGAAGTGCTGGAAATGGTAAACCAAGTGGTGGCGGCATCGGTGGAAATAGGCAGTCCTCACCCCCCTTTGAAGACTGTGGAGCAAAAAGAAACTGAAGTGGAAACTGGGAAAAAGAACAAGAGGAGGTTCATGGACATAAGAATTGTAGAGGGTGGTTGGTTAGTTCGGATGTGGTCATCAAAGCATGCGAAAACATACTGATTGCCATGTGCCCTAGAGTATCAGAGGATTTGTGGGGTCTTCTTTTTGGGTAAATATATGGCAGGGTTAGCGTGTTATCATAGACTGATGAAGCTTTGGTATTTATTGAGTCCATTATACCTTTTAAACGTGAAAGGGGCTATCGATTTTTCGTTTACCTCTGTGACATCTAACTATATGAGCTACAAGCAGAATATGCGAATTGCAGGAACTTCTAGGGATGGGAAGAGATATTTGGATGCTGAATTTGATAGAAACGATTTAGATGGTGTCTGTAATGTTTGATGTGGAAAAACAAAAAGGTGACGTGTCAGATTGATAATCATGATGTTGTTTTAAGAGTTCTTGGAGATGCCCAAAGGTCCATCGGTTCTTTAATGCATCTATGTATAGAAAAACATTGTGGAATGTTTTATGTTTTCATTTGTAATGTCAGATAAAATTGTTATTGCAGCCGTCGCACTCTCCATCTTTCAATAGAAAGTAATAAGACGGGAATATCTTAGTTCTGAAAGATATATCTGGATTGGGGTTTTGGGGCATTTAACCACAGAAAAGGCCATCCGGTGATCATCTGTTTCCAGTGATCAAGGTCATAGTAAGTTCTGTGAAAAATTGGAATCATCCCCAAGAACACGCAGGGAGCTAAATGCTTACCCTAAAAAATGGAAAGGAGGAAACTGGACAGAGAGCTGAATGGCCTCATTATTCTTTGATTCTCGATGCCTGACAGTTGACAAGATTGCAACCACTGAAGCCTTGTTTCTTCTCTGTTAAAACCTTGGATGGCCTGGACTGTTGACAAGATTTGCTTGGATCACAATCTCACAATTCTTCACGAATCACGATGGTGGTTCGAAATCTCAAGTTCCTGTTTGTCGGCTGCCTTGCCTCTGCTCACTGATGTTCGTTCAATTACTACTAAGCTCTACATATGCGAACCACTATATATATATAGATATGTGATGCAATCACCTGTAACAACGGCATGAACTGTACTGGAAACATGCATGCAAGGAGAAAAGGTAATTGCGGTTGGAGAGGTCAAAATGTATAGTGTCGTGTTCTATTCTCTTAGCTAAGGCCGCAATTCATCGTGCTCTGCTTGTTAACTTCAAAGTGAGAATTTTTGCTTTGTCAAAACAGGCAAAGATTTACTATAATTACGACAGTTTCCATTCATTAGTCTGAGAGTGCTTGGTTAACAAGGGAAAGACATGCCTGAGTTACATGCCATGATTCGATGTCAAAGTGATATAGCAGAAGAGTGTAATGGTGGAGATTTTGATCCCCACCAAAATATATATATATATATATATATTTACTTTATCATCATATGTCCCATTTTAATTTTCAAGCACTGAAAAATGAAAATGAGCTCACTAATATGGTGGCCTATCTCAAAGACATAGCAAAAAATTGGAAGATGTATATTATACTAGTAGATGCTCCCCATTACAAGGCAAATTCACTACTTAATTATTAGAAGATAAACTGGGAGATCTGGAATCAACAATTTTGCCCGTGAAGGGACGAGGGAGCGGAATTGGACTGATCGTGCGGATAGCTGAAGGGTCCGTATCGCAACAAGAATGTATCGTTGCGTCTAATAAAGGCCGCCGCCGCCTATTATTGAATGCGCATTCAGCCATCTTTCTTAGTATTATACCACCATTTTGGTCAAGTTTAATGATTTTGACACACTTTTGACGACTAAACTCATGTACCTTCTCTTTTCCGCTTTTATGGATCAAATTGACACAAATACTCAGAATTCATATATTTTTAACCACTTAATTAAATGCAATATACTCATGACAAGAAAAGGATAACTTTGTGTAACCTTTTCAACTTATTAAAAGAACAAGACTTCTTGAATATTCTTTTACTATCATTTAAGATCTAATACATTATTAAGAAAAGTGCAACAATGATATGTATTTATAGCCCAACATAATTATGTCTGAAGATATTTCACAAACAAACAATCAGTGAGGAGTTTTTGAGTTTAGAAGGCCAACATTATTGTAACATAAGGATGTTAAATTATATGTGGGCTTTTTAGTCATTTACACCAATCAAAAAATATGATCGTTGAGTGACTGAAATTTATTTTAGCGTGGTGGAGGCATTAGTCCGTAAGAAACGCTACTTCCATTTTCTTTGATGTCCTTATCATGCAAGCTTAGCATAGCACATGAATTTGGTAGCTCAGAAATCGGTTTACCTCATAAATGTTCTCATAGCCTTTTTTTTTTTTTTTTATATAACTAAAACGCTAGTACTTGCATGATACGAAAAAAAGATGCATATAACACAAGGCAATAACTAGAATAAAGACCTCAAAATTTGTTGCACTTTTGCTTACATGCTCTTTATTACATAATATAAATTAACAAAAGTTTCTTTGCATTATTCATCTTTTCAGTGAAATGAAATAGTTATATCTTACTTTTCTATAGCTTAACCTTTTTCATCAGTCCTCCGAAAAAAAGAAAAGAAAAAGAAAAAAAACTCCTTTTGTCAAGTACGACACACATTCACACACACACTTTAAGGAATTAAAAGAGTCATTTATGGCACCTCATTGGGACATAATAATATGTTTTCAGAAGCGCGTTGATGGTAAAAAGAGAAAAGTGTAATAAAATAGGGAGAATTGTTTAAAATGTCTCTCATATTTCGTAAAATGATTTTACTTGTCTTTTACTCTTACAATATGCAACTTCACATCTTTTACAAATTCAAATTAGAAAAATTGGATCTCCACCCAAATTTCGAGCTAAATTTTAGTTTGAAATCACAGTGTGACTTGCATGTAGTTACTTTTTAAGTATAAAATGTCAAATCTTACTTTTTTTAGTAGTAAAATTGAATATGAATTGGGTCATATCCTATTTTGTTAGGAAACAAATGCATATGACTCATGTTAGATTCTATATTTTTTTAAGGACAAAAATGAATATGAATCGAATTATTTGTTTAATTACAAATGGGATCTAACCTTTTTGGCCCTAAAGGAAAAATATATATATAAATGGGTCACGTGATAGATTTAGGATAAAAAAATAGTCAAAAATTTGGGTTGGGATCAAAATTTACTAACTTGATTTTATAAAGGATATAAAGTTAATATTTTAAAAGTGAGGAACTAAAAAAGTTCATCTAACAAAATGTGAAGGTCGTTTTAAATGGTTTTCTCAATAAAATATTTCAACTTATAAAAATAATGATTAAATTTGACAATATATGCATTATCATATTTGGAAGCATGACAATTAATTCAAATTTTATATATGTGTCATGCATCAAAAGTGTAGAGTGTATGGTCACTGTCACTACTGTAGATAATATTAATTCTAAAAGTAATTGGATAAAAAAGTGGAAAAGTCCCCGGGAAAATTGAAACTTAGAAATATCATCATCATTCCTCCGTTTTATTTTACTTTACTAATTAAATAAGGGCTCCACCGCTAGAAAAAGAGAAAGCGCGTTTGTCTAGTTTGGCTTGGCTCGGCTTGGTGGGATTTCTTGTGCATAGAGACAGAAAGGGCAAAAAAAGGAAAAAAAAAAAAGGAATGAAGAAGAAGAAGAGGAGGAGTGACATTAGAAGGATTCAAGAAACAGGCCCAGTATTAAAAGAGAGAGAGAGAAAGAAAGAAAGAGTAAAAGGATTGAAGAGAAAGGCACCTTAGAGCTAACGACATGTTTCGCTCCACTCAAAAGCCACTGCCACCACCACTCCTACTCGAAAAGCCGCCTTCTTGGTGTCTACGACTCTATGGGCATTGGGTAGGACAAGCCGCGCAAGCCAAAAGCCATTTCAAGTTCTACACCAAATTGCGTCTTCCAAATTTAGCACCTCATCTGACCCGCCCGCCACTGCCACTTCCATTGCCATTACCCACCAAAACTGTATATAAACCCTTTCAAATTCCCCACACTCGCCCTCTTTTTACGTCTTCCTCCTCCTCAGTCCAACTACACAGTCTAACTCCATTCTCCTTCCTTGTTGTCCACCTAATTGGCTGCTGTCTGTCTGAGGCTCAGGTGAGATCACACTTCTTGTTTCCTTAGATTGATCTCTCTCTCTCTCTCTCTCTCTCTCTCTCTCTCTCTGTGATTGCAGTTGAATTGCTTGTTAGATTGTTTTCTTGGTACTTACTGTTGGAATTATATTCTCCTGGTCGATCCTTGTATATTGTTTAGGATTACTTAAACGCCAAAGTTATTGAATTATTCTCTAGTGTTTGGTTCGTACAGCTTTTAAACGCGGGAACACGAAGATGGTTAGATGCTCGGACGTATGTATATATCCTATGCACGGGATGGGATGCAGATGATTGATCTTTTTTTTCGCTTGAGTCTAATATTTGGTAGTGCGAAACTACAAGTGCTTGTTTCTTGTTTCCTTATATTGCAAAATTCTGGCCTCTGCTTTAGCGTGTACTCGTATACATCACTTGCTCATATCTTCTTTTCTCCTCCTTTCTGATCATAAAGGCTTAATCTCTCTTAATCACCTTTTTAATTTTTAAAATTATCCATTTTATTGATCAGTCAAATATATTTTTGTTTAATTTTGTGGATCTTACTTGTGCAATCCACCTGGTAGTTATTTCGAAGGATTTAGCTCCCACGCGCAATCATTTACCGATCAATTTCTGATCACATTCATTACTGTGCTTTTTTATTTATTTTTATTTTTTAATTCCTTGCTTGCTATGATGCCTCTGGATGTCTAGTCTCGTAGGTACATATGGGATTAATTGTGTCCATATTCTTCCTCCTTCCTTTTTCATCCTTTCATGATCTTCTATTAGTTTTTATTCTTGTTCTTTTGTCATGTGTATATGGATTTTTCAAGGCACAAGATTCCTTCTCCCTTTCCATTGAATGCAAGATGGAGCAGAAACATGAGGAAGGGAGTTGAATTGTTCCACTGGTTGATATAATTTTAAGGGACAATATTTTTAAGAGCGAAAAGAAAAACTTGAATATATTAAGATTCCTTTATTTTTTCCCCCCCTTTTTCAAAGAACTTATGGTTCCAGCTTCTTCCCTTTATTTGCTGAGTGACAATGGATGAGTTTGTTGATTAAGGAAGGAATGTTGTTACTCTTAGCGTTTGTTTCTTAGACGGCTGGGTTAGACATGCCACCTTGAGTCAATCACACTTTTACCTCATGAGGCTACTGTTTCATAGCTGGCATACTGTGGGACTTGGATAAACTAGTAGGATGCTACTGATTAGTTTAAACATAGAAAAGAATAGCTGTTCAACTGGGCTTGCTTTGCATTTTCTAATTCCTAGAATATTCATGTGTGACTTTCTCAGATTTTACACGTGTGATACATGTTCCTTCTATCTCTCCAAGCAAAGCTCGTCGCAAGTCATGTTTGCATGCCTGTATTTTATTAACTTTTCTTTAGTATGTGCCATTATTTTCTGTGGCCCAAAAACCTTTATGCCGAATGTGATTAAGACAGTCAACATGAGAAAAAGAGAGTTGGTCAAATCCCTTAGAAAGTAAGCTCTTAGTCAGTAATATCCTAAAATGAGGAGGATTTTTGTATCTGCTGATGACTCTTCATTAGGTTTAGAATTGTTGACATGAAGACAGACATCTAACTATTGTTGTTAAATTTCATCTTTTAATGGTGCGAGAGTAGGATCAGTGGTTATTTAGGCTAGTCATAGTGTTACATATATGCAGATATATCGATACAGTTTTTCATCCTGTGTACACATGTTTATATGTTTGCATGTTTCTGTTGTCTTTCAGATCATCCTTGCTCCCGTGATCAACGCAGATGTCTTTAGAATGAATATCTCACACTTCTTTACCCAAGTTTGTTCAAGTATTAAGGCAAGAATTTGTCTTCTGCAAGCTAGCTTATTTGGGATCTAGTGTTCGTTAAGAGCAGATACGTCTTGAGTTTGGAAGAAAAGCAGCACTTATGTCTGAACCGGGATCAGATTCTTCTCCATGGGGTTTTAATATTTTTGATGTAGACCATATTTTCACTTCCAATTACTATGGGAATAGCAATCAATATAATGTAAACATCTCTTCTGAACAATATATGAGTGACAGCGATTATGATACACTACGTAGAAGTGTTGATAATGATGATACTACTGGACTTGGCTTGGAAGATGAATTCACCCAGTTATCAGTTGGAGAATCTCCTGAAACCTTACCTATAAGACATGAATACTATCAAGGCTCCACTGTCAGTCAAGACTGTCACAGTCCATCAAGGCCCTACTATCCTGGTACGGTTTCATGTCTTCGTCTCTACTGGCATACTATATGTACTGTTTTTGATGTGATAACTTATGTACGGCGATGCATTGTAGGTTATAGATTTGGTCCAGGAGATATGGATGATGCAGCACTTTCAACTACCTATTCTGGTCCTGAAGATGGATCTTTTGATGAGGAAATGTATTCTTATGATTTGGAGATAACAGAGGAGTCTGACTTTGATGGAGAAGTTGGAAAGAGGTTAATCCAAATGATTCCAGTTCCTGTAAGTCTTGCTTGTATAAAGTACAGTGACATTTTTCATAATCTCTCAAGTTCAATGAATGTATGAAGAGCAAATATGGATATGATTTCTTTTGTTTGCCTATTACATTAGGGTATGCTACCCTGGTTTTTAACTCGTTTTGATTCAAAAGATTTTTTTTTTGAACCTTAAACATCATCATTCTATATCTATACTTTGAGTTCATTCTGTGGAGCTTCAGGGGCAGAATCTCTTTTCCTCTAACGTTTAATTAATCTGTATAAACTATAAAGTACCACAATATGGAGGTGATAGTTTTTTGTGTCAAATTGCATGCTGTTAACTGGGTTCTGGTAGGATGTTGGGTCCTGGATTGAAAGTTACCTTAAAAAGGACTCAATGTTTTTACCTATTCTACCAGGAAGTGTGTTGTGACAAATTTAGTTGTGCTGAAGTTGTAGCTTTCTGTAGTACATGAGAAGCACTCTTCTGGTGTAGAGTTTGATTGAGGAGATCTTAAGTGTCACTTTACATTCTTAATCATTCAGGTGCTAAATGTTTCGATTTTAAAGTTAATATATAATCTTAGTTCAATGTTTTGGCTGGACTTCTTCAGCTTTTCATGTCTTATAGCCCTCTTGCTGATTGCTTATTGTTTTGTGTTCACTTAGTGACACTATTCCCCAGTCTTTTGATGTAGGCTACTGAAATGATGCATGTATTGGAAACTATCTAAATAAAGATGATAAGCTGGAGACCCTAGAGGCTTATCTTTAGCCTTTTTTTGGATCCTTATTCTGGTTGAGCTCCATTTTGAGATGCTTAATTTTGTTTGAGAATATTGGTATGATATGCAACCTAACAAAGTTGTCTTATCTGTTACCCCTTATCTACAAAAATATTATGATTTCTTTAAACATGCAAAGTTATGGATTATTTTAGAATTGTCAGTTTGTGTCAGGTAATTAATTCATTTGGAAATTCATGTGCTTAAAAATGGCTTTAGCTTTCTAAAATTAGCTAGATGCATGCATGAGTATTTAATTGGTTTTTAATGCAGCATGTTCCTAGAATTAATGGAGACATACCTTCAATTGATGAAGCAACTTCTGATCACCAAAGGCTGCTGGATAGGTAACTACACATTTCTTTTCTTGCTCTGTTCCTTTTGCTGGGTTTCTAGCCATCAGATACTAAAGGTAAAATACTTAGCATACATTCTCAGAGGGAAACTAGTTGGCATGTTCCTCATATATTCTACTGGCTCTCTACCGTTTTTGGGATGTCCCTCATCTTAAGGAAAGAATTGGAACAATATGGTTCATTTTTTATGATCATAATTTTTATTCTCCATGCTAAAATTTTCATGATTAGATTTATTTCTATATGATACGCATGTTACAATGATTTGAGGTTGGATGATGTTTTTGTTTAAGATTGCAGTTATATGATTTGGTAGAGCACAAAGTTCAAGGAGATGGCAACTGTCAGGTTAGTTTTGATGGCTGAAGCTTGATTTTTCAATGTATCTCTCTTTTTTTTTAATGCGGAGAAAACAAAGCTAATACTCTGTATGAAGTTACTGTTTCATTTTACATCCTAGACACCAACAACAGTTTGTAGTGTGTGTCTGTTTCTGAGTTATGCTACTTGATTAATATACATGTCATAGTGAAGTGAAAACTGGAGAATATTTATCTTTCTGTATGCCATATTATAAGTATATAAGTGTGTTACATGCTAGGTCCTGCTAATCTTTAGAGTGTAGTATGTCAACCAAAATAGTGAGCACCCCAAGATAATAATAAGTATACCATTTAAAGTTGGGTGGGGGATTGTTGTTCATTGAATGAAGTAGGTTATCTTAGTTGATCTGTGTTCTTAGCATGGGGCTTCTAGAATTGTGTGCTAGGCTTTCATAAGACTGTTGTGCCATCAATTGACTGGGCTCTTTAGGTTTGCATCATAGGTTGTAAATACTCCCTGCTTTTCACACCTTTTGTTAGGTACTTCTTTTTCTCATGCTTTAGATGTCTTAAGAACTCAATACTGATAAGCAAACAAGGTGTGCTTTTTTTTTTTTTAAAGCATGGACTACAACCAATATTGGACTGGATACTTTTCTTAGTCTTAGTTTTGCCGTTTTATATATTAGATTGGTGAAATAAAATTTTTGCACCATACAGCATAGAATATGTGTAGTTATTTGCACATGTGGTGCAAGGTAAGGTTGCTAATCCACAAGTACAAGAACCTGGACTGTTAGAACATGCATGCACAGCTATTCTCTTTAGTCTCTTGGTTGTTCCTTGTATGTATATACAAGAACCTGACACGTCACTAGAAGTACCAGATACCAAGTGAGGACATGCATGTATGGCCGTTCTCTTTAGTTTTTGTTGTTACTTTGCTTTTTATGTACGAGTTAGATAAGGTACATTCAGAATCCTCTACTCAAAACAAAATACATGCCTATGTATTTGTTTTATGAAATTTAGTATTGCATGCCATTATTTCCTATTCTTGAGCTCTGTCTTCTCGATATTGGAGCCTTTTTTTTTGTTTATTGGCTTATTTATTTTTGTATGCCTCTTCTTTTGCTCATATATAGTTGGTCATTCATTCTGGTTTACACATAATGATAAATATCTTGAATTCGATACAGGAACTTTACTGTTCATGGAATTGTACTTACTTTTTCTTCTTTTCTCTTTATGGTATCTATTAATTTTGCTTTTCCTTTTTACCACAGTTTCGGGCTTTATCAGATCAAGTTTATCGTACCCCGGAACACCATGAATCTGTCCGGCAGCAAGTTGTCAGCCAGGTGGTTGTCGTAGATATTTATAAATTTCTACAAAGATCCTATATTTTGCTTGAGAATTACATATTACAGTGTCTATGCCTGTTTTAATTTCTTGCAATGATGTTATCATCAGCTTCAAGCTCACCCGGAGATGTACGAGGGATATGTTCCTATGGAGTATAGTGAATATATAAACAGGATGTCCAAGTATATTTCAAAGTCCTTGTGGTTTCTTTTCTTGTCTTAGGAACTTTCAAGTTGGAATTGCTTATTGTTACCCTTTGATTTTGACTAAACCAGGAATGGCGAGTGGGGTGATCATGTTACATTGCAAGCAGCTGCAGATACGGTACTTTATCATTTTCCATTCTCTTTTTGTAGGGATTCCTTCCTGCTTTTTTTTTTTTTAAAACCATTATTGATTGGAACCTGGTTTTGTCCTTTGAACATGCAAACTTGAGAGGTTAGCTAATTCATCAAGTTTGTTGTGGCTTCCATATGCCTTTTTGGGACAAAGTTGTGTGTGCTAGTGATAATTCCATCAGTTTCAAAATGTTGTCTTCAAGAATTGCATTTCTGTAGGATGATGATTTTTGCCTTGTGGTTTCTCGGCATTTTGTTTTTGGGCACCTAATTGCAATGCACTTTTCATTTTTATGTGTTGAGCTTGGTTTTTTAGAGAAACTGATTAGCATCTCAATTGATTCTGTAGGTAATCTTTGTGAAGGTCCCATATAATCTTAATACATTCAGTTAAAGATCATCTGTTTCATACATATCATTGCTTGTGAAAGGATTTTGATATTTGAACTGCTCTATTTCTTTTTGGCAGTATGGCATGAAGATTTTTGTCGTTACTTCATTTAGAGACACTTGTTACATTGAGATTCTTCCGAAGGTTCAGAAGTCGAAAAGAGGCAAGTTATGGTTGTTCTTTATATCATACAAACTGGAAAATAGCTACCCTGGCTAAGGCTGCATATACCTTGTCCTTCCTAGTTCCTGCACGGGTAGGACCGTAATATAATGCTTTTCCTCAATACCTGGGACTTGGTGCCCAATATTTTATTTTTTGGATCAGTTCACATTAGTTGTTGATCTTTGACTTGAATATGTCACACTAAATGTGTTGGACTAATTATTGCTGAGGGCTCCATGGTGCATTGTTGGTCATTTCTTATTGCTTTACTTGCCATTTCTCGGCAAAAGATTTAGATTCCTCTTTTTTTGACAATATATTTCGGTTAGTAAGTCTTACAAACAGTAAGACGAGTTGCAGCTTTTGTATAGATGTAATGTGTTGGAAGTTACAAGAACAATGGGTCAAGCAAGGTGAAGTTCGGAAGTACCATTTAAAAAGACTCTCTGTTGCTTAAGAACTCCACCCTAAGCTGCATTTTGTAGCCGTCTGTTTTGCCTGATGGGAGCTTACTAATGCCTTGTTTCATTGGATTAGTCAATAAACCGAGCTCGATCGAGAATAAACACTAAGTTCATTTCTGTAGCAAACCGATCACAAGCAAAAATTTATGCACATGAACACGTTCCTTTTGTCAATTATTTGCGAGTGACAAAATATTCTTTGATAGGCGTAGTACAAAGTTTTAAGTATTTCAAATTTATTTCAAGGACGTTCATAAATTAGTAGTGTATAATCTGGGCGAGCCCATCCTCGTAATCTTGAGCTCATTTAATTAGGCTTATAAGTAGGTCGGACCGGGTTCGCGTATGCTTGGATAATTTAGTAAGCGAACTTTACATTCCATGCAGTGTGATGATAATATGATGCTAGTGAAGTTATTAGATTTAATTTATTTATTTTTTTTGCTTATGCAGTTATTTGCCTCAGTTTTTGGTCGGAGGTGCACTACAACTCAATTTATCCCCAAGGAGGTGATTCTTCTAATCTTGTCTCTTTGCTGGTGTGTGTGGCAACGCATCAACCATGAATCACCACCGCCAAGTTTAGTTCATTTCTAAAACTTGAGCTGTAATATTACCCTTTTCTGTGCAGATTTGCTTCCAAGTGATTTTAAGAAGAAGAAGAAGTGGTGGAGGTTCGGAAACAAGCACTAGAGGGTACAAGATGTAGGCGCATGTTTGTTGCTACGAAACTGTGTGGATGGTGGTGGTTATATTATTGTCGCAGATGCAAGATTGGCTTCTCGGCTTATACTACTTCTCTAATTATATATTACTATAATGTATCGATATATGTATGTTTTCGCACTGTCGTATTGTTTATGGTGTGGTATAGGTCATTCAATCGGTCATGCGGTCCCCGTCATTGACTCTGTAACTAGGGGGTGCTCTAAATGCATGCTAATTTTCCTACCCTAGCATGCTTAGGGCTTAATAAAGTTGGATTACAGTGTAATTCGATGGAGTAAATGGTGAAAAATAATAGGGCATCATCAAGATTTATTTGAGAGAAACATTTCAACTTTGTGAGGATTACGGTATACTTTTTTGGCTTTGTATGCAACAACTATCAAATCAATGCCATATTCATATTGGGATCGTAGCATCTCTTTTTTTTTTTTTTTAAGAAAAAAATACACGGCATGGATGATGTTGTTGAGTTATGCAGTTTTTGTTTTCCAATCCAAAATTGGTTATGAATTTGTATTTATTAGTGTTCAGTGCAGCTTCGATGTGTGGGTACCAGATAAAAACTATACATTATCACAAATTGTTTTTAAAAATTTTGCGCGTACATTTTTGCTATATATGAATATCATGTGTAAAATTTAATGAACTACATTTGTTCATTGAGTTGATAGTTATTTACAATTATTTTTTAGTTATTTAATGGATAATGCAATTGAGGAGATAAAGATAATAATATTCAATATGGGAACTTTTTCTCCCTAGCACCACACAGTGATGCTCCTCTTCATATATATATTTGTATAGACGGGCAATTATTTATTTATTTATTTATTTGGTCCTCTTAGACGGTTGCAGTTAAAGTCATTGGATGATATCTGCAGTCAGGAGCACAAGGAAAGCATCACAATTAGATTTGCAAAACTTTGATGGGCAGCGAGCAATCTGGTAATCTGAATTTAACGTGCAATTAATGAGAATGAAAATCATGGTTGTAACTAATTCACAGAAGTTCAGAGTTGCATAAATGACTAAAGCTTCAAAGCTGCACAAAATGACTAAACTTCTCAATCAAGACTGCATTAACTTCGTCTCTTTTTATTGTAACACCGAACGAAAAAAAAAAAAAAAAAAAAAAAAAGGACAGCATCTGCGGTGCTGTCTTGGTTAAGGATGAAGAAACAAGAACCCTCTGCGGCTGCCGGATGAAGAAAAGCGCGAGAGAATGATGAGAAGCTTGAAACTTTGGGAGTCGGGGATTGACATCAGGAAGCAATTTCCACGTGTCGGATCAGCCAGCCACCGTCAGGTGGGACTCGGGGCACAGAAAAGCTAGTTGTCAGGTTCCACACCTGGTTTGAGCCTGACAGTGATTTGAGCCTTACATCTATATTTCGGCCGCGAATCTTTCGTGAACAGTCCCAAGGCCCCCTGATATATTTAACTATCATTAAGGTCAAATCAAGATTAATTAAGAGAAGAGAGGGGCATCTACAGTTACAAAATCCAAAAGAGGAAAATGGCAGCGGAGTCGAGGACCCCATCAATGGATTGTGGTGGACCACTTAGTCATCAAATTTAGGTTTTCGGAGAAATTGATGTTTTGAGTCCCGAGTACGTTCTATTGTATTTTCGAGCATGGTCATCTTTGACATCACAGAAGGCCGTCCGCCGCCGCCAACCATTTCAGTTCATTTCATTTCTCTTGTTCGCTTGGAGTTTGGCTTTATTTTATTAGAAAATGCCACTGAATGCTGGCGTGGCTGTCAAAGTTTTAATCAGTTTTAATGATCGGAAATAATTGATAACGATCCAACCATTCTGCAATGAAAACCATAATTCTAATCATTTAAAAGACTTTTTGAGCGATGTACATCTTCCTCGCCATCATCATGCATCATTCATAACTGCTCTGCTACATTCATTTTCCCCAATTGACTAAAGCGAAGGAAGAAGACTCAAAAGTTATGCCATATATATATATATAACTGTAACACCCAACACACCGGTGACCCAAAGAAGAAGAAGATGAAGAAGAAAGCATAGACTTTAACCCTAGCCCCCAGTAGCCCCCCAAGCAAAAACACACGCTGTAGGGTTGGTATATATGTCCACATACGGAAATGTCATAGATCAGACTTCAGAGGTGCCAAAAGTCATCACGATCTTTTGCAGATGACTCAGCATGCTCTTCCCTCCCAGGGGACGGCTGCAACAGCAATGCCGTATACGGCATGTGGTGGAACATATTGATCTCACCGCTTAACTCCATCGGCGGTGACTGGGGCAGGTCCAACCTGCAACTGGGCTGGGCGGGACCTGAAAAAAGTCCCCCATGCTGGGGATAGCCACAGTGGATGGCTGCACCCTGGTCACCGTCACACAGGTCGAGTCACTCAACTGGGAAGGGGGGAGAGTCCCGGCGCTGGTGAACATGGTCTGGGGGAAAGTGCCCGAACCGGTAGCAGCGAGGATGGCAGGCTCTGCTTGGCGCAGGAGCCACTCGATGGTCTCGCCGTCGGAGTGGTGGCCGAGTTCCCTGGTCAGCTGGAAGATACGGGCGGCGCAGAGGGCTGGCATCCTGATGCGGCGGCTGCGGCCATTCACCTTTGTGTGGCGGTCCTTGGCGGATGTCTTGGGCTTTTTGCGAGGCGCCGGGGTAGGTGGTTGCTGCTCAACAGTAGAGCGGCTGCTGGGATTGATGGTGTCGGTGGCGGCAGCAGCGAGAAGGTGGAGATGTGGGGATGGGACAGAAAGGGCATGGTTTGGAACGACGTTGTCATTCTTGGAATGGGAGTCGTTGGTGAAAGCCATCTCTGAGCCCATGCTGAAACAAGATAAAAGAAAAAAAAAAAAACAGATTAATAAAAACAATAAAAGATGAAACACAAGTCTTAGGGTTAAAGAGAGAGAGAGTGGAGGAGCTGTACTATGAAGTTGACCCCACTATTGAAACGCCAGAGGCATTTTCTGTAAGTTGGAGAAGGAGGAGGGGGATTTTATACTAGTGGGAAGGAAGGGGGCAGGTGCTGGGGTGCCTGGGTGTGGATATAGGCTCGGGAATGGGGCGAGAGTAAGAAGTGTGGAGTGTGGACAGTGGATGGATGATATGGAAGAAGGAGCAGGTGGTTGTCTGATGTTAGAGCTTTGAGGGGCTTTGGTCCTTGGCTGCGGGATAGGTCTGGTTTCTCCCTGACTAACATCTCTGCCCTGTTCTTGAATACCGTGTCACCTTTTCGGACCTATGTACTCTCTGGTTTTTCATGGGCCTCACTCGCTCATCATAGACTTACTGTCTTTTTCCAGTCAGATCCAGGGTCTGTCCTACTCAGCGCATCTTCACTTACTTATTCCATCGACATTTTTGCATAGTTTGCGCTCTCTTTGGCATTTGTATGCTTACTTGCACATAAATGTCTCAAATACCAGTGAGATTTGTGTGATCCCTCCTCATGGATGGTGAGGTGAGGTGAGGTGAGGGAGGTCTTGGATTTAGTAACAACAACATGAGTGTGTTTTGATAAGAGATTATTTGGCATTTGTTACTATGATATATACGAGACTAAAAAGATAGTTAAAAACTGTGTTGTGTTTATAATACGAATAGATAATTTTTTTTTCCCTCTTTCCTCCAAGTCAGGATCATAACTGCTACATATTGGAAACCCAATCTTTTCTCTATATATTTCCATCTATGGATACTCCTTTAGGCATCATCTACTCAGCATCTGACCATATGAGTCTGCATCCCGGAACTCATCCATTCAGTTCCATCCCGAAAATAAGAAAGTTGTAACAAATTCATTATGAGGGTAATGAATGTCAGCAACCAAGGGTAACGCATCTGAAGGCATTTCACTTAGAATAAAAGCAACTGAATCTGCAGTAGATAAAACAATAGAGTTTGAAGAGTTGCATGGGTGGCTTGTGATTGGTTTTGTGAGTAGGTTTTGGTGGTCCTCTACGTACTAGTCTCACCACAAGCAACTGAAAGAGATGAAACTGGTTTCTAACCAGACCTAAGAAACGAAAATATGCCGTGAGCCATCAGGTGTTGTACCCTGCATAGTTAATGTTCATGGGTGCATGCATTGTTGCCTAGCCAATTAAGAGTCAGCAATGATTTAGGGACTTGCTTGTTGAGTAAGTAGTTTAAATGCAATATATATATATATAGGTAGTCTCTAGGCAACCCCTGGGATGGGATGCACTGAAAATTTATACCCCGGCCGGACACAGCTGGGATTCTTGAAAAGGTATAGTATTCCCTCAGCACATTCCACAAAGGAATGTAACGGATCCCAATCACGTGCAATGCTATGGTAAGTAAAAATTTTTCTTTCTTTTTTCCCCAATATTATTGTGCTTTTCCTAGAGTTCCTCGAAGCAAGAAAGAGCTTTACGATGAATGCTCTAAGGAAATACTTAGTTGGTTTTATATTCTTAGAGTTGAAACTGGATCAATTGCTCTTGTGTCTTAGTAAAAAGTAAGAATGTTAATCAACCATCCTGATAATCCTCCCCAAAATCATGACGGTAAAATTGCAGCCTTTTGTTGAGACAAGTCAAAGAATTATATTTTATTAATCATTGTTTTGAATGAACAAAACTTACGTATGAATCATATTGCATGCACTGTAAATCTGTTTAACAAGCTTAATTACGTAAAGAGCGTCCAAAATACATTCAGAACTAGCGTCAATCAATTACGCATGTGTTCGTATTAATCATAAACAAATCTCTTGCTCAGGTAAATTTTAAAGTAGTAGGGCTGACCCAGTCCTAGGTCATGGACTTCCAAATTCTGTTCTTCCTACCCATTCCATCATTCCTGCTCATCAGTCATCACGCTTCCAGTTAATTAAGGGACATCCCAAGTGAAAACATGGCTATTACTTGTAACTATAACACTACTAATTATGTAAATTATTGAACTCTACCTTGCACTTGAAATCCAGTTTGTTAAATCCAATTCAAATCAATAAAAGTTAGACAACATATAATTTGTTTTTCAGGAATTTTGCTGTGCGATGAGATCAAATAAATACACGCCTACCCTCCTTGCTTATGATAACTAAAATTACGCAAATGCATGGGATCTGCCTAGACGGGATTGGATTCGACGGAGGCTTAACCCAAAAAATACCATGCTTGTTTCGAGAGAAATTTTGTCTTGGGCCACAAGGACGAGAGGATGGAGTTGGTCTAATCAACTTAGCCCATCGTCGGCATTATGGAGTTTTAGTCGCCCCCCCACCCCCCCTGGGGCCCCGGGGGCCACTTCCGTGGCCAATTCAGCTGTTGAGCCCAATATCCGCTGATATCTGGGCCTCAGCCCCTTTCTAATCGGACAATGCAGATAAATGTTTACTATCGATATCCTTTGGAGCGGGATATTTTCCACCAATTTTGAGGCAAATAATAGCCTAAAACCCCACCGGCTCCTCAACTCTGCTAATAACCCTCTCATGTTTTATTATTATTATTATTATTTTTAATCTTCAAATCTCTGGTGTTCTTGTGGATATCACCTTATCTGCGAAAACGCGCTCTCATACTACAACGCTCAGTTGCCCTTCTGATTTGAAACAGAACACTGGCATAATTATATATGCATAATATATATATGTGCATGTATATTTTTGTGTGTGAATATCAACAATGGAGGCAGCAAGGAACTTCCTTTCTTCACCTCCAACATTTGCTTCAAGAACCCATCTCAAGAATTGCCCCACTTCTTCTTCAACTTCCACTTCTGGTCAGTTTCTTGTTCATTATTACTACGTAAAATTTGTTTTATCTCTTCAATCTCCAGTATGCACCGCCGTGTTTACTTTCAGGAGCTGTTGTTTTAGCTGAATTTAATAAATTGAGTTTGTAGCATTGATTCTTTGCCAATTCAATATACCAAGAGGAACCGCATTGAAACTTTTGGAAATCGTAGAGCTAGAATTTGAGTTGACAAATGCCGTGATTGTGGGTCATCAGACGCTTATTACAATGTTATCGACAATGGTCAGAGCTTCTGTGATTCACTGCCCGATATGGACTTCGTATATTTGACTTCAATTTTAGTTCAAATCAAACAAGAACCTTGGTGAATATGCTGCACTCTAAATCTGCTACACGATTCCATTTATAAGTCAAATGAGTCTGACTTTTTTTTTTTCCCCTGGAAAATGAATGGGTCTATTATGCATTTTTCTAGCTCCTTGGAATGATGATAAATACTGAAAAGCACTTTTGGAGATTTTTTCTTCATGAAGTAATAAGGTCTCATTTTTAACATCAGGATTTTTTCTTCATGAAGTATTTATTGTTGGGTAGTGTTTGATGAGTAGACGTAAGAGTGCATCACTTCACCTTTGGTTTATGTTTGTACAATGATATATAGTTAAGGCCTTAGGTATTGTTGAACTTATTGAAGAGTGTCCAAGCAGCGTCTGCACGTTAACATATTATGATCTAACTAAGAGAATCTTATCCTAGTCAATTTTGCAGTCTCGGTGCTTCGGGAAAATGTAGCTCCTCTGCTTACCTACATGCCAGCTGCTACTGTAGCTCGTTATGCTGCTACCTCAACTCATATTTCAGAGCAACGTGAGGAAAGTAGACCATCATTTCATTTAATGAAGTGTGAAAGCATGTCTCAGGTGAGCGTTGTGGGAATTCCCAGCTACATCTTAAGCATCAGATGAGAACTTTATGTTGTTAAATTCATACCACTACCTTTTTGTCATTGATGAGGAGTTTGAGGATTTGAACTGTGCTCCATAAATGTTGCTTAAGTCTTATTTATACAAGATTATAATGCTCTATCTTTTATTTTGCCCTTTTAACTTTTGTTTAAGGCAACACTAGATAGAAGGCTTATTGATGCTGCACCATCTGCAAATCAAGGGAGTGATACTGATGATTCCGATCATTTTCAAAGCAATTCTAACATAAAATTACTTCAGCTGCCTGGCTTGTGGCACTTGTAAGATTGAAGAGTTGAAGTCTTTGGTACTGGATTTTCGTATAAGCAACTTTTTCGCCAGATTTTTTAATTGTTTTGAGGTGTATTGGCAGATTTCAATCCTTAGCAACACAGCAGTCTGTTCCTAGTAGGCCCAATGATTTTACTGATGTTGAAGCAGAAAATATAGTTGCCCATGCCAAAAAAGCTTTGTCAGTGTCAAGAAAAGCAGCCTTATTAGCTGAACAGTCCGAATTATCTGGAGCTAATACAGATGACTCTCTAAGTCCTAGGTCAGTTTCTTTTGACTACATTTAATTCCCGCACTCTTTATCTGTTATTGGTCATAAGATTTGTATCTTTCTCAGTTTCAGTTTGCTTTTTACTTTGAGTGACATTCCACTGGAGAAAAAAACAGTACATTCAACACGTCTTCAGCAGAGGAAATCCACAAAAAGGAGGGTGCCAAAGTCAGAAGTTGAGGTTGAGGATACCAGACCTCCTGTAAGGCCAAATCTACAGAGAAAAGCTTTTGATCTCAATGATCCTCTACGGTTTTTCTTGTCTGGTCCTGAAACAAAACTTTTGACTGTAGATGAAGAATCTGAAGTGATTGGGAAGATACAGGTTATGATCAAGGATCATCTTGATTCCTTTCTTTGTCTAACAATCACAATTAGCTCCAATTGTTATTGATCTTTGTTTCAGGATTTGATGAAACTAGAGGAAGTGAAGAGTAGGCTTCAGAGTCAATTTAATCGTGAACCTACTTTGGTTGAATGGGCAGAAGCTGCTGGTGTCAGTTGTCAAGCCTTGCAGACACAACTTCACTCTGGTAATAGGAGCCGTGAGAAACTGATTTATGCCAATCACCGCATGGTGGTTCATATTGCCAGACAGTACACAGGACGTGGTCTCAGCCTACAGGATCTATTGCAGGTGAACCAAATTGGTAAATTCAAGCCATCACTAGGCTTATTTCAATTAGGAGCTGATCAGTTGCCCCAATGGCACCTCAAAAGTTATGTTGAGTGAATGAAGGAGACATAACTCATAATCATTATCACATGAAGAAGAGGACAAGCGTTTGTTTCTTAGCTGACATAAATGACTTCTTTTGCAGGAGGGTAGCAGGGGTCTCATGAGGAGTATTGAGAAATTTAAACCCCAAGTAGGTTGCCGATTTGCAACTTATGCCTATTGGTGGATAAGGCAAGCTATTAGGAAGGCCATTTTTCAGCATTCAAGGCCAATCCGTTTGCCAGTAATGCCCTACTTTATTGATCCTTTCAAATCAACAAAGTTTGGTTGCATGGCAATTAATTTCTGATCTTTAGTACTTGAGAGCCTTTTTCTGGACGTCTTTTAGGGGACTAATTACAGTATTTGTCCAATCTTCATTTGTCAACAATCAACCGACTAGGATTGATTTTGCAGGAAAATGTGTATGGCCTTCTTTCAAAGGTAAAGGAAGCAAAGAAACTTTGCAGTCAACAAGGTATTCATAGTCCTACAAAAGAAGAGATTGCATCGTGTGCTGGAATTACAGTTGAGAAGTTAGAGAAATTGCTGTTTACTGCAAGAACGCCCCTGTCTATGCAACAGCCTGTGTGGACGGACCAAGATACAACTTTCCAGGTGTCCCTTATCTTCAACTTTTTCATTTTTACTTGCATGCCTGCAACTGTTTCAGCATGTAACTCGCCCACAACATGTTAAAATCAATCCTGGCGCTCTTGGTTTTTCTGTGCTCTTCGGTTTGCACATCCAATTACATTAAGGTTCCATCCTGGTAACTGTTTAATGTAATATTTGATTTGTCTGAACTAGTGAACGTTTAGTGGGAAATTGTTCAAGGAAAGACTGTAAACCATAGTCACTTCCTAAATGTTGCAGGAATTTAATTAGTCTGAATCAATTCCAGTTCATACTTCTTGGTTATTCTTATAATCCTGATTATTTATTGACCTTGCATATGGAAGATAATACGCTTTCTTGTGATCCGATAAGGTTGAAGTGCACTGATGATCAATTAGTAACATGTGCATTAACTTTTGGGAAGAAAAAGCATGGATGATGTGATTATTAATTCTGGGAAGCTATATATAGTTGAACAATCATTTAAAACTAATACTGCAAATCTTTTGAATGATATACATCTGTTTGCCAATATATGTTACTGCATTTAATTATCCCACTTTCTAGTATTCAATTATTTGGGTCAATCAAGGTGAAAAGTTTTACGGCTGGCTCTATGGTGGTTATTGTTTTTCTTGCAACAGGAAGTCACTGCTGACACAGCAATTGAGGCCCCAGACTTGAGTGTGTCAAAGCAACTTATGAGGATCCATATTCGGAATCTACTTCGCATTCTGAATCCAAAAGAGAGAAAAATCATCAGGCTTAGATTTGGCATTGAAGATGGCAAACAGAAATCACTATCTGAAATTGGTGTAGTTTTTGGATTGTCTAAAGAGAGAGTTCGGCAGCTAGAAACTCGAGCACTGTACAAGCTCAAGCAGTGTCTTAATAGTCAAGGGTTAAATGCATATGCAGATATGCTTCTCTAGATTACGCTGTGATGAAATGCTCTAGACAAATTTTGTTGTAAAGTGAAGAAATGAGAGTAAGCTCTTAGGATATTGGTGTTGACTGCAGCCAAATAAAATGTACGTGCAACTATCAGTGATTTTGTTCCTAAAATAGAATGAAAAAGGCCAAGTTCCTTCTCTCACCCCCCTCCGTGCCATTTCACTGTTCCCTCTATATGTTTGAGTGAGTGTGAAGCAGTAGAAATACATGTAAGAGAAAGATAGCATTTCAAGATAACCCCCACCCACAACGGCTACCCGCTCAAAAAAAGAAAAAGAAAGTACTCGGTGCTACTCAAAGTTAATACCCAAAGAGTGACTACTCTAAAATTCTGGGGTGTTCCTAGAAAAATACTTACAGCATTTTTGGTTATAGATGTCATCTGTTAAATGAAAAAGAGATTAGAATCAAGATTTAGATTTTAAATTTAAATTCAGATGATTTGCCATGTGTCCAATAGTGATAGTGTATATAATGTTAGGGTATAAAAGATTAATTCCTAAAATTTTTCAAAGCGTGTTTTTGAAAACATGCCCAAACAAAATGAGCCAAAATAATTCAGTGGGTTCAAGGTTGTTCCTTAGCTGGGACAAAAATTAACTACGTCTTTTAGCTTTGCTTGTCCCTTGTTGGCAGGGAATCCAAACAAAAACTAAAAAATGCCAAATCTTATGCCACGCTTTGGCAAAAGGCCCTGGGCTAAGAGTCATATAAAACAAATTAAAAAATGAAACTTGGATTCACGAAGTCGTTCTGTTTCCGGTTCCCATTATGACTAAATGAGAAAGCAACTTGTTTTCTGGCTACCAATGGTTGTTTTCAGGCCCAGAAAAACTTGTTTTCGGGCTACCAATCATGCTATCAACTTTCTTCCATAGACTTTAGCTTGTACTCTTATTGGGAGCAGTACCATTTAGTCACTAAAGGGTCCTTGCATTATCATTTTCTTCATACACTTTGAGCCGCCTCCATCAGCATTTGCTAGCCTTACCAGGATATGTTTTGCCAAAATCAAGAGAAAAGGAGATGATTTGTGGGGTTGATGAAATGAGCGCAGGGATTTCATGTTTTAGCCCAAAGTCGAATCTCCGGAAACAGCAGGCTACAGCATTTATGATCTACTTCCCCATCAAAATGGAGTGTCCATAGCATAGCAATATGAAGCAGTCTGCACGTGGTCCAAAAAATCCATTGCTCCCAGATTACAGCGTTCAACATCTGACAAATAGAAACTCATACATCCTTGTTACACATTCCAGGCTCGGACTTAGCACTATGAAGGCTTCCCACAAGCGAAGAGTATACAGTGTCATCAGGTATAAGACCTGCCTCTATCATCTCATCATACAATCTAAAAGCTTCATCTGATCTTCCCTCTTTTGACAGGCCTGAAATAAGTGCCGTATAAGTTACAACATTTGGCACTAAAAGCCTACCGCGCATTTCATTAAACAATTCCAGAGCGCTATCTATCTTTCCATGTATGCACTGGCCATGCACAAGAGAAGTGTAAGTATAAACGTCAGGTTTGAGGCCTTTGACTTGCATCTCCGATCTCATCTGATAAGCCTCTTTCATATTTCCTTTCTTAAAATAGCCATCCATCAGGGCATTGTATGTTACTTCATTAGGTTTCTCCCCCTTATTCGACATCTCTTGAAACATCCTTTTTGCTTCAACCAAGTTTCCTTCCTTGCTGTAAATATCAATCAAAGTAGTGTATGTGACCGCGTTTGGTACCACACCCTCATCCACCATTGAGAACAGAACCTTCTTTGCTTCGTCATATTGCTTTGCTTTACACAACCCAGTGGCAATTATATTACACACATACACATCTGCCTCAAGTCCTTTCCCCTCCATGATAGCTTGAAGTCTCTGTGCTTCACCTACCATCCCTTGCTTGCAATAACCATCCATCAACGTATTAAATATCACCCTATTTGGATCAATCCCCTTGCTTTGCATCTCCTTGAGTAAAACTTCTGCTGCCTCCATCTGGCCTGCTCTACAGACCCCATCTATTAAGGCCCCATAGGTGTGAACATTTGGGACGAGGCCTCTCTCCACCAATGAATCAAACAACACAAACGCCTTCTTGACATTCCCCAGCTTACAGTACCAATTGATCATTACGGTGTATACATAGACATCAGGCGTCAATCCCTTCTCGTGCATTTCCTCAAATAGCTTCTCTGCCTCTGCAATCTTCCCAGAGATACAACGCCCTTTAATCAAAAGCGTGTAAGTTGTCACATTAAACCCAACTCCATCCTTCTCCATTGCGCTCAAAATCTCTTGAACTCCATCAAAATCCTGTATTCTTATATAAGCATCTATCAAAGTATTATAAGTAAATTCATTCGGCTTAATCCCTTTGGCAACCATTTCATCTAGTAATATTCTCGCCTTATCAACCTCTCTTCTTTTGCACAGACCGTCAATCACCGTTGTGACCGAATAAACGGTAATTTTTACATTGGCCTCGACCATTCTCTTGAAAAACGCAAACAACGACTCGAACTGATCAAATTTCTTGAGTGCAATTAAGTAAACCAAGCAAGATCTGTCATCAATCTCGAAACCACTACTCAACATGTGTTCGAAAACCTCTAAACCCTCCTTAAACCTCTTATTATCAGCATACACCCTAAATAGCATATCAAACAACTTCCCAACGATTTTGGGTTCCGAAGAATTTTTGCCCACTAAAGATGCTATTTCTGAAATGGAGCTTCTGAGATTGTCATCCGAGGCAACAGCGTTCAATATAGACTTGGCTTCAAGGAACTTTCTGGCTTTGAATAAGCGAAGGGCCAATGTAATATGGGCGTCAAGGTTGGGTTTCTGGGAAGCAACTGAGGGATCTGATTTGAGGAAATTAAAGAAGCGCAAGCAATTTTGGGCGGGTACCGAGGGTTGGAGAGGACGAGGTGGATAACTTGGGGATTCAGGGCATAATTGCAAGTGGGCTGGAGACATGGGGGATTTTTCGGGGAAGAAATCAGTGCTATGGATATAGCCTTGGCGATCTGTTGATTTGATCTTGAACTTGCCGGGGTAAACAGTTTGCTAACATTATTGCAAAGCTTGGACGACATTTGCACTCTGGGGTTTTAAGTTTTCGGCCAATAGTTTCATTTCTTCAAACCAGCCTGCGATTCAGTCTTTTTGTTTAAGGTTCTGCACCAAAATTTTTGAGTAGGGATTAGATGACAGGCGCAGCGACTCCCATAGTCACTGACACAGGAACTAACCGGTTTTCTTAAAATTTTTGGTTTAAATGGTTAAAAGAGCCCAAATCACGTTGCCTCTTCTTCACTCACCACAGACCCCCCCAGCTCCCCCCTTCTTCTATCTCCTTTCAATCCCTGAGGGCCCCTGCCATCATCCCCTTCTCTGTCGGAAATCCTCCAATCAAATTGTGCCTTTTTTTTCTCACAAAAGGATTTTGCAAAGTCCAATTATTCGTCTTGTTAGAATCATAAACATCATCCATTTTGCAAAGTCCATGTAGTTTGACTCTAAACTAGATCTACATAATTTTTATTTATGTACCCAAATTTAAGCCTAATAGACTTGAAAAAGAGCCTAAAACCCAACAACTAAGATACCTTAGAGTTTTATTGATTATTTTGTATGTTTTTAGTCTTTTATTCATAGCTAAATATGTGACACTGCTATGTTATTTTTATATTCTAAATATTTTTTTTTAATTTTTGTGGTTGTTAAGGGCTTTATACGATATTATTAATTTTTTTAATTTACATTTCGTGATGCCTACACTTGCAATGATCAAATTTTCAGTATTATATGATTTTTATATTATAAGAGGTAAAGTTAAGTGTATTTTGAAAACGTAAATCAATTTGCAGGTTGTGGGATTTTTCTCTTTTGCACCAAAGTTTGCCTCTTCAATTTTGAAGTTGAATACGGATTCAATTATAAATTGTTCTATGAAAATTTGACACTATTCAAATCAGTTTTATTTAAAAACAACTAAACTTAATGCTTTTATTTTAAAAATGCAAGGTTAAGTGTGTTTTGAAAGCATAAAACCAAAACCATTGTTTAAATTCATTTATTTATTATTTTAAATGAGTTAGTTCTATTTTATTTTTTTATATTATAAATTTTGATATATAAGACATAAATATATTTTGTTGGTTATTCATAAATAAGTTTATAGTTACTATGTCATATAACACATTATGAATCAAATTATTTTATTCAAATTTGTGATTGAATATTGATTGACAATAGGTGGACAAATTTTGGATTCAACTTATTTAGGATATTAAAATTAAGAAAGTCCATTTTTGCTCACAAAAGTGATTTTTTCTTTTATTTTGTTTTTATTTCTCTTTTTTGAATATGCAGCCTATTCTTTGTTTTGCTTTATCAATTTCAAGTACAATTATAGATTCACTAAATGCTTGTAGCTATTTTGTGTTGTGATTGAGTTGCAATTTTGGTTTTGTTTCTTTGTTTTTAGTTGTTGACGGATATTGCAATTTTGATCTCTAATAGCTAACAATTCTACTTAGTTTAAGCAAAACTTCTTTGTTTTAAAGTTGAATCACCAATTCTGTTTCTACCATCATCAAATTGTTATATAAAACAAGTACGTCACAGATTAATACATTCATTTGTTTTCCTCTAAATTCAATTAATATTGAAATATTTTTGATCAACCTGTGCTTTATACAAAGTCCAACTCTGGAACAAATTTTGCAATTATGATAATTTGAGTCCTTTTGTTTGAATACAAAATATGGTTTATATATATATGACTAATTCTAATTAATAATCTTCTCTATCCTAGTGACATGCCTAATAATGTGATTTGATAGGTCATTTGGATATTTGAGTTTTACCAATATATGCATCCAACTCTTTGTTAATTAATTTTTGGTATGATTTCCAGCTCCGCTAAAAATTTTTATCTTCTTAAATAAAATTGAATTACTTTTTCTTATGGCTCGTCTCTTTTCTAACAACATCTATATTTGTTAACAGGAGCTATATAATTTGTTTTATCAATATCGATTAACTTCACTTAGTGTGGTTTTAATTGTAATGTCAATAATTGCACTAGCATTGCTAAAAATCAAATATTCGTTCATGAGAAAATGAATTGTCATTTTTTTTATATTTAACTGAGAATGAAGATGTAGTTATAGATTCACAGTCATTGTGAGAATCTTAATTATCACAAAGAAAACCTGTCAGATTATTGGCATGTGTTGTAATATTCGATGAAGTTTATTGCATTATATAAAGCTGTGCATAGCAGTTTCCAGAATTGGTACGTAGGGAAAAGCTAATAATAAACTGATTTTATAAACATAATATTAATAATAAATATGTAAAATTATTTTTAACTTTTACACATTTTACACTTGAATTTAAAAGACTTACACAATTTCACAAATAATTAAAAAAAAAAAAAGAAGAAAAGGATGCTGGGGCATGCGCTGAATACTAGTGAAACATCTAATAAATGGACTCAAACTCATCTTGGCCCAAACTTCACACGTTCCGGTTAAGCGTGGAACTCCGCTAACCACTCGCTGTATACAAAACCAAAACCAGTATCCGGTAGATGTGAGAAACATTAATGTAAGAAAAAAAGCCCACGAGGCTGAGGACTCAGTTTGTCTCGTACGTCCGTACCACAACAGACGAAATAAAAGTCCAGTGCAAGGACACACCCCAATAGCAGAGCACAGCCCGAAACCAACTGTCCACAAGTCTGCCAAGATGGGATGAGAATAATGGGTTTTCCAAATGCCGACCCGCGTGAAAAGCGCAAACTCAGAAAGCAAAGATTTAATACTTCAATTTAAAGAAACACTTACAAGAATAGTAAAAGTCATGCCCTCTTCAATGTGCAGATAATGCATGCTTGGGCTGAAGTGGATGGGGGAGAAGGTAATATTGTAAGGTCGATGTCCTCTTCAATACCGCTACTGTATCCAAAATTTGTCTTCTCTGCAGAAGCTATCTCCTCCTTATAGTAGTAAAGTAACACGACTCCTTGCACTGAATCGAAGCCAAAAATATCCGATGACAAACAAAACAACAAAAACAATTAAAAACCCCTTCACAGGAAATTTTATATCTGTGTGTGTGTGGAAATTTATGGGGGTAATTTTACCACCAATGTACGTATACTTTTACCCATTCTGTGTAAACCCAAAACCCCCATCCCCACTTCCCCCGGAAAGGGAAGGAAAAAAAAAAAAGATAGGTCCTCTACGTTTGAGTGCTATCAGTTCGTACTTTGCGCTAGATGTGCCAAAGAGGAAATTCTAAAAATGTGATGGAAAAAAAAAAAAGTTTCTACAAGAGGGGTTGTTTGCAAAAGACTTTCTAACATTGTGATTTTCGCATTTGATAAATCGAAGTTGAAACTCGATTTGTTAAATCGCGAAGTTAAATTGGACGAAAAAAAAAAGCGAAAAGATTATATTTTCACGCTTGAAACCAGATTGGCAAATGCGAAGTTTGAAACTCGCATTTGTGCTGATTTTTCTTTTTTTTTTTCCATTTCGATGCAATTATTTTTTTCCGTTTGTGTTGATTTTTTCAATTTCGATGCAAATTTTGTTTTCCCATTTCTATTGCATATTTTTTTTCCATTTCTGCTGCTAATTCCGTCCCTTTTTTTTATCATGTATTACGACATTTATGTATCATGTATGACAACTCCATAACGAGTTCTGCTGAAGTCGCATTCTATGAATGCGAGTTCATTGGGAAATTTAAAAAAAAAAGAAAATGTAAATTCACAAAATTTGTCAACATAAATAGGATGTTATAACCGACGCAACAATAAAGAAGAACACGTAGCTGCAAGAATAGGCCCAAAACCAAAACCCAAAATAAAATGGACACGGCAACGAGGTTGAAAAAACATGATTGCGTCGGTTAAATCGTATAAAATTCTCTAAATTGGAAAATATTCACTTTAAACATATATTCACTCATTTTTCAATAAATAAACATAATATAAATAATATTATGCATTTTAAAATAATTCAATTTGAGACCCTCACATCCTTCCCTTAAAAGAATTTCGTCCTTGAAATTCAAACCTCGATTCTGAACCACTGGATAATCATTTCAGATCTTTTCTTCAACTTTTCAGGTTACTTCCTTAATCCTTCAATTTCTCCATAAAACCTCAACTAGGGGAAATTTGCTTACTTCTCAAGTTTGTCACATTCTTATCATGAATCTGCACATAATGTCTTTCATGAGCTAGCATTTCCTCTATTTCGATATCTTCCAATTTCCATAATAGTGCTTATTGCATCAACAATGGTATGCGTTCAAGTCTTATAAGGTGGTCTTCTCTAAAGCTCTCCAGATGCATATGTTTATACATATCCTAAATGCCACCTCAATCCAATTATGTTTCCATCAAAATTTATCTTCCATGAGCTTTACCCTTAGATGTCTCTCATGGTGTTCAAACCCCAAGATCATAAAGTACTCTAACAGGGTCTATATTTACTCCATACAAGGAAGCGGGATTACGGTCAAATGGAAAGTATCGAAGCCACTAAAATTTCATTAAACAAGACAGGGTAGTACCTTTAACATTTTCAGTTGGATCGGGCACTTGTTGTTGGTTAATGGTGTAGACCCTGGCGCATGCAAATAATTGGTGTTCGTTACTACCACATCGGAAACACTTTCCTGCCTTCTTCCAACATTCATCCTCAGTATGGTTCAACTTCCCACAGAAATTACATATTATACTGGGAGTAGATACCTGACTACCTTGCGAGACATTCGTTGATTGTCCCCTTCTACTCAAAGTTCCTTCGGGGTCCGGACCCCGCTCCACTAGAGAATGTTTCCTTTACCATAGATTCTCTCAACGCTTCAGAAGGGTTTTCTGTTCCCATGTCTCTTCCAATCTTAGGGGTTGGAGCAGCCACATCCAATGGTCCTCGACTACTGCTAGGAGCATTCCTTTTTCTTGCATTGAAAGATCTAACTTGAGCCTTTGCCCTTTCAACCCTCTGGGCTTTCTCAACGGCTTCACTAAAGCTATTGATTTGGGCAGCCACCAAAATTTCTTGTATCTCCACATTCAATCCTTGCACAAATCTTCTAATTCTCCTTTGTTCGGTTGCCACTAACTCGGGAGCAAATCTCGACAATTTGGTAAAGAGTGCCTCATATTCTGCGACACTTAACGTCCCTTACTTACATCTAATGAAATCATCTTCCCTCTTCTCCTGGACTAGTGGGGGAAGAAACTTAGCATTAAATTCTCTAGTAAAGTTCACCCAAGTTCTAGGGATTTGCTCTCTTTCCCATTTCACCATTGTCATATCCACCATGCTCTAGCGGTTCCCTCAAACTGAAATACGGCAAATGACACTTGCCTCTCCTCCGTGTAATCTAAGGCAGTAAAAATATCAGAAATTCTCTCCAACCATCATTCAGCAACTTCAGGGTGGGTTCCCCAAGGAATTTAGGCGAGTTAAACCTTTGAAATCTCTCAAGAGCCCTATCCTCACCAACTCCAAGGTTACCAGGATGTTGTTCAGGTCTAGGGCCTTGTTGCCCAGCCATACGATCTAGGATCTCAGTCATACGATTCATGATCGTAGCCATTTGCTCCACAAAGTTAACCCCGGCACCTTGATTCTGATCGGCACCTTGATTCTGATCGGCAGTAGATTCATGATCACCTCCAATATTTTGGAGTAGCCTTGTCCCTCGTCCTCGGCCTCGACCTCTTCTACCCTCTATAGTTCTTTAGAGGGCAGACATTTTAATATAACAGGAAAATACAATACACTATTAGAAAATCAAGTTGAAAAGACAAATAAAACACTTTATATACATAACTCGTAATAACAGAAGTGCCAGGAGTACTTCTTTGTGGTTATCAAATCGTTATGGAGTTTACTAGATCAAAACTTTAGCTAAGTTTACTTGAACAATTGTCAAGACAATATTAACATTGGCCAAGCTCCATCTAGCCATTAGGAAGTTAGTGTCCAAGGAATAAAGCTATAAAAGCAGTGTTGTATTGGTGTTCAATGGATAGCATACCTCAAATAAGTAGCCAAATAGTGAGTTTATCAAATGTGGTTAAAATGGACAAGCCAATAAATGATCTTTATTTTTTTTTAATCAAAGCCATGAAAATGAATGATGGATATGAATTTGCTTAAACGGGAAAATAGTTAAAAAATTTCCCGCCAATCAAATGTCGCTATAAATTTGATTAATAAAAAAAGTGTTTGATGGACCTCAATTGAATGTGAATAATATGCTTTCTATATTACCTACTTAACCCTTGTTTTGACGTGGAACTTCAATTCACTTTGCAAACCTCCGACCGTTTAGATAATGTATTTTGTGAATTGGAAAATGTACTAAATCTTGGTACAAGTGGCCTGTCCGTATTTAAGGAATTATACGGTAATTGCTTCACGTCAAAATATGTAGATTTTATAGGCACAATCAGCTCAACTCAGTGGCTGTTAGACTTATACAAGTGAATGTCATGATTTACGCATTTGATGATTATATTGACGAAAACAATGTCAAGTAATTGTGAGAATCTCAGTGTAACTCCACTTGTATTTGATCGTACATAGCATACAATTAAACTTGTTTCTCTAGTAAAATGAAAAACTATGAACCCGTGTGGTACAATTATGTGTATAGTTAACATTGCTTAGGATGGTTTAGGATTTAGGGGTACGGTTTAGGGTTTAGGGTTTAGGGTTTAGGGTTTAGGGTTTAGGATTTAGGGTTTATGGTTTAGGGTTTAGGGTTTAGGGCCTTGGCGTTGTCGTTTTACGGTTTATGGTTTCGGGATTACGATTACTAA
Organism: Gardenia jasminoides; assembly: GCA_013103745.1. Lineage (NCBI taxonomy): Eukaryota > Viridiplantae > Streptophyta > Magnoliopsida > Gentianales > Rubiaceae > Gardenia > Gardenia jasminoides. The sequence continues at coordinate 8,769,411 of CM023103.1, forward strand.
CCTGTAGGGTTTAGGGTTTCGGTTTTAGTAGGGTGTAGGGTTTGGGGTTTGGGGATTGCGCATAATATTCACTACATAACAAATTAATCATTAGTAGTAAAGAAGAAAAAATATGAGGGGAAAAAATTCATTTTTTTAAACAATCAAGTATTTTCTTAAACCACAAAGAGAAAGTATTTCTAGTCCCGCGTGCTCTTATTCTAATGCGATTTCAAAAAATTTACTTTTTTTTATAAATTTTACTTATAAGTGAAGTTGCATTCAGGCAATGAGAAGTTGGAAAATAAACACGCCTTCTTAGAATACAACTTCAAAAAAATATTTTTTTTATTTCAAATGCTAAATTCACTTGATTTGAACCCTACACCCAAATCACCCTATTTGCAGAAAAAATTTAAAAATCATAATATTTTTAGAAATTTCTCATGCAGTCGAAGAGTATGGGAGATAAGAGAGCAAAGGTTTCTTGTGAAGTTAGTGTTCAAGGAATAAACCTATAAAAGAAATGTTGTATTGGTGTTCAATGGATAGCATACCTCAACTAAGTAGCCAAATAGTGAGTTTATTCAATCAAAAATCGAGTCAGGCGAGTTCTAGGATATAAATGTAAGCTCATTAATTTTTTTACACAACGAACCTTACTTTACATATCCAAATTTTAACAAATGTCTTTTGAATATATAAGGATACTCTAAACAATTTATGAGCAAGGAAATTATATGTTCAAGAAGGTTTTGAAAAGAAAAGTAATGAATATAAATTCCAGAAATCGAAAGCAAGTCATATAAAGTATTATCAAAGATTTCACCCCTGATAATAGGAAGAAAGAAGAAAAATGAAGAAAAGAAAGATAAGACAAGACATTTTCTTTTTTTTTTTTCCCAAAGTATTATCAAGCTTTGGTAACCTTCTTGGCTCTTTATCCCATGTCAAGGTGCCTTGAATCATGTTTCTTCAACCCTCACTTGGGGTCTCGCTTAAATACACCTCTCAGTAACTATTCAGTAAACCCTAATAAAAATCTGATTTCCCAAAACCTATTCTTGCGTGTTCTTCTTTATTGTTATCGGTTATAACATCCTATTTATGTTGACAAATTTTGTGGCAGACATTTTCTTTTTTTTTAAATTTCTCGAACTCGCATTCAGAATGCGAGTTCATTAGAGAATGCGAAGTTCGCTTTTCATTTTCTTTTTTTTTTTCAGATTTGCAAAATGCGAGTTCATCGAACTCGCATTTTGCAAATGCTAACATCACCGGTCCAACCCTACACCCAAATCACCCTATTTGCAGAAAAAATTTAAAAATCATAATATTTTTAGAAATTTCTCATGTGCCAAATCCAGAATAATACCAGCAGCCTTCACTACTACTCTCCAACTCCCCCAAGCTCTCCATCTCTCTCTCTCCCTCCCTCACCCCCACCCCCCACACGGGCCAATATAAATACAGTCACTTGATTCTTGATAGTAGTAAGAGTCTAGTGGAGCAATTAAACCAGAGAGAGTGAGAGAGATCACTTAACTAGATAGCTAGCTAGCTAGCTAGCAGAAGACGAAGAAGAAGAAGATTGATGGCAGGAAGTGACTCAAGTGCTGGCACCAGCACTGAGAACCTGCAAGAGTCCAACAAATCTTTGAAAGAGAAATGCAGTCATCTGGCAAAAAAGCAGCGGGCCAAGTTCTACATTCTCAGACGCTGCATCATGATGCTTATTTGCTGGCACGAGCGCCGTGACACTTGAGGTAGGAAGAAAACAAGGAAAAAAAAAAAAGAAAAAAGAAAGGGAAGGCTGGTGTACGCAGCCAGTTGCCAAGAGGTTGCAGCGCCTCTGATCACGTACTGCTTTCTAAAAAGAGCATCATCTTGATCATGTATTTAAATATTAACAGATCATAGTACTGGAATAGTGTAGCTCTATATTGTCGCTGACAGTTGCATGATATGATGTCCATCAATTAGCTAGTTTAATGTATAAAGTGCCTAGATCTCTGGGTTTTCCTCTGGCTTTCAGATTTTGCATGCTTTCTGCAACTTTTCTTGATTCTTTTACATCAGTCTCAAGGAAGAAAGCCACCCCTTTTGACCTTTTCAAGCTACATGCGTATGATGTCCCGTATGTGACTGATTTCAGGTGACTATTGTCCTCTCCTCCACATACGTATACGCGAATTATTCTTACAACCTGAGGAAGGTTACAATAGGATGAGACATATATGATCAAGGTGCTTATGTGCTAGCTAGCATATCTCAATGACAACTTATACCCTATAACAATGACTTGAATCGTCAACGACTTGTGTGTATGGATTCTGGTACCATATATATGCAAATCTGTCCCTCTTTTTGTTGTTAATTCTACTAAACATTCTCCTGAAATCGATCCTGTTGAAGTGTGATAAAACTCTTGATTTAATGATTTGGCTGGTGATTTGAGTCGGTCAAGTAGTTGTTTCACCTATAGATAGCAGTTAAAGGATTAGTAGAAAGTTGCAGACATGCCATCTAAAGCTCATATTCTCAACTTCATTTTCGTGGAATTGGTGGTGGAGCAAAATGGCAATATACAGTCCTTTTTTTTTTTATACCAATTTTTTCCGGAATCATACTTGTAAATTTCACTACATTCTTCATCTGGTTCGATCTCCATTCTTCTGGGATGTTGAAAAGTAAATGACATCACTGCATTCTTCTTTTGGGAATGACAACTCGAACGTACCAGTAGGTTGAATAATTCTGAGGTTGATTACTTGGGTTACTCTACTTCCCTCCTCCTTCAAGAAAATTAATTTGTTTGACTGCACTCTGTTGATTCGAATAGAAGACAGACTTTTCAGTAAAAAATGCTTATGGGCATAAGCTCTTAACGAAAGCTTCGCAACTATCCGTAAAACTCATGCCTTCTTGTAATGCATATGTTTTCCTATATATATATATTTTTACACATGTACAACTATCCAAAAGAATTTCCTAAACACAATTCCAAGGCGATAGATAATAGATGTAGAATATAAAGACAACATGTTCATTTTCGAATTTCACATGATATCGTGGGAGCATAATTTGGTTAAAAATCTCATGATGTGTTAGTCGCTAATCTAATCACATGGAGACTCAACTTTGATGTGTTTTAATCTGGAATTCTTGATTATCACGTTACACCTATTATACAGCCACTTGGGTGCACAGTGTTGCTTTTGCTATATAGTATATAGATGGTATCCATGTCTCATCCGTGTTTACAAGTTCAGGTTTGATGACAGTCATGGTCCAAATAACAGTAGTAATAATCTCATTAGTAGACCTATTTGATTCGTGAAGTAACTTTATGATCAAATTGTAAATGATGCTCAAATATTAGGGACAAATTAAACCAAAGAAAATTTGCTTTAGAGACCCCAAATAGAGCTCTTTGGGAGAAATTTAAAGAATCAAATCATCTCGAAATTCTCTGCATGTTAGATTTGCAACATCTCGTTTTAGTTTGTATTTTATACACCGTACTTGGAAAAATAGTTTAAGCAACACCCCGACCCAGATTTGTTCCATCAACAACTTTAATGGTGTGTTGCTAGTCTAATGGTACATCGTTGCCGCTCTAAGAACCACAACCAAGTGACCAACTTGTTTCCCAACCACCAGCTGTCCATCATATGTCCATCATTTGTCATCCCAGACAATTATTAGCCACTGAAAGCATAAGCCAAACATTAGACAACTTCAACAGCCGTTTTCAAATATGTTAGACCAATCCTTGGGTTCGTTTTCCTCTTTCTTGCGAGTTGTACCTCAAAATCCCACCGCCATGACCTGCTGTTTCTATGTTCGCAACAGAAATTTAAAGAAATGCTACATGAGTCACTTAACGGAATCAGCCCTGATGCCGTATTAAGCTTTGAATATATAGATAAATCTGTTGGGTGCCAAAAAAAAGAGAGAAAAAAAGAAAAAAGAAAAGAGAGAACTAGTAATTGAATCATTGAAGATCAACTTAGCCCATCTTTCTACTAAACCATGATATTTTCTTGGTCTGAATAAACTTTCTGGGTCTTATTGCAGGTAAAACAGTACTAACAGCTTCGTTGCTTGTTTTGGTTGCTTTAAGAAAATTAAAAACGATGAGAAATTCCGGGAATTTGCTAAAAGATAGGATTTTCCCAATCATGCATGTGGTAAGAAGTTTTAAAAGGTGTGGCGTTCGATGCCGGTTGCGAAGATAACACGACGACAGTAGTGACACTTGGCAGTATAAACGGAGGAGAATTGTCAGGGTAAGTGGGAAGGGAATTATTAGTATCCAACAAAGCGACTACTACTGTTTGAATTCAGGGGAGAAAGTGAGACTATCAAACTAATGGGAGGAGTTTCGTGCAAATAACCCTGAAAACAAACTAAGATATTGGAGTGGGACTTAGGAGGGTTTGGTGGGGCAGTCGGGGGGAGGATGATGAGTGGGAGAAGTAGTGGAAAGGTGAGATAAACAAGTCAGCCGACAGCGGGAATCCTTAGAAGAAGAAGGAGGAGAGGATGGGGGGGGGTGTGGTACAACGGTCCTTCACAACTTTGCAGGGCCTTCTCTGAGCTCCCACTCGTGCGGCCCCTCTCTACTTTTTTTTTTTGGTACCGTCTTCCTGTTCCTGGGCCCGGGGAAATTCACTCGCTTTCATAATTCAAGCTTCAGACATTACTACCTCCCCACTTTCTTTCTTTCCAAGAGGACATCTGCCGTAAACTTCCACATGCACCCTCCTTGTTTTGTTAAATTTTTTGTGACATGCCTGCACTTGTCTCTTCTTTTACCTTGCAGACATTCCATGATCTGATCCCCACAAACCCATGGTAAAAACAGAAAACAGTTCCCAAACCAACTACCACTACTACTGCTTCAAAGTTCAATCTCTCCCTGAAATATTTATTGTTGATTAGTTGTCGCTGAAATCCAGTTGTATGCTTCTTGTACTCTTGGGTGTTTACTGCTACATCTGACAAATTACCATGCGGCCTTGGCCCTCAGTTTCAGCTGCTAAACAAGTCCACGTGTAGTACGGCATCAATTGCGATTGCGGAGCTGAAAACAGGGATGCATATATGCATGTAATGAGTCGTACAAATAAACCCTAGTAGATGCTAGTGTTTGTGTACGTCCTACAGTGCCTAACGTAAACTCAAACCCATTTTTCAGTGGTTTATACGCTTTCTTAGTAAGACCAAGAAATACGGCCTTGAAGGAATTAAAGGAGAAGAAGAAGAAGAAGACATCCTGGCAAATATTTTTACTCGGATCTGGCAGTGGTAATGTAGTACTGACGAGAAAAGAAATGCCAGCACGTGCAACTCTGACACGGCTGTGGGTTCCCTCCTACAAATTTCTACCAGGGCATTGAAATGAGATGCTCTCAAGGAGCCCTGGTCTTCGGACAGTCAGAAATTTGGTGCTTGACAATTTGCTGGCCTGTCCAAATTAAAAGTTTAAAACCTAACCTGTTGAAGTGAGATCGGAGATTCCCGCATGTGTGGGTGTGGCAGGCTAGGGGCGAATGATTGTCACCGTAACTCCACCGGCGTAGGAGTTTTTGTAACTCTTTGCAAACTCCTTGTGTATCTTATTTTATTTTTATGATAAAAACATCAATTACTAATACTCACGGGCTTATACATGTTAATTGCGACAATATTACGATTGAATAATTATCTTATTTTTAAGCTTTTTATCTTGTTAATAAAATTTGTACCATAAACCCTTCTAGGACTGTTGTCACTGACAGCCTTCCATACCCTTATTTCGTGTTCCCAAAAGTCATAGAGAGAAGACGTCTAGACTCGTGAGAATGGAGAGGCCCTCTTCCCAAGTCACATATAGTCTTCCATCTCATTTAGTCAATCTATAGGTTCCCTTCCCTAAGTTAGATTCAATTCGTGAGCTGTTGGAAGACCATCAGCATCAGTTTAATATTAATAATGGCCCATACATAAAAATTCCAAACAAAAAATGAGCCATAAAATATGGGTGAATTAATCAGTCTTAACCACAATCTGTTGATGAGTCCTGGTGGGACTGACCAGATATTTCCGATCCTCGTCCAAATTGTTTCATCTAAAGTCTACCATCCAGTGGCGTAAATTCTTCAACTAAGCAAGTGGAGTTGTAGGAGGAGCTTAGGAGCAGAGCTATGGGAGGGCGGCACAAGTTGCTCCCTTACAAGATTGAAATGGAAAGGCAGGACATGACATATATGTTTGTCACACACCCCCTACTATTGCACTGATAAATGATACTCTCTGATATGAGGCTAGCTGATCTCACATGTAGTTGTCAACGTTACAGGATTCATATGCAATATCATCTATTTGCGTGCTTTTCTACAATGATTTCCCCACTGTTTTCACGTTAAGAACTGTTAACAAGAAAAATCACTCAATACTTGTCTTAAGATATTTTCCCATTATGTACCTTCATAAATATTTTTTCTTTCTTGCTTAAATTTCTTGACCTTTCTGGCTTCTACCTCAATCCAAATCCACTGTAGAAACAATGACAACAATTTGGTAAGATATTTTTCCCTAATCATTACACAACACCAACATAATTATATGATAGGATCCCTCTTGTTAGATCTATATTTGGTTAGGGTTAATATTTCTCTAACTGTCAATCGACATTCGGATACTCTAAGATAAACCTCAGAATAGTACTCCAATTCCCCAGTACTCGACTATCTTTATAAATAACTTGTTTGGTTATCAAATTTATTCTCAAAATTTACTTGCTTGCATCATCAACACATTTTCCAACCACCTTTTTATCTCACACACATCACATAAAAAAAGTGCTACAGTGTTTTATTTCAAAAAATTATTTCAAATACTCTCTATCCAAACATCTATTTCTTATCTAGGCATTGGCACCTCAGACATTCTAGAATCAATTTGTTAAATTCATAATTCTAATATCACTTGTTAGCATAAAAATTCACACAGTAGGAGTTATTTGATTTTATAAACCACGAATCAAGCACTCAAAAAATAAAAATAAAAATAAAAATAAAAAATCAAGCTCTCAAAATTTGTTCGACTAAAAGAAACGAAAGAACAACCAGTAAAGCTTTGATAGATCACTCAACTAATGAAAGAAAACTGCACCACCATAATCGCACTCACAAACGTGCAGAAGTCTATAGTTTTGATTAGTCACAAAAGTAAGTCACATAAAGTAAGGCCGGATAAATTTTACATGGAAAACGTAACAACGGTCAAATTAGAGAGGAAATAAAGTTCATCTAGGGTACGTGAGATGAACTTTATTTCCTCTCTCAACTTTGAGTGTACTTTGTTTCCTCTCTCGACTTTGAGCGTTGTTACGTTTTCCATGTAAAATTTTTCCAGCCTTATTTATATGACTCGTGTTGGTGACTATTATTTGAAATAATTCTTTTTAAAAAATACTGTAGCATTACTTTTTGTGACGTGATATATGTAAAATAAAAAATAGTTAAAAAGATAAAAAAGTAAAAAAGTGTTTATGGTACAATTAAATAATTTCTTTTTACAAATAAGTTGCTATTTTTTGTGCAACATTAGTGATGCGATTTTCCTTCATTATTTGAGTGATCTATCAAAGATTTACAGCTTGTTCTTTTCTTTCTTTTATTAACTATATTTTGAGTGCTTTTTTCTTAGATACATCACATCATTATAATATATTTTCCTACAAAAGCTTGCAATGGAAAGGGGCTCTAATCCTTTCATTTTAATTCCTCACATGTCATTTAGAGTACCATCAAAGTGGTAAGCAGCCAATTGTGATCTGGGCCTCAAAAATGTCCTAGAAACGCGCAAGTCAGAAATATCAAACACTAGCAACTATTTGAGTACTTGTAGCTGTTTATGTCCATGTAGTATAATATACAGTCGCAAATTGTAAATGCTTCGGAATGGGGCTTTTAATTTGTTCTTTACCTAAAAAATGCATGGGTTGAGAGGCAATCACAAGCAAGTATACCATCACGTAGAAGGCTAATATATAGTAAAAGCAAAGCTGTTATAGATATCTCTCAAGGGAACTTGAATGCATTGCATGCATACTCACTATACAGGATGAAATACGAATTCTAGAAACCAGGACAGATTAATTCTTAGTAATGTTGAGTTGTCTCCTCGGAAATGGGGTTTAGTCTAATCAAAAACCCTCTTCCATGTCCATAATTATCTGTAAGTGTCATGTACACCACCATGTCCATCAATCGCCGACCTGCCTCAATCTTGAGAGACATGATTCACGTTTTACATGCAATTACAACTACGTGATCCCGGCCAAATTCCACCAGTGCTATTAGGGGAATTCACCATTTTTGTTCTTAAATATTTTCATTAAAACCGATTTCATCTCTAATGAATTATTTTAACCAATTTAGTCCTTGAACAAGTTTTTTACTTCCAGTGTAGGACTTTTGATGGAATTTTATTCAATCCGCATTGATCTATAAAAGCATAATTGTTATACTAGTCTAACCTTCCAAATTAATAGACAAAATAGATTAGAAAAATCATTAAATTTGCTTAATGTCCAAAATTACTTAGTGTTCAATATAGTTCTCACCCTTTTATTTTAGACGTTAATAAATTTTAATAATCTTTCTAATATATATTCGTTTGTTAATTGCAGAATGTTATACCAATATGATGATAATGTCCTTATAGATCCACACAAATTGAGTAAAATTTAGTCAAAAGTCCTACATTAGAAGTAAACAACTTGTTTGAGGACCAAATTGGTACAAATAATTCATTAGGGATGAAATCGATTTTAATAAAAATGTTCAGGGACCAAAGTGGCAAAATTCCCTTGATATTGACTAGGATCAACAACTAGAGCCATGAATGAATCGAACTGTCAACGAATATTCAAGCTCAATTTGACTTTGAATTTTGACGAGCTTGATTCGATTTTACTTACGGACCTAGTACAGGATAAAGTATATAAAAAAAGGCTCAAAATTTCAAAGAAGTATATGCCTAACATGTTAAAAAAAAAATTACTTCGCAAGCACAAAGTGAACTTTCTTAATTTTAATACCATCTCAAGTAAGTTGAAACCAAATATATATTTTTTTTGTCTATTGTTTGTCAATATATGATAACAATTCGAATAAAATAATTTAATATATAATGATTTACATGGTAGAGCAATTGCAAACCTATTTATCAATATATCATGTTACACCCATATATCAAAATTTATAATATAGAAAACATAAATTATATCTAATTTATTTCCTCAATTTTATTGTTTTCTCCTATATGTATATATATATAATTAAAACATAAATTCGTGCAGAATGCTAGTAATGCTAAATCCAGACCCAACATTGGCGCGGACTAGTCTTCTGTTGACGGGGTCGGTGGTTCAGACAAGATGACCCAGCTCTCCCTGCAAAGACTCGAGCCCCATGTGCTCTTTGACATAGGGTCTCAGCTTTCATTCACTTTTGCACTGATGGATCACAAAATTAAATACAATACATCGTGCCTAAAGGCCTACCATCACGCCCCCCCTTTCCTTTAGGGGTATACGTTGGACTCCAATAATTTGATGTTTTTGGTTATTTAATGTCTTGGGCTTGGTTTCATTCTGTAATCCATAGTGGTAAAAACCGAAAGACAGATGCTTACCAGACCTGGGCCGACAATAGCCCGACAAGACACCAATCTTAAGTAAAATCAACCAAATCCATGAAGCACGATAGCAACCACGACCGTGGCCAACCACTACCGCCAAGCCAGGCAGCTAATTTCGATTGACCATGTCCTGAGGACCCTTTTGAAATATCTAACCTCATTTTTGTCCAACCAACCAACCAACCAACAAAATAGAAGGGATAAAATACAGAAAAGTTCCTTGTGATTTATAGGATTTCATTACGATACCTCCTCATTATTTAGAAAACGCTTATATAATCCCCTATACTTTGAACTCATTTGAAAATTAGATAGAAATCATTCAAACTAGTGAAAAGTGCTACACACTCGCCATATATGCAAGCAAGTACATGTGATAAAAGTGATTATTCTTTCAAAAAAGGAAAAAGAAGAAATACAGTGAACCTTTTTTCAAGAATATCCTTTTTTCTTCTTTTTATTTCCCCTACCCACACTCTTCGTCCGCTCTTGCCCCCCTACTCCTTCCATACTTGCCAACCCCCTCGTATTCTCCCTTCTTTTCCTCCTTGACCACTGCCTCCTCTCTATCATCATCAGCAACTTTCACATCTGGACCTCTAGTCACCAGCATTGCCTCCTCCCCATATCATCGCCACCATCTTTATCATGCAGTCACCAATGCCGCCAACCTTGTCCCTCTCTACCTTCCTTCCTCCTATTTTGCTTCACAATCAAAATTTTAACCCCAATCACCCCCATCAGCTCCACCACCAATCACTACGTCAGTGATTTCAACAATCCAAATGACATTGAAAATCCCCAATCATATCAAGCTGATGCTGGAAAATTCGAATTCAGCAAACTTATCAACTCCATCGGCATAAAAATTAATCACAATTGAGCAATCACATTGACCTACCAAAAACAGATTTCAAATTTATGAATCGCTCAGTAGTGGCTTCGCAATTTGTGGCATTGTACCCATCGGCATTTGATGACAGCGATTGTGATAGCTGCACCTTTGATTACTTAAAATAACCCTTAGGACTATTTAGCTAGAGAGGAGTCAAGTTGTTGAGCAATCTCTTACGAGGAAAAAACCATAGGTTGGAAAAAGCTATCTAAGGACGGCGGAATTTCAATAACCAATAAAGGAATTTTGAATCAATTTTCAGCAAAGCCATGGGAATAATAAACTTCGTCAACCGTCAGCAGAAAATATAGGACCAAGGAAGTGGGAGAGAGGGAGGTAAAAGGTGAAAGTTGTAGCGATCCGCATCGGACGACAGTGAGGTTGATAATTACACCTTTGATTACTTAAAATAACCCTTAGGGCTACTTAGTTTGGGAGGAGTCCAGTGCTTGAGCAACCTTTGTCTAAGGACAGCAGCTGCAATAACCGACAAGGAAATCTTGAATCAATTTTCAAGACAGCCATGGGACTGGTAAACTTTTTGTCAAATGTTAATAGAAACCTAGGACCTAAGAAGAGGAGAGGGAGGTAAAAGGTGAAAGATGTTGTTGACGCTTTTTGAGGAATTAGAGTGGTGGTGATGGTAGTGATGGCCAACGGAGATTGGTGGTTGAGTTTGGTCATAGGAGGAGGGCGTCAGAAAGAGGAGGAAAAGAAAAAGGAAAAAAAAAATGAAGAAAAAAAAAAATTGATTAGAAGAGACATTTAAAGAAGGGTAATGTTAGAAGTTCATGCACCTCCGTTTAATGGAACGTTACCATCCAAACTCCAAATAAGTCCAAAACACAGGAGGTTTTCATTCAAACTCTAAGTAAGTCTACAACACAGAAGCGTTATACAGGAATTTTTAAACAATAACGAGGTATCAGGATTGAACTCCAAACCACCACAAGGAAATTTTCTTGTATTTTACCTAAATTTTAAAAAAAAAAATTGAGCATTCAATAATTATCCACCACAATTATCCGCAAAGAACAGTTACTAGGTGGGGGGGAGGCATCAGGGAACCCAATGTTTTTAGCTGAATAAATACCCCATTTAAGACCTTTTAAGCCATTTTACAGGGGAGATTCGATAACGTACAAAAGTACTAACACATTCAACATAGAATAAATCAACTAAGACAACCTAACTATAAAGGTCATCTTCATCAGCTCCCCCAGCCGATGCTACAAAAGGGTCAGCACCTGTAGCACCTGCCCTGGTCTCCGAGAATCGGAATTCGGTACCAAATCCTCTAGACTGCTGCAAGGTTTGAGCAAATGCCTGATATTTACGTATGTCTGCGTCACTGACACTCCTACGAGCAAACTTCATTGATTCCTCAAAGTGAGCAGGCTTAATTTCAGCAACTTCATCATCCACGTCCTCCTCCATAGCCTCAGGATTATCTCTTCTCCTCCTCTCCCTCTCAATATCCTGTCAAAACAGATATCATGAATTTCTCTTTTTCAAGGTAAGTAATGGCAGTTGGCCATCACATTATAATACAGAAGAGGAACAATATTCTAAATCCCAGTTGAGAGAAGCAAAAATCAGAAAAAGAAAAAAGGGTAAAGGAAATTTCAGGAGTAATGACAAAGTATTGGAGCCTACTTTTTCAATATTCTCTCTGATAGCATATTTACAGGCGCGTTGACATATCTCTGTAATGTCAGCTCCACTAAAACCTTGGGTATACTTGGCTAGAGCTCTCAATTCTACATCTTTAGAAACAGGAGATTTCCTGAGGCATGCCTTGAATATCTGATAGCGAGAATCTTCATCTGGAAGAGGGATATAAATCAACTGATCGAGACGCCCAGGCCTCAGAAGTGCAGGGTCAATTATATCAGGCCTGTTGGTGGCACCAATAATAAAAACAGTTTTCTTTGCATTCATTCCATCCATTTCAGTTAGCAGTTGATTCAAAACCCTATCAGCAGCACCTCCGGCGTCTCCTGCACTACTTCCTCTCTGCAGACATTGTATGTGGAGCCAAGTTAAAAGGAAAATTTAATCGTGACTAAAATTTCCTACAACTTAGTGAAAAAATTTACCTGAGTAGCAATTGAATCCAACTCATCAAAGAAGAGTACACAAGGAGCAGATTGGCGAGCCTTGTCGAAAATTTCTCTGACGTTGGCCTCACTCTCTCCAAACCACATGGTAAGCAGTTCAGGACCCTTGACACTGATAAAGTTAGCTTGACACTCATTTGCAATTGCCTTTGCTAGCAAAGTTTTGCCACAACCTGGTGGGCCATAGAAAAGAACCCCCTTTGACGGGGACATTCCAAATTTCTCAAACTTCTCAGGATGCTCCACTGGGTATTGAACGGTCTATACAAGATATGGCACAAGAGTAAGTTGCCGACAACCAACTAAATATACCCAAAAATTGGTCACCATTTATGCAGAAACATTTATGATAATGCAACTAAAATACCTCTTGAAGCTCACGCTTAACATTCTCAAGGCCTCCAACATCATCCCAGCTGACATTTGGAACTTCAACCACCTGGGTCAACCCGAAATCAAGATCTTAAAAACCAGTAGCTCACTAGCTCTTCCAATCTTAATTAAATAGAATGAAAACAAACTTACAGTTTCTCGGAGAGCGGAAGGATTGCTTGTCCCAAGTGCAGTCTGGAAGTGCTCATTGCTGACGGCCATGGAGTTGAGTATCTCCGCATCAATAGAATCATCTTCCAGGTCAATCACATCCATTTTCTCCCTGATGCACTGGAGTGCAGCCTCAGTGCACAAGGCTGCTAAATCAGCACCAACATAGCCATGGGTGTCCTTGGCAATTCTTTCCAAATCAACCTGCAAAAATAGATTAAAGTTTACGTAACAATTCACAGAAAGTACACATTGACAGAAATGCAAGAAGAGGTAAACTCAAAACCAAAAGTCCAGGGAAACATGACGTTACATCTTCAGCAAGCTTCATATTCTTTGTGTGGATGCGAAGAACCTCAAGCCGCCCAACTTCATCTGGAACACCAATGTCTATTTCCCTATCAAATCTCCCAAACCTTCTCAGGGCAGGATCAATGCTATTAGGACGGTTAGTAGCACCCATGACAATAACATGGGCTCTGGACTTAAGTCCATCCATAAGTGTCAAAAGCTGAGAGACAATTCTTCTCTCAACTTCTCCATGCGTCTTCTCACGCTTAGGAGCAATAGAATCAATTTCATCAATAAAAATAATTGATGGGGCATTCTTCTCGGCTTCCTCAAATGCTTTCCTGAGATTGCTTTCACTTTCTCCTGCCAGTTTTGACATGATCTCAGGTCCATTAATGCAGAAGAAGAAAGCACCAGTTTCATTAGCCACAGCTCGGGCTATCAAGGTCTTTCCAGATCCTGGAGGACCATAAAGCAGAATTCCTTTTGGGGGCTTCACACCAATTGATTTAAAAAGTTGTGGGTGCCTCAAAGGCAACTCTACCAATTCACGAATCTGAGCCATCTGTTTACGAACTCCTCCAACATCATCATAACCGACCTCATCCAACCGGTCTTCATCCTCCCTTCGCACTGGTTCTCCCTCGCAAAAGATTTCAGTATCAGGAGCAACCACACAATACTCAGCAGGGTCAGTTTCAATCACTTTGAATTCTACGCTTCTCATTCCCCCCCTTACAAGGAAGAAGTCACCCTTCCTGACAGGACGATATGCCTCCAAGAAATAGGCTGTTGAGGGGAAAAAAAAAAGTATCAGAACCCAAATGTGGCACCATATAATCAGTAAGCGAACAAAGAGACTCAAAAGCTTCTCATATCCAGCTGGTGGCACTCAAAATAAGATTCACCATAACTACTTAAAAATCCAAAATGGCATCTTATTTGTTATATTCAACAAAAATGTCAAAAAAAAAATCCATTTTTTGAGTTTTCAATTGGATTTTTAAGAGCAAGCAGAGTCCTCGAAAGTTAATGAAGGGACCGAAAAAAAAAAAAAATCAGAAGGATAAGCATGAGTCCACCAGCATGTAGCCCTGGAAAATCTAGAAATTTTAGATGACCAAATCCATAGCTCATTGGAAATAAATTTGTACCTCAAAGTAAAATCATTAAACTAAAAAGTGAGCAACAAAGATGAATCAACATTTGATATAGATGCAAACCATATACACAGCCACACTAATGATGTGACAGTTAATCTTGGTACAATCTTCAAAGATAAGTAAATAAACATAGTTACATGCGGTGCTTATAGGCAAAAAGTTAAAAATGTAAGAAACTTACGTTTCAAATAAGCATCAAAAAGGTTTCCAGTAACCCCTTCAACAGTATCATCAATGGGAAGGATGTGAACACGTTTCCCATACTTTACATCAGGACACTGATGAACGGAAACCACATCTCCAAGCCTAACCCTTAGGTTTGACCTGACAACCTTGTTCATCCTAATCTTTGGCTCATCACAAGTGTCATCAGCAAGGGCAATGCAAATTGTATCCCTTCTTTTCTTTCCCTACATAAATAAAATTGACAACAAAATATGGTAATCCAATATTCAAGCATTGAAAAATCGAAATTGGCCATTGAAAATGCAAAACAAAAATGATTATACAATGACTGTGCATTGGTAATACACAAATAGAATGGAAGGAGTTATTTTATTCCCAAATATCCAGCATGAGAGGCCATGCTAGGTTAAAATACCAAAACATATTAGGACCACTGGATTCTTGAAACAATAGAAAAGAAAGATTTTGACATGTCTTACAGCCAAAAGAAGTAAACAATCTGCGATGTTTCATCATCCAAAACAAGTTGCAACAATTTAGAATTGACTAATAATAATGACTAAATTCATTGCTCAGAGATGTAGAAACTCTTTCAGCCCAGAGTTGCATGTTTCAACAGCACATGTACACCACAAAACACAAGAAGATAAGATATAGCTCCCCAACCTGTGGGACCCAAAAGTTTTACAATTGCTAGCTCACACAAACTAGTTCCTTGGGATCTTTGATAGGAAAATGAAGTCTTCAGATAATTAAGGAAAAGATTAACAGGAAATTTTACCCTCGTATTCAGGGGTGCATATTCCAAATATCTACCCGCATACATGCTTATGCAAGAAGATACTTGGACTAATTAGCCTTTCAATGGTAGCAAGATTGTGAGTAAACAGAATGGATAAGCACTGACGCAGCTAAACACAGTAAATAAGGTTTAAAGTTTTACTCGCTACTTTATCCCTAGCTAATCAGCACTATGCATTTCACGAACAAAGTTTCTAAAAGTCCAATCTTTAATAAAAATATCACCAAAATTTCACAGATCCAGTAAAACCCTCAATCGAGCAGCCCAAAATTACCATTTAATATACCATCCAGACCACTAATGTATACTCCCTCACAAATTCTAACCATAATAAAAAATCAAGTCAAGGCCAGCTACGAATACGATCAAACAATTCTGAAATCCATTCCCAGAAAGCGGGATCAAACCTTAATCAAGATGGTGTCGCCGCGGAAAAGCTGAAGCTTTTCCATGGTTTCCGGGTGTAGGGCCACGACGGAATTATCATCGTTGATTGCCTCATCGACAACGAGCCGATTGGGCGACTTCTTCCTCTCTAAAATCGCCGTACTGAAATCCCTCTTTGTTCCTTTCCTGCAAACCACATTGAAGCCACGAGAGGAAAAAAAAAATCATCAAAGAAATTCCCCTAAAGAAACAGGACAGGATTTATTTAACCAAATATAAATGGAGAGATCTGAAAACAAAGAAAGAATGAGAGGGGGGATTGCTTACGAGTCGGAAGATTCAGCCTGGTTACTCATGGCTGGGTGTGATGAATGGAATTGGATTGAATTGAACTTAGAGAGAAGTGGTAAACTTGGTCTGCTGGAAATTGTTGTGGGGGAGATCTGAGGACTTGCGGGGTTATTAAATAGGAAAGCAGGGGAAGCTAATAGGTTTTCTTGTTGGAAAAGAAATGCTTTTATGTTTCTATTCTTTGCTTCTTTTCCTGGTTTTAGTCGGAACTCCACCCAGATGAGATCAGATATGGACTGCTGTAGATTTTTTTCAGCTTCCCTAGCGTTGGTAAATCTTTGGTCATTTACTTCCTATTGTAGAAAGGTTTTAAAAAGTTTCCTTTCGTACCAAGAAATATAAATAATCTCATTTTCTTGTATTAGTTGTTTTCCTTCATCCATATTTGAAAAAATTAACTTTTATCGGTTGTCATATTAACTGTTACGGTACATGCCCAAATGTGCAAATACTAAATTTTAAATTTAAAAATTAAATTATGTAATTTATATCTAATACCATTCACGTATACAGTGACAATACATAAAAAAACTATCCTATTTGAATATGTTAAGCCAAAAATTATCATCAACTATCGCATGATTCTAGCACCAAAAACTTTTCAATAATCAAATGAATTATACTTGTCTAATATCCATCAAAATATTTCTTTTTACTACCAAGTAAATTACAAATTTAACTTATCCATGGAAAATTGTTATTTCCTAAGAAAATTCTTGATCAATGTTAACTTTCTAGTTTTCTACCAAAAGGGGTCAAATTCTAGTTCATTCTATCTTATTCGAGGTGGAGTGGTATTTTTGAGGAATCCACGTCTTCAAGTTATTCACATTCACAAATGGCTAGAAAGCAACACAGGTCAATTTGAAAGCCCTTCAAATTCTTCTTCTTCTTCTCCATATATATATATATATATATTTTTTTTGGTCAAAACGTGAGTTCTCTGCCCGCCCTTTCTTTTTCCAGGTGGGTTCATTTAGATTGCAAACATCATCATTTAGTGATATTTTCAAAATATGCTCATTCAGAAAATTCTAGGTTATATTTGTTTGGATAGGAGAATTCTCCCAAAATTTACTTACTTGCATCATCAATACATTTTCCAACCACCTTTTTATCTCATACACATCACATCAAAAAAGTGCTACAGTATTTTATTTCAAATTATTATTTTAAATACTCTCAAACAAGTCAAAATTATTATTACTATTTCGCCAGCGCCACGTTTAGATTAGTTTTTTGAAGTTCCTAGCTTCTAGAATGTTCCGCGTCCCCAGTAAAATCGTTGCGTAACTGCTCTCTTCAGAGTTCAGAGTTCAGAAGGTCCAAACGGAAGCGAATATGTAATCCCAATAGTAACATGGGAACACACGAAAAAAAAAAAAAAAAAGAAGAGATTTTGCGTCACAATTGCGCACCAGTAGTATTTCTTGCCCCTACGCCTCTGATAAGCCCATTACAAGAAGCTACTGAACGCGATTAAAAAAAAAAAAAATGAAGAGAACAGATTTTGGGGTGGGGGGCAAAAAAAAGAAAAACCCAAAAATGGCTCCATATCCCCCAAACGCACTCCATTTTATCACCCTCAGGGAAAAAAAATTTCTAAGTAAAAGTATGTGTCTTAAATTTCTGAACTCTGAAGTAAAAGTAAGGATTCCACATGCAACTGTAAGGAAAGAGATAATTGATTGCAGAGCTTTGCTTACCTAACCCTTTCTCTGATAATATTCTTCACTGCTTTCCTAAGATTGAGTTTTATCTTTGACAGAATTCAAAAACAAAACCTAAAACTTTTTGTCTCTTCTTCAAGTTAAGGAGTATAAACATTATCTCAAGTAAGACAGTACTTGATTTAAGCATTTTTACCCGCCCCAAGACCGCCAAGAAACAGAGCACCAATAGCTTACTTGAAATTCAACACACAATATCACAAAGAAACACAAAATTACACCCAAGAAATCTGCCCAACAGGTGCAGAACAGTTAAAATATAGAATGTATGGACAAAGGAGCATTAAATTACACCCAAGAAATCTGCGAGCACAAAATGGCACCTATCACATTAACATTCCAAGTGCAGCAGCACGCACCTGTGATAAAAGGGCATCATCACTACTGTCACGTAATGATGATACGTCTATTCTACAATCAAACAAAACCAGCAAGTCTCATGGTCTACATATAAATCTTCTGCTTGCACCATAATATTACTGTCTGAAACTCAAAATTACACTGATCAACTAAACAAACTACAGTTTCTTACTCCAGAAATCATTTAGATGAATCAGCGCCCTCAGTAGCTTTATTTTCTATTGGGCACTGAGATACATATGGTTTTAGCTGCATCAAAAAAACAAAAAATGGCATCAGTATGAAGCTCAATTTCTGATACTAAATTTAGAAAAGAGACTTCACTTTGAGTTGATGACAGAAACCCATATATTCTGCAATCATCCACATTCTAGAACCATTATTTGTTAAGAATACAAACAACCGTAAAATCCATGCAATAAATCAGCACGATTATGCGAAAGAGACAAGCATGTGCAGTCTCATGGCTACCAAAGCACAATTAAGAGCACTAATTACTCTGAGAATCAACCACTACTAAGCTAACAATATAATGTGTATGATACGATAATATGCTCTTTACAGGTTCTCAAACGGGACTCTTGTCAGTTAAAGTATAAAAATGAGGATACATTCAACAGAAATGCCCTAGATAAGTGATATATAGGAGATCAGACAGAGATTGTCATACATTCAAGATAACACTTTCTGTATACATTTTACCAGGGTTTTCAAGATACATTTAACTAGGAAATGGTATAACCCCTCCGACACCTCCATCAAGCTAGGAGGGGAGTACATGGTAAAGCAGGGAACATGTGAGAGTTGTACACTTATTTTACATCTCCAAACAGTTTAAAGAGTAACAATATCCCAAACTTCTAAATACTTATTTGTAAAAAGCAAATCATTTTTTTTTCTCTATTCTAAAGCTAATCAGTATTTCAAAAGTAACCAACAGTGAAATATGTGAGGTCGTCCAATCTGAAGTAATATACGAATCAAGCAAGCTAATTTGCTTCATTAAGAATTCTAATCACAGGAAAAGGACATCAAAATTTTCCCAACAACAAACAGGATTTTGCAAAATGTAGAACTGTCTTTATACCCAACATATGTATGTCGCCATGATTCAAAAATGCAAAAACCCTCCCTTGTTCAGTGTCTCACCCATTTTCAGGAGGACAATCCAATGCCCATATATTCCTAGCAAGGCAAGGAACTCTATTTTTCTTTGTGGATTTTCAGCCTAACTCAGAACTACATCAAGACCGACTGTAGAAAAACAGCGGTCAGCATGAGTACCAGAACAAGCGTACAATGTTATTCAGAAATCATCCCATGCTGCTAGAAACATTCATCATCCTAGAACCCCTAAGAAGGCATCCATTGCAAGTGCACATACCCTTCTAGTCTCCTGCTAACTTTGTTCGACACCGAATGATCACCGATAAGGTTCTTTCCTACCTTTTTTTAATTGTTTCATGACAGTAAAGTGTTTACGGTTTGTTAAAGATAGAAGTGGAGCACCTTGAATCCCGTTAGATCTGGAACCACATAGTTAGGCAGCTTTTCTGGCACCACCACATAACCACCTGCAACACAACTTAACCATCAACTTCGTTAACCAACAAATTCACCTGCACAACTTTTAATTCTGCCTCTTTTTAATTCAAAAGACAGAATTTATAAATTCCCCATTGATAGATTCATAATCCCTAAAATATTTCAAAATACACAGAGCAGAGGGTTCACCAAAATATAGCCACAGCAAAATATCCCATTCTACTAAAATCAAGACATTCCAGGCCTCTATCCCATTAGCTCGTCTAGTTGATTAAAGAATAAAATATACTACCACCATATCTGAACGGTGACGGGTAACAAGAAAAAAAATAATAATTGGAGAAACATTTAAGCGAAAAGTGGAAAAACCTTTGCGAGTGTGGAAACCAGTAGGCTTGCAATTTTTTCCCTTATAGTAATCCCGCGGGCCTCTTTTAGAAGTGAGAATGTCCAGTGAAGATGTCCGCTTCCTCCTGAATGCCGACCTTCCCAGCCCTAATATCAATCCCAGCGCCATTCTATGCTTCCTCAATCTCTCCTGTTGTTTCTGTTATTTCGATTGACTGTGAAGTGGTCTGTAATGTGTTCTAATGATGAGGAGGGTGATTTGTCTATTTTATCCTTAAATGAGGAGTCGAGCTGGTTTGAATTGTTATTTCTGCTAACTTTTTGATTTTTCTGTCGGGTGATGTAGGTGTTTTCTTGAGTAAATCATCGAGCCAGCCCTCAACCTATTACTGTTATAAGTTTTTGATCCCTCATCTATTTTGTATAATAACTAACTTCGGTGTGTACAGTTTCAAAAACTAACTAACAATGAGGGGTTAATTTATATATTCCAAATTTATGGAAGGCTAGTTGAACATTCACTAAATCGTGGGGGGATTTATTGTTAGGGGTTTAATAGACATACCAAGCCATGCTTTGGTATTATATATATATATAGTTTTCATAAGCACAACATGCAGTCTCATATGCATCATTCATAAACATTATTGTTGGTATGAACATTTTCTGTCAATTTTAAAACACTTCAAAGCATAAGAGGTTAGATTGTAGGTTTTCAAATAATATGAGAATAAACTATAAGGAACTTTGTGATATTTAGTCGTTTCTTTTTAAATTCAAAGGATCGGCAAAGGGTAATTATACAACTAAATTGAACATTCACTAAACTATAAGGATCTTTGTGATATTTAGTCTTTTCTTTTAAATTCAAATGACTGGGTGAGAATAATTAGACTACTTAGGTTATTGATAAATACATGCTAACATACACTACAGACATAAAATTTTCCGATTGGATTGATCCAAGCAGTAAAAGAAGTTTTTTTTGTTTTGAAATTTTTTAATAGAAGAAGGATGGAATTTAATAAGTTGGGGAGGGAACAAGAGGAGATTAGATCTTCCCTGATCATTGGGCAATGATCATTTCCAATTTAACCAACGATGATTCAAATTTATTAATTATTTAAGGGTGTGCTTGATAAATTTGAAGTTTAAAACATGAAATTTGACGTTTGAATCCATTAAGTTACTGAATTATTAACTACTAAATATGATATATTTGAGTATATATCAGGGGGTGCGTTTGATAAAATTTGAAATTTGAAATCTGAATCTATTAAATAATAGAATTGTCAATAACTAAATCTAGTATATTTGAATGTGTATCACAATAAATGACAAGTGAATAGCTTATCACTTAAATTTGAAAAGCAAGTTTTGCTTAGAAAATTCAATACTACGTAATTAAATCAGCTATTCCATATTTGGTTATCAAATACATCTAAATGTGTTAAATTTTGAACCCATTAAGTTTAAATGCTGAATTGGGTTATCAAATTAGGCCTTGGTGATAAGTGAATATTTTATCATTTATTTTTGAGAGTAAGTTTTGCATAGAGAATTCACTACCACTTAATCAATTCAGATGTCTTATTTTTAGTTATCAAATGCTCCTCAACATGTTAAAATACGAATCTATTAAGTTTAAATGTTGAATTAGATTATCAAATAGGGTATAAGTAGATTTTATGTCCTTGACTCGTTGACTGAGAGTATAGGTATTAAAATGGGTGATTTGGATAAATTTGGATTAGTCATAATTGGGTAATAGGTATAAAAGGGTTAATAAATGGGTATGAGTATACCCAACTACCCATTTATGACTCATTTAAAATATCATTTATTTTTTTTTAATTTTTTGCATGGTGTTTGATAAGAAATAATGATATTTTATTGTTATTACATCGGTAAGAAATTCAAATTTATCTCATTAACATTCACTAAAATTTGAATAAAATGTATGTTTATTTTTAAATGAGTTAAATGGGTAAGTCAAATCAATCCACTACCTATCAATTAAATGGGTATGAATGGGTGTCCATTTATACCCATTTAAAATTAATGGGTGGGTTTGGATAAATTATTAATGGGCGGAATTAAGTGAATCAATATAAATGGGTTGTGATTGACACGGTTAGAGAAGAGGCAGAGCCGAAGCGGCAAAGCAGTGCACCGTTCAACAGAGCGCACACGCAGAACGACGACTTGTTGATTCAATTGCTTCGGCATTTCAAATCTGTGCGATGCTGCCAATGGAAGTATTAAGCTTGATTAGTAGATTATCCAGATGTTAAACAACTTGGCATGTCCTGACCACGAGCACGATTCAAATGTGTAACTGTACCACTTTTCTTGTTAATTATCCATAATCCGGGTCCATGGCTCCTCCTGGTAAGTGCTTTTCTTGTAAACTATCCAAGAAACTTTAATCATTCACAAGTCCATGGCCCCTTACACAAAGTTTGTACCAACGAGACAGCGAGTTGTTTGAAACATCACAAGCAATTTTGAATAGTCGATGATCATTAGCTTTTAAAGGATTAACACCAGAGAACCTTCTTAATAACTCCCTAATGAATACCCTCAAGCCAAATTGTTATCATAATCCCACTGTAGCTGAAATAGTACACTTCAAAGACTAATAAGATCTTGCTTCAGAAAAAGAAAACAAAAAAAAAAAAGATTAAATAAAGCCATGCCATATCACCATGCTTACTCTAATCCAAAAATTTAAAAAAGAAAAATCTAATTTCGTCTTCTATATTATAGCGTATATAGTATATAATCGCCTTTAGGCCTCACCTAGACTTCTGCTTTTAAGAATAATTAAACCGTCGGGAGAGGCTATTAAAGTTCTATCCACTGTCAAACGGGATCTTGGGGAGGAAAAGACATGAAGAGTAGAGAGAGGGTATTAAAAAAAAAAAAAAAAGACTAATTTTACAACCATTGTAACCTTCATTGCTCCCAAAACTGAAGGCAGAACGCAGTATTACACCTTGTCAAGCATGTTTCAACGAGAAGAAAGGTGTCCGTTCGCAACTATCCCAACTTTCTCCTGCATTTGGGTCTTGATCTTCTCCACAAACTGATCGAAGTTGCCCTCCGATGATCCATCTGTGGACAGTGCAAGTTCCAACCTCTTTCTGACTGACTTGATTGCCGCTCTCAGCTCATCCAAAACTTCTCCACTCATTAACAGGCTAATTTTCTCCACCACCTCATCCCGGCTGATTGCCTGCTCGTCGCAAAGGTTAATTCCAATCTTCCAATCATTGACCACCAACTTTCGATTGGTAAACTGATCAGTAACCAGAGGATAACAAATCAACGGCACACTACACCATATGCTTTCCAAAATCGAATTCCATCCGCAATGAGTTAAGAAACCCCCGATGGCGGGATGTGAAATCACCGCAATCTGGCAACACCACGGTACAATCAGACCACGATCTCTAATCTGGTCTTCAAATCCAACGGGCAGGAAATCAGTTTCGTCGGAGCTGACAATGTCCGGACGAACCACCCAGATAAAACTCACCCCACTTGATGAAAGCCCATGGGCTATTTCAAGAATGTCTTGCTTGCTGGTATGAGCATAACTCCCGAATGAGACGTACAAAACTGAGCCATCAGGCTTCCGGTTGAGCCACTGAGTGCAGTCTGACTCAGACCACAGACTGGTAGCCACACTGCTCTTGGTGAAGCCAGCTGGGATCACGGGCCCAATGGCGTAAGTTGGCTGTTTGCAATTAAGGGCTGAGATTGTTTCCGGCTCCAGCTCTTGGACGGTGTTGCAAATTATGATGTCGGCTCTTTTCACATCTTCAAAAGCCTTGTAAATCACCCGGTGCACCACCGTCCAGATGTCGGTGGCTTGAAGATATGACATCAGGTCTCTGGGCTCGATAGCTTTAACTCCCGGAATGTAATCTATGGTGTCCCTGCGATTCACTGAGCCGACCCCCAACCAGAAGAGAAAAAAAGAAAAGGGAGGCATTTAATTCAAGTAGACGTACAATTGTACAAAATCCGTGTAAGGAAGGGGAAAAAAAAAAGTGACCCATATTTTTGTTGCACCGTAGGAAAGAAGCAGTTCATTCTTAGTTATCAATTGCATTATGGAAACAACGTGATGGAAACGAGAGCAGCCCATTTCGGAGGAGGGGTAGAACAACTCACCAGGAGAGGCGAAATGGCCATTTTGCCTGAGGAGGTCTAAGTGATAGTAGAGAGTGAGGACCAAAGCGGGTTCGGTCCAGAAGGAAACATGGACGAGGTTATGTTTCCTGGCAATTCCAGATCCCCACACAAAGAAAGTATCCGAGATCAAGCATGTAGCCGGAGGTTCTGCTTCCGAATTTACTAAATTTCCCACCAGTTCATCGATGTGGGCAGAGAAAACATGTATTAAGCCTTCCACGAATTGGTCCTCGTTCAGGGATCGATCAAATGAAAGCGGGAACCCATCACTGACTGTGGCGTAACGTATGTCCAGGCCAGATTGACGGGCTTTGGCGAAAATGTCATCTCTTTTGGTGCCCGTCTGTGCTCTCGAGATCTGGTGGTGAACTGATTGGGTGTTAACAAAGGTGATTATGAAACCCTTGGAGGCAAGCTTTATGGCTAGGTGGACAAAGGGGTTAATGTGACCTTGGTAAGGATATGGGATCATAATAGCATGGGGTTTCCTGTAGGTGCCCGCCATTTTCTTCTGGGGACGAGCAAGTTGGTGCTGGGTGGGCAGCGTGGGACTCTAGGCAGACATGATCAGGAAGGAGGAGCTCGCAAATCTGCGTCCAATAATTGAAAGCAAGAGAAAGTTGTTGGTTATTCCATTGACTGCACCTGCATTTCGTTTATAATGAATGCAACTTTGGGAAGTGGAATTGGAATCTTAGAATAGCTTCTCATTGATAGAGAGACGGAAAAAATGGAACCAGTAAAAGGAAATTTTCTTGTGGACCATGTCCGGTTTGTAAAGCACTAATCTGCAATTAATCTAACGCTAAGATATCAAATGACCTTGGAAAAGACTTTGTGGATTTGATGTTTTTGGATATTTTTTTAAAATTTTTTTCTCTAACAATTTTATGTGAAAAACTTTGTAACATTTGTATGTGTAGCATATAATTACGTGTTTTTGAGTTTATTTTTGAAGGTATTTTTGAGGTTGCGTGTTTTAAGATTTAAAATTTTGATATATGTATTTTTAAAAATTAAAAAAAATTAACCACCCCCACCCCAACACTCCACCCCTCATGTTTCCTCCTCCATTGCCACTGCCACCACCGCCCCTCCCTCCACCTCGACTAGAGTGAGGGAAGGAGGGGAGGAGGGAGGGGAGGAAGAGAAAGGGAGGATGAAGAAGAGGGAGGAGAGAGAAGGAGGGGTGCTAGTAACAGTAGAGGTAGGGCTATGCGGTGGCGGATGTTGGGTTGTGGTGTGGTAGTGGGAGATGATAGGTGAAGGAAGATGGACACACTAAATTTTATTTTATTTTATTTTTTTAGTGGTATTTGAGATTTGTATGAATTATATATTTTAGAGAGTGTGTTACTGTAACAATTGTATACAGAGAACGTGTTTGTGAAATAAATGTTCAATCCATACAGAGTCTTTTATTTATCCATTGCCCTCCGCTAGATTGTTTGGATGCCAACAAGGTGTATGCCACCAATCAGGTCTACAACTGTAGAAGCATAGGATAAAGAAACTTATTAGCCTAAAAAAAAAGAGAATGGAATACAGAAACTGAATTCTTCAAGAGCTGAGGCGCGAAGTGAACCCTTGTATAAATTGAGTATATGGACTTGAATAAGAGTAAATTCATGTGATTGTCATTTTCAAGATGACGACCTAATTAAGATGTGAACATGTTTTGGTGGATATCAAATTTGGCAAAATATATTTTTAATTTGGATTGCCATTTTCTGAATTTTTTACTAAAAAAATATATATTGAATTTGATATGTGTAATAAAAAGATATTTGAAAAATATAATCACAAAAAAAATAAAAATTTTTATTGAATACCAACCACTGCCGAATTGAAATGTTGTCCTTTTTAATTGAAAAAGCAATTAGACATTTCTGATCCTTAGGAACAGTAGTGATTACGACACCTAGCCATTCACAAGAGGAGAGGAAAGCATCCTCCACTTGAGTGTCTATATCCAAAAGCAAATCCAATATTCTAAAAGTAATTTTACACAATCCAATTATTAAACCGGGCGTCAATATATAAAAGATAGTTTATGGTACAGACAAGATATTTAAAACCAAGCTTTTAAACCAATTAAGCATGCCAACATTCTGACCACAGCATAAGAAAGAATGGCCCTATTTGGGAGTAAAATTTTTTAGGTGTTTATATAAAATTCTATTGTAAGTAGAAGTTGTAAAAAAAAATTTTAAAAGTGAAGTTTTTTACGTATTTTGATGATGGTATATTAAACAAACAAGTTTTTTGAGGATTTTTACAGATAACGTAGGAAACAAACAAGTTTTATACAAATTTACTAAAAACTTAAAGTTCCAAACAAGGCCGGAAAATGGCAACTTGGCATACCATATTACAGTAGTACCTTCTGCTCTAGGCCGCCACCCTCAGCGCAGGAGAAAAAGAGGCAATAGCGGGTGACAGGGTAGGAAGTTGCAGAACCTGAACATTTAAACATGCGGTACGGACTGCGATCTGGTATGAGGGAAACCAAATACACAAGCGAACATATCATCGTTTTACAGGCAAAACGTCTTCTTCATGTGTACGCAAGGCGCAAGCCTAATCTTATTCGATTGTTACAAATTTCGGGAGAGAAGGGGACCTTCTGAAATGATGATATACCTTAAAAAGGTTAGTATATATTGCTACCAACCATAAGTCTATCAATTCTAGGTAAGTGCGTGCTTGGATTCTAGCCCTGAAACCACATTCTGATCCTGCCACAAAGTTCGGAAATGATTATTTCAACTGGGATAAGAATGGTGCGAGGAAATTCTCATCACTTCAAGGGGAAAACTATCATGCCATATGGTGTCCCTGAAATTTCTTTCAATTAACTAATATACAACTGTGAACCGTTATATCAGGGGCCTGAGCCAATTTTGGAGTAGCCCATCCCATTCTCACTCTGAAGGCAACATGGGTACACAAACTGGTATAGTACGCCATCATGCTTACCTGAGCCAATGTAGCGCCAAAAGTTTTTCCAGGTACACAAACGCAGCTACTGGCAATTGGCATTCCTCATGATGAACCTGTGAAAACATCAAATTTTGGATTCTTTGCTTTTCTTTTTTCTTCCAATTCTTCAGAGTCAGATGTTAGGCAACTTGCAACCTTGTCATCTAGCATTTCCGCTAGCGTCACCTCAGTTCCTGTAGAGCACATATTCATGAGTTAATCCAAAAATAACATACCTGCAAATATTGCATGGAAGGATAAAGGCATGAAACTTTTGTTTAGCTGCGATCACAAGTTAACTGAAAACAATTTATCAGAAGAACAATGCAAATGAGAAAATCATCATGCAGCTTGAAGCATCATGGCTGAAAAGTAAAGATGCGAGGAAAAACAGCTGTATTTATGCACAGGTGTAAATGGTTAAAGCAATGAAAGGACTATGATGTCTTTAAATATTTTCAAGAGTTAGAAAGCTAATGTTCCATATGTATAGGTGCCATACATTGTACATGCAGTTTACTTTTCAATTTTTCTGATGGGCAAACTAAAATTGACTAAGAAAAGACACATTGCCGTTGCATGAGAGAAAAGACACCTTGCCGTTGCAAAAGAGATGAGACAATTTCTCCAATTAGAAAAAAAACGTGTTGCAAATGCATTTACCCTCTACAAGCACTTCCAGCAATTATGGCTGGTTTTGAAAGAAGTAATCTATACATATTGGCACCGCGGTCTAAAACATGTTGTTCCCAATCCGAGCGAACCCCAAAGGGATTTTCATTCAGCCATAGTCTTCGGTAAAATGGAGCATCCTCTGGCTCATCCATAATCACAATCTTGCCTTTACCATACTTAACAAATTCGCTTTTCATCCTTATTGCAACTGCCTCTATGTCTGACTGAAGAAATACCTAATTTCAAGCATGAAAAACTTTACAAAATAAGAATTATTCAGCTAATGAGCCAGCAAAACCAAAGTGACTCACTAAGAGACTGTCCTACTAAGGAAAATTTAATGCAACAATGACACTCCACTCATCACCAAAATCACACAGCAAAGAGCAATACCATAGTTTCAAGTGTAAGCAAAGCAGCCGAAGTAGAAAAGCTTTATTTTATTCACGTCATGTCCTAAACTGCCATAATCTCATTCACAGATATCCTTGAAGGACACAAGATTAAGAGGTGCAGCACTATATTTCTCAGATCAAGAAAGTGGCCAACTCTGACGTGCACCATGAACATAATATGCCCTTGGATTCCAGTTGTTTGCAATTCTGAATTACTTTTGAATCAAGTAATAAGCCTGATTTACAAATTATTCAACAGGACTAATACTAGGCACAATGATCCAAGAATATTTCAGGTAGACAAAATTTAAGAGGAGCAGTTGTATTAGTACCTTTCCACCCAAAGCAAGCAGGTCTGCAATTGCTTCAACCAATGACCTCTGCACCATTTTCCACCGGTGGTCAGGTTTGTTAAAGTCTGGATTTGGACACTGTTTACCAAGAGTCTTGCTTCAGTGGACAATTATATTTGGTACAAGCACTAGATCCAGATTAGCATATCAATTGAAAGGGAGAAAACAATTCTAAGGCTGAGGCAATCAATTCTCTGCTGGTTCAGACAACAGTTTTCCATGAAGAGGAACATGAAGCTCTACTTAATTGGTTCAAAAGATTATAAAACTAAGAGCATCCTTTTGTTGATTCTGTTAAAAAAATTTCATGAGCTTTGATTCTTCAACCATTTATATCAAGTTGTGATCTTGCTTCATCTCATTGAGTGAAGTTCAAAGAAGGCCCTTTTACATGATTAATGTTCTAATAACTTCAGACTCTTATCAATCATTGAACACTGCAGACTATTAAAGCTTTTTACTAAGTTCCACTGAGTTCATCTAGAGCTCCATTACTAAATTTACCTGTATTGAAACAAGAACCAAATCTCCTGGGTAATTTGAGATAATGGAGCGAAATGTCGAAGTTGCATTCGTTCTGATGAAGTATCTATAAGATGAAAAAGAAAATGCTAGTAAGACACATTAATGTGAAGGTTATCGATAAAGGTAATATTGCCTCCTAAGATACAAAAAGAAGAAAATGTAAAGCCACAAATACTCAGGTAGAAAAACACAATGTATCCAAAGCAACTTTATGAGACCTACAACCTACCATACAGACTCCTATTAAGCTAATTGACATAATACAATGAAGATTTTGACCGACGGAGCACCACATATTCATCCCTGGAGGCAGTGCAATGTATCTAAAGAAATTATATATGAACTTGAACTTGGAAGTTGATACTCTATTAGTTGAGTAAAATGAAGATGGAGCCTATATTTATGGAACCAACGAAATAAACTTGTGTTAAATATCAATGCATGATGTGGAGCTAGAGAGAGAGAGAGAGGGAGTTCAAATTTGATGCATTACTGCAGTGAAGTTATAGAAATGTTTGTAGGCAAATTTTATGCTACTCTAGGTTGGTGGTTAGATCCCTTTCTAACGCTCTCAGGCTTGCCTATTTTGCAAAATCATGTGAAAATTTTTTTCCAACTTCTTAAGCACATTTACAACTCTGCAAGCGATTAAAGGTTGCATTAACTCAGATGGCACATGGAACAGATACTTCAGAGAAAAATGTGAAAGAAAACCTTTCACACCTGGTGAGATTAGTTGAAACTAATTTGTTAGACATATGATATTTAGTGCCAACTTCCAATCAGCTTAAGTTGGATAATTTAGCATTAATTGTACAGCAAATCTTTTACTTTCTATAGCATGGAACAAGAATTTATAAGTAGTTAGTCCATTTGACATAACAAACATTGAGTCATACTTCAGCATTCTTAGAGAATTCTATTTCCGGAAGTGCAATGAAATATTCAATAGTGGTTTTTGAAAGAAAGAACATACATACCCATTCTTCATGCCAGATTGGAGAACACGTTCAAGACAATGATTTACCAGCTGACACAAGGAAAGAGACAGCAAAGCTTTAATACAAAAACTCAAAAAATCCTGGAGGGGAAAATTCATAGTCCACATAACCTTTCCATTAATCTCCAGTCCCAAGAAATTCAGATCCTTCCTCTTCTTTGCCATTCCAAACAGAAACAACCCATTTCCTGTCATTTGCACCTCCCAATGTCAGACACCAAAAACTAAAAACTCTGGCTCTACTCGTCTAGTTCATGGTTTTAAGCTTTTCGTCCAGTGTCCTAACTGAAATATTCTAATCCTATTAGTTACATCAAAATGAGACTACAGTTAGAAAACTTCGATAATCCACTTCAATTCTTCCTCAGAGAAGACATGGGTCAGAAATACAAGGAAGAAAAAAAATACTGCTAGCTAAGAGGTCGATACCACTTCCAACATCAACAACCAGAGGACGAGTTGGATCATCATAAACTCCATCCCACTTTATGTCAAATGGATATGCCTGCAAAATCACTAATCAGGAAATCAAATTTTAAGCTGGAAACTTATTCAATCTTCAATGCCTGAGAATAGGATATCTACCTTTGTCATCCAGATGATCTCATGCACTTAAAATATTAAATGATCTACAATTTCTCATCCGCAAAATACATTAATGCAAACATAAATGTAGGTGTCACATTATTTCAAGTGGTAGAGAAAATAAAGCACTTAAAAGAGCAGGATGACTGTGCTGGAACATAAAAAAATGCAGCAACAAGAACATTTAGCAACCAAGGAAAAAAGGGGTCACTTGGAAAGAGAAAAGGCCAGAGACAATGTGGACCCAGAATCAGCTGATCAACCAAAATAAGGCCTATGTTAGCAGTCACAAGATAAGTATTCACTAAACTACCTAAATATTAACCAATCCCAGTAACTGATCAATTCAGGTCCAGATGGAGTGTAAAACTTCGATGGTCTTTTCAAGAGCTCCTGATGTTTTTCTCGTCTTGACAAAAATTAGATTGCACCACCAGTTTAACTGAGCCGTGAAATTTTACAATCAATAACAGCAGTAAGATAGAAAGTCTTGCACACATTGCTCCACCAAGCTACAAAAACACTCTGCGGTGGAGGGTAGATAATAAGAAAAACTTGCTAGACAATCTAATCATCAAGGATAAACAAGAGTTCATACTAGCACTAACTATGACCTTCAGAAAAATTTCGTACACTTAATTTAGCTATGGAAAGATTGACATTCAGAAAGAGAAGGCCCTATTTTACACGTAATGGAGTTTTATCATATGAGAAAGTAATGCAGGAGGAACTGAGGAAAAATGAAGTCTAAACAGAAAATGAGACACGAAAGCATCCATCAACAGCTATACACACTTCTAGTTGCAAGACAGAACCTTTTAGTCTATCAAGAGAAACACAATAGAACAAAAGGGCAAGCATGGAAGGCAATAAAAGTTTATTCTAATTTGAAAGCATACTCTGTCCAAGGCCATAAGGCCAGGAAGACTTCTTCCTTTGAGAAACTCCCACACAACAGAAGCATTCTCAATAACACTATAATTCAGATTGGATCCCAGAACTGTTGTGCAAGCCACTTTTCCAACAAGAATTGTTTCCAAGTTGTTTTGACTCCTTAGCCTATCAACCACTGCTCCCAATCTTGATGCTTCGCCAGCATTGCTAAGTGACAGGCCAAATCTCACTGGACCAATCCACAATATTTTCTGTGACACAATAAAATAAGAATTAAAAAATAACAAAGAAGAAGAAGAAGAAGAACGAAAGAAAGATTACAAACATGCATCTGTTAAAACAACCAAACAGCATACACAAGACTCCCAGAATATTATAAATTAAGACTATGAATCAAATCCCAGCACACCTTCCCTTCAATCGATGCATTGATTTAATTAAGTTCAGAATCTTCCTAATAGAACTGTGGTCCAATCATTAACTCCTACCTAATTAGAACAACTATGCATACAGGCGTCAATTGTATTTATATGCATAAGCTCACTCAAATAAAAAGGATGATGAGAACATACCTTACATTTTGAAACCAATGAGGTAATTTCCTCCAGTGACTCTGGCCCAAGATCAACAGGTTGCCAACCTAGGCACAGAAAACATGTGCATGAGAAAATACACATTAAACCTTCACATTTGTTGAAATATTAAACTGTGAAAGACTTCACCCTCCAACTTTGACTTTTGTACAGATGGAATCAGAACCACTGTCTGGACTTAATTACTGCTAAAATATATTGCAGCCCAAGACAGACACCATATTTTGAGATAGGAATATGATGACCCATAAGAAGATGCTTATAGGCAACAATGAGGAAAGATAAAGGTAGACATAATTTCTACGAAATAAGTAAATGTGGTATCACACTGTTCTCCAATTGCAGCTAATATAATATTGCCTTTCTAAAGATTAAAAACACTACCATCCACTAGACAATCAGCAGAAAATATCTCTGACTTCTCTTGATTAAGATTACTGAGGCACAGAAAATCTTTAGGTAGGATAACTGCTCGACTCCTTGACTTCATAGAATTGATTAGAGTAAGCGCTTCCTTCGTAGCACCATGTTCCACCAGCTTCATTGGCACAGGTAATCCAAGGGCGTGCATTATCTGGAAAGCTATATTACCAACAAAAACCAGACCATCACAAATAGACGCTAGAAGATGCAGAGCAGCTGCTTTTTCTACTAGATTCCTTCCTCCTATCTGCATTGAATATCAGAGCATTTGTGATAAACACAAGAAGTTAGGAGAGTCCTTACGGCACCTGATAATGAAATAGGAAAGTTTACCCTAAAGCAAAAGGACATCTAGATTGTTACAATGGCAACATAGGGGTTTTGGCTGGTCTTGATAATGTTCTTCAGTTGAGAAAGAAGAGCTTCAAAGTGAAATCCAGCAATAGAGGCATAGCAGAAGCGAGAAATAGCAACAGTTGATGCAAGAACTCTATGAGATTGAGAAAAGGCATCATTTACAAAGATATCGACCCCAGATGACAATAGCTTGGCAAACCCTTTACAATTTGCAGGTTCTTCTTTAAACTGAAAAAGATTGTCCAGCAGAAGGATGTCAGATTCCTGTTTAGCAAAGTGCAAGTGCCTGGTAACAAAATTCACTGGCACAACTTTGACTTGAAGAACTGAAGAAAGAACCCCTGAAACAGAGACAATGGCAAAATCATTTTAGACGCTCCACATCATCACGTGAAAACCATTCCATTAGACTTTTTTTTTTTTTCCCTTTGGCAGATTTAAGACATGCCCCACTTAGCATCATAAAAATGCAGTATTGGGCATTTTCATGACAATCAAAATTCAATTTAATTATTAACATGCTACATGACGCTATGAAAAGATGGAGAGGTGAAAACCAAGAAGAACATGTGGTCAGAGATCAGAATAATTATACCAGCGATTGATTCCGCTCTAAGAATTTTCATATTATTTGCAGCATCAGCATCCCAGCTACTGACTAGAATTACTTTTGCACCTGCTTCATGTAGATACTTGATGGTACAAACAGCACTCTCACATTGGATCTTCTGTTCCTGAAGTTGCTGAAATAGAAGCTTGGAATCAAATCTGACCATAACAACTTTTTCTGAGAGCTCATCTTTGGGAATTCTCTAAGAGTTTGTACATAAGGAACTGCACTGAAATCTGCTCCATCACAAGCTTCAGCCTAAAAGCAATATGAATGAAAAGCTAAAGTAATAGCTAAAATATAAAATAATGACGCATGCATGAGCAAAATCAGCAGTAAATCAACTGAAGTTCTATTAACACAGTCAAATATCTCCTCCTCCTGTTCAACTCATTTCCCCCCTTTTTCTTTGGCAACTTAGATCAGAAAACCATACAACAGATTGTATTAAAGGAAGAAAGACCAAAATTACTGCCTCCCAAAAGTTCATCCATCAAAACATAAGATAAATTAGCCAACATGAACTCATAAAGAACAATTTCTAGCTCTTCACCTCTCATAAATCGCATTATAACACAGCACTAAAATATATACATGCAAAGAATATATCAGTTCTCTTGAGTCACTTTAACTATATAGTACCTCCAATAGTTTATAGATCCTATTTCAAAACTATCTATACAGATTTCAAGAGCAATTGTGCAATAAATAATAGACAACCAACTTAAGAAACTGGTCAAAACAAATGCATCGTTGTTCAAGATTCTTTTTTTAACTCTTTGAAGTCTAAAAATCACTCGGAACTGTCGTTTGCAATTCGTACGACGAAAAGAAAACCACATGAGTATTGAATAAAATGTATAGCTCCCAAATTTTAGAGAATAAATAAGAACTCGAGAGTTTCGGAGTATCCATCACAACTCCGACTAATTTTGTGCTTACGTTAAAACGAACCCACATCCTCTGTCCGACACTATGACAATTACTTTTGTTAAGTAACACCAAAAAAAAAAGAAACAGAGAGAGAGACCAGAAAGTACCTCAACACAGAGAGAATTTGACTCAGTAGGCAAAACCAGCTTGCCATTAACTGCTAAAAAGCCAATATTGTGATTAGAAAGGAAACATAATTAACCAGGCTATTTAATTAATTGCAGAACTTATACTTAAAAAGTAACATTGACAAGTTAACCTCGCTTTGAGCATACAAGACGACGATATTTCTCAAACAAAGGAGCTGCTGCAAGATGTTCCCGTGGAAATTTGTGTTTATGCAGCAGAAATGCTGGTGAGTTTCTGGAGGAGTTGAGGAAGGCCGGATTGCGACTAAAATAATATCCGTGGAAAATATCAAGAGCTTGATTCATCTCTTCTTCGTCCTCCCCCTCAGCTCCTGCGTGACGTGAGCCTTGTCTGTTGAGCTATTGCAGCAGCTTATCTGACCGGACATTAAAATAGCAAAATTAATAAACACCCTTATAGGGTCGGACTGGATACTCCCCTGAGGACCATTCCAATTATCAGCAAGCTCGGGGTTATAGAATTTTAGGGAAGGAGAGAATGCCATAAAAAAAAAAAAAAATTTAATATCCAGTTTGGTAACATGTTACCAAAAATTTATTCAATGATTTTGTGAGGATACAAGAGGCAAATTCAACCAAAAAAAAAAAAAAAAAAAGGGTTTATAGGCTTCTAACAACTTTCCTTCGCGTTCTGTCAAAAATGAAAAAGTGGTCCGAAGAACTGCTTCAGTGCTTTCGGGTCCTATGCAATCTGTTTATTTCTTTCTTTCGAGAAAATGGAACTCCTTCAAATAAATTCTTTTATCCTCTACTTTTAAAATAATAATTTTATGTTCTTTACAAAATCAAGTTAATAAAATTTAGTTCCAATCTAGGTTTTTAATCACTTCCTATTCTGAATCCATCACTTAACTCATACATGATGTTAGATCTCATTTGTAATAAAACAAATGACCCTATTCATATCTATTATTGTCTCTAAAAAAATAGAATCTAACCCAAATCACATTTATTTTTTCCTCTAAATAAAATGTAACTAATTCATATTTATTTTTGCCATTAAAAAAGTGAAATTTGACTTTTTTAATATATTAAAAATGACTACATGTAGATTACGTGGTAATTTCAGACTAAAGAACTATCAAAAACTTATGTTAGGACTAAAATTTACTAACTTGAATTTATAAGGAATATAAAATTAACATTTTAAAAATAAATGATGGATCAATTCATTTTATGAAATGTGATTGACGTTTTGAATAATTTTCCCTCCTTTCTTTTCTATCCTACTTAAAAAGTCCCAAATTCTCAACTTTCTCTTCCCTTTTTTTAATTTTGGCACAAATCTAAATTCCCAGCCACGCCCTTTAGTTATAAGAGAGAAGAAGAGTTTTTGTAATTTTGATTTGGAGTTTATGGGAGAAATGAAATGATCTGGGACACGTGGGGTGGGAGAGATGAAATCACATGGGGCACATGTACATATAACAACTTAATTTTTCTTTGAATAGACACACATGGTCATTAAATTGTTCAAGAGCAGTGTTAATGGCATTCTAATAATTTTTATTCACACTCTTATTCAACGTTTTTTATACTTATGAAATGCCAAATTTTGAAGAGATAAAAAAATCAGTGGGGATTAACAATTTTTGAAGTACCATTGATATATCCCTCATTATGATCAATTATGAAATAAATTTTTTGTCACTCAACTTATGAAAATTTACATTTGTTTGGTCCACGTAATTTAATTAGTTTGATCACCATTCGTGTTAAAGAAAAAATTAAAAGACAAAGCTAAAAAGAATTCTAAATTATTTAGTAATCATTTATGATGTTCCCTCGATTTCTTTCTATCTCCTTTCAATTTGGAGAGAGAACATTCTTGCCATAGGACCAAAAGCAATAAGCCTAGTTCTCTCACCTTTATGATTTTCTTTGGGTTAATTGCAATTAATCCCCTTAAAGTATACCCCATTTTTCACTTTACCCCTTAATCTTTAATTTTTATCATTTAACCCCCTATTGGACAGAATTACCCTTCTATTATTTTAACTTTTTATTTATCTTTTTTCCATTCTCCTTTTCCCCCTCTTTTGTTTCTTTCTTCTTTCTTCCTTATATTCTCTTCCATCATTTCCAATAGAAAATTTCATCTCAATGAAAAATTTTATCTTGAATTTGTAATTGAATTTTTAGATGAAACTTTAAAAGGCATCAAAAGCTAATTTCTAATGATTTTATTTATCACAAATTGTAAATAATGATTATTAATTAGGTCTCAAATTCATCTTGTGATATTTTCTTAAGAACAAAATAAGAAACTGGAATGTAAAGGGGAACAAGCAAAAGAACTGAAAGGTTAAAAAAATGGTATTTTGGAGAAGTGGTTTGAATATTTTTGTAATCATTTAGAGAGAAGATAGATATTTACAATTCATTTTTTTTTAGTTTCAATCACTAAGATGAAGTTTCTTGTAGAGAAAATGAAGAATTAAAGAAAGAAGAAAGAGACAAAGAAAATAAAGGAGGAAAGAAGGGGAAAGGGAAAAAAAAGAGAAAGAGAAAAAAATAAGAGTTTAAAATAATAGGGGGTAATTTTGTCCAGTAGGGGATAAAGTGAGACAAAAAAAAGGTCAGGGGTAAACTGAAAAATGAGGTATATTTTAAGGGTACTAAGTGTGATTAACCCTTTTCTTTTCCTTCAAAACTCCCAAACTAGAGAAAGATGATCTTTCTTCACATTTCTATCTTTCCTCCCCCGTGTTTTATAAACGCCTCCGATTGTCATTATTATATCGATCATTCCAGATTTATTAATTTGCACCTATATATATATATAATATATAATGTGTTGCGAAGAACATTTTTTCAAGATGGGCAACAATAGTTATTTACTCAGTCCCCCCCCCCCCCCAAATATATGATTTTACAATTTTCCCTGTTGGTGAAACATAATAGAGAAAGTGTCAATTTTGACTTTAACATTTTTTCAAATATTATTATTGTTTCATTTCCTCTACAAAAAAATTCGACAACAGATATACTACTTCACTCATTTCATTAGAAAGATTAGAGTCACGCAGTCAATAGTACCTTTCATTATGATTTAGTTTCATATTTTCCTAAAAGTGACTCCAACATCTGCGTGGATATATAATTAATTCGGCAACCTAGACATAATGCTTAGAATTTGGTTATTACAAGACGAATCTATAGCTGAACATATCCAGCCTTTATTGTACAGTTTAAATCATACTAACACTTAAAATGGACCTAATTTTTTCCTAAATAAAAAGAAAAAAGGGGAGGAGTTAAGGCCCCGTTTGATAACTTAATTCAGTACTTACGTCCCGTTTGATAATCCAATTCAACACTTAAATTTAATGCGTTCAGATCTTAATCTTTTAGATGTGTTTGATAACCAAAAATAGAACATATGAATTAATTAAGTAGCACTGAATCATTTAGGTAAAACTTGCTCTCAAAAATAAGTGATAAACTTTTCACTTATCACTGAATGTGATATACATTTAAATGTAATAGATCTAATACTTAATAATTTAATTACTTAATGAATTTAGACTTCAGTTTTATCAAACACACCCTTAAACTTAATGGATTTAGATCTTAATACGTTCAGACCGTTTGATAACTGAAAATAGAATATCTGAATGAATTAAGTGGCACTGAATCTTTAAGCAAAACTTGCTCCAAAAAATAAGTGATAAGCTAATCACTTATCACTGAATGTGATATACATTCAAATATATTAGATTTAGAACTTAACAATTCAATCACTTAATGAATTCAGATTTCAAATTTCAGTTTTATTTTTTTTTTTTTTTTTTTTTTGGAGTTGGGCCGGGGGGTGTGGTGGCTGAAGGACCTATGTTTTGAGTGGTGGAGAAGCTGGCCCAAAAAAAAAAAAAAAACTGAATTATGCAATTCATCGTATGGACTCATTAGATAAAAATAAAAAAACCCTTGATTTTTAACAGCTGTAACAAACATTGAATTTTAATCCTAAAAAGAGAGGCCACACGACGGGGTTAGTTTCTCAATGATTGCTACGACGTCGTCTGGCAGCAGAAGGCGATGCGCGAACCGGAGAGCAGCCAGCAGTAGTATATGACGAGGATTCCTTATATCATTATCACCCAAGGCGTAACTAAAATTAAATTCAGCTTTTGGTTCTCCGGCTGATTCTGGCCTGCCCTACCTCCGCCGTCCAGATATATCCAGCTCCGGAAGACCTGTCGTGCCGAAGATCCATCCATTCTTTGACTACAAAAGATGGGCGTCGGCTTCGTCGTTGGTGTGCTTGGAGTTTTGATTCTCTCCCACGCTGCCTACTCTACTATCCAGTGTACCTTCCCTGCACCCTTGAACCGTCGGATCTCAGCTACACTCTTAAATTCCGAGATTAAAATTTTCTGTCGTAATTCAATAATGTTCTATTAAACTTTCAGACAGGGCATTGTTGAAGATCACCGAGGAGGAGTTCTCTGGACCTCCTATTAACGTAACTTTCTTCCATCCCTTCTTTAGTTCTTCTCCATCTCCCTTTACTTATTAAGATTGGATTGGATGGATTTCACTCGTTATGGTTTATGGGGTGTGGGGCTTCTCCCTTCCCATCCACCAGAGAGTCATGGTACAAGCATCTTACAGTTAAAATTTTAAGACAATAACACACTCCTATGAATTTTATTGCAACACATGTTTTTGTGCCTGGTAATTTGATGTGAATGGATCCAATATTTGTGAATGCAGGTGGTGGTGGAGTTAATTGCTGGCCTAGTGCTATGCATGTGGGCAGCACTGACTGTGCCCGGAAAGTTCCTCTCAATACTTCCTCATTCCGATGAGAACAGGTGGCTGTTCTTTTTCGTTTTAGCTGCAAATTAATAGAGTAATAATGGTTGTGATGCACTGTGTAGATGTATGCATTTAGATTGCAGTACATAATGTTTTTGTAGTTTATCATGTATGTGTGTTGAATTTTGGTGGATTTCGCGCGAAAGCGATGTTAATTGGTGATCTTTTGGGTGCATTAAAATTTAGACCTGCATATGAGCTTGTCCATTGTTGGAGTTAGTTGTGATCATTAAAATTTAGATGTGCATACGAGCTTAACCATCATTGGAGTTAGTTGTGATAATTAGTTTTGGTTGAATTTGTGCTGCTGGATGTTGAATAGGAGATATAGTCTATGGCATATAGGAGATGAGTAGATGCAAGATAATACCAACATATTGATTACATGGACATGTAAGTACAGTTATATTGTGATACTACAATTCTTTGTACTATTCATTCACCTTTTCATTGCCTTATCCAAAAGGGGGAGAGAGTGAGTTTTGCATTTTCTGAAATTGATCACTTAAGTGGCAGATGCAGATGGGATCTATGCTAAAGGGGAGTAGGGTGTTCAAAAAGATGTGTGGTAATGTTGGAGTAATACACATTTTCTCCTTCTCTTATCAGTACTCTTTCTAACACATCTTTTGCCTCGGAAATAACCACATTCTTCCCAATCTGAGCTTACAAGTTTGTCATGCTTCATTAGATTTACACAGACATTACAGTAAGACTAGTTTTATGCAGACAAAATATCTAAAGACTTCTTCTCAAAACTGATGTGGATGAATTAAATGTACCCTTCCATTATCTAGGCTGCAGTCCTGAAATCATTGTGCAACCTCTATCTTTCTAATGCAACTGTGTCAATTCCTTCTTTTTTTGTAAAACAGGCTTTGTTTTAATAAAATGCTTATGTGCAATATATGTGAGAGGAGATAGGCCCTAAAAGCAGACTAGGATTTCATCCAAGTGTTGACTGCAGTTATACAGGCTGGTAAACTCTCAACTGCATTGATTTCACCTATAAGAGAGAGATGTCACTTTGTGAGAGTACTTGCTTGAGTGTCCTTTCCATATGGGTTTTGCAGACTCTGGTGACAGTTAAGGATCTTAAAATCAGATGGAGAATCTTGCCAACTATTCTCTATGATACATGATAAGGAGCAATGGGAGAAGAAAGGCACAATTAAAAAAGGACGGAGACATCAACAACCCTAATAATGTGTTCTATATAAAGTTATGCAGTATCATTTTTAATATGGTTGCGGACCTTTCAGTCATTGGAAAAACAAGTCAGATCTGAAGAAGGAAAAGAATGCAGTTCAGTTCAAATGTTGTTTAATCTTTTATAGGACACAGTAGGCATCTCACTTTCAATGCTTTAATGAAAATCTGAATTAGGCTTGTCAAGTTGTTGGAAACTAGTGGTATGAACTGTGTGCCATACCATATAAATTGTTAGTTTACTTGTATTCAGCAGTGCCATTTTATGA
Source organism: Gardenia jasminoides (assembly GCA_013103745.1). Taxonomy (NCBI): domain Eukaryota; kingdom Viridiplantae; phylum Streptophyta; class Magnoliopsida; order Gentianales; family Rubiaceae; genus Gardenia; species Gardenia jasminoides. The sequence continues at coordinate 8,810,786 of CM023103.1, forward strand.
ATAGTGCAAAAGGGGACTAGTTGAAGTAATGTGCCTCCCAATACATGTAAGTTCGATTTTATGTGATAATTTAACCAATCACCAGTCACCTACTACCACATTCCAGTGGGCTTAAGCTATTATCACTTTTGCTTTTCAAATTTCCACTTTTGACCAATCTTTACATCACAGTGGACCTCTGTGGTATGTACGTTCTGGGGTTACTTGCACAGCATTTGAACCATGTTTTTTGCAACACCAATTAGCTGGGGAATTGTTGGGATTTTTCATACAAGTATCTCCATCATTTGACAAACCTTCCAGAAAAATTTCCCTCTATAATTTTGGAAATCTGGGATAGCTGCGTCAGTTCTGATTTGCAAAGGACACTCAGTTGAAATTGTACAGAAGATGAATAGGAAAATGTCTCCTTCTCCATTCCCCTTCCTCCCCCTCTAATTGGACTTCCCACAAGAGTGAGAAACCAAGTATTTTAGGTGCAAGACTTGTGTGATTCTAGATCATTTGCAATGTGATGTGCTTTTCTTACGTTTGTACAAGAAGAACCTTCTGGTTTTGACTCTCACATTTAATTGCGATTGCCTGTTGAACCACTGTTGCTTCATATCTATTTTGTTTGTGGTGCCATTAACTGGTTATTATCCTAATAATTGACGTCAGACCGTTTCCCATGATGCAGAGTGGTTGCTTTACCTGAAAATCTAGATTTTATGATATTCAATCACCGTGGAAAGGCAATTCCTATGGGAATCGATGCAAATTTGAAGTGATCTGCTTGGGATGAGGACCATAGGTGGGCGTTGGATATCCTGACAAGGGATCTCTATGCGTATTAGCTGCATTGTTGTCACACGGGAGCTGGGTATAACACATGCCGGATTTTATGGACCTTGTAATGGAAGGCAATGCCTGGCACTGTGTCTTTTTTTTTTTTTAAAGTTTTTACTGATTCCGTTTCTGGGTTGTGCTGATCTTTAGGATACTGGACTTGTATACTTTATTACTGAAAGCAATTTGAGATAACAAATCAGAAGGCTCAAGTCTTATGCCTTGAGTTAATGTTTCGTTAAATTTTGGGCATCAACAGAACTGATCATAAAAGCACTAATACTCTTAGTAACAATCAAATCTTCAACTTCCAGACAAAAATTTATTTCTGCAGCCTGTCAGCTTGTTTAAAGGGTGAGATGCATGATAGCTAGAATTATGGTTCTAGTGCTCAAGGTTACAAGAGTCAAAAACACTTCTTGTAAGAAAAGAATGGAAAACTAATTGAATGACATTAGTTCATATGGAACCTCGAGCATTCGCCTTCGTATTCTCTCCATGAGATTCAGAAAGCTCTGTATATTTCGTAGTGTAGTATGCCAAAAGCCACCAGCCACCACCATAGTGGAATTCATATCGCCGCGTAAATGGAAGCAATTCTGGTCCCGGTACCAATCCAGTTTGGTTTGTCTTGTACCAATCCAGTAGTTCAACTCTACTTTGCCTATGGCATATGGATATCTACACGAGATTCGGTCTTCCTTTACGGAAAAGTAGATGAATTCTACTCCGTAGCATATGGATATCTGCATTACAATCTGTCGCTGAAAATCCACTATGACCACGCGGAAGGGGTTAGCGGGATGGATGGGTTTTATTTGTGACCTGTGCTAATTGAGGGTTGCAGCTTGAAATCAAAAAATTCAATTAATTTTCTAGCCTTTAAAATACGAGAACGAGATAGACACCAATGAAGACGGGCCAGACACTATCGTAATCAAGATGACTGTTGTTGAGTCATGGTCAATTGAGACGTCATACACACCTGAGGTAACCCCGGAGCTCCCAGTTTGAATTTGGCGGAGGCCAGACGAACCTTAATGGACGAGGAAAACCATGTAGGCGGATGCAAATGGAGAATACAGATCAGATCATCATTCTCAGACGGGCCCAAGTGACCATCAGGATTGGGCATTCCATTAGATTAGTCAAGTCAAATGCCACACAATAAAAAAAAAAAAATTACAACTTTTTTTACAGTCAACATAAAGCATCATTTCATGATCAAATGCCCTCTTGAAGTGTATCTTAAGTTTCTATGACGCCTCTCCCGTTACTCAACAATGCTCATCACCATTGCGCAGCTTGGTAGGGAAACATATACCTGGGCTTAACACCCACAGGACAATAAGCCCAACTGCATGGGTTCAGTATCCACACAAATTAATTAAGCAAATTTATAATAATGGTTTCTAATGAAGACAATTAGCTCATGAAAGGTTGAAGGAAATGGGATAACAGAAAATTAGCAATGGAGCTAGGATTCAACAGCAGGATGTAAGATGCGTGAATCACCATCATCCAAAAATGACACTCTACGTCTACTCCACATTTAAGTGTTACCAGAAGAAAATGAAATAAATTTCAATTTTGAAGAAACAAATTTCAAACCTAGCAATAGTACAGCCTTAAGAAACTAGAACAAGCATACCTCAAAAAGAATGCCTGACATGGGTTCAGATCCCTACATGGACTCTCATCACAAAAACAGTACAACCACTGTATGCCTCTAACTCTGCTCTAGTCTAATCCGCATCTCTTCTTTTGAACGAAGTATGATAGTTCTCAACAAGCAAAGAATTCAATGTACTAATTTACAACTGAGTGAGCTCCTGTTGGTTCTCCATAGACTGCCTAAGTATAAACTCAGCTCTCCTTTTTTTGTCATCTTTCTCATCGTTATGGCCAAACCAAGATGCCGTTCTTCCAGAACCCCTGTTTCTGAGTCTCAGATCCAATGAATCACCTAAAACCTTTTTCCCAGTTTTGAACTCCAAACAGACTGCGGGTCTTTTGTCTGGAAGAGTTTTTTCCGCATCATGTCCTGATTCAGAAGGCCCATCCTTCATTGCCTCGATAGCTGGAGCAAATGTCTCCAACAAAGAAATGTGATTTTCTCTATCTGCTTGATTCCCAATCGTATCAGGAAGAATGACAGGAGAGACATCTTTCTCTCCAGCTTGTAAAGGCTTGGCAAGAAATGGGTTTTCACTTGCATTAGATTGCATTTCCAGCCTGCTAACATGAGGTTCCCTGGTAGAGGTGGAAGCTATCACATCACCATTACACACCAACCGCTGTTGCAAACTCAATAAAGATCTCTCTGCCTTCCTTCTTTGCCTAGCTAACTCAATCTTATCAGCACGAGGATCAGACACCCTCTCATTCCAGACGGGTGAGTGTCGATATGTGTGGGGATCAGGAAATGCAGGCAACCATTCTGGTATGTGCTTGAATTCTGGTGTCTCGGCCATCTGCAAGAAACTAGGTATTGGTTTCCTAGCTCTCACAACGGGAAATTGGGGGACAGGCTGAGCAAATGGAATCTCCTCAGCAGACTCAACGTAGTCCATGATCTCCCTCAAGGCACCAGACTCTATGACGCAATTACGAGCCTCTGAGGCACCCAAAATCCCTCGCAACAAACCAAAATCTTCCATCCCCTGAATTATATCAAACACATTGCACTCAGTCCTGCCTGCTGAATTAGCGTATGAGCTTGCCGTTTTCCCTAGGTCACAAAGATATCTAACTGCAATATCAGAAAGGGATTCAAGAGCTGACTCGTTAAAGCACTCAAACCCCACACTTTCACATATCTGCGCCACCGCAATTTTTGCAATTGCTCGGCCGAACTCATTGGCGCCCGCTCGGCTAACAGCAGGGCTAATCTCAATTACATTCTCTATCTCTCTCGCACTCTCCGCATTGCCTCCATCGCTCATATTCAGAAAGCTCTTGAATCATTTAGGGGGTTAGACGAGCCGGTAGAGCTTTCATTCAGCTCAATATTTTAACAAAATTGACTCCAATGATTAATGGACGCAAGAGTTGAGAGAGAGGTACAAAAACCCTAGATTTCGTAATTGAATTCAAAGCGAATCAGAAATCAACCGGTGCGTATTCCCACACACAGGATTGAAATGAAAAACATGGAATTATATTCGGTATGATTCAGAGAACTTACTGCAGAAATTGACAGTCGCAGGACAGAATTGTGGATTCGGAAATTGCAGCAATGAGTTGATATGTAGGAATGTATAAATTCGTCCAGTCCATATATCTGCGAAGGAATTCTAGTGTTTCAGGGAGCTTTAAAGGGGAGGAAGCTTCAAGGATAACTCATTAGGGTTTATAGACGAATAGTGAGTGATAAACCCTGCTCCCGGTGAGGGAGGGGAAGAAGGAGATCAAGTGAGCACTGAGGGGAGGTACTTTGGGGAGATGAGTCAAAATGAGAGGAGGTAGGGAGTCCTTATTTATAGATCTTTCAATGTCTAATCCTACAGTGTTATTATGACACTTTAACCTCTCAAGTTTTGCTGTATTGGACTTTCACCCCTTAATTACATCTATTATTTTAATGGCAGGACATCCTCTGCTACCCCTTTTTCTTTTTTCAAAACCAATTTCTCAATTTATCTTATCCAGTAACAATTTCTTTCAACATGGATCCGTAATTCCATAATTAAAGCTAATTTACTTTCTCCATGAATATTTTAGTATAATCCCTTGAATGTTTAAGGTTATAACAAACGTTGTTTGGGCATCTTGAAAGTTGTAAGAATGTTTTGGTTGGCCTAGGTTGCAAGCTTAATCATGAAGTAAGTGAGTTTATTAATCTATTTAAGCTTGGTAAAGAAGTAAGTCATAACTTTGGTAAACCTGTAGGTGAGTTTACTAATCTAAAGTCTCACGTAGTGTGATTTCCTTGCTAGAGTTTTGTAATTTTTTGTCATCGTTCTTTAGCATTTGAGATTTTGTATATTTGATTTTATAGATTTGATTTTTTTTTTACCTTATTATTTTTATGATTCTTCTGTTTTTTTTTCCCCACTTCTGTTTAGTCTAGATTCATAGTTGTATTTTCTACTGTTCGTACAGATTCATAGCAACAAAATTATATCTTGTACTAAAAAAAATATATAAAAAGTATAAATCAGCTTAGTACGAGTTAGTTCTCACAATATCAGACATAAATCTGCTTGATCAAGGGTGGCTATCTTGAAGAGTAATCTATTTCTACTAAAACAAATGAAAACTTAAGAAGGGGAAAAAAGGGAAAAAATAAAAATAATAAGACATTTCGATTCACTCTCAAAACCCGGTCTACTTATCTATTTATACAAGTTCCTTGTCAAACCCTATTAGATAATCATACTGATTTAGTTCCAATCACCAAAGCTCGCAATCATCAAGTTTATCCGCTACTTATTGTTTGTTAAATCATTGGTCAAACCAAAATTCACGTATCCAAATAAGTCAAAAAATTTATAAATAACTTTTGTTAAGTTAAAATTTTACTGCATGAAAATGAAAAGATTCGGTCAAGATAAAATCATAAGTTAAGGCCAATAATGCAACTTAAAGAGATCCTTTCCAAATGGTTTTACACGGAGACTCTAAACATCATTGACGAATTAGGAAGGTCTATGCACCAAAAGAAAAATGAAGAAAGAGATTAGGTATACTATAAGAATCTCAGCAATCCAATTCCACTACATATTTAAAGTCACCCCAAGTCATAAAAGAATACTATCAAGAAAAATGTACTACAATCCTATTTATGCCACTAATTTTAGGTCTGGTATCAAAATTTTACTGCTATTATTATGCTAAATTCATATCAGAGTTTTTTGGTTTTTGCTCTAGTTAAACTTTTGTGAATATTTTAATTGAAAATGTTTTTGGTTTTTTGCTCCAGTTAAACTTTTATGAATATTTCAATTGAAAATTTGTCTATTATGGAACTACTGTTATGATTTGCTGAAGAAAAAATATTATGAGATTTTAGAAACTACAAGAATAGTTCTTAAAGTTTTCCATATTTTATCCCTTTATGTTTGAAATCCAAAAGTCTTAATTGTCATTCAAAAGTGACCTCGTTTTTTATTTTTATGTTTTTTGTATTAGAATCTTGTTATGAACTGGAAATTAGTTTATTAACAAAATTTCTCCACTAAAAAGGTATTTTTGTCACTCAAGCTATTAATAGATGATTGGTCATTTTTCTTGATTACTTGGACAAAGTTTATTTTTCTAGTTATTTTTTAAATTGATTTGGGTTGTAAAGTACCTATAAAATATTTTAAAATATAAAATGCATTTGGTATAATAGTTCATGAAGTTTTATGCATGTAACCTTTAAAAAAAGTATTAATCTTTTATATATTAACAATACATGTGTTCATGTATCTGGATGTGATAATATATACACTTATTAGTATATATGATATTAAACTAAAAAAAAAAGAGAGCTTACCTAGAAAAATCGACAATAAAAACATGATATAGCTAAGTGATAGATATATATATGAAAATTCGTATACATGTAAAGCCGGGCTATACTTTTAGTTTAGCAAATAGGAAGTATATTGTTTATAATTTAAATTGAGACAATAGGAATTGGAGTTTTTGGATTCAAATCTCCATGTCTCTTATTGCCTCTTAAGTCCCGCTCTTCTTTTGTTGAACCTTCTTTTTAAAGGAAAAAGCACATTAGATTATATCTTATAGAGTATTTTTAGAATTGATATATTTCGCACTAAAAAAAAAAAAAAGGTCTGTAAAGAAGGGAAATGTATACTACTCCGATATAGCACTAGAAGGGCAATAATGGTAAAGTATGTATAATTTGAATAACATTGTGTGTGTTTGGATAGTAAATTAGTAAATTAGATGGTTGGAAATTATATTAATGGTGTAAGTTAATATAATTTGATAAATAATACACAATCCAAACAAACTATTTAGGGAGTTAGTAATATTTACAAGATTGGGAATTGCGATTAACTCTGGATAAGGCAGCGGTTGCCCAACCCACCAAATTCCATCGGAGAACAGAGAGAGAAGAAGTAAGTCAGTGAAGAAGAAGTGGAGGGAGGCGGCCCAAAAATAAAAACGAGTGAGAATGGAGAAGTACTTTGGGAGTCCATACAGAGGTGACCCGGGAGTTCCCCACTCCGACCCTGATCGGTTCGTCAACATATGGGTAGGATCCGCCATCTTCTCTGCTCTCACCTGGAACAATCCCTACATGTGGACACTCTCTAATCAGTTCAAGTAAACTTCCCCTGCACCCTCTGCCTTTCCCTTTCTCCCTTCCTTTCGCCTCTCATATGAATGTGGATAATCAAGTAGAAGCGTTCATTGTAGCTAGGGCTTCTTTTACCCTTGATTGTCTGCATATGACAAACAAGCCTTTCATGGTCTCGTGTTGGATTTTTTTGGGTTGGAGTTTCTAATTGCAAATAGTGACGCCAATCTTACGAGGATTTGACCTTAGATGCCCAAATACAGAACTTGTGGGCCGAAATTTATTGGTGAAGCAATTTATGTTTATTATCTGCTTGATAATCCACATTGCCTGATGTGTCAAGTGAATTTGCGTATAACATGTACTAACACTGCTACTACATTTTGCCTCATATGCATGAACTTTTGTTGAAATGTTGTTTATACTCTAGCATCTCTCTAAAGGTTCTTATGAAGGGACATGGTAGCAAACATATCTGCCTAATGGTGAAATCCATTAATCAAGAGAGGAAGATAACACGCAACAATCTCGGCACAGTCTTGTTTCATTTGTTATGAGTTGGGAATAACATAACTGACCTTTTATTCTCTTATAAGATAGTTATTTAGGGTGATTTTTCATCTGCCGCAATTTTCCATCTAATTGTTTGCATTGATACAACTTGAAAGATGCTATATCTAAGGTAGGACTCTGTGAGGAATATTCATGCCACGATTTGTTGGTATGTTGGTTATTTCTATGATCTGATAGAGAGAGTTCCATTTATGTGAGTCTTGCAATTTGAATTGTTCTATATGTTCTTCTTGAATCAAGTTGCAGCTAGGTGACAGCCGGGAAAGTTTTAGACTGTACCCTGTTTATCACTAGAAATTGTAAAAAGGTCGTTGTACTTTCACCAGGTAATACGTAAGAAATAGATAGGCTGAGCATATTATGTGAGGCAAAGAATTGGGGCAGCCAAGAAGCATGCATTTGTTTCATGTGAAGAGGGAAGAGGTCTGTCCAGGTTCAAGGACGAGACGTTTCCCCTCCTATGGTTCCTTTGGCCTTTTATGGATTCTCCTAAAATTGATGATTATTACCAGCTTTAGATCAGTTCTTGGTTGGATCTGTTCTCCAATTTTTGTGTTTAGGGCTTTGCTGCCTTGTCACTGTGAATGCTTAAAGCGTGTTTTCTGACTCTTGCTCTACTTATGATTTTAATGCATAGTTGGCATGACAAGGCAATGCTGTTTGAGCAGTATCACTGGAAGAAAGCACTTGAAAAAGGACAGCCCTACAAATTCAAGGTAATGGATGCATTTGAATCCATTGAAGTGCCCGCTTCTTTCTATTTTTGTGAGTGGACGTTGGTGCTAGTAGTTCTTTCTCTGATTCTTATGAATTTCTTTCTGATTGCTTTCGCAGTGGAATGAGTTGGACAGAGAAGTACGAGACTCGTACTACTTCAACTGGCCTGTCTACTTCCCATAGCTTGCTCTGTGTTGCGGCATTTTATTTCCTTTCACTGTCAACTCGAAACAGTTGTCACGCTTTTGTTCTCAAATAATCAAAAGAAACATCTTCCGGACTTGTTTTTATCAGGTTACCGCGAGTGCGTAGCTGCAACTGAGATAGCATCAGATTCTGTCTTTGAGCTTTGGTTTTTCGTTATGCTTTTGCACGGTTTATTCTGCTACATTGTTATTGATTTACGTCTTATTTTAAACAGTTCGAAATCAAGTATTGTGGGTTTTTTTATCAATCTAAAAGCTGTTGTTAGCATCGAGGGTCGTTCTCTTAGTTAGGTCCAAGGAAAGATTCAATCTACAATTTGGTTTGCCTAAACCTTGGAGACACAATAACTATCCATTGGTGAAGGGTCCACTTTCATTCCAATGGCGCTTTCGAGAGATGAATTTTGGCGGCCTCTTCGTTTTTTCGCTTTTGTTGCTGTGGGTCTTTGAGATCTCAGGGGTGGCAGTAGGAAGGAAAAATTGGGGAAGAAAAGATTAATAAGCTGAGATTATCATGAATTGCAAATTATGCTGTAGAGACGGGTCAATTTCCTTGTAAAGCAATTTAAGCAAGCGAACACCGGCCCAAACATTCCTTCTGTTTTGCAGATTTCTGGGGACGCTGCAAGTTATTGTAATTACTCTTTTACTCAGCAGCGAAATTGAAGTTTCGATTGTTGGATGGATTCTAAAATCTTGTTTGGATTGTCATTCTGTTACAGAAGAATTTTTTTGTTTTGCATAGAAACATTTTTCAATCATCTTTTTATCTTTTATATAGATGAATTTGCTACAGTAATTTTTCTTTAAAAAAAATTCTTAAAAATTGCAATCCAAAATTCCAAATCGCGGATGAATTAACCTTTCAGTTTGAGAGCTTCTACAAATGTCATGCTGAAAGGAGAGGAAAGAAAAAAAAAAAAAAGGGTTCAAGAATGAGCGAGCAGCTGGGCCAGCTCCATACTGGAGGGAAGGGCTGGTGAGAGATACTGAATAGGTGGCGCGCCGATTAAAGACGCCTGCTTGCCAACGGTAGAGCCACGTCTTCATCTCTCGCTGTCTCATATCCTATTCCTATCCTCAAAATTCATTAAAACGAGAAAAATCAGTAAATATATAAAGATCGGAGCTATGCTTGTGTTTAATTCCTGGAAAAACAAAAAGTATTCTGCGAGTCCAAGAGAGTTGAAGCCAAATGGGCCTTCTTCTTCTTTTCCATCATCCCCCATTGTCTATTACCACGTTGATGCCCGCTTCTGTACCCAAGTTACCGGGTTACCCGAAATATAAAGCATCAGGGACGCGGAAAGAGTTCTCCATCCATGGCCAAAAATCAACACAATTCCTCTCACCAAAATGCTTTGCTGATAATCTTCGATCCAAGCCCATTAACTTTTTCCTCTCGGGTTCTCTAGCTCTCTCACTTTCTCTGGCGGGTAAGTATGTTACTTTAATTCAACATCATCTTCAACGCATAATCTTGAACACTGACCATTCTTTCATTCACGGTTTGGTTTATTTTGTTCTTATGTTGTGTCATGTGCAAGTTTTATGTGCTGGGATAGCAAGTTAAACTCCAACTTTTTCATTTTGTTCGGATTTCTTTGTTGAACCTGCAAATGTGTAAGCACGATGGACTCATGATTTCACTATTTCGTGTTGGGTTATTGTGATTCTGATTTTCCATGCTATGGGATGTTATTGTGTGGTTGGTAGCTAATAAACGATAAACTACCTGGGTTTAAATGCCCATTATTGATCTTTGATGCGATATTCTGGTCGGTTCCATCTGTAGTTTGATAGAATCTCTGTGTTGTCTCTTTTTCGATGAAACTGGGACCAAAAACAAAAAACAGGCTTTTGACATGCAAATTATTCAGTATTTGTTTCTGATCCTAAAGATTGCAGAATGGTATATATGTTCTTAAGAGAATGCTTACTTTAGTTACTTTCTCTCAACAATTTGCAAAGTATTTTTAATGGTTGAATGTCTGTGATTTTCTTTTGGGTTTTTGTTTTTTTTTTTTGGGGGGGGGGAGGGAACAATTTTCTAGATCAGAACAGACATTTAGGGGAGAGCTATGGCATTAATACCTAGGGGGAAGTTTGTTGTGTTTCTGTGGTCTTAGATGATATTTACACATATCACTTCACTGCTAGATTGGTGAAGTTTATTGGGTGTGTAATGATGAAATTGTTGTGTTTCTGGTGTTAGCTCCCAATGTACTTCATGCTTAATACTCCTACGGGCTCTCGTGCTTGTAACTTTCTTACCTTGGAGAGTTCCTGTCAAATGCCCCACATTAGACAGTAAACGTAAAAGGGACATTTAGGAATTATCATTGTGATGAACACATTCTCTATGGTTATTGAGGCGTTCTGCATTAATTAAGCTGTGGATGAATAAAAGTAACAAATAACTTGTAGGAGTTGGAATTGCTGAGGGAAAGGTTGGGGTTAACAAGCCAGAATTGCTTCCTAAGGAGTTTACACCAGTTATTGATGTTGCTGGATTCCTCTCAGATGGCCAGGTCTGGCTTTTGACTGTTTCTGTTAAATGTAGGACATATATGTAGATATTGGGCGCTCTGTGATTCATATCCTTGTGCTTTTCCACTGTTGCTAAAATTCTCTCCTCCTGTTCCTGTGCATGTCCCATTGCAACGTACATTTTTGTGCTTTCCTGATTCCATGATGTCTTGAACCGTAGAATTAATTTGCCCATGTTGATTAATTCTCTAACATGTCTTGCATAAATGAGTTCTGAGTTCAGCTTTAGTCAGCGACATCACATTCAGAGACTATAGTTCTTTGTCATTATGAATAAGTGATGAGCTTCATAAGTTGCTAACTCTCCTTCCTAACATGTGCTGTTCTGCTGAACTGAACTCACTAAATTCACTTGGTTTGAAAGAAACCTCTGTCATCAAAATAATGGAAGCTAGTTTTACCCAGCACTGTCCTCGTTGTACAGATGTTGGGAGTCTGGTTCTTGAATGTACACAAGATGTAATTGCTTCAAGGCTCAGCCTTGTGGAGTAACTTCCTAGTGAACGCAAACTCCTTTACTCCATTTAGAAGTCATTCCTGATTTTGAAGAAAAAAGTTCTGATGGATAGAAAGGTGTCAATGGAACACTTGTTTCTCCAGGGTGGAAGTCTGTTGTGTTGGTAACTTAATAGCTAGTTATGTTGTGCCTAACAAATAAAAGTGCATTAGTTTCACTGAATAATGATGACTAACTAGGCAGAGTATCTTAATTTTGCCAAATATTGGCAGGAGAATAGACTAGCACAGGAGATTGCTGCAATTGAAAAAGATACTGGTTTTAAATTGAGAGTTTTGGCACAGAACTATCCTGATACACCTGGTATGAGCGTTGAATTTCTGATTGGGACATGGCTTTTAAGATAGTGATTCCAAGTATTAAGAGAAATTTCTCTTACGACTTATTTCAGGGTTAGCAATCAAAGATTTCTGGAAGGTGGACGATAGAACAATTGTTTTTGTGGCTGATCCCACCTTTGGTAAACGCCTGATATTACTGCCTTGTGATACCTTATCTATGTTATTGTACTTACACTTTTTTTTTTTTTTTGGGGCGCGTGGCTTCTGTGTCTCAGGAAACATATTGAATTTTAATGTTGGGGCTTCAGTGGATTTAGATGTACCTCGTAGCTTTTGGGGACGTTTGGCAGGCAAATATGGAAACATGTTTTACTGGAAAGAGAAGGTGAGTTCATTGCATTCACAATTAGAATCAATTTGTTTATTTTAAGCAGGATAGTTAGAAACCAAAAGCCGTTATATTTATATCCAATACATGAAACAGGGAGAAGATGCATCTATTGAAGCTGCTGTTGTGGCAATAGGGAAGTGCTTAAGAGAACCAGTAGGTGCTAGCAATTGCTCTGAGGTGAAATAATGTCTCCACTACTGCAGAATTTGTGTCACTTTTAACCCACAGCGACAGAATAATGTTCTCGATGAAGTTGCAATCGTATCGGAGCTGCATTGCGAAGAGAGCATGCAAAGGAGGAACAAGTGAAGGTATATCAGATGCCCTTGTAAATTTATTGGCTCCTATTTCTAGCAATAGCTGGTACAGCTGCAGTTGCACAACCCTCTCTTATGTTTTTGGAAGTCCGATAGGGAAATGGCTGATTGGAGCTGTTATTGTATTCGTTGAGAAATAGGAGCACTGAATGTTTTCTATAGAACAACGAAACTAAGAAAACATATGCAAGTGAGATAATATGGAACACTTTCCACGCATTCCCCTAAGCCATACGGTTGACTCCAGTCCTTAGTTTAAAAACTTTGATCAAGTATACACAAAAGTGCACCTGAAATATGTTATGGCAAGTCTCATGCTTGTCGTCGTTATATAGAACGATGCCTGAAGCGACATCACAGTGATCAAAGGTGTAAAATTCAGATAGCACTCAATTTTAGCCTCAACCTATATATAGCTTGCAATGTGCATTTTATAATTATTCCATGTACATGAAAGGTTTAGCGCCCTGATATTTGACAAGGAAATACTAATGTAGGTGTTTAATGAACGTAAGTACCGGAAAACAAAGATATTTTCTTCTCTCTCCTAAGCTAAACCGGAGAAGCATTTTAAGGCAGGTAGTGATATTATACTAATACCGGTAGTGTAAGTAGCAGCAGTGAGCAATAGAGTCGATCCCATTCTCTGCCTCCGTCCTGAGGGCATTTGATCAAACAGTTGGCCTTCGCTCAAACCCTGTCCCCGGCTCGTCAGTACTAGGAAACGTCTGGAAGCCAGTGACAGCTGCAGCAGGTGGGCCCCTCCGACACCGCTGCTCCATCTCCTGAACTTTCTCGGGAGGCCCTGAAAACAAGGCCTCCACTGAGCCATCCCGTCGGTTGCGAACCCAGCCCTTCAACCCCAACTCCGTGGCATTCTGTACAGTCCAATCCCGGTAGAAGACCCCCTGCACTCTTCCCTTTATCGCAACCCTTTCCTAAGTAAAGGAGCAAAAAAAAACCCAACAAGACTGTTATATGACAACATAAAATTTAATAAATTGTCCAGAAAACAAAAAAGAGCGGGGCTTACGGTTTTAGTGGGGGGAGTGGAATTGGATTCGGGAGGTGGAGGTGGTGGGGAGGCTAGCGAGGACATAGGAGCTGAGCGAGGAGGTATACGAGGTCGGAGCACAGGATATAGACGAGGACTAGGAACAGGAATAAAATGGCGAACCGGAAGAGAATGAAAATGAAGAGGAAGAGTATTAGGTAGTAGAAGAAGAGGAAGCCGGGGGGGTCGTTGTATTCCGCGTAGTAGACTAAGGCCATTTCTTCTTCTGGGCCACAATTGGAGTTGCTCCACCTGAGGGCTCCGGAATATAAGGGATTTGTTGCAGCGGACAACCGTCACCATTCAAAGAATACTACAAGTTTTGGTTTCTATACGTGGAGACTAAGGAATGGTGGGGGGAGCATTCAGGAGCACGACTGCAGATTCTGCACTGTAGAGTGGGCGACGTGCAGCTTTGGGTGATGTTTCACAAGTGTGACTGTAGTTGAACTTGCAACTCAATTTTCTGGAGAATTCGAGTATCTTTGGACTCTTTGATAGTGGATTTCAGAATCTTGGGCAGGCCCAAGGTCTATCTCTTTTTCAATCTTTTGTTCTTCCTATGATATTCTTTTGGTGGTGACTCCATTTTGGTCCCTTCAATGTCTGGGCGACTCAATTTTTTCCTTCAACATAATTCCCAAAAAAAAAAAAAAAAGAACCTTGTAATCGTATCTTTTCTTTCTCTTTCAACTAGAGTTTTTCTACCTTCTTTCTACAAAATCTTCCAACAGTTTTTTTTTTTTTTTTGGCTCCCCATAGGAAGGACATATTGGTCTCAAGCCAAGGTCTTCCTCTCTCTACTTCTATTTTATCTTCACTAAAATCTCTCATTGAGTAGAGTTTTCTCTTTTCTAATGTTTATTAGTGAGACTTTTACTCCTTCCTTGCTCGTAAGGTTTCTTAGTGAGAGTTTTCATCTGTGTTAGAATGTTGTGGTGAGAGTTTCTGTTGAACCAGTTAGATAGCAGATCTAATGGTGTTGACATATATACAAAGATTTATTGACAATGTAATCCTTGTTAATTTGTATATTAAATAAACCTAAAGGTTTTTTAGGTAAGTTGTATCATTGAATATGTCCAATGTATTTTTTGCTATTAGTGCGAATTTCATGAAATGAATCATTATTTTTTATGGGAAATTAAAGACACTTTAGTAATTTCATGTAATTCTATCTATTCCCTTTCACTTATTGCTTTTCTTTGCCCGACCAGCCTTCTACTTCAGATAGTGGCCGCCAACTTAGAACTAATCATATATGTCCTGCAAAGCAAATTTGACCTAAAATATGCAATTATCAATTCAAAAGTCTGTAACATAGAAGAAACTTTTTCCAAAATTTATTAACAAGTATTTTTTGTGGGGTTCAAATAGAGATCTCAAGTCTTACAACGGAGAGAAAGAACAGAGTTTGAGAGTCAAACCAAGGCTGAGGAGCCTCATGATCATCGGGCCAGCGTCCCCATGAACTGGGCTGGGTTAGAGACACAAATCCTGTTTCTAAATCACACGCCAAACTAGCCTAGTTTGTTCTTCGGTTTGTTTACTAGTGAGCACCGTTGGTTATAGGCTTGAACTTCCAAATTCTCTTCTGTGTCCACCCCTGTCTAATGGGCTTCTTCAGTGAGGAGATTTTCCAGCCGAAAAAGTATAAGAGGCCCAATTGCTGCCCCGCCCTACACCTCGCCAATATCCATCGGAAAGCATCTTTTGGGCAACAACAATGAAAGCCCTCGGACTAAACCCGGTGCCCTGGTTGCGCACTTCCTTACCAGTGCCAGGTTTCGATTTGGATAATAAACAAATATTATTTGAAGCTGGTGCGGCCGCAGACATGCACCCAGCTCTTCAGCCGTGGGATTTCAGATTTGACTATGCCCCTGATCTTATCCACGTTCTTGATCCAAAGTCAAAAAAGGCCAAAAAAAAAAGAAAAAAGAAGTGCCTAGTTGGTGAAAATTAGTCTTATCTGATTCCCCAGAAATCAACACTCGTGTTTTCGTGTCTCATGCAACATTATTGTATTTTGTATATTTGTATTGTGGTTGAGAACCGGAAGAATATTCGAAGGTTTGGAATTTTGAATGGGAAAGCAGCTCAAACAGCTCTAGTGTAATTACTTGACAAACCTCCAGAGAATTTAATAATCTGCTGGTTTTCAGTATGGCCTTTTGCGCGGTTTACTGAATCTAACTTGATGCCGCCTTGACTTCTTCGACTGCCATTTTGTGAGGGGGCCGTGAATCGGGATTTACGAGGCTGTCTCTAATTTTTTTTTCTTCTTTCGTAAGACGAGTAAAGATAAACGCACTCAAAATTAGATTAAAGCAGAACCTAATCGAAGTTAATCTAAGAAGGACCCACAAGAGAACACCATCCAGCTAATTAGTAACTGGAAGGTTACCTTGTCAAACGAGTTGGTCTCTAATTTGACACACAAGTTTCTCAGCTTCAGTCATTGGTTCCCAGTTCTAGATTGTTTTACCCGTTCCTCTGTATCCTTTCTGAACATAACCTAATTTGCTGACAACGGCAAGCAGCACGGTACACATTTTCTTATGTGGTAATTAAAGCAGCACAGTACGACTCATTCTTATACTTAATTGAAGAAGCAATTCGTGGTTTCTCAATATTTTTCAATAGAAAATTCGATGCAGAAGCAAAGTAAGGAACGGTGTGCGCGGTTTTTATTTGCAAAAGAAAATCTCATTCGAATAATGCAATAAAATTTCCTTGTAGAATAAGAAGGAAGACAATAATAATATGCTTGTATGGGATTCAAGGATGATTGTGATTGTGAAATATATGTAGAAGCATATATAAAAGGTTATATTTTCTCCAAAATTTGTTTATATTGCTTGATTAATGTATCACATTGGATAGGTGGAAATAGTAGTATGTCCATTCCAAGCCTCACACTATCTGTTTCCATAAACAACGCTAGACCTACTTAATTAATCTCTTAAATTTTCGCCATAAAGATGTGGTGATCTAAATTTTTCTGGGCCTAAAATCATTTCATTTATTTAAATTTGTACAAGCAAAAAAGAATTAAGATTTAATTACGTACTCACGTCATTTGATGTACGTATCGATGTCTTGATAAAATGTTGAACTACTTATATAGTTAGGCAGAAATTGGAAGTATATAAATAAATCCACAGGCTTATGCTGGTACTATTTTTAATTTCTCTCTACCCCATTGCATTCTTTACAAAGCCACGCACGCCCAAGGAAAAATGCGTGGCGTGCCAATCCATATCGCGAAAAAGCGGCATGTGCGGATGACGTGGAGAGGGACCCAGTACGTCCCTTCATGTCCGGTGGCTCATCCCCTCTTCCCCGTCGGAGTCAAAATTTATTCCCACCAGATTCCTCAACCCCAAACCAATTTCATACTCCTCTGTAGTCTGTCCCCCTCCCTCACGTCACACATGAACTCCATACATGCCATGTCCTTTATTATGCACATATGCATACATAAAATCACACACACAGCACATACATGCATGTACTGCATATATATACATATATGTACAGTCGCAGAAACAAGCCACGATAGACGTCGGCGTCGTCATAGTCATAGCTGAGTCAGAAAAAATAACAAGGTCAATCCGTCATGAGTCAGCACTCTCTCTTGTTTGTTTCGGAACTTTGGTGATGTCCTTGTATTGATGCTGACGGAAACCATTCCCAATTACTTTTGTTTATCTCCAACCGCTAGCTAGTCACATATGATCAGTATATTATATATATATATATATATGGAGAGAGAGAGAGAGAGGGGCTATGGTCCACTGTCCCAACACAAGCTTTTATTCTTAGTGCGGAGTCTATACATTTTCAATTGAATTATAATCCGTGCGAGAGACACATAACCTAATTTCTTAACTGCATGTGCTTTAGATCAATTCTTAGAAAGCAAACAAAGGAGTTGGATGATTTTGCAATTAATTATGTAGGAGTTGGTCTGCATGTACATCTGCTCTGTCCATATGGCCAACGTTTGAGAGTGTACTTCCTCTATTTCTCATCATGGCTAAGACACATTCCACCCCCCGAATGCCTCCCCCTCCCCTCCTCTCTTCCCCCCGGGAACCAAAAAACCAAAAAAACACAAAATAATGCTCTTTGCTATTGAACAGGAGCTGCCTATGTTGATAAATTACACCAACAAAATGAAATGATTTTTTTTTTGGGGGGGGGGGGGGGGAGGAGAGAGTAAAAAAGGGTTGGAGTATATAGATATATATACAATTACTCCGGGAGACATCTCTATAAAGACTTCCAATAATGTTGCTCAAAAAAAGAGAAAAAAAGAAACTCTATATATGTCTTGAATCCGATGCACTCAAAGAGTCATGACGTGCTGGGTGGCCGTTGTGTGTGTGGTCGGGGCATACATGCACTTCGAGTTAAGCACTGAGTGATGAGCTAAATTCGAAACAAACCCAATTAAATTGATTATCCAACATTACCATAAAATTAATCAGGATATGAATCAATCACTCTATCTGATGATGCATCCACAGTCTCTCTTTTTTATCTGGAGTTGTTGAGAAATTAGTGCAACGACGTCAACAATATTAGCATTAAGCTGGCAAAAGCAAATGCACAATTAACATTCTGGCGCAAGCGCAAATGCAAATGCACTTCTAGAAGTTGAAGTTGTCTCATCCGCCTCCTCATAGGCTAATATTGTGTGCTTGTCTGCAGATAATTTGCTGAGAACAGAAATACATAAAGACTGAGGCACTTTGACTCAAAAGCAAGAAAAGGAAAAAGATGATCATCCTTCATCACATTGTCCTCAAACTTGCCAGCAATTCAAAACCGCAAGCAAATACAAGGATGGAGACATAACTTGTAAACTATGGTCACGATACGCGTCAATTCAGTTGAAACTATCGTATAGTGCTGTTATAAGCTTATTATTCTTCTAGAGCAAATTGGGAATTGATCCAGCACGTGCAGAGTTACCACTTACCAGCTAGCCGGGGTACGTGGAACTGCTCCTGTCCTCTGTAAATAGTACTCACCTAAAAAATTAGGTCAAAAGTGTATACCTAGCTACACCTCCATTATCAATTATCAAAGTTGAGGTGATCCTTGTATGATGTGGGCACAGGCACATTTCAAATACTACTAGAAATGTTTTAACTTTTTCCTCTTCTCTCTTAACACTTATAAATTGCTTAGTAATTAGTAGTTTAGTACTGCTATATACTACCCCAATTTAGGTAAATCTAGGATATACCCGTAGCTTCATGTAGAGGGAATGGAATCGCTTAAAATGTATGTAAGCATCCCGAATAACAACTAAAAATAGGAGTGGTAATACTAAGCACAATCATGTGGTCATGGTACAGTGCTAATTGTTAAATGATATATGGAAGTAGCAAAATGCGTTGGACAAAATTAGGTGGTCATGCTAGGTTATTGGTTTGACACTTTTTTTTGAATCGGATGACTATATATAATGATTTAGGTAGATGAGCAGGGATTGGGAAATCAAAGGCATGCTTTTGGCCTTCTTTGGACATGTAATAATAATAATAATTTAATAGGGAGAAAAAGAAAACAATTTTGTTAGGTTGGTAAAATTTCATTAAGGAAGATGCTGGTTTTCCACATTAATACTTGAACGAACTCAGCCGGCGGTAATGGGCAAGAGCTAACAAGGAGGGAACGAAGAAGGTAGCCGGTCACAGTCAAGACCCCGTCGGATCAAACGTGGAGACACGTGGGATCCTGCGTGACCACTTCGGACGCTCTCGTGGATTTTGGATGTTGTTGTGGCTTGGGCCTCAGCACTACATTTTTATTTTATTTTATTTTTTTCTGGCCCCGGGGGGGGGGACGGGGGAGGGTCCCAGAGGGCTCATATTCCATCTTCTCTGTTCTTTTTATTTAAATTCTTTGGGTAACTCCTTAATTAACCTAAACGTTTCCAATTGGCTGTTTCATTTTCGGATGCCGGCTTCGAGAAGGCGCGCCAAGGGGCCGGGGATCATTTCCAGAGTGGCTCTTTTTGATTGTCGGGAGGCAAGCCATGCATAGTTGCTTGCTCCCAGTCCTGACTTCCTTCCAAGGAAAACTATCACCTTCATTAATTCGCTTCCCATCAACGGAAATTTTACCCTTTCAAGTATTTTGGGGAAAAAGATATTTTAGATGTCATTCTCAAAATGAAAATTGGAAAGTACTACATTATGACGATTTCCTAAACGCCTCCCTGGTATTGATGAAATCACCATTTCACCCTGCATTCCAAATTTCGACATAGGATGTAGGTCGCCCCCCCACCCCCCAACCCCCCAATACCTAGATATGTAGAAGAAAGACGTTCCTAAAAAACAACGTCAACAAAATAGGGGTGTTCACACTTCGAAAATATCGAATAACCTGTCAATCCAATTTAGATTGAAGATTGGATACCAGTAGAACGGAATTTGGAAAAATCGATTAGGATCCAATTTTAGAATTTGGTAAAATAATTTGAAAATGAATATTGAAATTCAATTCCTGAAGTCTTCGTTACCGACTGAATTACATATCTATCATATATGTATTGCAGGGAGTGTTTTCTGGGAGGGGCTCCAGGAGTCAGGAAAATCCCAATCCTTTTTTCTAGGAATTTTTATTTAATTTAATTCATTAAATATCTCATGAGTCATCATTATCAGCACTATCTCCACTCCTACTCACATGCAATTACCTTATCAACATTATCTCTACTCTTACTCACATGCAACTAACTATCATCTATCATATATGTATTGCAAATCATATTTTTAGAATGGTTAAATTATAAAGTTTCTAACTTTCTATTCTTTTGTTTATAGAGTTTTGTATTTTTTTAACTATCAAATATCCATTCATATCTTTTGAATTTGAAATGTAAAAGGTGACATTATAAATGTAGGAATTTGGATAAAGTTTATTCATAAGAAGGTAAATTAAAATAAAACATCATATCTCATATTAAAAGTTAAAAGAACAAATAATAATATTTTACCGTTTAATGCAATAATCCTAACTGAAAGTATAAATTATATTTGAAAAATAATATTCAATGGTCATGGATTTAAAAAATCAATAGTTGTTCTAATTCAAAACGTTAAACTACGAAATCACTAAATTAATAACAAAGTCCTACTGGCACTTGAAAATGAAAATTATTATTTAAAATCTCTATATAACAACATCAGTGCTACCAAAAATTTTAAAAAAATAACAATATAGTTTAAGAGAAAGATGTAATGCATTTATTCGTAAACTATATCTACTCAATTTATATATATTTAATATAAATTTTACTATAATGGGATTTAAATAAGCATGTAAAACCCAACCACTAAGAATAGTTTTAGGCATTATTGATAATTTTGTATATTTTTGTTATTTTCTTCAATGTAAATATGTAACACTATTATATCATTTTTAGAAAAATGACTAAATCTTTTTTTTTTTTTTTTGTAATTGTTGAATGTATTACAAGATATTTTCAGTTTTTCATTTGCATTTTCAGATGCAAATTATTACAACTATTGTGATTATTCTTGGTTTTATATAGTTTCATATTATGAGAGGTAAAATTAAATATATTCTAAAAATTACTATTCATTGGTTTTTCTTACCCTTTTGCTTCAAGTGATATCTTTCAATTTGAAGGATTAAAAATAGGTATATTTTAACAATTTAAAACTAAACTGGAAGTTATGAAAGTCTTTTTTCTTTCAAATATTAACTTTTTAATTTGGATGTTGAATTATAAACACATTTGAATCCAATTAAATTACATATTCAAACTCATATTTGTTGATGGAAGGTTATCATTTACAATTATTATTTAACTTATTTTTCATATAACTATTACAAACAATTAATTATTATTATTATTATTTTAAATATAAATCAAAATTCTAGTTTTAATTAAATATTTTGCATATTTCATGCCTAGTAATATATCATATTACACATTAATGCATTAGTTAAGAATATTATAATCATAATTTACGCTTATAAATAAATATGTGACCTTAAAAGTGTATTAATTAACATATTAATAGCTTTTATATTGTTACTTATATATTAAATATACTTAAATAATCTATATTAGAAAATCAATCTAAAGCTTTGGATGTTTTATCAAAATACTGACTATCCAGTTGAAATCCAATTACCAAATAAAAGTTTGAACCGTAATGGGATGTAGGCCTACCAAGAAAATTAAAAGTTTTTTTACCGAATTGTCAATTACCAACCGACAAACACCGCTCAACCGAAATAACAAGTTGATCCTATGCACATAGCAGTACAGATTAAGTCAATAATAATTTCCAGGGTAAGAACTAAAAGATTAACATGCAAAAATATGCTTTCTTTGGGGATGGTTGATCTAATGTGTCAAGACCTCTTTTGTTTCCCTTTTTTTTTTTTGTTTTATTATTTTCCTCGTTCTAATGCCATACCATTTTCGAGTACAACAATCGGGCCATGTGGTCTACTTTTGAAAGGGTACCTTCTGTTTTCTTAAACTATTGTCTCACTTTTTTCAGGAATTAAAAAAAAAAAGCAATTTGTTTAAGATGTATCAGTTCAACCTCTAAAAAGTATCTTTGTGACAACTGACAAGTTCACCTATTAGTTAGGAGTTTCCCATTTTCTTAATTTCCTGATGGTAACAAGAACGGAGGACACGGTGCCCAATTATCGTTTAACATATCTGCTTTTTGAAAGAAATTCTAGAAGATTCAGTAAGGCCACCAAAACTTATTCCATTTGAGATTGTATAAGATGAAGTGTCTTATTTGTAGTCGTTGCTTCCGCAAGAGTTCAAAGATGAAAATATTTGACAGCTTTAGGTGTTTTTATTGGATTGTTGCTACTCATTTTAATGAAAAATCAACAGAAACCGCAGTCAGTCCCAGGGCGCTAATTATTTACCAGATTGATGCAGGTTACTCTCTCTGAATATGTTATTCCGGGAATGGGTG
Source organism: Gardenia jasminoides (assembly GCA_013103745.1). Lineage (NCBI taxonomy): Eukaryota > Viridiplantae > Streptophyta > Magnoliopsida > Gentianales > Rubiaceae > Gardenia > Gardenia jasminoides. The sequence goes on from CM023103.1 coordinate 8,833,478, forward strand.
ATTTGTATCTTCCTGATGAGCCCATTACTCAAAACGTTGGTGATTAGGAGACAGACTGTCCTAAACCTAAACCAATTACGGAAGCTCCTAGAAGTAGAAGGCCAGAAGAACCTCGGTCTCGGTGTTTGTTTATTCTCTAGACTGAGAATAATATCATCAAATGGAAGAGCAAAAAGGTGAATAATTTTACAATTGCACCCTGTTACTTTTATTTAATGATGCTAATCACTGCTTAATTAATAACGCTCACAATCTAATTAAGGTGTTTGCTGTGCCCTGAATGGACCTAATGGCATTAGCAGTTCGTGTGTGTGCATTGTCAATCATAAAAGAATCGAAATGGTTGATGATTGGGCTTGATTTGATTCGTTATTTTATTTTTTTTTTAATTTTTGGCAATATATATATACATATATGTATATATATAATTTGTCTTCATGTACTTTTTCCGGGGACAGATGTGATCTGATGGAGATCCGGATACGTGTTTAATTCGGTGCCTCCCGACGGTGCTACGTACGCACTTAATAATTGAGCACTCTAATCTCTTGATCGAGTACAGAATCATCTAAACCCCTCCTCCATTGCTGAAAACTGGTACCACGGTCATCGGAAATCTTCACCGCTGCTCAACGGACAAGACTTTTCCGTTTTTCTGGATGTAGTCTATAGTAGTACTGTTTGAGAGTAGGCTTTTTGGCATTTTTCTTTTTTGGGTAGACGAAGCACATTATTGTTTACCTTTCCCACCAATCTTGCGAATTTTGTCTGTTTTTTTTCCAGTGCTGAGATAAAAGTCCCAACATAACATGTGCGTAGTCAAGTTTTAGCGCTGCTGAAACCAACATTCAACAAGCAGCGAATGCTTACAAATGGCTAGAAAAACATGCAGAGGGTTACATGTCTGAAAAATTGAATTTCAGATTAGCCAACAAAGTTCACGAATACAACAGAATCTGAGTATTACAAGATTCATCATGTGTGATTTTCAGGTCTAAAGAAGTTTATGCGGGATGTTCTGAACTAAAAAAGTTTCTCGAAACCAGCAGTAGTTTTTAGCAGAGATGGGAAAATAAAAACATGAAAAACATACTTCTCATCAGTTACAGTGCGTGGGGATTCAGGTCGCTGTCACGTATCACAATCACGCAATTCAATGGAGCAACACATCGCTATAAATGATGCATGCAAATGCGTAATAAATTTTCTTATCATCAGAATGATTGGATGCTTTCATAGAGGCCTCTTTCAAACCAAAGAATCTCAAATATATACGTAACTATTGCATAATGCTCTGGATATACACACACACATATAGAAATGTAAAATTCCTCGTGCCCTATCCGAGTTTTTCCACAATATATCAACAAACTTTCAACCCTGTGTGCTGCTTCATTCTAAACGTGAATCTTGATTTGCCTTGGAGGAATTCAGAACCTGACTTAAAAATCCGTTTCAAAGTTGCTTTTGAAAGCTTTCCTCCGATGGCTTATAGCCCTTGACTTTTTCTCATTTATTTACTTAAATACTTGATCCCGTGCCGTTGAAGGCTGAACAAGTACTTAAAATGACCTTCGACTTTTAATCTCTCCCTGTTGCATGTATCTGACGGACCAGAAACTCCAGAACACAAATCTAAATTAAACGAGCGACACATGGTGGACACCTGAAAGATGAATTTGGATTTTATCTCTAGAAAACTCGTACTCATACATATGTTGTTGTCATCTGAGGTAATTATCCTAGCTAGCTTTGAAAATAAAGGTGGCTAGAGGAAAATCATGCAGATGAGCACTAGAAAGCTGGGACATTAATGTTGATCAGAATCTTCCAGCACAGATTGAAAGATAAACAAGCAATAGAAGTCGATTACTGCTGGTAAAGTGAGATTTGCCAAACAAGAGGATTGAAGTTACGTTACAAAATGCCAAAAAAAAAAACATTAGGAAATATCTGAACAGCCGTGGTGTAAATGAGATCCACCTGCGATACCACCAAGACACGAACGGCCAGCTTTAAGAATTGAGTCCCACGGCCACGGGAGAGAAGCAACCTAGTTGTGAGTAATGACAAGTCCAAGATTACGTTTTATGTCACACGATGCGCATCAACTTGTTCTTTGTCAATCTGGCGATGAGCTAGCTTTGATGTCTCTGAGCCAACAAATTAAAGTCAGTAGTACTTGCTTTTCGAATCACTGCAGCAATCTACATCTGAATCTAAACTTGAAAGAAAATAAAAGATTTAAAAAAAAAAAAAAAACTCAAAAAGTTCTAGCCTTTATGCATATTGGATCACAGCAGGGGGCAGTGGTGGTTTGAGTCTAAACTTGAAAAACTAATTCCCCAGAAGAAAGCTTTTTATGCATTTAATTTGGTTGCCCTCGAAGATGCACAAGAGTGAATAGGTTACTTAAAAATTGGTGTTGATTTCACTTTCTGTCCTTGCACAACTGCATTCAGCACGTCACCACATACCAAGTCCATTTGCATAATTGTTGATTTTAGAGTGTAATAGACTGGGCTTATGGGAAGAACGAAAAGTATTCTTGAATTATTTACTTGCGTCTTTCAACAAGAACTCCCGATAACAATTCTTTAGGCTATTGAAGTTTCTTCACTTTCGTCGAAGAGTACGGTCAAAAAGAATTAGTTACGCGAATGGTACATTTGAACGTCTTGCTCGTGCAAAACGAAAATGCAAAATATGTGTGGTCCAGTTCCTCGTTCAACTACTAGCTTAGTAGAGAGACCCAAAAATGAAGGGGAAAAAAAAAAAAAAAAAACGTTGTGCGCATGGAAATCCCGTGAGTACTGTTGGGAGGTCAAGGAAGCCGCCACACATCCAATAACTCATTGCGTCAATATTGCGTGCTATCTAACAGTTGCTTGCTCGACCCTCAAAGCAACCAACAGGCCGCAATTGAATGAATCATTCATTCTTGAATGGAGTCAATGGACTTTGTTCCTTTTTTTTTTTTTTTTTCCAACTTCACACCAAAATAACCAGGGCTCGTATTTTATCCGAGGATTAGTTTCAATGCATGGATTTTTTCAGGTAGCGTCTTCCGAACGTTAAAATTTGGAGCCAACAAGAAGTTGGAACTACAGATGTTTCTTAATGGAATGAGAAGACGGAAGCAAATGTTTCTGCCGAGGTGGCCGGCCACTATTTTCTTGACCTGAACTTGAGCGACTACCGGGTTGTCAAGTCAAATACTCTATTGACGGTAGATTTACCAGTCATCTCAAATTTTCGATGTTGGAACCATTGACAAAATTAAAGGCCGTCATTTGCTACATTGCTGGTTCTAACTTCTCTAACCACCAAATGTTCATCGAAAATATCAGGAGGATTTAATGGCTCATGGGCATTCTGAGAGAGTCATTTGTCTCTTGAATCTAGCAAGAGTTCCTTTTTTTCAATAGGAACGTTTGAATCTGATTAATTATTTTTTGAGGTATCACTGGATCAAGTAATTCGTTTTTCCCATTGGCATGTTAAATTCGCAATAAGTCTTTGTCACACATGAGGGTGTAGGATCCACTTAACGTGCCCCAATGTGTTTGACATCTATTCTCCTTAGATTATCACAATAACAATCTTACTTAAGTAAAAACTTAATTGTTTTTTTTTGTTCTTTCAAATAAATCTTTTAGAAAGGACACGCATCAATACTTTAGGGTGTGTAACGTGGATTTTATATTATATCATATAGTAGTATGTAACAGAAGATCCCATCCTATTAATTCGGGGTGATTGTTTGGTGATGAGGCACTCCCAGATCAACTAGCGCACTTTGGACAAAATTCATTGTCAGAGCCATCTTTTTGAAAATAAAGTCGCAATAACATCCTAGATAGATATTTCACTTGTGAGTTGAACCCAAGTTGAGGCTAATTAGCCTTTTAATACGATCTAAAGGTCACAATCTGGATTCCTAACTTGGACGCTGGAGTGCAGTGATTACCTGAGGCTTTTCAATGCTCATGAATAGGATGGTGATAGCATTGCTCTATCTTCCAAATATGCATAACTGTGAATCAACAAATTGAGGACATCAAAAAATGTTTTTGAAGCAAACGATTCAGTATTTATTACGATAATAATTGACACCTGCGTCCACTGCCACTGGTGAGTAACTTGTTTGCTGAGCATGGAAGCAAGTCGAAGTCTCATTTCGAGTGCGGGATTCTCCTCCACCTTCTTCTTGTACCAGCTGAGACAACTGTGTGGCAAATATGACACGAACGTCCATTGAACAAATCCATCCGATTGCTTTGCTTCTGAAAAGTGGAAACAATAAAGTAGGTCCTTCGTGCTTGTCAAATGAATCTGCGGGCTTTTTTAAAGCGTGGGACGAGTGAGCGTTCCATTTAACGTGTCCTGTCCTAGTTTTGATTGCTACCGGAGTGGCAATTGCTCGCACTTCCTTTTGTTTTATAAATCTGAAGTCTTAAATCATTCACCACTATGTCCTCCAGTAATCAAATTCTTGTGAATCCAGGAGACTAATAATAATTGTTTTCCTTTGCCTTAATTAACAAATCTTGAATTTCGATGAAATTTGGATTCTCACTGAAGTCATATGGGCCTAAGCTTAGCCCACACGTCTTTCTATAATGTGTTGTGACTTGTGACTTTGCCCGGCCAGGTTTCGCTTTCATTTGGTACAAAAGAGAATGGTAAGAGCCCTCCTCCTCCTCTCTCTCTCTCTCTCTCTCTGAAGAGGGGAAAAAAAGAAAAGGTCTTATGGGAATCCAACCACCGGCCGTCCCAATGACTGCTGAGGTGAAATGTATGCAGTAGTGGTCTAATTAAGAAATAGACGATAGAATAAATCAATTGAATCCCCTGAATTCAACGAGATAAGGTTACACAGTTGAATATCAATATAACAAATAAATGTTGCCAACTCCGGTCCAGCGAACCGCAGACTTACACATCGTATTTCCCTTTCATTAATTTCAGATAATGTAAACAAAATACTAATTGAAATTAGACAAAATTGATTATGTAATCGACTTACAACATCTATAAGTCAAAACGGGGGACACCAAAAAAAAAAAAAAAGGAACCTACCTAACTAATAATGAAACTAATTAAACCACCCCCAAATCGACTTGGCGGTTTAACCGTTTCCTTATCTGTCCTCGTATATACGTCGTCGTACTAACCTGGCCAGTCTCTTTTGTTTACTTCCCTCTATCTTTTATTTACAGTTTTAGTTTAACATCAACTTTCCTCTCTCTCTCTCTCTCTCTCCCCCTTGCTTTGGAGAGTGGTGCGGTGTCGTTTTCACATGACGGAGCATGCATTAGGATTTTCGTCACTGAACATTTGGTCGTGGGCAGGCAGGAACACCGGTGGTGGTGGCGGCGGCTCGTGGGGGCGGTACTCCATGACGTAGCCGGTGGTGCCATATCCTTCTTGATTGTACATTGTGGGCACGCTCACACCATAGTCTTGATTTGCATAAGCTTGGTTGTACACTGGTACACCATAATACGTGTGTGGTACACTGCTACTGCTACTCGCACCATAGGCATGGTATTCCAATTTATGCACCTCAACCTTTGGCTCCTCAATGCTTTTCCCTTTATCTCCTTCGCCGCCACCGGCGCCCTTGGACTCCACAGCTCCTTTCTCGCCACCGACTTCCTTCTGTTTCTCTTTCTCTTTCTCTTTCTTGTCTCCGCCACCTTCCTTTGCTTTCTTGTCACCACCGCCATCATCTTTCTTCGGAGGGACAACATCCACACTCCGCTTTAATTTGTCTTTCAAGTAGGGTGTGAGGTCCTTCACGTCCATCGTCCCCTTCACCGTGACCAAATCTTTTTCTGAATCTATAGATACGTCTTCTACCCCTGTAAAAGTAAAACAGCAACGAACCAAGTTAGTTATTATTCTTGTGGTTAGAAGCTTAAGCCGAAAAAAGAATATTCGTGCACTCCAGAGGAATATAAACTCTTCTCAGAATCAAATCGTCCCATTTCAAAATGATTACAAATCTTTAATTGCAGATGATTGCATGTCGCACCTAACCTCGAAATTAATAAATATTCTACAACAATCATTTCAAATTTCGTGGGACTTACCATCGACCTTCTTGATGATTCGCTTTATCTTACGCGCACATCCGTCACAATGCAGCCGAATCTTCAGCACCACTGTACTGACTTGAGGCTAATCAAACCCAAAAAAAACATAAGTTAAGATAATAAGATTGCTGGTATGAAATTCATCTACTTGTAAATTTATTTAAGCTTAACTTAAATTACATTAATTCGAAAACGGAAAGAAGAAAAAGAAAAGGAAATAAAAGGTGTCATCATCGTCACTGAGGTAACTAAAATTAGATGGAAATTAGGCTTTAATTCTTACTGCGGATATAATTTGGTGGAGTTATACCTCTTTGGGCTTCTTGGGCTCGTCTTTCTTTTTGTCATCTGGCTTTTTATCGGCTTTGTCGTCGGCATTCTTGTCTCCTCCGCCGCCGCTGTCCTTTTTGGGTTGAGGGGAGAGCAGCTCCACCTTCTTCTTGGTCTTTTGCTCGACTTTCTCGCGGAGCCAACTGGCGTCCACATTCCCCATCACTGTCAATTTGTTGCTGGCGCAGTCCGCCCTGACGTTTTCCACACCTTCAATTTGGAGAACCAAGCAAAAATATAAACGCAAGTTCACGGCTTTTTGAGTCTTAGCTTACGTTAATGCCGTTTGCCGTTCTCCTCCGGCATAGACTGATCAACTAAGTTAAACCAGCAAAAAAAGGGGGCTAAAAATATCCCAAGTCCATAATTCTCTCATTTCAGGAAAGGAAAAGGAAAACGCAATCATTAAGGGCCCAAGAAAAAAAAAAAAGAAAAAAGAAAATGACAACTGGACCAATAAGTTCATGGAACGTAACGGTAGAAATTTATTGGCATTTGTTAACGTTAAACGCGGATCCAATCTGATCAGTCCGGTTCCTTTGAAGCTCCGGAAAGTCTCCAACCACCAATCAGTCAAGTTAGTTGTACATGACATCTCAGAGCAGGTGTAGTTGGACGTTACACGATTTAAAAAGAAAAAAAAAAAAAGGAATCTAGAATTAAAATTACAAATCATCCTAGTCTGTAAATCCATCCTACTGTCAATAAATAAATAAATACTTGTTGGAAACATCAACTTCGATAGTAGTGAAAGTAAAATATTATTAAAAACACAAGCAATAGTTGAGTATTTTACAGAAGCGTGAATTATTTGTATAGATGACGACACAATAAGAGTCTTCCAAGGACGTTGCAGGCGAAAATGCCAAAGGCTTTTAAAAAATTGCCGTCCGGGCCATGTAAAGCAACCGTATACCCATATATTATACCCAAAAAATGGAAATGAAGGAAGAAAACTTTTCTTAACAAGAAAGAAAAGCGAAAAAAAAAAAGGAAAAAGGAAAGAAAAGAAAGAATGTGTTCATACCATCGAAATGCTTAACCGAACGTTTGACTTTCTTGGCACAGCCTTCACAATGCAAGTCCAACTTCAAGACGATGGGGGATGGGCCGTCGTCTTTCTTGCCACCGCCGTCGGCAGCCTTCTTCTCTCCTTGATTTTTGGCTTCAGTAGCCTTCTTCTCTCCTTCACTCTTTTTTTCATCTTTCTGAAACAGAAAACGCACAGAATCAAGTAAAAGCTCGAGTGCATAACTATGATGTGAATGATATGATCAACGTGGAGAATTGGAGGACTGAGTTGTTGCCTCGAAAGAATTAATAATGAGACCTGGGGAGAAAACGGGTTAATGGAATATTATGAGTCAATAGTTACCTCACCCATTTGATGCTTTTGATACTTTGGGATTGTAATTGTAAGTTGGTTTTGTTGAGGATGATCCGATGATGGTGGGAATGGGATTGTTTAGGTGGGAATTGTGTGGGATGGTTTGAAGTTTGAAGAGAGAAAAACGGAGGCAAGGGCTGGATATATAGAGAGATAGGGGATTCTGATTCTTGGAAGATGGCGTTAGTTGCGTACCCGATGAGGTCATCCATCTTTGTACTGTCCCATGAGCCATGAGGGAGGGGGTATTAGCCCTGTAGTGTACTATAATACATTACTGGTACAATTGCACCAAAAAATAACAAAAATAAAAATAAAAAATAAAGATGTGCGCCAGAGAGAGATTATTGCAAATGTAACTACAACTGGAGCGTATGCCCCTTGTCCAATCATGATGCATGTATATATGCATGTATGTATATATGTGGGGTGATGGATGGCTAGATGATGATGATGATGACGACGATGCCGCCGGATTGGACTCGTCGGATACCGCAGCGCTGTCTGTCTATGTGGGAGTGCTCGTTTTCGCTTTCGTGACCAACCGCCTAATTTTGACTCCTGCCTCACCCGTGACCACTTCAAATTAACTCCTCTTGTTTTCACCAAGAACCACTATAATCGTATAGTTGCATTGACTGCTAGTGTGGTGTAAATAATACTTAATAGCACATCGTAACAATTTTTTTTTTGTGACACATGCAAGATCAAAAAGGAGTTCAAAAATATGTTGGTGATGCAAGTAATAAAATTTGATAAATAATGAACTATCCGAACAATTCTGTTACATTTTTTGACATTACTTAAAAATTGTAGCCCAAAAGCATTGACTAATTTTTTTTGAATGTACTACTACGCTACTGCACGTGGAAAACAGAGAATAAATTAGTTTAGATTTCAAAGCAAAGGAATATATTGAATCTTCACTGGAGTTGTATTCTGATCTCAATGAATGTGAGAGTCTCCAGTATGGAGATTGCTCAACGTTTGTACAATTATTAACGATGGCTTGTGAGGTTGATGTTATATTACTATCTGGTTGAATTAAATTAGGAATTGGTGTCTTGCGATTGCGGAATAATTCACGAACGTAATTGCAAGCTGGATTTTGGGGTTCGATTCAAGTATAATATGTGTCCGTACTGGTCACTTCCATCGCAATCTTGTTAACACCAAATTAGCTAGCGTCTGCAATTACCATTACATGTCAATAATGGCGGACGTCCACAATTAGAAAATTAACACGTATTCTCGACCACACACACACACACACACAGAAAAGGTTTGCAAAAGAAATGTTATAGGATATAGCTAGTGGAAATGGTTTGCAACATTGAAGGATTGATTTCACTGCATGAGAGAGCAAGACTACTCTTTTCTCTTTGAATATTCTTTTTGGGGAATCACCCGAAGGAAGAATAAGACCGTTATTTCCTGTCTCTGTAGTTAGGGCAGAATGTTTAGCAGAGGTTATTTTACTTCCTACCAAGTTTAGAAACTAAAATAGTTAGTACCATCTTTGTAAGTTTATTTCTTATGACAAAGATAAGCTCAAAGAGGATGATATATATACACACACGACTACACGAGGAAATTAAAATAGAGTTGTTGTGCCTTGTTCTTCCTCTTGCCAAAATAAATAACAATGAAAGATGTCCTCACAACTGTGTGTTAATATTAGCAAGATGGGAAATTAGTATCTTACTTTTTCTTTAGTGGGATGCAAGCAAGAAACCAGATAAGGTGGAATATGTGTTTGATTTTTCTAATGACCCTCAACAAGAAGGTGATGTATGGCGTCAAAATAGTTGTTGGTGGTCTCAGAGTCTTAATACGATGGTCTATCTATTCCACCAAAATGGTCTATGATACTTAATGCATGGTTGAATTTCCATTGTAGAAAAATTGGAAAAAGAGAAACCTGCAGTGTACTACGTACCCAGTTTTCTTATCTAAGGCATCCATGTACTTTGTGCACGAAGTCAAAGCGTACTACCCAGTCGATAGTTCTAGGTTTTGTTGTACTCTTCCTTCATGAGTAAATCCGTTTGGTTAAGTTTGGTGCTCGCTGGAATTCACCAAAATCTTTCTGTAATCAGAAAGCGTTAGCCCAGACCTCCTCCGATTACGTATATAATAAAGCCAAGGGGCTACTGAGTTCAATTTTAACTTTCTACCGATTTAAGCTCCCTCACCCCAAAAAAAAAAAAAAGAAGATAGAAAGGAAAAGTCCTAAACACATTAAGTTTCAACAATATAAAAAAAGAACAACGAAGAAAGCAACAAAGCGAGAAAAGATAGAGTGCACAGTGCAGAGTGTGCAGTAGTTAAGAAGAAACGAATATCGGTATTAGAGATTTTAGTGTTTGTAGAGTTTGATTGCTCCAAAAAGAAGAAGAATAATTGAGGCCAGCGACGGATGCCGCCCTGAAAAGTTCAAAGCAGCGGACGGATCGGAGTAACGACTGCAGTCCCCTCTTGATTTTAAGTGGTGACAAATGCACATTTACATGCACTAACAAATGGAGTAACTATTCTTAATTATTTGGATCCTTGACCCGAGGATAATCTGTTTATGGTGATATCTGGTTCATCCAACAACACAACACTTGGGGAAAATCTGATTACAGGTCAACAAGACTCAACAGACGTGCCGGGTATTAAGGGAAAAAAAAAAAAGAAAAGAAAAGAAATCAGCTTATAAAGATTAATTAGACGATCAATAATGTCCTTGTTCTTTCTTTTTTTGGTTTTATCTTTTTTTTTTTTCCGGTTAGTATTACCTAGCTACTTGCTTTTGATGCACGATACTGCAAATTTGGATTCATTATAGAGCGTGTTACACAAGAAATATTATAAAGTTACCATGCGCTGAATATATATGGTAAATGAGATCGATTGCTTAGCAGAGTAAATCGGGAGTAGTTGAGAATCATCTATTTACTTCGAATCTGCATCTTAGGAAAATTGCTATCGAGCATTTTTCCATATCTACCGTTTCATATTGCTTCACAGAATGAATCTCAGCCATTTTTATCCTTCCGGGAGCGTCAATATGCTTCTATCCGAGCAGAGATACCGCACTTTAATTGGTTGTCATAAATCAACCAACCGGTCGACATATTTTCATCAAAAGAAAAAAAAAAAAAAAAGGAAGAAGAAGGAGAAAGAAAAAAAAAATTTAATGCCAAAATGGTAAGCAGATTATCTTAATTGTAAAGAGAGTAGACCTTTTTTGGTTAAATGACATTAACAGAAACAGCAGCCTCTGGATTAAAAGATCCCGCCGGACTACTCTAGAATTCAAGCTTGGTCCAAAATGAGCAAAAGAGGGTGTGCAGCAGCATTCCCCTTCCTGGTGTCCACCATGAGTAAAATCCTATCTTTGGATGTACTTCCCTTTTTACGTACTAAAGGTCTTTTAGCACTTTTCATGTGAAACCGAAGTGAGCCTTAAGTGGATGCTTTGTCTCTCATCTTTAATCAATTGCAGCCGCCCAGGCGCTAATCACGTATCATTACACATGTCAAACTAATTAACCAGCATAGTTTACTGACTTCAGTAATGTAGCTGGGCATGATTACCTCTTTAGTTGATTTTTTTCACCTGGTGAGCTGCCTATCAAAATCTCTTGTCAATTTATGCCGCAATTGAACTAGTATCAGCATCAACATTATCATCAGAAGTGAAGGGGAAAAGTAAAATCAGATCGAAATCTTCAGCAGGTGATGATTGCAATCAAGAACCATCACAACTCAATAATATCAGAGGCAGGTCAGGCTTGGAAGGTGACGCATCACCGGATAACCAAGTACTCAACTTTCTCATTATGTTATGCATCGACAAATTAAAACCAGTCCCTTCCATTTGAAATTTTCACCTCGGGCTTTTAGATTAATAAATTAATGTATTGCTTAGTTACATGAATGTTTGGAGGCGAATGGTAACCCCTCAAAAAGGTATTGTTTGATAATGATATGATTCCCGAAAACACGTACGATATTTGGATATTTAGCTCACTGACTACACAACATGAAGCTAATTGGGCGACCATCGATCACTCTGGTCAGAATATGAATCATGAAAAGTCCATTATCATTAGTGGGTGCCAGGAATTAATCAAGCGAGGCATACATACACCTAATGATGAGAGATCATGACTTGGGAAAAAAAGCAAAGAAAATTATGGCAACAGCATGACGTGGTAAGTTGGTAATACCCAGAAGAAGAAGAAGAAGGAGTAGTAGGTGTGGGACATGATGTCATGGCGATGGAGGAGGACTGGAAGATGGAAATCTCTAGTTTGGTTTGGAGTTGGATCATTACTGGTACAGTGGAGGTGCATGTATGGTGTTTTTCATCTGGTGAGGGGGACCAAAAGAAGTTGGCTAAATAGCTTGATTATTAGTGGATACTAAACGAATACGGCCGTCGCCATTGGCTTAATGACTGCCTGGGGAGAGGTAGAGAGTAGGTCCCCCTAACCCTAAGTGCAATCAATTAGCAACACGAAAGAACTTTTCCTTTGGCATCTAGATTCTGATGAGCAGACATGTCGACGGGGATCCCTTCAAGAACCTACCTCAATTTGCAAATCAAATGAGATCAGCGGTGACGGTGAGGCCCCCTGTCGGAGTGCGACACACATTCTTGGTGTCGCATTACTGCATTATTACTGTTTTCGTCTTGAAATCCTGAAATTAAAGGAGGAAGAGATGGAGGACGTGTCCATGCACATAATTAAATTTAATTTGTCTAGCCAAGTTCAGGAGGTGCGTCTCCTGTGAGCAATCCGTGCCTATGAAATCATCCAAAATTTTTGCCCCCGTTACAACCCTTGTTAAAGACCCTTTGATTCTTACATTTGAATTCATATTTAGTGGTGGAGATGTGATAAATTAGCAAACTTATGGCAATGACTTTCTATGGTGCTGATTTGAGTGAACATGTCCCTATTAAACATCTTGAGTGCTAAGTGCATACATTATTTTCCATGTGAGGATTGTCAAGTTTTGAACATCCTGACTTTGATGAGATTGTCAAGAAAATGTGGAGTATTTGTGCTAATCTATTATGCTATTCTATGTTTGTCGTTTTGAGTCTGAGTTTGGATTAGAGAATGCTTGAGGGCAAGCATTGTTTAGGTGTGGGAAAATTTGTTGAGTCCTTAATTGTACACATTAATTGTGGATATTTCCCCTTAATTATGGCCTAAATATGGTGTTAATTGCTTGATTCTACTTATGTTTGGTTTTGGCATTGATTTTAGGTCATTGGAATTATTTGGAACTTAAAAGTGAAATTTTGGTAAAAATTTCAGAAGACTTCCAAGGTTAGGACGTGGGCGCTGCATTGAGTTGTGAAGAAGGATTTCGTGAATAAAATCCTACGCGTGATATTTTCATCTTTGGGATTGAAGATTTTATTTTACTTTTGGGAATTGCTTACAAGACACTTTTAGTTAGGAAAGTTTGTAATTGGTTTCCTTTTTACTTTGTTATCATTCTTTAGTAAGTTAGACTCCACTTAAGACTGGAATTCCTAGTTAAATAGGGAAGCTTAGGTTTTCATTTATAATTATTTAAGCCAAGCCGCCGCTTGGGAAGAGAAGAGACGTCACGGAATTGAAAGAAACATCATCACAGGCTTTCTTCTTCTCGTTTTTGTCATTCTTAATTAGTCAAGAAACAATAAAAACAAAAAGGAGAGCAATTGGTGGCAGGCTTGTCTTTTTTGATTGGTTTTGAGAAGTTTTATTAATTTTTCGTTCTTTTGCTTTGTCTCTTCTCGTGGTTTTTCTTATTGAAAACCTCTCAAACAATACTTGGATGCGATTCTCCATGAGAAGCGGCTAAATTTCTCGTCTACTCAAAGGGCGACTCGAAGGCGCGGTCCACATCATTTGTGAGATCTAATCGAGTTTGTGTTATTTCTTTTAATTTGGTTACTATTCATACGTTTCCTGGATTAATTGTTTAAAGGTTATTTTATTAATTGAATATCAATGGCCGGATATTTAATTTAACCTGATATCCTATTGTCAAATTAACTGAATTGAATCCGTAATTGTTCATTTGGTTAAAAATTAGTGGCGACCACCATAATTGGTTTTGTGTTGGGGAAACGTAGGATATAGCTTAAATGAACCCTCTTAGTGTGTTCATTGGTTAGGGTTGAGTTTTTCTAACTTTTAATGCAATTAGATAATTAATTCCTATGGTCGTACCTAGGGTTGTTATCTGGTTAGGGAAACAGTCAATGGTCGTACCTTCGCTGTCGAAAAAGTAAGAAAAAACTAGCTGTCAGAGCTTGTTGGTAGTTATAACTAACCTAGTGACAAATGAATGAAATATCTCTGCATCAATGATCATTTGACTGGACTGTACCTGAGAAGTTGTTCCTTTGGGTAGAATCTTATTACTTGTTATTTTTACTTAATTATTCTCTAGTTGTTCTCCGGTGATTTAGTTAATTGGTGTTTTCGTTTTTATTGTCTAATTTTATTTATTTTATTTCTAGTTCTATTCCATCCAAACCCCCATTTTCCTGTGATCTAGAAAGAAACAATTTCCTACCGTTCCCTGAGGAGACGACCCTGCTTGCCACTACTACAAATTAATATTTTCTCAAAGATAATTCTGGTATATTGGGTTCAGCATACTCCTTGGAATCAGGGTGAATCTAGTAACCCATTACACATCCGGAGTCCCTACTCTAGTACTCAGAATTACTCTGTAATTAATTGTGGTGGTAATTAAAATTTTAATATTTATTATTGCACAGGTTTGGCACCTGTCAGGTATCATGTCAAAAGTTATTTCCCACCGTGCATCACGCAGTTTATACCTCCTAGTTATGAAAAAAAGAAAAGACCTAGTTATGAAAAAAAGAAAAGAAAAGAAAAGAAAGAAAGGTTCCCTTGCATACGATGAGCTTGCTTGTAGGCCTGTCAACGGACCGGGTCCAGACCCGGATCCGACTCGGATCCGGTTCGTTTTTTCTGGATCCGGAACATAACCTAGATCTGTTTACTCGGATCCGTTTTATTTATAAAATAAAGATTTATATGTTCCGACCTGTTTTGGACCCGAATCCGAATAGTATAATTATTTTAATAAAAAATAATATGTTTTATTAAAATTTGCTACTAATCTACTTGTTTTTAAATTAAAAATAATTTTTTTATAAATTAAATGTTTCTTAAAATTAATTTAATTATATTATTAATACTATATTAATAAATTTTACGTATAAATATAATTATCATACTTAATTAATTATTAAAAATTATTTTACCCGATCCGGATCCGGATTCGGCAGGACCCGGATCCGGATCCTCTACATTGAGACCCGTTTGGATCCGGATCCGGATCCGAGTCTTCACTGTACATGGTGGATCCGGGTCTGGAATTACCAATTCCGACCCGAATCCGCCCCGTTGACACCCTACTTGCTTGACAGCAAAATTCAGAAACTTTAGAAAGCGACTCTTGATTGGGCCCGTTAGAGTTTGTTGTGTCTGGTTACCTAAAATTCTAATAGCCACTCTGTCATGGTTGTTGGACTCGGTCCACTCACAGTCGGAAGAACTGCAGATTTGGGCTAAACACCTGGGTTTGTGCACAGAAGTCTTTCAACATTGGCCCGTTCATAGGTAAGTCCAACCTCGTACAAACGGATACGTTTTTCCTTATTTTTTGACTGAAGAAGGTGTCGTATTTTTTACCTGACTCGAAAAAATTAGAAGACATTGCTTGCACTTTAGCGATTTTTAGATTCTCTCATCCTGTGTCCTTCCTCTTTAATTGTAAAAAATAGAAACAGAGCAATTCTTTCCAAAAATTAAAGAAAAAGCGTTTAAACAAATCTATCGCACTCCTCATACTATCAGTACCTGCGACCAAAGCGAATAAATATATAATGCGTGCCCTGTTTCGGAGAATTCCTGAATTTGGAAGTTGGAGATAGATGATGAAAGCTATCCAGGTGGTAAGAAATTCCATGACGTCTTCGCCAATATTGGTTACTCTACTCCAAAGGTAAGAGTTTCACCTGTTATTTCAGCACTTACCCTGCATTTAATCCTTCTCATGTTCTGTTATACCTTTTTCTTTTAATGCTGCTTGTGTTGATTCCCTTCTTGATTCTGGGCAAAATATGTTGGGAATCTTGGATAGATGATGTGTTTATGTTAATAACAATATGTTTGAGGATGTTCAAGAATATGGATCAGATAGAGTAATCAGTTGTCGGATCCAATAATAGAAGAAAGCCATCCACATTAAATTCAAAATATAGCATTAGAGAAGTACATTTTTATTCAAGAACCAAGTGGGCTTACTCTACACGTCTATATTAAGGAGGGGCATGAAGTGCAGAAACCCCTTAGGACACTCCCACAAAGCATATTGACAAATAGTACCATGATTTAGTAGGTTGATACTAGACGGATATACTAAATAGTAGTAGTTTCCAGCAGCCAGATTGTCCTTTTGGAGGCTTTATTTTCAGTATGTCTAGCTTCTTAATTAGGGACAAATGTTCCAATGTAGCCGAGCCCTATTATGAAGAAAGCCCCTGCTTGGAGTAACAGGTATATGAAGAAATGATCATTTGCAAAGAACATGTTGTAGAAAGCACAGTGCAGCATATACATTCCCATTATCAGCTCCAAAAAGTGGATCCTGCTAGTAAATATGTATTTGGTTAGGTATTGGTCACATATTCTGCTAAGATGCTGCTACTTACGATAACAAAAATGTGATTCTAGACTTTAAGTGTTCTAACTCGAACATGGAAAAATATATTAGCTTAAGAAACATTACCTTTCTACAATTCGTGATCTTGGTCTCTTAGATGCTTTGGTGCTGTACTTTTGCTTCATTGTATTTCCAAGCTTTTCTGTCACAACCCACTCATTAACTCGACTGGCCTCCAAAAGTCCTATAATTGCTGCTTTGGATCGATGCAGGGACATGACATTCTCAAACAATATCCAAAACACAAGTAGATGCAAGGACCTGCGTATTTAGTTTAGTGAGCCAGCCTTTGGTCATTCAGTCCTAAGAGTCTTTAGATATAAAACCAAAGAATTATCTGTTGGTTTGTGTACCTTGGAGTGCTAGCTGCATTAAGAAGTGTAATGGTTGCAGGCAGATAAACTGCTATTGGCTTTGGGAGATGCACTTCAGGAACTAAGATAGTTGCTGGGATCACGACACAGTAGAAGAAAAAAGTAACCCAGTGTGCGATTATCTTCCTCACAAAGAAGAAGGCGTAGATGACATGGAATTTCTTCCAAATGGACACGCGCTGCATTAGATAGAAAGCTTCTCTTTTAGTTTCCTTTATGTATTGATTATTCCAATGCAGAGTACTAGGCTCTAGTCTTTATTAAGAGGAAATTAAAGTCCTAACCTCACTTAAGAGAATTTCTTTGAACATTTTTCTAAAGAGATTGGCTGGGCCACACGACCATCGATGCTGCTGAAATCTGTAAGCCTTAAAAGTGCTTGGAAGTTCATTTTTTACCTAAAGCAAATATTCATTAGCCTGATATAACTTTCAGAGGTGACTATAACAAGTATAATCGATCATTAATGCAAAGACTCACAGATAAATCTCCCACAAAGACGAATTTCCAACCCTTAAGGCTTGCCCGTACTGCAAGGTCCATATCCTCAACCGTGGTCCTATCTTTCCATCCACCAGCATCATTTACTGCTTGGATCCTCCATACACCAGCAGTTCCTTCGATGCAAGTGAAAAGTGTTAATGATATTGGCTGAAAATGTCTCTATAGGAGTTGCTATAGATGACTAATTGACATGTTGTGGAATGTCTATGAAGTTTACCATTAAATCCAAAGAATGAACATGTCGACGAGCCTACTTCTTGCTCCACGCTGAAGTGATAGTCCAGTGACATCTCCTGAAGCCGCGTCATTAAACATTCATTTGCATTTACTGTAGAAATCGAATGCTGAATCCATTAGATTAAGGTCAATTCTACAAACAATGCTTTTATACATCCTCAGGGGAAAATAAACAGAGGTGGATATTTATAATTTTGATAAAGATGCATCAAAATCAATGTTACATGAACATAATACTGTAATGGCCTCACCAAATTTCCATCGGGCTTGAACCAAAGCCAGCTCTGGGTTATCAAGAAGGTAAGGCACTGTTCTCCACAGAAAGTCCTCCTCAGGCTGGAAGTCTGCATCAAAAATGACGACAAACTCACAGTCTTCAACATACTGCTTTTTTAGACCTTCTCGAAGTGCACCTGCTTTATAACCATTCCTGTTGTTCCTCGTTTCATACTTCACATTCACCCCTTTCTCTATCCATCTTCGACACTCCAACTCCACCAATGCCTGTATATGTACATGTTTTTATATCGGTAAGGCAAAATTTCATCTTGTTACAAGTGTTTTTGTCTAAGACTATGTTGAAGGTTAAAAGAAATACCCGTAGGACTTCATTCGTGGAGTCATCAAGAACCTGAACTATTAGTCTATCTGATGGCCATGAAAGCCCACATGCAGCTCCAATAGAGAGTTTATAGACCTAACAAAAGAGAGAGTGAATTATTTCCTTGTATGGGTAGATTGCTTTTCTTGAATAGAATCAATAACTTAGGTCGAATGCGGATTTCTGAATTCTTGATGTAGCAGCATATTCGGTCTTTACTAGATGACATTGATGATACATATCCTTATTTGGACTAGTACACTGAAGTAATGTGTTTCTTACTATGATTGTGTATGTGTATGCATATGTGCCTGCCCGCTCCCGCTTTAAACATCCGTTTATGCCTTTGAGATACTCTCCTACTTTAGTACATAAGTTTGCTTAAGTTGAAATTGTGCTAGATAATGATGCACCGAAGCTTATGTATGCGTTTCATAATAAATGGACAATATTGATGCAAGCACACCGACAATTTTTTGTCGACTAGCCTGGATAAAGCATTTTAGACTGTTATGGAAGAAAACATGACACATACACCATTAGTGCTCATTTTTTTATTTTTTTATAGTATTAGTAATGCTAAATATTTTTTTAATGATAGTTACTTTTCGTGGACTTTATCCGCTTTATCTTCCTAATTGTTCTCCCATGTTATTCAATTTCTTCTTAACTTTCTTTTGTGTTATAATGGAACCATAAAATATCATTTGTATTGAGTGCTTAAAATCATATGTACAACTTGCCAAACGACATCAGCGACAGTTTCTAGAATGCATTTTTGAATCTTATGTTTAACAAAAGAAGGAAATTTTTTTTAATTTCTTTTCTTTAAAGCTCAGTGAGCCTGCCAATATGATTCTTTTAACAACCAATATGTCTTCACTGCAGTTAAAATTGGTAATTGAGGAGACAAAAGCTACTTATGACAAAATATCTAGAACAAAAAGAAAAAAGAATAGAACTTAAAGGAATGGGAGTTGGATTTAGGTGAACATGTTATGAATAACTCTAATATTGTTGGTGTTTAGCTTTGGAGTTTACAACAAGCCACTTGTATTTCCAGTTTATACTGTTTGTATGTCCAGCTGAACTGGAAGATGTTTTGATGCACAACTGAAAAAGCCATTCAAATTCAAGAATGTCATCCTGATCAGAAATGTTAATGATTGTACTTTAAGAGGTGCAATACATACATGCATATGTGTTTGTGCACAAGTTGGAGGTGGAAAATATTTACTGCAGCATTGATTCAAGTAAAGACCATCTGCAAGTTGGAAACTTATTACATATTTTTGAATTTGTATGAAACATTCATTGTTAAGATTAAGATGTAATTAATGCAAATGGTTTTCCCAGTACTACTTGCATTTATATCGTCCTAAAGAGAGTTATGCATATTTAAACCATCTAGATGGTTCAATTGTTCCAAAAATAAACAAACAAAAAAAACACATTGTACCTCTTTTTCATTAAACATGGGTATTTGGACCAGCACCATAGGATAGTTTCTGTTTTGCTCCAAGTCTTCTTTTATGGCCTCAAGATTATACTTGGTATATCGCTTCCTTCCCAAGCACTTGACACATCCAATCACAATTGCCATGTACACCCGTTCAATGAAAAGCATAACAGACATTGCTATGCATGCATATAAAGCAAACCTCAGAATTGGCACAATTATAGGAACTCGTATACGGTCCCATGCTTGGCTGAGACTTCTGCTAGTATCATCATATAATCTCACCTCAGACTCAGGCTCTAGAAAAACTGAGTTTCTCATCTTGTCAGGCTATAATTGTGGAAATGATGCAACAAAATGCTTTTGGAAGGTGAAGAAGAGCTTGAACTTGAAGCCAAAATGATGGAGCCCTTAGGAGCTGAGAGCAATGAGCAGACACAGAGAGCTCATCTATGTGCAATTTGTTTAGTCATCCAAGTGTTTGCTTTAAATAGAAATAAGGCAAAGAGAAGTTGAAGATGAGGGCATGGATGCAACTTCGGTGGAAGAATGATATCGTTATAAGTAATCCTTCATTGGGATAGACACACGGTGTACATGCAGGTGGAGGTGCTGCAACGTATGTACTTGCTAGCTGGAATTCTGGCTTTTCCTACCGACATTGCAGTTGGAGAATTTAAAGCCAAATAATTGAGATGAGGTATTAATGTTTCTAATGGTTCACTTCAATTTTACTTTTTACCACTTATGGTTTCTGCAAGTTTGGGTCGAGTTGCTATATTTTTCGTTTTATTTTCCTGGATACTTTTGTTGAATCTAGCTTTTAGATCTTTAACTTTGTAAGTTTACAGATTCTTTGCAAGTATGAAGTTTCAACAATTTTCCCATTAACATTTTAATAGAGTTAATTGGGTCCATGCCATTTCAAAATTGATTGGAAAGTTGCTTGGAAGAGTATATGTTGCTAAACTTTGACTGGGACAATAGCATTAGTAAAGAGAGACTTAAATTTCTTTTCTTTGTTTACTCTAAGATTGGGTATGGAAGTTGTTAAACTCATGTTTATTCTTGGAAGCTGTTAATCTTATATTCATTCTTGGGAGTTCTGAATCTTATATTCACTCTTGGAAGTTCTTAGACTCACACTCACTCTTGGAAGTTGTCAATCAGTTGTAGCTTCTTCATGACACACATTTGACATGGTATAAGAACACTGTGCTTATTCCTTCTCATGGCATTTATAACTATTCTATTTGAAATGTCTCACCTTAAGAATGAGCGGTTTAATTTGGCAGTATTGTTTGATTAATTTCAATCTACTCTGATGGCACTTATCTATCAGAGATTTTCCAAAGCAAGAGTTTGTTCCTTAAATTTTGTTACCTCTAAACGTTGTAAACGGAGACAGTTGGCGTAACCATCATTTACTCTGTTAAAGCTGGATAAACATAGGCGCCCACATCATGATCTTGGAAATAGGCATAAGCTCTTTTGGAATCATGTAAACATGAAAAAGCCACATTTTTGCGTTAGTCCAAGCTTGATGTTGTATCTTTACAGCCTCATCTAAAGTGTCGATGGTGCAAGGTTTGATTTATTGCTAATAATTGGATTTACAAAAAATTAGGTGAAAGACTTGTTCATGAAGCTGAAAAACTCTCAAGATGCCTGTGTTCAACTTGGATGTTGATTAGGCTGATATAATTTTTTGAATGAACCCGCGTATGTGTTTGTTAACTAGAATAGATCTCTCTAATTCCTAAGACTGTGAGTATATTAAATCCTATGAGCGTCTCTAGAATTGTATAGTTCACAAGGGAGTAGTTTATGAGCGCCTCTGGACTACCGTATAATTATGGAGAGAATGGTGGTTTGGCGCCTCACTAGGCTGCTATAACCAATTTATTTGTGAACGTATGAGTTACGCCAAGTATCTATTCAGTTGTGTGCACTGGTGCTGAAATAAATTTCTTGATTAGGTTGTATCAATTAATTATTTGTTGCATTCTTTAATTACTGCACATCTTTAATTTATTTTTTCTTTCCTTCCTAAAACCCCCCAAATTCTCATAGGAAATAAATTACCCAAATTCTGAGAATACGACCCTACTCGCCATTATATTTGAATTCATATTTTTAGAGTAAGTATTTTATTTTTTGTGGTTTCGACACCCACTACACCTCTACCACCATTGCCACTAGACCACTTACCACCACCTCCAATGCCGACCATCACTTTCGACGCTGCCGATGCAAATTTATTTCTCCTTTTCTTCCTCCCTCTCTCTCTCACTTTTTCTCTTTTCCTCTCTCCCTATTTTCTTTCTTTTTTTTTCTCCTCCCCTTCCTCCTTCCCCCTCTTTCTTCCTACCTCCATTCTTAGCCTTTCATCAGCACCACCATCGCCGTCGGTAGCCAGCGTCGACGGCTACACTATGCCTTTTTTTTTTTTTTTTACCTTTCTCCCTACTCTCTCCCTTCTCCCTCTTTTCCTCTTCCCCCCTCCTCTTGCCACCCCTCTCCCTCCCGCTCCCTTCCCCTGGTCGCATGACCAGATCTAGTCATGAGGCCAAGAGATGGGGGCGGGTGGGAGAGGGGTGGCAGGGGAAGAGGGGAGGAGGGAAGAAGTGGGATGAGAGGGAAAAGTGGGATAGGGAGAGAGAGGAGGGTGAAAAAAGAAAGTGTCACGGGCACGGTCCAGTGCATCTATCGGCATCAACTACTATCAAATCGGCTGGCTGGTGTCGGAAATCATAGGTGGCTATGACTAGAGTGAGGAGGAAGGAGAAGAGAGGAAAGACGAAGAAAAGAAAAGCAAAGAAAATGAAGAGGAAAAAATTTTAAAAAAATAATTTCTTCACAAAAACTTTTCCACTTCATAACAATTTTCCTACAACTTTTACATACAAATATCCAAAAAACTCACTTGCCAAACAGACCTTATAACAGAAGATAAAATCCAACATTTTATGAAAAAAATAAATAAGTGAAAAACATGCAAAAGCAAGATATTTATAACAAAAATTATTTACACATGAGCATACATATAGACCATGGATAGTATCTTTGGAAATGGTGATTTAACTGGAGAAATCATGACCCTTAACTGTGTGAACTACTCTTGATTATCGGAAATGTGACCGTGGAAATTAACGGTTGCATAATCTCTTTATGTATAAATAATATATGAAAAACACAAATGCCTCAAAAATATCTACAGCTTTAATAATATGTAACCCTGGGACTCACCCAATTGTGACACGTACGCATGTATTTTCCTTTTTTTTTTTTATCGGTCTACAGGTTGCCTTATCCTACTTTTGGGGAAGTTCTTCTCCATCATTTTTTATTTATTTATTTATACATTCAGAGGATTATAATTGATTTAATTTGGTGCGCCTATTTGAATCTGATTGATTGTGAATTTAATGATGATAACTTTTGTTGCAATTTATGAAATTCATTTAGCTATATAGTTGGGTCTTGGTTGGTACTTGAGACGAACTAGTCGGTGCTTATTCAAAGCCAGTCTCCTGTATGTAAACCAAGAATCCGAGGTATAAAGAAGCTGACTTGCCTTAGAAATAATAGTGATTTTAATGCCTCCATCAATTATCAATGGTTGAATAATAGATTAACTGTTTTGATAGTCAAGTAAGTATATTCATCTAGTGTAAGGCTTGTCTGCTATTCATTCATCTGTGAGATTGTTCAATTAGCGTGTATTCCCAGGTCCTTCTAGCCTTTTAGAAAGGTGACGTCTTATCTACCAAAGAATGAATCTAATTATATTTCCAAATTATCTCGTATATGAGAGTCAAGATCTTGCATTCCGAGATGCTAATGATGTAACACTGCAGTGATGCTTATTCGTCTCGAGGGTTTCTCTGATTTGCTTGGTTTTCCAATTTTTGCTTGGTTTTCCAATTGCTTTTAAGAAATTCTGTCTTGAGGATTCTACTGATGTTCTTGGAGATCGAGTAGGTTTTCTGTCGATGATTATTAACCTGCAAAGAACTAAGCTCACTTGTTTCCTATAAGTTGTTGAGTTGAGCTGCAACAGAGAAATCTAATATCCTCTAAAAGCTATTTGCCTTTTATGTTGTACCCATGTGTTAATTCCAGTAAAGGTATCTTTCTGCAGTATGGTCATCTGAAATTAGTTAATCATTTGCCCCTTAGATTTTGTTACGATAGTAATATTGTTATGGGATTGAGCTGCATTCAGGTGATTGAGTGAGTGTCTTCATCCTTTTACAGTTTTCTCTGTCATTTTTATAAGAAGCTGAATATTTTGCTGCATAATTTTGGATTTTCTTGGTAAAACTAAGCATAGGAATACACAGTGTAACCACTCCAAGCAAATTACTAAATGAACTTCAAAATTGGGTCTTGATATGAGCTTCAACAGTATGCATCCTTGATCAACATCTACTGTTTGGTGCTTCAGTTGCCATCTTCTTGAACTCAACTAGCCGAGACGGGTGATTGATCATTGATGGTAGGGGTGGAAAGATAATATTATTGTACTCTGTCTTCTGCACGATGTTATCTTCGCAAATTGATGGCTCCGATGAATTAGGCCCCACTCCACTTGAGAAGTGAATATGCCTGACGAGTCTTGCTTTACATGTCTCTAAACTTGGGCCCTAGTTATCAGCCAGGTAGAAAGGATGCCGGGTTTATCGCAGGGGTAGGGTTAGGTTATGTTTTTCTTTTTCATGTTTGTGGTGAAAATCTATCTTCGTTTTCCTTTCATTTTTCGAGCCATAACTGCTTCTTTTCTTTTTCTCTTTTTTTTTTCAATATGTATTTGAGGATTTGGGAAGGATGCGAATTAAATTGATAAATTCACATGCTATCATGCCTGCAAATGCTTCACAAACAGTACTATCATGTATGTAATGCACCGGAGGGCTGCCCCGATTACCTCATTTTCTGACGATTTTTGTTTTCTTCTATCAGCCTATCCAAAAGATTTGGGACATGAGAATTCTAGTATGGGCCATATGCCAACAGGATCACAGTCCTCGAAACATGGGCCTTGTAAATGGGCGGAACTTTCATTAACCACTGATCATGCAATATGTGGCCTGAAGGCGCTGCTTTCAAGCTGAGCCCTGATCCTGGGCCCTTCTTTTTTTCGTTTTTTGGGTTGCTGAGTAAATGTCCCCCGGGGGGGAAGGACCTGACTAAGCTCTACGACAGTCCCTCCCTTCATGTTTAAGGATCCATGATTAGTAGATATAGCAAGCTTTTTTTTTTTTTTTTGGGGGGGGGGGCGTTTTGGGTTAGTTTGCTTTGGGGGTGGGGCAAGTGTGCAACTGTAATATTATTACTTTTCAAGAGTCCATAGAACAAAATGGATATGCACATTCTCTTCAGTAAATGTCTCTTGATCATCCTTGGTCTTTCTTCACCTCACCTTCAATCTTGTTGTTTTCTGCTTTTTCTTTAAACGAATTCTTGAGCCTTAGTCGGTGAGGACCTCAGGGGATGCCGCGACTACAGCACACGATGATGGGAGACCAAAATGTGGCTAACGTAGAAGCCACATCAAGCCAGAATAAGAATTTGCAAAAAAGTGATGAAGTGAAGTCCAGTGCGTGGGGGCATGATTTCTAGGATTGTACTCTCCTGTAGAAAGGGTTGATCACACTTCGATGCCAAATTAAAAAATGTATTTCGAGCATGTAATTGCCAGTTGCTGCTGTGGAATACGCTGTAACGCATGGGTCTTCCGAGAAGTTTTGTGAGAAGAAATCAGAAGTGGCGCGCAATTAAATGCATCAAAATTCAGGAAAATGATTTGTTTTTCGATTTTTCTCCATGACGTAACTGGATCGAGAGGATTCTCAAACTTGAACTTATCATCTTCCTTCAGCAACTCAATAAACGAAAAAAAATGGTAGAGAATCCACTGTTTAGATTATTTTTCTTCCCTTGTCCTATTTTTCTGGTTTTGGAATGAAAGTTGGACGGTCATTCCTAGGCGTTCCCTTTCGTTTCGTTCCTTTTTTTTTTTTTTTTGGGGGTCTTTTTCCACTTTCTTTTGACCATAACGTGTATTAGTGGTGACGTAGGACCGCATGGCTAATAGCTTAAAAGATCCACATCTGGTTTGAATTGCCGTTTTCTAAATTTTTAATATAAAAATATACTGTAATGGTTTGATATATGCGAGATAAAAAAGTGTTTCAAAAATGTTGTTATAGAAAATGTAAAACTTTTCTATAAAAAATCTCAATCCAAACTATTGGTTTGCTTGAGGAGTAACAAATAGTATTAGTAGTAATGCACTAGTAGAGTAAGATTAGAAATGCCACGACTTTTTACAGTAAGAGCATTTGATGTGATTCGATCCCTTCCCTCCCCACGGGCTACTCATGTGGGAATCCATTTGTGAGGGTATTAGATGTCAGGCTGGGATTGGCAGAGGGCGATCATCCCCACGTGCTTGAGACTCACTCGTCACGTGGCCGCTCGGTGGGGTGTGTGGAGGTGCTTCCGGTCTTCCACCGAGATCAGATCACCGTCAAGTAATTGGAAGCCACAAAATTTGGCTCTTGGCTTTGGGATTTTGTTAGTTAATAATTATTCCCAGTTACATGCATGGGTTATAAACTTTGAGTGAGGGACTGGCTGGGCTATACTCTATAAGCAGCAGCATGTAAAACATGCTTCTTTTTACCAATTTTTTGACTTCATTGTTATGGAGTGCAAGTGCATTTCACTCCTGCATTTGCACCTGCACGGCTGCACCTGCACCTGCACCTGGTGTTGTTTAGCTAGTTATTTGGTGCTGAAGCTTGCTAGCTAGTCTTCTTCATCTCCAAGGTGTTAATAGTTTTTTTCTGCATTTGCACCTGCACCTGGATCGCTACGTACCCTGACAATTCATGTATCTTGACTCTAAGCTCTCTCATGCAGTACTAGTCCGATTCCATTCCACAGCCTCTATTCTTTTTTCTTTTTCTTTTTTCTTTTTGGGAAAAAACAATTTAGAAAGAAGAAGAAGAAGGAAAAAAGAAGTAAGAATTGAATTGGAAGGGCGAGCAGCTGAGGTGCAGATGCTGATGCAGACAAAATGACATCTTGATGATTCTGGGGCTCTGTTTCTTTTGTTCATGGCATTCGGCAAAGAAATACGTACGTCCTGCATCATTTCTGTTGCCTTTTCTTTTTCGACTTTGTTTTTTTGTTTTTTTTTTTCACGAACACTTGCTTGAAAACCCTTTTGGAATTTTTTTTCCCTTTAATTTGCTTGTACGTACGATTACATTTATGTTTGAAAAAAAAGAAAAGAAAAGAAAAGAAAAGAAGTTCTTTATGTATTTGTTTTGATGCTAGCGGATTGCAACTGATTTACTTGCATGGCTCATGATATCTGAGTTGTCTGAGGATCGTAGTTAGTGACTAAGTGTCTCATATTTTTGTCAAGCTATTGAAGTGGGAATCTCTTTGTGCTCTTGGGAAAACTTGTCAGCATATGTGTTTGACAAAAACTTCTTCACAACAGCTTACCTCTTGGTGCAACTATCAATTAAAAAAAGAGCTAACCTTTACGGTTGAATTGGATTACTAGTGTTAGGAAATGAGAATATGCAAAACCATGCCGTCCAAATCCTTTTTTTTTTTTTTTTTATGTTCATAAGTCCATCATACTCCTCTAGAATATAAAACCATATCCATATATATATACATGGATCAAATATCATGAATTCATGATTAACGGATCTAACCTCCCTCAACCAGGATAAAAGGATTAGCATCCATCTACATAACCACTGTGTAACTGCAGGACTCGTAGTTTTTTTTTTTTTTTTTCCTTCTTCTTTTTTTTTTTTGGGGGGGGGGAGGGAATGGGATGCTTGGTCAAGAAAAGTAAATTAAACGTTTAGACATTAGTGCAACCAATATATCATATTTTTTTTCTTCACATTGAAATGATTTTCTAAAGGTAGAAGGAAAAGTGATTACAGAAATGGTTATGCTTGAGTGCAGTGCAGCTGCTTGTAAGTATGTCCTAAGAATAATTTTTACAGCAGCACGTCACGCAGTAAATAGTTTTTGGCCCTTTTGGGAACACCCCATAATTTCCCCACTAGTTTACATTTGCCGGAACCGAGGTATATACAATCCCGGTTGGTTGATTTTGTTTCTGATCGTTCGTGGGGCAACGAAAAAAGAAAAAGAAAAAGCTGGCAAACTACAACATTTCCTAATTGAAATGGCCAGGTTTATTTGATTATCAAAGGTATGTGGTGCCATGTTTATCCTTTTTTATTAGGACCATGATAACGTATTTGTCAATGTTTAAGACGAGATATAAGTAAAAAAAAAAAAAATCAATTTTTTTGGACAAAGATATCTACTGTTATCCCAAAAAGGAAAAAAAAAGTTGAAACAGTAACTTTACTTTCACGACTTTGAAAAATTATTATTATTTTAAATAGGACCTGATTTTAATATTATACCACTCACGCCACTATAGTCCACCTTAATATTTTTTTTTTTTTGGAGGGGGTAAAATATATAATTCGCTTCAATAATCCGGCGATAGAGCTAAAAATGCATATAGTAATAGAAATTGTCCTGAGAGGCTGGGCCTAGACGAGTCTTGCCGCCACATAAACGTCGTCGTATAAAGGCACCCCGGGACAGGTTCGATAAACTCTTCTTTCCCCGCCGTAAAGGGTTTTGTGGCGTCCAGCAGATTGAAGAACCCTAATTTGGCATTCTGAAGAAAAAATGGGGGGCAAATGTCCTCATAGAAGCGTCAAGAAGCGACGCTACTCCCACAAAACAGCTCGCCGCACTAAGTTTCTTGTCAAAGATATCCTTTTTTTCTCTTTTTCGTTTTGGTCTCTCTAATTTGAGCTGCACTTCAATATCAGAAATTTACTTCCTTGACTGAGGTTTTCTTTTTTCACGTGATGATGTGGTCTACGAGGAACTTAACAATCTAGGGGGCGAGAACAAATCCTTGCCCGTCGATGAAGACCTTCCTGGCATGGGCCAATACTATTGCCCGCATTGCGAGTAATCCTTTTCTCTTTTTCTTTTTTCCGAATTTTTTTTCTTTTCAATTTTTGTTTATCAGGAATTGATTTTGTGGGGCTTATCATTCTAGTCGGTATTTCGCGAATGTAGCGGTTAGGGACGAGCATTTCAAGACCAAACGACACAAGAAACGGTAATTTCTCTGCTTGAATTGCCTTATTCATTTGATCAATTACATGGCCTTGGTATTTATCTTTCACAGAAATCTGTACTCAAGTGTTATTAGCATTGGTGCTAAACTGTTGAAATAAGAAGTCGGAGATGTTACTTTTAGAAAGCGCCTTACTTTGGACCATAGTGAGGTAGAATA
The DNA here is from genome assembly GCA_013103745.1 of Gardenia jasminoides. Classification (NCBI taxonomy): domain Eukaryota; kingdom Viridiplantae; phylum Streptophyta; class Magnoliopsida; order Gentianales; family Rubiaceae; genus Gardenia; species Gardenia jasminoides. The sequence goes on from CM023103.1 coordinate 8,862,604, forward strand.
AGGTCCTTCAAGAGCACAGCCGTCGATTTATACCCTGGAATCAGTTCATACATTTAACTTAGTCGTTGAGGTTCTGGCTCGAAGGTTTGGCACCTTGGAGACTTGCTTTGAGGCTGTTGAATGGCCGACGGAGTTTGAAATTTCACTTATTATTTTCTTTTATCTGATTCTTCATAAATACGAAATTGACTGAGTTTTGGCCTACTTATTCTTCAACTGTAATTTTTTCAAATTCACCTAGCAAAAAGTTTGTCCATGAAGCCATTTTCTCCCCATTCCCTTGGCTTGCCTACTTGTGAAACCCCAGGATAAGAAACTTGTTAGCTGAATGCTCTTGTCTTTTGAACCACCCTTGAGCTGAAAAAGGCAATGTTTCATGTAATGAGGATCTGTGAGCTACTATTTTGACAGACTATCTAATAGAATTGTTCCATAAACTTGAAGGCAATCTATACTACAGGGGATGTGTAAAAGAATTTCAATGCAATTTGTGATGAATTTCGAGTCATAGGCTCCAACCCAGTGTTTCATAGTGGGCTCCTATCATAAGCCTATTTGGAGTAAGCAATGATATATAGATATTGCATTGTTGACAGAACCTAGCTAAGTCAAGTGCAGGGGCATTTTAAGTGTTATTGGTTATCAGCAACTTGTTTGATTTGGTCCTTTAGAAGTTGTAATATTCTTAAATGCATGCTAGGCAGTTTGAGTGGAAGTAATCTTTGAATATGAGTATGGAAAGTTCTCTGGAAAGGAGATATTGGAGAATTAGTCCAGTTTTGACTGTTTCGTGAAAGGGGTTGATCTATTGGTTTGGAAAGTGGAATTTGCTGTGACTTGATCCGGAGTATGTCAAGACCTGTCCTTATTTGGACTGAGGATAAAATGTATGCCTCAGCACCATAATTAGGTTGCTTCCTTGTGTCTTGCAAACTGGGGGTTTAATGAACAAAATTTCCTCAAGAAAGCTGTACTTACTGCTGTAAACCTAGCCTTTATCCCATAAGATTATGATAACAGCAGCTATAGTGTGGTATTAATTTTGGAAGTTTCTGTTATATTTTTTCTGCAAGATTACTACAAGATGATGTTTGATGTTTGCCCTGTATTTTAACTGGTTGGCAAGCATCCCCTACAGTCTCTCTCCCGTCGTCTAATTCCATGTACTTTCTCACTCATTTTTTGCTTTCTTGATTCTGCATCTTTCTACATACCTAAACAGATTTTAGTAGGTTTTCTGGTTTGCTTTAAGGTCTTCAAGGTTTTGTAGCATCTAGCAATGTATTCGAATGATGGTAGGCTAAGTTCAAAAGTCATCAGCTATATTGCTGAATGGAGCTTGAACTTAATGGTCATTCTGGTGGTTGTAATAGAAGTTCAGAAGTTGACACTTTTGTTTATGCAGTATGAAGCTGATGATGGGGCCTGCGCCACATACACAACTTGATGCTGACCTAGCTGCTGGAATGGGCATGCCAGATAATGGTCCAAAGCTTATGTCAACTTGAGCTCTTCGCCTTCATTGGTGCTTTACATGTGTTAATCAGTCTAATGGATATTTACTACTGGAAACAAAGTTTGAATGTATCAGTGAGAAAATTGTGCTCAAAGTTGTTTCAGGCTGGATACTGAAGCGTATCCCTTTCTCTTTTACATCCACTGAGCTGGCTGTAAATCGATCATCACCTGCTTAGAACCTTTTCCCCACCACTATTGTATGCTGTTATTTAGTGCAGTAGTTCATTTACCATCCTCAATTATTTTTATAAACATTGGTAGGTGAGCATTTTTCTTAGATGTTAGTGCTTTCTCGTGGATAAGGGACATCTGTCCTGATATTCCCCCCACTTGTACAAGCTAATCAAAGGAGCTGGAGAAAACAAACAAGTAGTAGTTTGGAGGATAGACGAGTGGAAACTGTCGTAGGCCAGCTTACATGCATGAGATCATACGAAATCTTGTGTCTTGATATCAACTTCTGAGTCAAAGGGAACTAGTGGAAGGTAAATTTTGCGTGAAATCTATTTATTGTTTCTCTAGGAAAGGCGTTAAATAGTTCCTTAAGGCTGAAGCATCTGTTGGGCCGGGCAATGACCAACCATATCGTATGTGGCTTGTTTCGAACTCTGTAAATAAAAGAAGTTTTGAACTCGCAGAAAAAGTTCAAATTGGAGAGACGGTATAGTTTCTTCTATATTATTGACTGCATCTGTTCTTGTGATTCAAGTTTGTGAAAACCATAGAAAAATTTTGCCGGTCTTTACTCTGAATTAATAAGTCACTGCGGATGGTTGCATCATATTCCTTTTCAGATCTTGGCATGATTGACGAAGTGTCAATGGACCTGAAACATATTCTTCATTTTGTGAAATTAAAGAGACAGAAAAGGGAAGAAAAAGGAGGGGGGTGGGGTGTTGCAAAGTGCAAGCAGCAGAGCCTGTTAACTAAGAACATTCTCGAAATGACATTCCTGTGTTTACTATGATACGTGTGCCAGGACATATACAGCAATAGGTGAAGATGAAAGAACCCGTGTTCGTATGGATGTTTTGAGTATTCCATGTCAGGTGTTAAAACCTGTCTACTTTGTCTCGTCAGTCTTGAATTTCCGACTTGAACACCTATTATGCATGGGTTAAAATCATCACAGATCCGTGGGGTTGAAGTGTTTATATGCGGGTGTCTCGTAGTATTCCGGAGCAGGACGTGGCCTCCGTCCATCTGGAGCCCCTCCTGAACCCAGACATTATCGATTCGAGGCCAATACTCAAATGGGCCTCCACAGTATATATCGTTGATCAGTTCCCATCCTCCGTGCAAGAAAAAGATACAGAAACAATGACACAATTACGTCACGTTCCTTCCATTTGCTGTTCGTGTACAGCCGCCATAGTCCTCCTATACGCTCAACATGCACCGTATGTCAATCAATACGGGGCTGGGGTGGGGGATGGAAAGATGGTTTTCCGGGTTTGTTAATTTTCAATTTATTTATCTGCTATACTGATTTTTAAATGACAGCAACAGGTGCATGGGGGAGGCATTGCTTGTCTAGAATTGGAGGGAAGAAGGCACGCTCTCAATCGCATGTGCAACGCCACGTGAATTCTTTGTCAATAATGTCTGCAGATACTAACTGGGGCTGCGAAAGAGATGTGTTGTTGGATCATGGATGGGAATATGGGATGGGACATTGAACATGAAGGGGGGCACCATTACCATTACCATTACCATTACCATGCATCCTATCCTACGTACTGGGAACTGGGCACTCCCTCCTCCTGCGTCAATCACGTAGGATTGCGATGTATTTTATCTTGTCGGAAATCCAACACAAATGGGCCGGGGGATGTACTGGTTAGCGCACACTACAACCTCACATTATCAAAAGCGTCACTCCTCTTCCGCAAACCGCGTGACAAAGGAGAAAGTGTATGGAATTCTAACACACGCTTCATCAAGATGCTGCTCTCATGTCCTTTTCCTCTTTGCCCCTCATTATTTGGGATGTAACTGTCACCCGAGTATTTACCTCCCGGATCAACTATTCCGATACACCACTGCTACTTCTCTGCTCAAATCATGATGTTTTATTGAATGGAGAATGAATTTACTTGTTGTTGAAAGGGAATTTCACCATTTTGGTTCCTGAACATTTTCACTAAAACGAATGAAATATTTTAACCAATTTAGTCCTCGAACAAGCTTTTTACTTCCAATCTTTTTACTTCCAATGTGGGATTTTTGATCAAATTTTACTCAATCCGCATGGATCTATAGTGTGGCATAATCGTCCACTGATCTAATCTTCTGCAATTTTAGTCCTGGCCTCTTTATTTTACACACTAAGCAATTTTAATGATATTTCTAATCTATTCTTTGACTGTTAGTTGCTAGATGACTATGTCCCTCTACATCCATATTGATTGAATAAAATTTGGTCAAAAATCCTACATTAGAAGCAAAAAGACTTGTTCAAGTATTAAAGTAGTTAAAATAATTCATTAAGGACGAAATTGGTTTTAGTGAAAACATTTAGGGATCAAAATGGCAAATTTCCCCTTGTTGAAAAGTGTAAATTGAACCGAACGGATTAAACAAGACAGTGAGGATGTTGCCAAGAAGCAGCTTAAATGAGACGTGCCCTCTCTTTTACACAATATCAAACTGATGAATGCTGTTGTTTTTCACCCTTACCATTTCTAATGTTGCAATAGCCTTCTTGTTAAAACGTTCCAAGTGAAACACGCCATGGAAAATTGGGAAGGAGGGGGAGTAACAGGGAGAAAGTACCTCACAGGTCAAAATATAAGTTATACCACTATATATAAGGCTAGAACAAGGAGATACACATGCTATGACCTATACCAAAACAGAAACAAAAACTGGACAAAATCCCAATTTAAAAAAAAAAAAAAATCACCATGGTGGGTATAAGGAGTAATTCCTCTCTTCTTTCTAGTGCCATTTCCTTTTCCATTCTCTATCTTCCTTTTGCTGTAATATGTTTTTATGGACTTTCTTGGGGTAAAAGCCTTTTGCCTCATTGTCCATCTTGGTCTTCCTTATGACGTGCAGAGGAACTTGAGCCGGATGCAATGTTAATTGCTTGTCCGTGTGAAAATCTTTGCAGCTGAATCATACGCGCGTAAACCCCGTCAGGGTAGTTCTTCACCAGATGGGAATGAGAACCTTGCTCCGCTACCTTCCCGTCGTCTATGACGGCAATGACGTGTGCATTTCTGATCGTTGATAGTCTATGTGCTACTACAATTGTGGTTTTTCCAGAGCAAACACGCTCCAGGGCTTCTTGCACACACCTTTCTGATTCTGCATCTAGAGCGCTTGTGGCTTCATCCAGCAGCATTATGTCTGCTTTCCTCAAAAATGCTCGAGCAATGGCAATCCTTTGTTTTTGTCCTCCTGACAATTGAACTCCCCTCTCTCCCACAAACGTTTTATAGCCGTCAGGCAATGATGATATGAATTTGTGTGCATTTGCCAACGTTGCTGCTTCAGTTATCTCTGCTTCAGTTGCTGACTCGTGTCCATATGCAATATTTTCATATATGGTGGTGGCAAACAGACATGGCTCTTGTGGTACCAATGCAATGTGGCGTCTATATGACTTGAGATTATACTTGCGTATGTCTTTTCCGTCAATCATAATACGCCCAGAAGATGGCTCGTAGAATCGTTCTGTAAGAGCAATGACAGAGCTCTTTCCACAGCCACTTGGTCCCACAAGAGCAAGAGTCTTACCAGCTCGAGCTCGGAGATTTAAATCACGGAAGATTGCCATATCTGGCCTAGAAGGATAAGAGAAATCCACATGCTTGAATTCTACTTCCCCACGGAGTCTGTCAGGTACTACGATGGCATCAGGATCATCAGGCTCGATTTCTGTTTTCCGATCTAGGAGATCAAACACTGAACGCATTGCTCGACCACCTTTGATGAAGTCAGGGGCTAGAGTTAGAGTTTCAGCAGCGCCGTTGGCTGAGACCATAAGGACCATGAATACACGGATGGTCTTTGAGAAGTCAGAGACCCCATGCTTGACAAGCCAGGAGGCATACCAAAGACCAAGGGCATAGGAAGCATAGAGTGAAAACTGAGCAATCCCATATCCACTTCCAGCAATTTGTCCCTTCCAGAAGCAGCGCTTCAGTGGAGTTTCAAGGTTGGAGGTAAAGAGGCTCACAATTTTTGACTCAGAATTAAAGGCAGCAACGGTTCTTAAATTAGCCACAGCTTCCCCAGCTAGTTGTGTACCTTTGGCATGTGCAGCTTCTAGGTCCCCTGAGAATCCTTTCATGAACATTTTCTGTCAAAGTGCCACAAAAAAAGAGTCAAAACGAAGTGACTCAAGCACAAGAAAAAGATAATGTAGTAAAGCAACCCTCCTAATGATACCTTGTTAACCATATTTCCTAGATTTAGTTGCAAAGGACATACCTGCAAAACTGTCGCTGCAACAACCACAGGAAAGACAGCAATGAGAACCAGGGCCAGGCGCCATTGCAATACAAATCCAGCAGTACAAGCTACAAGCATAAGAGCTGAGTTTTGCATGATCACTGAAATCCTGTCTCCAATGGCTGACCTAACATTGTTGGCATCTAAAGCCAACCTTGCTGCAACTCTAGAACTTTCGTTCTCTTCCTGGTCAAACCATGCCATTTCATTTTTCAGAACAGCAGCAAGCATTTTTTCTCTAACCCGCTTTGTTAAGTTCTCCCCCACAACATCCCAGAAGAAATGCTGCAGAGTGTTGAAGATAAGTGCAGCAGATGATAGACCAATTAAAAGATAGCAGTATTTTGCAATTTGTCTGATCATGAAAGTATGGTTTGGATTGTAGTAGACACTTAGAACGGCACTCAAGACATATGCAAAGAATGCACTAAGAGATCCACAAATTACAGAGCCAATAGAACCAACTAGAGCATAAGGCCACTCAGGAGAATTCATCTTTGCGAGACGCCAGAAGGAACTTGCTTGCTCTTTAAATGGTAGCTTTTCAAGACGATAATTGGGATAGGAAGCATCAAGGGAGAGGCTAAAGTCAGAAGTGGAGAAGTCTGATAGCCGGCGGGAGTACGGGGATCGTCCATAAGAGGAGTTTCTGGCTATAATCGGTGAGCTCACAGAGTTTCTTGCACTAGATGGCCTGCAATAGAAGCAAGTTAAATACATTTCAACTGCCTGTTTGCTTCATTTCATGCAGCCACGTTAAATTTAGGAGTGCATTTTCTTGAACTTTTGACAGAGACTAAGCAGGGCCAAGATTACCTTGCACTACTTTTTCTTGCACTGTTTATAGCTGCTTCATGCGCTGCTTCTTGCATTCTGATGAGCTTGGCATAGACACCATTTTCTCCCTTAGAAATGAGCTCATCATGTGTTCCAATTTCAGACACACTCCCCTGCTGAAGCACGACCACAAGGTCAGCCTTCCGGATGGTGGATAGGCGATGAGCAATTACAAGTGTTGTCCTTCCAATCATGAATCTATCTAGTGCCTCTTGCACCAGCTTTTCAGATTCAGAATCCAGAGCACTGGTTGCCTCATCCAAAAGCAAAATTGCTGGGTTCTTAAGCATTGCCCTTGCTATAGCAATTCTCTGCTTCTGTCCTCCCGATAGTTGCAATCCCCTCTCCCCTACCTGACATTTTGAAGTAATACAGCATTTTCAGATGATCCATTTTGAGTAGCGCCAATAAGTTCTTAGATGATTGTCTTTTAAAAAGAGGGAGAACTAGTTATATTGTCGGTTTCTACAATTGTTTGTCCTTTTCAAAGCATATGCACTGCACATGAATAAGTAAGGCCCCATGGTTCCCCAAACTAGCTCCTGGCCTTACCTGGTGGCTATGTTACCCAGACTCAGCTATCAAGTCTTGCTGACACGATTATTCGAGTGCAAAATGAAGAGTTGGACATAGGTATGGTAGGGCAAAGTGAAGAGTCCGAGTAACATAGCCCGGCGGAACTGGCCACGGGCATTTGGCATGGGCGGAGAAAGCATCTGAAGGTTGCTTCACCAAGGGTGATCATACACCAACTCAGGCAATCACTACCTACTCACTTTTGCCTGTATATTTTTTCCGTTCATCTACATTCTAAATGTCAGAGAGTCCCATCCCAGCAACTCCAATTTGGCCAATTTAGCTTAACAGGGTAGGATGAAATTTTGGTGGGATATTGCTCATAAACAACCAAACTTTTGGTGAGCCCTGCAGACCTCTCATTTCCTACAGTTTATGACAATGCAATCCCTCTCTCTTGCATCTCAAAAAGTAAAGCTCCAAAACTAGAAGTCTCTGTTTTGCCATGAATAAAGAACACTCAATTTACACATGCACATGCAATGTTGACCAAACCCATGTTACATTTTTTAAATTGCCAACACCAAACACCTACATTGATTGACTTTTTAATAGAAGTTAGGTCAGTTTGTTGACCAAATGAGTCAGTCAGGCTTGCATGTAACTATAAAGCAATAAAACATTTGAATACAGCCCTCGATCTGTAGGATCCATTATGGTCGAATTCACAATTTGCCTCCTTCGTTGGCAGACATGAGCATCATAACCCATGCAGCTGGCATGCCCACTGTCTAAATTATGCTGATCCTTTAGCCGTCGGAAGGGACATGACTGATAACGAGGTTATCTTAACCCTCAGCCTGAAGTTACATTTAATATGGGAATAGCACTCTCAGAACTTACTATTAAGGAGCCGTTGCTTCTTGAAATGGAATTCCAACCGCGGAGAAAGGCTCAAGGCAAATTTTTGGCACCTTGTGTCATGGCTGGTCCGCAAGGTACTGGTGGACCAATGTATGTCTGACCTATCTAGTATCTGTCACATTGATAAAGCTCCAATTGCATTTTATCTATCACACTGGTTAGATCCAACTGCATTTTTCTTAGGCATGTGTTTTGGGGGTCATCAAATACGTAGCTCCCAAACTCCCATGATAATTAAGATAATTAATGCAGTGGTGTTGCTAATAAATCCCGCTAAACGCCACTCTATTATCCCCAAATGTCATCACAGACACCCCCACCCCCACCCCACCCCCAAAAAAAAAAAAAAAAAATCTAACCTGAGTATCATAGCCGTCCGGAAGCTTCACGATGAATGAATGCGCATTGGCAACTCTGGCAGCTTCTTCAATCTCAACCAGACTAGCCTCAGGCCTACCCAACAGTATGTTCTCTTTGATGGAAGTGGCAAACAGTGCAGGCTCCTGACTTACTAGTCCAATCTGCTGCCTCAACCATCTAAGCTTTAATGTCTTTATGTCATGCCCATCTAGAAGAACTTGTCCTGCACAAAAACACTATTCATTAACAGAGATTTTCATTCCCAGACATTATTACTGAAAGACAAGGACAGCAATGACCTCCGATGCAAAAATTACTTTAGTTGACACTGGGCTAGATCAAGAATAAAATTCTTCAACCACAAAACTTAGTGGAGTAGTAAATGAGAAACAAAAAGCACAAAAGCATTAGGCCCCGTAAAGAGATTACTGCATTCTAGTAATATTACCCGAACTGGGATCATAAAATCTCTCAATGAGCGAGACCACAGTGCTTTTGCCAGAGCCACTGCTTCCTACCAATGCTATGGTCTTTCCGGCCGGAACAGTGAGGGAGAAACTACAAAGTATCTGAACGTCAGGCCTTGAAGGATAGGAGAAGTCGACATTTTTTAGCTCCACTTGACCTGTAACAGAATCTAACTCCAAACCCCGATCGTTGTTTCTGTCAACACTTGGCTTCTGATCGATTATTCGGAAAATCTTAGCAGCAGCAACTCTGGCCTTTGCAAATGCAGCCATGCTAGGTGCAGATTGTCCCAATGCCCTATCAATTTAAAAGAGCAGATAACTTCTTTGCTCCGGAAAACATAACAATAAAGCTTGGCAAAGTAATACTTTCAGTACTTACAGTCCACCTATCATAACAGCAAACATTGTGGCTATTGCAAGCCCTCCGTTGGTAAAGTGATGCCTAACCAAGTAACCTCCGTACCAGAGAAGAAGAGCATAACAGCAGAAAACTGTAAAGTATGTAGCTCCCAAGCCCATTCCCTTTGCAAATCCACTCTTGTAACCCAGCCTCTGAGAAATTCTGAGAGCAGCAGAATATGCTTGTAATGCTCTTGACTCGCCAACATATGCCAAAACTGTCCGTATTTGAACTATTGTCTGCAATTTGACTAGACTCAGCAACTAGTATTCGTACAATCCCGTGAAATTTTGCTTACAGTAACTTCATAATTTTTCTTTTGTAGGGTAAATTTTCACCTGCTCTGCAATGTTCCCCGCTTGTGATAGAGCTTCTTGACTCTTGGCCGAAAGCTTGGCTAATGTGGCGGTATGGATCCCTCCAATTATAGCTATAAGAGGAACCACAGCCAGAGTCACCAGAGCTAACTGCCAAACTGCTGTAAATCCCACCACAAAACCAGATACAAATGTTGCCATGTAATGTATGAAATTTCCCAGCTGCACAGGAGAGAACAGCAAAAAAGAATTAAGATATAGGGGAAAAAAGAAAGGCATTTGAAGGCAATTGATCAGTTCCCCTGGCTTTTCCTTTTCACCTTCTCACTAATGGCATCTTGGATCATGACCGCATCAGTGTTGATGGCATAAACTACATCCGAGGTCCGAACTTCTGTATCAAAGAATTGAATGTCTTGATTCAAAGCAGCCTCTAAGTACTTGATTCTCATTTTAGTGGATTGTCTCTCTCCGGTCCACATCCAACACGATATCTCTGCAACAACCATTACGGCAACAAGTAGCCTAATTTCAATCAAGAAAACTTGAATTCATCCAGGTAGCAAAAAGGTTGGTCTGAACAAGTAGTTCTTTTTTGGCCTTTACCTGCCCAGGAAGATGCCCATATTGCCGCTCCTACTACAAGAAAGTAAAATGCGTACTGCAAAACAACCACCAAAGAAAAGAATCACTCAGTTGTCTCAACTTTTTTGATACAATAATGACCAGTTTAATTTGCATAAGGCTATGGGCTTTCAAGCAATTGCATTAGTGGGGTTATCATTACCTTTACAACTTCTTGAGTCATCTTATCAACATTGTTGGCATTAGCGCCAAAAGAATTAACAAGATCAGCAAAGAATCTAAGAAACAAAGGCAACGAACAGCCATGGACAAAGGCACCAAGCGTCCCAATTCCCATCAGAACATAATCCAGACCATCCGCAAATCTAAAAAGTTCACCGAACCCGGACGAGGGTGGTGGAGAAGCAGGCTTCTCCGCATCACCACCATCTTTCTTTCCGTCACAGCCATCCATGTTCTTCTTCCTTGCGTGCTCTGGTCCACTCTGGACAAAATTTAGAGCTTGGAGCCTTAAAACTACCTGAGAATCAGGGTCTTCTGTTATTGGTGCTGATGCTACTGCTGGTTGATGAGTAGTAGAATTAGTACTAATGATTGTAGTAGTAGGAGGAGGAGGAGTAGTAGCAGTAGTAGCGAGGGAGTTATGGTCGTTGGGGGCTTTAAAGGAGGATGAGGAGGAGGAGGTGGTGCTGTGTAAGTAGTCTGAGGTGGTGGTGGTTTCTAAGGAGGGGTGAGGAGCTGAGACAACGAGCTCAAGGCCTTGCATTTCAGACCATCTCCACTGCTCTATCGTCTTTATCTCCTCACATTCTTGGGACATTTTGATTTTGCTTTAGAAATGTTTTTCAATTTTTACAACACTGACCCAACCCACCACTCGTTTCTTTCTTTCACACTCTCTCTTGATTTTATTACAAAAGTACACATCTATCTCTCTTCATCTCCAAGACTCCATCTTTGAATTTCTATTTTATTACTCCCAATTTCCCACTGTTTTTCTCCCCTTTCCCACTAAATGTCTGATACTTGGTAATAGAGCAAGTGGAAGTAAAATTCTTTTGAGCTGTTTTTCCTTGTATGTCCCTTTGCTTCGGTAGTATTATATTTCTTTATTTATTTTAACAGTTGAGGAGGTGGTTTCTTCAGTTGCTTCTCCCGTAAAAAAACCACACCCACCCAAATTGACAGTTTGATATAAGATGAGAAGAGCGGTGAGAGAGAGGGAGAGTGGGAGGCCGAGAAAGAGAGGAAAGAAAGTCTTTGGCACCCCGACAAGGAATACTGTGTGTAAGCTTGAGATTGGGTTCTTTCTTTGACCGAAACAGAAGCTGAAGCCTTTGCCTCAGAGAGTCAAGAGTTTACCCCTCCCGCTAGGCTGCTGCTGTTTCAATTCTAAAATATATTACTACTATCACTCTATATATGTTGTTACCAGCATGTACCTCATGTACTTGCATTACACACTGACACAGGTATAGCCTAGTCTGCGGAGTTCCTTCACAGCTTTTTCCTCTCTTTCTTTCTTTCTTTCTTCTTCTTCCCCCAACCCCCCACCCCAAACAAAAAAAACCCCACCCTGTTTTCTGAGATCTGACCCCGCATTATTATTAATAAGTTTACAGATTCTGGCTTCTTGCACTGCAAGTCAAAATTCAGAAAGTCCTCTGAAATTAATTCATATTCAGACCTCACACTGTACCCATTTTTTAGTTGGTTTCTGCGACCGGAAGTAACCAGTTATCTAGCGTGTACCGTCCATCTCCTGGGAATCCGCACTTTATGCATAAGACTAGTGGGATATTGTAACTCCCCTGCCTCATTCATGATTCATCCTCCCCAACATACGATTCCCTCACTCGAGTAATTAATACTCCAGTCGTCCAACCACAATTAATTGTATCACACAGAGAATGTTGACCACGTACTTGTCCCAAATTGTACATATGTATATATATGCTTCTTAATCTTGGGTCTTTCCACCCTTTTTTTTTTTTTTATCAATTCTTTGGCTCTTTTTTTTTTTTTTTTTTTTTGGGTTTGGTTTGCCCTCCCCCATAATTGTGACTTAAGCCATCTCCAGCATTCCGTCGACAATCCAACTATGTAGTGGTAATAATTCTGTGGGAGAAAACAGCTTGGATCTAATCAAATGTCCACTACATTTTGTCCGTAATCCTTTATCGTCAAGCTCCTAATTTGTCAGATAACACAGTCCCTCCGGCTGAAAGAAAGTCTATTTCGACACTCTTATTACCTTTTCAGTGGCGCCACACATTCACTAATTTGTCTGAAGATCAAAGCAAGCCCTGTAGATTCCCACTGAAATGATTCTTCGTAAAAGAGCAAGAAAACTGACAGAAGTTCATTATTGGCTTCAACTTCTTTCAAGAATACTACTTTTTTCTAAGCATGTTTAAGAAAGATCAGTACTAAATACTACTACTTTTTTTTTTTTTTTTGCCCTCTTTCTCAATCTCAACCAGGGTGAGGTTAAGCCAAAAAACTTAGGTGATCAGTGGGTGGTGGATTACTTAATTTGAGAATTCAGGCATCGTACAGAAGGAGTAGTTACTTTAATCTGGCCTATGGGGAGTTTTCAAAGGAACTAATTCAGTGAGTCAGCTCCTTGTTTAATCTAAAACACGGGTAAACTAAGCTGGCATCTGACCTGGCCTGCTAATTCTTTGACATCCCTGAGCCCTAAGGGTTGTTTTTCTGACTTGCATTCAGGGAAAAAACCATTTTATTACTTCACTCAATGCCCATCCATGCCTTTTGCTAATAAAAATCTCCTTTCTTTTCTGAACAACTTACATGAACCTTTGTGGTAAAACCGTAGAACTTTCATGCTTGACAAAAGTTGGACGGAGGGTTGAATCACAAAGCTGGAAAAAGATTAGCGCATTTCCATAACAAGATCTTTTGTTCATTTAGGGATCCTTGACACATTCGGCACACTGGGGGCACGTTTTTATGGAATTTTTAGAAATGATCAGTGTGATAAAATGATCTAATTTCCACCATCAATTATTTTCAAAATACTTGACTAAAATGAGGGTTTTTTTTAAGGATTAGGCATCCTTTCTCGGTAGGTAAAAGATGGACCCTTTACCCTATACTGAAAGACAATGCTGGACCCAGTACCTTTTGGCTGCCCAGGGTCCAATCTTTACTCTTATTACCCTTGTGGGTTAATGGGAAGGAATATTTTGTGGTGACAAAGAAAAAGGGATTAAAGCAGGTTTTCAGTGAAAGTATTAATGAGGTGTTTTGGCAGATTTTGGCAACTTTCTGCGACTTCTCTCTGGCCCTGCCTCTGCAACAAAAGATTTCTTTTGTTTCCGCTACTCACGCGTACGTGCCTCTGACCCACAGACCCTTCTTCTTCACAGTTCATTCTTGCCCTAAACCAAAGCCCCCCCTTCATGGCACCGTCCACATTTTCTTTTCGTGCAATTTTGACACAATTCTTGAAGTAAGATTTATGTATTATCCAACCCACCTCCTCACGCCAACTCTTATTATGTACCATTTCATTTTTCGAAATTAGGGGGAAAAAATCAAATAATGGAGTCAGTAATTATACACGACGCTGTTCAATTTTGCCGAGAATAATATTTAGGTTATGATGAAAGGTGACATGCTAATTGCTGTGTTGGATTAATTTCCCCGTATGCTATGCAGTATGCAGGTTGCTGGCTTTCTAAAATCACACTCAATTTGGTGGATTTGTCCAAAGGTAATCGAAATGTACTGTTTAAAAAGAACATCATGTTTGTGTGTGTGTGTGTGTTAATAAAATTGAGGTTAAATAAAGAAGTGTCAGATTGCAATGTGAGATAATAAATATAATTATGTACATTTAATTGGTTAATTGACTGTAAATTTATTAATGTTTACCAGCTTCAGTAGTGCCCATCGAACACCTAATTCTCCTCCCTTTCTTACATCTGTATCTTCAACAATAGCCCACCAATACACTCCCCTTTCTTACATCTGTTTTTTTTTTTTTTTACCCCTCCCCTTTCTTCCGGGGGACAACATTATATTTGTACCATTCCACATGGACAATTTTAGAGTTAGGAACAAGCACTAAAGGATCTACGAGCATCAATCTCTAGTAGCCTAGTAAAGACATAGGGTACCTGATAACTTGGTGTGGAAGTTGAAATGATCTTGAAGTAACTCCTTTGACAAAGTCCAACATGCAACAAACAGCCGTAAGGCCGTTCTTACTATTCTCAAGCTTTCTTCTTTTTTATTAATATATTCTTTTAGTATAAGTGAAGGAATTCGAATCCGAAACCTCTCAATTATGCTTCCTTCGCTTCCTCGGCACCATCTAATCCATCCTTGCCTCTCGCTTAAACATATTTAATTAATACATTTTGATTTATTATTTCTTTGCATCAAGTTCAAAACCTCTTATTTCTAAGTAACTCAAATTATCCATTTAGCTGTAATCATATCCGCACTCTAAAAGTCATGAGAGTAGTTCACTATTTTATTATCAATTTGACTCAGAGTGATGAGAGAGGTACAAGAAGTTTCATAGGATGGTGGCCTGTGCCTGTCTCCATGTGGAAAGGTTTTCCGGGGTTGGAGTCTCGATAAAGAAAGGTCTTCTGCATGCATTTCGTCTGCGAAAGAATTGGCAAGCTGAGGTTAAAGTGGGTATTCCACTTTTTCCTTGGCTATGTAAAAGGGTGTACGCTTGTACGATAACAATCGGGCTGCTGACTAACATGTAAAACACATACAAAAGGTACTTTTTTTTTTTTTTTTTCGAGACGACAAATCCTACTCTAACCTAATCCTAATCTATACCAAGGGAAGGAGAGGACCCGAAGGGGTCAATTGGGGGAGCCAGCGGGGACTAAACCACCACTGGACCAGACGGGTGCCTACGCACCCGCTGGTAAATTTTTCCAGGAAATCCTGGTGAGAAATGCAGGCCCATGACCTACACCCAAGGAGAGCTTTAAACTCTACCTTGGTGGCCAACTTAGCTAAGCCAAGTTGGTTCATACAAAAGGTACTTACCCTAGTTTACATCTTGAGCTCTAACAGTTATTTATCCTTTTTTCTTTCTTTTTTTTTTGTTATTTTTGGTTCTACGCTTTTGGCATTTGGAGTATGGAAAAAGGTGGATGAGAATTTTACGTAGAGACTAACCTAGGGTGTAGGAAGGATAATCGTTATCGCTCATAGTTGCAAAATAAGTAAAAAATTACATGTTTATATGTGTGCATAAACAGCTTAGATATGGTTTTAGCCAGAAACACTTGAATGATTAAATGAATTGGAGTGATGAACATCACGTGGTTGATCATATCAATGCTAAAACAGCTGTAGAATAATGTAATTTGTGTTTATATATCTAGTTTTGTAACTAGAAGATAAATTAACCCAAAAAAAAAAGTATGGAGAGAGATGAATAATAAGGAAAAAAAGAAAGAAATAACAAACTATGAAGAATATGTGAAAAAATCTTCATATATTAGCATACGGCAAAGTTTCTGGAAGAAGAAAATATGTAAGGGCAAAAACAAAGGAGAGTAGAAAACAGGTGTCTGATAAAAACTTTAAAAGGATTTTTTTTTTTTAATGGCTGTTGGTGGGAGCTTATCAACATAGTTAAGTTCAACCTAATTTACTATATGAATGCATGCGTTTATATTTATCACAGTCACTACATATCTAGACACTTTTCCAAATCAAATTCAAACCTATTTAGGGCGCATAATAAAACATTAAAGAAGAGAGTGAACCCACTATTAAGTTTTATCTTCCTTCCCCGATTAGGTATGCCTTTCCAAAAATAACAAAAAAAAAAACAATAGAAAGAAAATCACGTAATAAAAAGATCATATGATTTGAAATTTTGCCATAAAAGTCACAAGGGGTTAATCACATAATAAAAGGATCTTGTGATTCAGTTTTTGCCATAAAAGTTTGGAAAATTTTGTGATCCTTTTTGGGTACCATTCCCTCAACTTATCTGATAAATAGTTTAAATTTTGAATGTTTAATAATAATATAATTTAAGAGTTAGGGATAATTTCAGAAATCTCCCTTGAGGTATTCAACTATATCATCTAACACCCTTGAAGTTTCAAAAATATCACCTACCTCCCTTATTTTCAAAGTTTTATATCATTATTAACCCCATTCAAAATATAATACTAAAAAACTAGTTTTTGGAGTGTATTGATAATTTCATTCCAAAATTACCCTTTTTTGTTTTTCCTTAATTGTCATGACAAATAATTTACAAAACAAATAAAAATTATCATAATACTCTTTTTTTTTTTTTTTGCATCTTGAGAGGATTACAAATTAATTTTTATAGCCATCTCAAATAAGTTACAAATACAATTTTAAACACTTTTTCTTTTTTTAATTTTCAAGCCATTGATATAGAAAAAAATGAAAATTTAAATAATTTATAAAATTTTATAAATTCACTCAAATTATCTTACATAAAACAAAAAATTTCTTTATTTGGTAACTAAAAGGCACCTTAAAAAACCCTAAAAAAGCACCTAATTAGCATATAAAAAAAATATGGACCTAACATCAAAGTTTTAAAATCATCATTAGTCCCCTAGATTGCAACACTTTAGTAAAAAAAAATCTACATTTTTGCCAAAATAATCAATCCCCTATTATAGTAGTACATAATTGAACCTTAAAAAAGACAACAAATTTTATTTTTTTGGTTTTAAAACATTTGAAATAAAAATTTCCTTTTTACAGTTTAAAAAATTTTGTTTTATGGTAACAACTGCTATATTATGTTCCATCATATTTATACCTCATACTTTTGCCTTAGTTTTGAAATTTTGATTAATATACTTTTTAATTTGTAATAGCAAGGCAATCGAAGGGCAATATTGGAAAGAAATTATGTTCTTTTTCTTAAAATGACTATTTTAATAGTATATTTTGAATTGGGTTTGAAATGATACAAAAATTTGAAAATAAGAGAGCTTAGTGGTATTTCTGAAACCTTAGGGCGTATTAGGTGATATTGTCAAAAATCTCAAGGGAGGTTTCTGAAATTATCCCTAAGAGTTAATAATAGTTTTTTCATCATTCACGGTAAATTTCACTTATCGATATCATACCCAACAGGGACCATAAAATCTCCCTAAAAGTTTTGTCATAAAAGTGACAAGGAGTTCAATTTTATCTTGTGCTTTAAAATCACATCACATAAAAACAGATCCATTATAAACTAAAATTTGATAAGTTTAACTATATATCACGTTAAGTGATAATTGAATAGTTCATCATTTATTTTTAGGAGCAATTTTTGTTTAAAAAATCCAGCGCAAGTTAATTATTCCAAATGTTGTATTTTTTTGTTATTAAATGTATTTGAACATGTTAAAATCTAAATTCATTATGTTTAAGTGGAAGAATTAGATTATCGAGCACCACCCCAGTCTATCACGTGTCATAAACCATGTAGCATGCATTTACCGACCGCCACTGTCAAGGAAAATTATTTATCACCCGATCAAGGCTGTGATTCAATTTTTACCATGTAGTAATAAGTAGAGCATACCGATATATTTTCCTATTTTGAGTCTGACCAAATAACATATGAATGTTCAAATAAGACAAGGTTCGAGATAGTCCATTATTTTTTATTTTTTCACCTTATTTCTTAATGATCCTTGGTCCTTTTTTTTCTGTGCTCAATCTATTTCGAAGAGCTTTTCTTCTCAAAGAAACATAAATTGAATTGAATGGGGCTGTAGATGAAGTTATCATTTGTTGCTAAAAAATGGGGACCCCAACCGTGATAAAGAACCGTTGAAATCTTCCCACATCTCCTGGGTATTTTACGAAGTACAAGAACATGGTATGAAGTAAATGGAGGGGCATTAAACATTAGCCAGAGTCAAAAAGATGTACTAGTCGAATGGTACAAGCAACCCCTGTTTTATCCTTCTGTGCAGGTAGATTATAGAAACAGGAGGGTGAAAAATCCTAGGACGAAAGTTACATTTGACTTCGTACTCCACTCTTTATTGGTCGGTCGTTTGTTTCTTTCGCCGATCACCTGAGCTTTGGACAAATTCAGTCAGTCTGGTTTCTTTGCTTCACTGTGTACCCATTTTCAATTTCTGTACAAATTTCTGCTGAACTGATCTTGCATTGCTCTGCTACTTCTGTGATCCCACTCACGGTGACTGAGCGAGCAATAAACGATGGTGGTAATTTCCGGAAAAATATTTGACCACCGGCAAAAGCCGAAGAACGTCAAAAGATGTGGATGTTTACATCCAAAATCTCTGACCACAGAAAAGGCATTGAAGATTAACGGCCGAGCAGTGACGTGATAATTTTGTTTTTCTCTTTTCCTTCCAAAATCTACGTTCACAAAATTCTGAAAGCAATATTTGGGTACTCTTGCCTGCTAGAAAGATTTGCTTACGACTTAGATTCAGCATAAGACGGAAGATTAAAGTAAAATTTGAAAAAGAAAAAAAAAAAAAAGAAAGGAAGAAAAAACATTAGATAAAGAGGTTCCCTCCCCCAGGTGGTGGGCTACATGATACAAAAATGTCTTAGAAATTTTGTTGAAGAAATAATCATGGTTTTGATCAAGTTAAAAGCTAAAGCAAAGATGGGGCACCGTTACAGAGGCACAAGGCCTGGAATTCAATCAATCATAGGCGGGGACTAAAAAAGTAAGAATACTAGTACGAGTTAGGAGAATCATCAGCACCAAAACGTCCAATAATTCAATTAAAGTTTGTTGAAATTGGGCGCAAACAAAAATGGGAGTGGGTGGGTCTAACATTCTAGTAGTATTCCTTAAAATATTAGTAGTTAGTTCCAAAGAAAGGAAGTCGCATTAATTTACAGTAAACACAGATTATAGCAGCTAATCAGCTTAATTTGGGGTGGGGCAGGGCGAGTAGGTGGCATGTATGGAGATTGAGGACTCGAAGAAGTCAAAAAGAGACTAGCATCAGCCTGCCCCCACTCTAATTTCTCATTGAGTGGTCATGATGAGTATTATTAAAAGGGATGACCACAATTTCAATACTCCATGCTCACTTCCAACGCAGGTTGATTGCAGCCGGCAATTGATTTTAAATTTATTCGATCAAAGTCTCAAAGAAAAAGAACACTCAGGATGCCCGCTAAAATTACTCATGAAAAGTGACGCATGTGACGCTCATTATGTCCAATCCATTGTCTTGCTTGTGGTTAATTGTGCCTTTTCTTCCTTTTTTTTCCCCTTTTTTTTTTTTTTTTTTTTTTGGGGGTGGGGGGAATTATCAAGAAATGTAATCTTGATGTGTATATTCTTGATCTTGAAGCTATAATGACTTAATACCGCCGATTAAGATATACAACCCTTCTCCTGAAGAGGGCTAAGTGGTGACCATACAACGCTTTGCAAGCATATTAATTCTTTATTCTTTAGAGTCTGTTTGGATTGTTATTTTTTAAAATTTTTATTAAAAAAATATATTATAATGATTTGACATATATGAAGTAACAATATTGGAGAAATATATTTAATAAAAATATTAAAAAAATTTGAACAAAAATGACAATCCAAACAAGAGTCGGAAATTGCTAGTTGGCTGTTGGTCATTCGGATATAGTTGTATCAACTAACCAAGCAACGTCTGAACGACAAATAGGGGACTTTTTATTTTCGATAGTAGTGTTAGTTATATTTTTTATTTATATTAATTACTTGACTTGAGCATTTTGCAAGTAAATTTAATTATATGTCGGGCATAATGGGAACAAAGTATCGCTGCTGTTACTCTTTTTTATTTTTCATTTTTTTCCCTTCCAACGCTTTGAATACTTCATTCACAGTTGGTACTTGTTGCCTGCCGACTAGTGTTAACCAAAAAACACCACGCAAATCAAAGCAAAGTGATTTTCCTAACAGGATTAATAGGGTAGGAAGCTTACCTTCCCTACTCATAGGCTGCCCCCATCAAGCAATTATTTTGGATAAGCCCAATTAAAAATTACTTTTGTGCTGCTTTGTTTTGGCCAGCCTTGTTTTCTTTTTTTTTTTCCTAATATAACCTACTCCTAGTGTGTATGGGAGGAGGGGAGCGGACCTAAAGAGATCCGAGGGAAATCGGGGACTAAACCACCGCCGGACCAGACAGAATCTAGGGGAACTAAACCACCATCAGACCAGACGGGTGTCCTACGACACCCGCTAGATTTAAGAAGAAAACCCCCACCGGACCAGACGAAATCTAAGGGAACTAAACCACCACCGGATTAGACGGGTGTCCTACGACACCCGCTAGATTTAAGAAGAAAACCCCCGCCAGACCAGACGGAATCTAGGAGGACTAAACTACCACCGGATCAGACGGATGTCCTACGACACCCGCTAGATTTAAGAAGAAAACCCCCACCGGACCAGATGGAATATAAGGGAACTAAACCACCACCAGACTAGACGGGTGTCCTACGACACCTGCTAGATTTAAGAAGAGAATTGGTACATTTAAAGTACTTCTGAATGTAGGAGGATGAATTTGATCCCTTAACCTACACCTAGAACAAAAGGCTCTAGTGGCCAACAGGTCGAAGGCCAGTTGCTCCTGCAAAATAAATAATTTTTATTTCATTTGAGCCAAATTATGATTTTTTTTTCTTTTTTGGAGGCAAGAAAGAGAGTGGTAAAGCCAAAAAAAAAAAAAAAAGGATGGAAAGAGCGACATAAATCTGTGATAGCCTAAGACCTTGCTACGATAAGCTAGCCTGAAGTTGTATGGATATGATGTCGTAGGATTTCCACATAATAAGAAGCGAATTGATTGCATTTCAAATAACTGCTTTGCATTTGTCTTCTCTTATTGAAAAGTTCAAGCAATACTGGGACATATATCTGAAATTTAAATTCTTAAAACCGTAGTCACCAAAGTGCTTCTTAACTTTACCTTTGAATAACAAGAACGAGGTTTCCTCAAATTATGACAGAAAATTTTAATAATTTCTCCTAGTAACGGAATAGTATATAATAGAAGATATTTCCGTCTTTATCAAGAAGAAAAAAGGTAGTGTAAGCCTGCAATTTAGCATTAACCACAACCGGTACTGGAATTAAAGCTCGGGTCGGCCCTATAATGGAGCAATAGCCCAAATACAAAGAGAAACGACGAACATGAAAAGGCAATTCCAGTTGTTGTAGGTTTTCCAAGCTTTTTTCTTTCTTGGATGGAGTAGTTTTAAATGGTTTGTCCGTTGGATCTTTTTCTTTTTTCGGCCAATAGTAGTTCGTTGGCTCATAAGTGAGCTGTTTCTCAAGGGAATCCGGAGTCCCGACTTTTGCTTGAGGAGGTGAGATGCTCTAATCCCACTTTCCATCTGGATTGGAATTCAACCCCACAAATATGCAGTAGTGCTAGATAGAATGCACCGCAATCATCTGCCAATTATTACACCCACAGTAGGTGTAGGATTTGTTTTGGATTTCTTCCCCATCAACATCCAAGTTTGAAAAATGTTTTGGTCTGTGGGTATAAACAACAACGTTGACACCTGCCATACTGCAAAATACTTGTGTCCATCTGCTACGTTCTTTCCCCTTGTTTTTCCTTTTCTCCGAATGACCCAGAGGAGTGAGTGAGGTTTAAGATCAACTAGTAATATACATAAACAGAATTATGCGGTTACAACTTTCTTACTTTGCCAGTTTGCCTCGTCTTAATCTCCTACTTAATTGATATTAGTGTGTGTAACTAATTTGTGAAGGATGAGACACATCCTCCCGTACACGTACAAGTCTTGAGTTCAAATTCTTTTTTCTCTTCCCAGTTTCTGAAATCTGAACCTTTTCTTACTTGAAAAAAAAAAAAAAAAAAGAGTTAAATGTATAGTTGATACTCTAGTTGTTATAGTGGGAATCCAATTAAGAAGAATCAACAAAAAAGGTTCCACTAGAAAATGGTTGATGGGTATCCTTAAAGGTAGCAAACCTGCACCCAATAACTGAAATGCATGGGGATGCTATCTTTCTTTAATTCGGTGGCTTCCACCATATCTTCTGGGGGGATTTTCTTAGTTGGAGCATACGACCATTAACAATTGACAATAAACAGAGCACGTGCTTTGGGCATCTTCCGTATGAAGCTTCGATTACTCTAATATTCGTGGTTCTTTTTTTTTTTTTTTTTTAAATTTACGATCTGCTACTTATAATTTCGCTCGTTTTACTATCCAATCTAACCATTCCCCTTCAATATTTGTGGTTATATACCCATCTTAAGATATTTAAATGATTTCCTTTATATGATGATATGTTAAACCAATCGATGCTTAGTTGAGGAGTTCTTGGTTTAGTGGCTAAAGTTGAAATATCATGATTTATAAGTTTTAAATTCAAATCCCATTCCCCCTCTTTACTTCTTAAATTGCACATCGCCTTTGCTAGAGAATATGTGTGTATATATACATATAAAATAAAAATGTGAATATGTTCAAAATGTCTCTGAAAATCTAACAAATATTTTGTTCTTCATTTTTAAAATAGTAACTCTGTGTCGTTTACAAAATCAAGTTACTAAAATTTGATTCCGATCTAATTTTTTTACCACTTTTTATTCTAAATCCATCATGTGACACAGACACGTGTGGTTTATACAAAAAAAAAAAAAAAGTAACGTATGTTGGTCCTAGCTAATTCTTTGATCGCCCTTTTATAATTGGTGAAGTGAGCTATCCTTAACATTGTGAAATAATTTCAGGAGTAAAAAGACAGTAATAAGTAATTACATAGACGCATGCTGATATGTTTACCTTAAGATTGGAAGTTATACAAACGTTGAAGGTGAATTATTTGGTGCAAATTTGCTGTAAAAGGAAGGGTTTGCGAGAATTTCTCACAGATACCCTCAACGGGGCCCAGCCACCACCCCTCATCAAATCAATCGGCCGTCGGAGACGTGAACGGATGATATTTATTATTTGTGTTTGGATAATTTAAGAAGAAAGTTGACCATTTTTGTTTTCAGGCAAATGACAAAAAGAGGGAACGGGGAGAGTGAGTAAGTGATGAGTGGGTGTGCGTGTTGGAGGATTAATGATGAAGGAGGATGATTTTTTTGGTAACAACGGGAGGGGAATAGGTGGGGGTGGGGTGCCATGGGTTCATGTTCTCCTTGGCTTTCACTTTCCATGCTTTTCTTTTTTTCTTTTCTTTTTTTTTTGTGGGGGTTTTGGGGTGGGGTGTGGTTGTGTGTGGATGGCCACTACTTTGCATCGTTCTCTCCTTTCGCTCATTAGGTTCGGTTCGCTGTCCACTACCCTTTTTGTCCTTTTCGTTATCTCTTTCTTTCTTTACGAGTCCCCTTCAACAGTTCCTTTCTCAGTCCCATCCTTTTCTTCTGGGCCTTTGCTCTTTTGTATTTCCACTCCCCTTCTTTTTCTCATTTAGTGGTTGAACCTCTTGTTACTAGTTTATTTCAGAAGAACAAAAGGAAAATGGTTTGGTTTATTAGTCACCTTCCCTTGTTTCTTTTATTTTTTTTTATGTTTTTTTTGGGGGGGGAAGAGCTTGGGTTCACTTTTCCATTTTGTCAAAGCCTCCCAACCAAATTAGTCCGAGTTGGACTGATTGTACTTGTACGGAAAGGAGATTAGATTAGGCCCCGGCTTTTTCGGCTACCAAGCTTGGGCCAGCCCGCTCTGCTCCTCCCTCATGTACGTGTGTCTGTGCATGTTCTGTTCTCCACTTTTATCTTTCTCATACCCAACGACCAAACTTTCTGGGACGTCAAATCCAGCTGCCGCTCCTCTGATCCAAATCTGGACTCCTGGCTGTGGTCTTTTTTTCTTTTTTTCTTTCCCCCCCCTAAATAAACTTTAGCTTTTACCCTTCTTGTTCAGTGAGTGAAGTTACATTTACTTTTATCAATGAAATCCCAAAGAATTTCGGCATCTTTATTAGTAATTTAGTAGTAACAATTTGGTTGGAGGAGGAACGAAGGAATTCACGTGGAGTTGTTGTAGTAGATGAAATGATGGGTTATATTTCTGGGCAAATATTTGCGTGAATTATTATTGTATAGCAGACAGAATTACCGAAAAGATTCAGAGGACAATTATTGCGTGTTTCTACTGTCCCCCAACCAAAAGTTTTTCATTTCCACTTTTCTCGGCAGATCCTCTCTCTATTAGCTTCAGCAATCAAAAGTTCGCGGCATACTGATAATGCGCCAGTTCACCACTAACGGAGCTACACGACCATCATCATATCACCATCCTATGCGCAAAATGGAGAGAACAAACATAAATAAGCAGAAGAAGTGGTTTGTTGATGCGAGACTGGTAATAAATAAAGGGGATAGGCTTGGCGATTGCCCATCTCCAGTTGTTTGTTTGGTCACTAGTGGTAAAATCACGTTCTGGCACTAGTCATGTACATTGTGAAACAACGCCTGTTGACATATTTTAAACCAAGCATATTTAGAAGTTTATTTGTTTTAGAAATTGATTTATTATTTAGTAAGTAGGTTAGAATGAGGTATCAAAATGTATTTAGAAGATAGGATTGAGTCATGTTTTGGAATTATAAATAGAGTAGTATTCGTAGTTTTGTTTCTTTATTTAAGAATTTGAAATTCTACACTTATAGTTGAGGAAAACCAATTTTTTTGAATAAATTTATTTTATCCTACTATGCCTTTTTTTATTCATAAGATTTTAGTTTTTTCCACTGCGTGTTTTTTGTACTAACACCGCCCACCAACCCCGCCCTCCAACACGAACACCAACACCAACCCCCCACATCCCCCTCTCCCAAAAAAAAAAAAGAAAAAAAGAAAAAAAAAGAAAAAAAAAAAGAGGAAGATGATTATTGGATTAGTTAAAACGTAAGATCAAATGATTATGGGACCAAAGATGTAAAAGTCGAAAAGGCAGGTTTCATAGTCATGACTCATGACTAATAGCTACAATGGAGTGTGGACTGGGGGGAGAGTGAGATGGGGAAAAGAAGGGGTTATTTTCAAAGGGATCACCCAATAGTTGGTAAAAGTGGGGTTTGTGGTGCTTCAGCACGTGCAAATGCATTATTGGAGTGTTGAATCTTTGCAGCTGCCTCTAAATAGCATCCGCATCTACTGTCAAAATCTTCCCACTAAAATTCTAAACCCACCGGACCCAGTAGAGGACTCGAGAATCAATCCCATATCCCCGCAGAACCCACTTGTTTCTTCTCACTTTTCCTCCTCCCTCCCTCTTATCAAATATGTGCTGTATACTGCTACAAAATCTTTTTGCACTAGCAACCTCCTCTACTCAGCCTCTCAGATTTTTCTTTTTTCTTTCTTTTGAACGGAAAAAAAGAAGATAAATGAGGAAAGCTTATGTACAAACATTTCTTAGAGGGAAACCACACGAAGCAAGGCCCGAAAAAGCAGAGAAAACCGAACTAAGAAGACCTGACCCTGCAAGCACCCATGCACATTATAGATTTCTATATGGGTTTGTGGCCTCTTGTCATCTGATGAACTTTTGTGATGATCATCATCTACATGAAGTAATATTAGACATATACCAACAAACTTTTGGATAGATAAACGACATGATCAACATCTTAAGTGTTTTTTTTTCCTTCTTTTGATGATCTTAAGTCGGTAATTTTTAAGTTAAATATTCCACAAAAAAAAATTTTTTTTTTAAGGTGCTATGATTTTTTTTTTCTTTGCCGTATCCACATTTCGAGGGTTCCGTGCATGCGTTTTTGAGGTGGTGTAGTACTAGACGACGAGTGCAAAAAGAGATGAAAAAGGCAATATGCTTTGCAGAAAGGGTTAGTACTGAAAAGAACTCGTCAATGGAGCTGGCTACATTAAGTGCCTGCATGGATACAGATTTGGTCATCACAGACCAGTGCGCATGGTAGTTGGGAGGGGCCAAGTTGCAGAATAGCAGGAGCAGAAGCTGAAGCATTCTTCTGACTCTGTCAGTTGCTAAGTAAAGGGGGAGACATTCAAATAGTATGTGGACTCAGTACTCAAGATCACTCTCCTGATTAATTTAGTCCTTACTGGTTGGTTACTAGGATTGGACTTTGGAGCCCGGCATTCATTTCGGTCTTTTGTTCTCCGACAATCTCAGGCTTCTATTACAATAGTTCAGAATATAATGTTGGCTTTGATAGACTAGAGTTAAAAGTTACATGTTCCCACTTGGACTCTGCTGCACTTCATGTTTGAAAAAAGATTTGAAAGCAAAAGACAGCATTAGCATCCTCATTAACGGAAAACTTTTTCCTAATCATGCTCAAATCAGGATTAGTGGTTTAATTTAGGCATTCTTGCTATTGAATATTATGCTCTCATGGGATTTGCTTGATGAGAAGCACGATGATGTAACTAAAGTTGCATATATAGGCATTTGAACGTAGTTATTTATGCAGCGTGTGCTACATAAATAGAGCATGAGATTTTCATGCGGATGTTCTACTGATTTGTCACCAAGACTGACTCTTTTTTTTTTTCTTTTTTTTTTTTTTTGGGGTGGATGAGAAAGAGAAATTACAGAAATTCAACAGCAGTTAAGTCACAAAGACTGGTGAAGACGAAAGAAAGTGACAATTCAACCACAATATACCAGAAAGCATTTATGATAAAACCATATAGCCTTCAGTCAAACATTTACAACTTTGACTGAGCTTTCTGTCTGAGCTCTCTTCTCAGAATCTTTCCTGAGGCTGACTTGGGAATGCTTTGAGAGAAAATCACTCTGTGCAATCTCTTAACTTTGTATGTGCAACCTGCAAGATTGTTGAGTGTAACTGACGAATATAACAGGGGTAACAATCGGTGTAAATATCTGGAGGTGTTATCAGTTATAATGCAACTAAGTGTACTTCATTGATTAGTGGCAGCTGACCGGCATAGTTTAAAGCAAGAAGCACAAACCAGTGAACAAATTAATAATGCTCTAGAGCTGCCTTACCTGTTTTGCAACGAAATTTTGAGCATCCCTTTCTGTTAGAGAGCTGTTAGATGAACGAACAACATATGCTACAGGGACTTCCCCAGCTTCGGCATCTGGGAGCCTGCAAAGGAGAATTGCCTATAAGCTCAAGAGAACATTACACATCTATCTTTCAGCAAGTTATATATCTAAGAAGGCTCACGGTATAACTGCAGCATCTGATATCTCAGGGTCCGTTAGCAGAAGCTCTTCAAGTTCTGCTGGTGCCACCTGAGTAAAACGTAATTCAGCTGAATATTAACCACTGCTAGGCTTCTTCCGGATCTTGCAAGAATGCATGTGAAAACTCATCATCCAAGGGGCCCGATTTCAAGGTTTGAGTTAGTAAACAAGGATATTTTTCCGCAGAAAGTGAATGACATCTATACACAATGGATTTTGTTGAAATTTATACGTAGAACATCATATTCATAACTGGTGAAAACATGGATCTAACAGCAATACTCCTCAGCGATTGCAGAATAGAAGGATCAGAGAGCAATGTAAGATGAGTATAACACAGATAGGGATCCAATTAATGACACGAGTTAAATGGTAAACCTGAAAGCCTTTATATTTGATAAGCTCTTTGATCCTGTCGACGACGTATAATAGTCCTTTGTCATCAAAATAGCCAAGATCTCCAGTGTGCACCCAGCCCTGCTTATCTATGGTTTGATCTGTGGCTATTTGATTTTTGAAATAACCTATGCAAAGAGAAGTTAATAACTTTAGTAATTGAACTGTACCTGGACTGGGGCTGAGAAATCCAACTGGAGATAAATACCCAAGGCATGCTTTAAATTTTTTTCAAGGTTATGCACTTAACGCTACCAGCAATCTTTTTGGAGTTATAATCAAATGCAAAATGAACAAGCAATACTATAGGCTAAAATCATTTTCTGTGAGGTTCTGTCGAGAATTAGCCCATTAATAATTTTAGTCTGACACTTGACATAGTGGGATATTGGGCCTTTCAAGTGCTTGGCGACTTTATCTTCTTTCTTATGGTTCTACTGCTTATTGGTTCAAGTTTTACCTCTAGCTTTCTGGATAACAAGTTAAGCAATTCCACTGATCCGGAAGATCTATGAGCAGCAATGTGTTAACATTTCTTGTTTACGTTAGTATTAATTTCTGCTTATAACGATAAGTTCCATGGGCAGAAATCTAAGCAGATTGAGCACAAAAGCTACAAATTTGAGTCTCATTTGAGAAACCATGAACTCATGATGAAAGTCAGTAAATTTGGGGAGAGTTGCAGCAAGTCTAATCTGGTGAACTGGAGGCTGTATATTGTCGTAAAGCAGCGTTGAATTCACAACCACTAGCATGCCATTCCAGAAACTAGGAATATCTGGAGGACAAAACATAAGCGCTATATCTAATGCCAAATCCATTATACAACTCAGATGCAAGACCATTTTGCATAAACACCATATAGTTCAAGAACACTAACTAAATATCTGCAGTGGCTTCAGCAAGTAAAAATACTGGTAATTGGCATAATACCCAAACTGGACAACAAAACGGAGTTACCCATTCTTTTTATAATCTGCTAGGACCAGGGTACCACCTTTGAATGTAAAGTCTACCTTGCATCATATTCTGTCCACCAACCAAAATCTGCCCTTGTTGGAAAGGTGGAAGAGGTTCCGCAGTATCCACATCCAGTATTTTGCATTCCACTCCAGGGACAAGAACTCCAGTTGAACCAGAATGGGGAGGTCCTGTCTTTACATCCTCTATTGAAATAATTCCACATGTTTCCGTCATCCCATAGCCCTGGCAGACATTATCATTTCTAGCATGTTTCAGGTCCACCTACTAGATACTTAAGTTTGCTGAATCTTGGCATGCGATTTACTAATCAAAGATCATTACCATTTGCTCGAGACAGCGTAATTAGAATTTCTGGTTCTTATGAGTAGTAGTAATTCAATGCCAATTCAAAACGTTAGCAGAGTGACTCGTATTTTATTTCATCCCATAAAAGAGTCGGAAATGTTTTTGAATAGAACTTTTACGAAAATCACCTGAACAATCACAGCTTGAGGGAAATTCTTGGCACATTCCTCAATCACATCTTTCCCCAAAGGTGCAGCCCCACATGCAATTTCCCTCAATGATGAGCAATCATATTTACTCACCACCCTTTTTTGCTTCCCCAGAGCATACATGTGTGTCACTTTATACTTCTCAACAGCATGCAATGCTTTCTCCATCTCATACCTTTCCATCACCACCACTGTATTCCCTTTCTGTAGCTGCGCATATACAGCCACTGACAATCCAAATATATGAAACATGGGAAGGAAGCATAAATAGACGTTCTTGGAATTACCATAACATTCTTGATCGTATGTCACCGTTGATGCCGTGGCAATGAAGCTTCTGTGGGTCAAAACGACTCCCTTACTTTTACCAGTTGTCCCAGATGAATACAGAAGAGCTGCAACATCATTTTGTACAACTGATGACCATGGTAAATCGGACGATGCAGGGGATGTTGAATTAATCAAATCTGAGTAATAATAAAACACCGAATTGGAAGAATCAGCCGCATCAAATGATCCCCCTGGGACTTAGTAGAATACAAGGTAGATTGAAGTGTTTGATCTTGTGATGCAGTTCATTGACGGTGATGATTAGTTTTGGATTGGAGTCATTGACTTGGTCTGATAGCTCATTGATGGTATACAGTGGGTTGACAATGGTGGCAACGGCACCAATGCTGACAATAGCAAGGAATGATACGGGGAAAAGAACTGAATTTGGGGAGAAAATGAGAACAACATCGTTCTTGTTGATGTTAAGCGTAAGGAGGGCATGCGAGAGCTTGGAAACCTGGGTTCGGAGATCAAAGAAGCTGAAGGATTCAGCAGTGGCAGTGCAGTGCTTTGAGAAAGGGATGGGAAGTTCCTGAAGAAAAATGGGACCATAGAGAGGTTGGGGTCTTCTGGAAGAGAAACGGGTGGCTTTTGGGACCTGTAGATGCCATCTTTGCCGTAGAATGGTGTTGTCATTGCTGCAGTGATTTTTTTCCTGGGGGTTGGGATTCTTGAATCTTTAGAGGAAGACGATGATCGGTAATGCCTCATGACTTTGTTCTTGCTATAAATTATTTGGTTAAAAAGACAAGCAACGTATCCACTAAGAGGATTTGATGAAAAATGGAATAACAACGTCAATAGTAATGATCTGCCTAGTTTTCGCCGATCAAGCTTTGGCTGATCCTAGAAACTGTTAAAGAGCATCCAACAACAAAAGTCGAGGGGGAAGAAACCATTCAAGTAATTCCAAAACTTAAGGAAAGACAAGAGAGTGTGAATCCGAAATTGCATTAGAAAATTCAGTAGCATTACAATGTATTACAATTCATAAGAACGAAGTTAAAACAGTGACGGGGAAGGTAATTGTGAAGGTCTTAGTTCAAGAATAGTGAGGGCGGCTGAAGTATTTCACTGTGCAACCTTCAATTAATTAAGCAATGGTGTATGGATGTTGTTAACAAGCAAGATTCAAGAGGAGGGCTCAAAGCTTCCTTTTGTCTTTTCTAATTTTCTTGTCTATCAAAAGCTGTAATCACTTATTGGCCGGGATGCAGGTGGAAGGCGTGGTTTAATAAAAATTTTGAAGTTCATGATTTTGGTGGTATAAACAACCCCTTACATCCAGTTGAAGGAGAGGGGAGAGCCTTGCTGTGGGTAGGAAAGATATGTTATAGGTTAAGAGACTTGCGAAGAGAGGGAGGGAAACATTGTCTTGAGCGTCAAAATATACAGGTAAATTGGGAAGGGGCATGGGGAGCAGGTTGTTGAATCTTACTTCCTTAATGACGTGAAAGATTTTTAGGGATCAAAACCACGCCTTAAGTGGAACCGACTCTGATTCCTAAAAGAGGATAACTGCCGGGAAAAATACATAAAAAGAAATTTTTTTTAATGATTAATTCCAATAAACCCCTTGCGAAATTAGCATATGCAACGTACATGGTCTTGTGAATTGACAAAATTACTCTCAAGTTCTTAATTCTCGATCTTTTAAACTACCTCCTCTTGGGAAAAGTTTTCTAAAACAATTTATTTATTTAAAAAAAAAAAAAGCTTTTCCTAGTAGAGGAGCAGTGGAATTTCAAAAGTGGGGAGGATGAAGGAAAAATAGAACCCATGGCCTCTAGATCCCCATATTGTTAAGAATTCCCCATATCGCTAAAAGTTCTAACATTGCATAGCTTCTGGTTAATCACATATTTTTTTTGCTAGAAATTATAATAAAGCCTGGTTCATCGCAGAGTTTATTTTATTACATATCAGCTTATGGCTACATTATTTTGGTTTTTTTTTTATAATTTCAAAATGTGTAAAAAAAAAAATATAATTTTTGAGGACATTGTATAATATAATTTTATAAATGGAAAAAAGTTTTTACAGTACCTATAAATTTTCACAGTTCAATTTGATTATTTTATTAGTTTAAAGTTTGTTCAAAATTGTATTGCGAAATTTTATATAGCATGTGAAAGAACTTTCGCTCTTTATATGACCAAAAAGAATCAAATTTATATATTATGGGGCGGATAATTTGGTCTGTTAACCAATTCATGTGCATTGAACTGATCAAATTCAATCTAAAGTTGAGCCATCCAACTCAATTATGGATGATTGAGAAATTTGTAATAGCACAGTGGGTGAATTGATTGAAAAAGGTATTCAAAGTGGCAATGTGCAAGTGAAAACATTTTTTGAGGAGGTTTATTAGAAGGAAGATGTTATTTACGCTCCATTTTTTATTAATTATATTTCTATCATTTATTTTATCATATAATCTAAGCCTAGTTCTCTAAACCCTCATAATTATTTCTCTTACTAGAATTAACTCTTTTATTATACAAGGACCAACCGTCTTAGACCGGGTTCTCTAAATTGTTCCCATATCCACCCAGAAAAGAAACCCGTCTTCTAGTCCACGTGGCAACCTCTCATCTCGTATGGGATGTGGCGTCAAATTCCCCACCTTTCCCTTCCTTCCGTCTTCCCCCTCTCTCTCTTCCCGCTCCAGACAAGAAATTCCCGAATTCCCCGCGAGCGAATCCTTCCCTCAGATTCCCCTCCCTTTCCCTCTCTCTCGTTTTTTTGTTGCTCTGCAGAATGCCCGGCGAGACATCAGTCATCTACTTCTCCACGCTCTCCTCAATTTGTCTCCCCAAAGATACTACTACACTCGCCTCCTCCTCCTCTTCGCTCTCCGCTCTCTCTAAATTCCCATCTTTTACTAGTAGACAATCACCTCTTCGTCCGTTCCGCTTCGTCCCAAAAGCCTCAGCTTCGGGCCATTTTCTAGGCGATGACGCCTTTGGACACTATCCCTGGGAATCCTCCTCTGATTCTGGCGACTCATGTATGTTCTCTTTTGTAATGGCCGTCGTTATAATATAAATCTGATTTCTTTAATCGATTTTTGTTAGCCATTTCTTTCTTGTTTGCGGGTTCTTGATTTTTTTTTAATACCTCAATTAATAGTTTCTTCTTGGTGAGAAGTGAAGGCAAAGGGTGAAATTATTTGTGCCTATAACGTCGTATCATATGAGGTAGTTGGAAGTAGAACTATTTGATTGGCTAGTTGCTCTGCCTGGAGCTAAGATCAGATTTAGTTTACGTGCCCAATCTACACTTGGGAATTCGAATACATCGACCAGTGACAACTATACTATGCCATCTCCGTGGCCTAGCGCTCTGATGCCCTTTGATGGCATGAGACAGGTCCTATTTCTGGTAAACTTTGTTGAATGGAACTCTTTAAAAAATTTTCTCTTTAGTTTGTTTGGATTCTTGTTATCAGCTCTTGAATACGAGGAATGGGAGATGAAACACTTACGTTACAGGGAGGGACAAAAGGAAACTTTTGACAGAGACAAATTGAAGAGACAAATATTAAAAATTAGGTGGACTTACACTTTTATAATGCAAAGCACGTATAGGTACTATTCTATCATGATTTGTTTCTGATTTTTTTATGCGACATTTGGAATTAGGGGTAGTTTTTTCTTGTTCTGGATTTGCAGGGGACATTTGTTCTTCTGATTGTTGTGGATTTTGTTTCAATTGCGGGAGATTTGTTTTTTTCTGATTGTTGTGGATTTTGTTAAGCTCTTGGTGTGGATTTGCAGCCATTCAATGGGTTCCCGAAGAGAGAATCACATTATTTACTGCTGATGGGCTTGTTCAAATTGGAGGAAATCTGGTGCCACGGCGAATTACTTCCAGTGACGTATGTCAATGCTCCCCCCGCCCCCCCTCTCTGGGGGCTTAATGAGTTCATGGTGTTGTCAGAAACTATGTTAACGCCTTTTCTGCTGTGATGTATCTTTTTGTGGAATGTGTTGCATTATAGTAAAGCTGCCTTTTTGTACTGGCTATCAGCTTACTGCTGAGAAAAGCTGCAGCCTTTTTTTTTTTTAATTTATTTGTCAGCCGACTTGGGTTTATGCCACGGTGCATGCTACAGTGGCATGAATGTTGACGTGGGAAACTCAAATCAAGCTTGTAAAATCCAATAAGAAACATATTACACTTTGGACTCTTTTTTTTTTCATGTCAGTTCATGGATTCTGTCTCTCTTTCTCTGTGCTTGTGCAGCACAAGTATGCATTCTTGAGAAAAAGTCTTTTTTAGGTAATGGAATTATTTTGCTAATCACATTTATCTCCATGCAGAAGAAGTATGAAAAGATTAAAACATCACAAAGAATCCAACGCTTTCAAGAAAGTGATTATATGGATCCTCATCAAGGCCTGTGCTTGGGTGCTCTCTTTGATATTGCAGCAACAAATGTATGCCTCCTGACATTTGACTTGGCAACTGTTTGGTACTTTTATTATCAATTTTAATGGAATTGAAATTTGGTTGATATTAGGGACTTGACACGGGTAGAAGGCTTTGTATTTTTGGCTTCTGTCGTTCCATTGAGATGCTCAGTGATGTCGTTGAAGACACTGTGTTGGAGCACGGTGGAGAGGTACTTTTGTTTTCACCTGAAATATCTCGTGATGTTTGCAATCTTTGGTGACGTATTGTTTAAGGAGCTCTCTTGAGTAAGTTTGTATGTTTTGTATTTAAATAAAAACTTCTAGCTGTTTTTTTCAATATTTTAGCTTTAATTTATTATCTTGTGTATTTAATAAAATTCTGTTTGAGATGAGAAAACTTCACACAATCCTTATGTATGAACGTATATGTCATTTTGTGAGTAAAAATTTTATGCTTTTGTGGAATATGTCATGGGAATATGAGTTGCTTGATTGCTGCATATATTTAGTTGTGTCTTGTGACTTTTCCAGGTTTTCGTTGTATAGGAATGGTTACAGGAATATTTGATCTATTCTTTTAGTTTCCCAGAATGTTGTTGGCTCCACCATGGGGTGGGGCAGGTAAAGGGAGGGGGTTGGGATGGGTAGAGTTAATGTAGACCAGACTTGGGCAAGTTTGGATTTTTGTGCTGACCAGCCACTTCGTAGATAAAGTAAGCAATGGAACCACTGAAGTATGGCACTTGAGACAATTTACTTGAACTTTAGACAGCGTTATACAAGCTAAGAGTTTTGAAAGTGAGCAAAGTGAGACAAGAATGATTGAGAGAGTCATCCCTGAAAATGCAAGGAAGCTAATTGTTGACATTTAGTTGATAGTGAAAAGGCATTGCTAGCAATAATAGCTGGTGCTTTTGCCCTCTTGTGGAGACTTAGATGATGTAAGTTGAGCCATGGAAAGCACTCTTAGGAGATAATAGTATCTTAGGATCGGCCTTTCTAAGAACTGCAAGGAAGGTATGCTGCAGAGGCTCCTTATACTGGTCTGCTGTAGTAAGCAATCTATGGAGTTTGCTGTTTGCTCTACTTTTATTTACTTAACTCTAGATCTGTATTTTCAGTAGTTTCATACTTTGGTTCTGTGTGCCTTCATGAATATGAAAAGAGACAAAGGGAATTATTTAGACATTTTTTAACATATTTGAAATAAGCCGGAATGTCTATGCAATTTTTATTTTCTTAATCCTTTTCAGATGTATCTGTTTTATACATGTTGAAGTGGAAGTACACAGTTTTATCTTCTGCGTATTCTAATAGTGTTGAATTTGACATACCAGGTTGTTGCAGCAGAAAAAGCAAGCAAAGGTGGTCTGCATGAAAAGCTAACCATGACTGTTGCTGTACCCCTGCTTTGGGGTATTCCCCCTGCTTCAGAGACACTCCACCTTGCAGTTCGGAGTGGCGGAGGGATTGTGGAGAAGGTATATTGGCAGTGGGACTTTGTGTAGATGAATTACTGGCTTCTCTGACCATTGTTTGTAGTTGTACATAATATCATGTGCTTCTGTGTATAGGGCAATTCAAGATGTACATTTGATGTCAATATGATTCGCCTCATTGTTTGCAATGTCATTTTTATGTATGACCTCGTCCAGAGATGAACTTTAGTTTCTCAGCACCTAATTTTGATCTTTCTCAATACACATCTTGATGATTAAGTTACACTTTTGCACAACTGAAAATTGCTAATCTGGCGAATTAGTCTTTTAGATGGATTGGAGAATTTGGAGGAAAAGTATGTATACTTGGCATGCAACATTCTGGGACCTTTTTGGGCGTATGAGTTAACCTAATTAAGAATTATGTGAAGTTTTTACATGTATAGACAAATGAAAAAGAAAATCAACTAGAAGCAAATGTAGCGAAGAGCTTGAGTCCTTGTGTTCTTCCTTCTCAGATTCATACCTCCATCTCCTCCCAGGTGGTGAGTCAGTTACTGTGGCAGAAGGAATGCTTATGATTTCCTTCGTGTAGAAAATAATTATCTTTTTCGTTTTTCTTTCACCTCTCTGTTCTGTATAAACTAAATAAAAGCCTCGCGCGAGCTCCTTCCCCACCCGTTAGTTTCCCCTCCCCAGGGATCGCTCACTCGACTCTCTTAGATCGTTTAGGAGATATCGTTTTGAAGATTTCTGCGAAGCTTCCCTCATCTGATGCCCGATCATAAATAAAAGGAGACGGAAATGCTTATTTTAGAACTTATTCCGTCTCCTTTTATCTCTGATATTGGTTTCTTTAAAATGGAATCTTCCTTGTATCTTCCCATTAGGTGCCAAAACATGCATTTCTTTTACTAACCTGTAGTAATTGAAACAAATCAGGCGAGGTCTAAAATTTCTCAATAACTCAAATGCTTTTTCTTTTCCCTTTCAATTGTGATTGTATTTGCTGATTTTTTGCCTTTTTTTTTTAAAAAAAATTACTTTTATTGACAAGAAGACAGCAGATAAACTGTACACGGGTCAAAAAGATCAAATACATCAGCCAGCCTACCACTATACATCTCACTAAAGTATGGCTATCTATTGAAAATGGAAGCCTAGTTCCACAGCCAAGGCCCAACTGTTTTGGGTACATGGAAGCTTGCTGCAACTAGCCACAACCTCATCAATAGAATTTTGAACAGCATCTACTGCCGGCATCCACAGAAACACGAACTTGTTGGAAGATAGCCTGATTTCTGGTTCATAAAATAATACTAGAATACCAATAAGCCAATAAATCAACACCAAAATAGGAAGGGTTCAAAATCCAAGAGACAAAACCCATTTTATCAACTTTGGTTCTAAAAATTCTTAACATTTTTACTCGTAAAACGTCATAGAGGAAATGTCATGTGAGATAGACTATCAAATAACCAACATCCCAGAATCCTAAAATCCATTTAAAAATCAAACATTTCGTATGCCAGGAAAATGAGCAAAAAATATAGAAGAAGATTTTTCTAAACAGAAGAGGAAAAAGTTTATGGTGGAGCTACAACTACCAAGAAGAATATTGGTGATCGGCTTTGACATGGATACAACTTCAGTTTTGGGATTTTGAGTGTGACAGTGTTCCCAAAAAAAAAAAAAAAAAAAAGTTATCAGGGGTACTTTCGGAGCCACACACCACTTTTATGCTGACATCAGCTGCATGGACGTTTGGGGTTGTTTGATAAACGTTCATGCATTCATAGCGAGACTTTTATTTGGCCAAACCTTGGGGTTCACTCAGTAGTTTGGCTTAACCTTAGGGGAGGTAAATGCAATTAATCCAGAATATTAATGGAAGGGCCGCAAAATTTGGCAGTTTTGGACTTCATCAACATGACTGCATGACACGTCAACGCCGTCCCTTGTTTTTATGTTTTTCAATGCCTCAAGCTTTGGCTATGGAGATTTGGTGCACTTCTTTTGGCAAGGTTTTCAGCATCAAGCTCTAGAAAAAAGGGAGAGTGGAACTTGCGAGGATTATTTACTTCCTTTGCTTTAACGAGTTGAACTATTAAACGTTTATTCTTGTTCTTGGAATCAAATTGTTTTTAAATAGCCAAAGCCATGTACTGAATTCTTCTTCTGAAAATTCCAAAAAAAGAAAGAAAGAAAGAAAGAAAAGGAGCCCCAATCTTACATCCAAAATTATATGACTTGACCATTCTACACCCACGCCTACACCAATCGATCACTGCTTCACTGCTCACGAGTGAGCATTTTTTATGATATGCAGTTAAAGAAATTAAGCAAGCTAATAATGTATTTATGTAGCATCCCCCTGACAGATAATCCTGCATTACCGTGCAGGATCCAAACTGCTCCCTTTTGTTTTTGCTTTTTATTTTCAAAGTTTTCAGAAAAGCAAAGGAAGTAGCTTAAGAAGACTTGAAGTTTCCATAACTACGTTGTGCTAGGACAAAGTGGTATAAATTTGTACTGTCACTAATGCTTTTCGGATCAGCATGGCGGTCACTTGTTCTCTGTATCTTGATCAATATCCGAATCCTTGTTTTTCTCTCCCTTTACGAGAAAGATCATGCCAATGCATTTTCAAGTTTTGCTGTCCGCTTTTATACAGACATCGAAAGCAGTATTTCTTGCCATCACCTTTTCTATCTTTGGGTATGTAAAACATAGCAAAAGGCATAATTACCAAGCAAAAAGACAGGATCTTCTTTAGGGGGATTAGTAGTACCTTTTGACCTTTTCCACTCCACTAGAAAAGACATTCCTGGAGAACCACTTTCCCCAGTGGCCGAAGTCGAGCTGAGTATATTTTATAGCTGGCAGTCCCAATAATTTACTCTTGTCTTGTGTAGAAGCAAACAAATATGGTGAAGAGGTCAATGCATTGATTTTGCAGGAGGCATCAACTATCATGCATGGAGATCGTACATTTTTTTGTAGGCAGCCCAAGTTGGATTTGATTATCACGTATTGATTTTTCATGTTACCACTAAAATGCCTAAACCCCACAAGTCCTAATCATACAGTAATTGATGATGGAAACATGGCTCACATGTATAATATTTCAACTTTTGGTTAATTTTAACGTTACACGACTTCCTCTCCCGGCCCAGTTGCATTAGTTAATGCAATCCATTCACAGAACAGACATCTTAATCAGTGGCAACAAGTATACTTTATGGGCGCATATATAGGGAGAGAAAAAAAAGAAAGAAAAAGAAAAGTTGCAAAAGCGGAAAAAGAGTTTCTTAGGAAACCTGTCATTTCTGGCTTTAAAAAATGGTACATGAATAGACCGAGGTTGGCTTGGGATGTCAATAATTCATCTTAGACTTGTTAATCACTATATAACTGATTCTTTGAAGCATACCAAGGATTTCCGACAGGGATGAGATTAGTAACAAGATTGCGGAATTAAAAATTCTGAAAGTCCATAAAAAGTTCAAGAATCTTACCCTCAGCCTGACCAGATTTAACGGGGAAAAGGCCAAAAAAAAA
This sequence comes from Gardenia jasminoides, assembly GCA_013103745.1. Taxonomy (NCBI): domain Eukaryota; kingdom Viridiplantae; phylum Streptophyta; class Magnoliopsida; order Gentianales; family Rubiaceae; genus Gardenia; species Gardenia jasminoides. The sequence continues at coordinate 8,901,795 of CM023103.1, forward strand.
AGAAGAAGGTTAAACCAATAATTAAATTAGTCTCTCGATGAACAATTCATCGTGCATGTGTTAGCATCCAAGTAGTTTGGTTCTTGAAGAATGATGACATTTGCAGTTTTCATGAAATTAAATAACTGTGGATCAGCTAAAGACAGCAATAACACATCGATCCATCATTTCCCGGAAAGCAAAATGGACATAGGACTTACATCACTAACTATGTACTGTCAAAAAAGGTGTACGTTTTTCATCAAAATACACAAAGTCCTAACCCCCACGAATGGAGAAGTGTAATAATTACTACTTCGAATCAACACCATCCATGACCCATGATGCATCCCTTCAAAACCTTCTGATTGTACCTGCAACAGTCGGGCATCAGTTGTAGTATGCCAACTTTTCATCTGTCTTGTTTTCATCAACGAAGAAGTTGTTGCAGAGATTAGTACTGATCAGTTGTTTAATCGCCTCAAGACTATAATCCAATGGATTTTCGCTATATGGCTTCTGATCATCAGCGTATTCAATCGTGGCGTCACTGTTGAGTATGATCTTCTGATTTTCATGCTCAACCCCAGTACTGCAGAGATAGTTTTGTAGATCATGCTCTACGTCTTTGCCATAGCTGTTCTGATTTGTGGAGCTGCCATCTGAGGAACTACAGCTAGCTTCACCTCCGAACCGTAGGAAACTACTGTCTTGAACTAGATAACTGTGCATGGAACCACCCATATGTTGACCTTCTTGAAAACCACTTATCGAAGAGCAATTGCCGCTCACCAGACTTGACGGGATTGATGAAAACGTTTCATAGCCTGAGAGGGACCCGATTTGGGTGGGGGCACGATAACTGTGATACGCTGATGCTGTTGATGATACTGATGGTGATGGAGCTGAAAATGGTGATGATGTTATAGATGCAGGCTCGAAACCCGAATATGGTGATGGGTAGGGGCTGGATTGATGGAACTTTTTTTGAGACGAAGGGGCAATTCCCATGCCCATTATCTTCTTTTTCAGCTTGGTGTTCCAGTAGTTCTTGATGTCATTGTCCGTCCTGCCTGGTAATTGAGCTGCTATTATTGACCACCTGCACCATTGTATTTGCAATACGGCATCAAATTAACAAGGACTCTGACACAACAAAGGTTCAAGGAAAGGAAAGCAAAAAAGGAAAAAAGGTAGCATTTGCAATTAATTAGAATCATACAGAACCTATGAATTTGGGCAAGATCTGGAGGAAATAAAACGAAAAACAAAGCAAAGTGTGGTGACTATACCTGCTACCAATGCTCGCAAAGAGGCTGCAAATTATCCTATCCTCATCATCCGTGAAGTCTCCATGCTTAATGTTTGGCCTGAGGTAGTTAAGCCATCTCAATCTGCAACTCTTTCCACATCTTCTAAGCCCTGATCATAATTATGGCAACGAGACTCTTTCATCAGTACCGGCTGCTGGCAGACCAAAACAAATACTACTAGTGTACTAGTTTATCTAATCAAGCAACAAGGAAATTTTTAAGTGGGGTTACCAGCTTTCTGTGGAAGAGCTATCCAATTCCCTCCAGTCCCTGAACTTTCTATGTACTCCTTCAGCTTTGCATCTTCTTCAGGGGACCAAGGTCCTTTCTTCACATTCGCCTTGTCACAGCAAGGAGCTCTTCCCATCTCTCTCTCTCTCTCTCTGGTTGTTATACCGTGTGTTGTGTGTTTCTGCTTCTCTCTATCCAGCCTTCTTTCAAGATATAGCAGTCCTTTTGAAATGCTTGAGTGTGTGAGTGTGTGTGGATTAATTGTTTGCTTTAGAAGACCTTATTTGGACAGCGTGCATATAATACATTAATCTTTGGGAGATACTGAAGTCAAAGGACAGCCTTTCGAATTCAATTATCACTTGTCTAACCCTCCATTCAGTCATTAGCTGGGACAAAACTTTCTAGCATTTAAAAAAATGCCTCGACAGAACCCCCCCTCCTATTTCCGTAGCACTACCCTTTCTCGGTCTCTCTCTCTGCCCCCAAAGAATCCAAAGTCTGCTTTATCAATTTATTATGCCACCCAATTCAAGAAAATTGCCCCCCGAAAATGATTGGTTCAACAGCAGTATTTTGCTTGGCCATGTATTGGCCAAGTCATAAGCTAGTCTTCATAAAATTAATTAAACCTTCAAGTAAGAGGATATATTAATTACTAGCAAGAGGGTTCATAAAGAAATTACTACATTTTGCTATCATGACCACTCAGGTTCACAAAGTCGTCAGATCGAGATATGCATGAATATAAATAATTCGGTGCATTTTACATGCGGAGCGTAACATTCATATTGGGAAGACCGGATCAAATGCCTTTAAATTTTGTGTCAGATTTATATTTATTCTCGAAGCTGCAAGTATAAAGTATCTGACTTCAGTATATTAGAAATGGTTGGTGGCGTTGTATATGGGGATAGACGAAGTGTATATTTGTCTCTTATACTTACGTATAACTTTTCTTGTTTCTACTTTTTTCCCCTTTGTACTCTCATGCTTTGTCAAATATACTTTATAATTTTGTTCTCTTGGCCTCTTGCTTTTTTTTTCCTATATCAGTTCTTTTTTCTTTTTTTTGGGGGTGGTGGTAAGGGGCTTTTACAGGTCAAGTTATGTGTTTAGCTTTAAGCATTAAAACCTCCATACATTGACAGACACCAATTTTATCTTTATGTATGATGAGTTCAACAGTCATAAATTACATGACTGGAGGGCAGAACTCATTATAGGTCTGATGATTTATCGAACTGAGATAATTTGACGATAAACACGAAATTCTCACCCCAAAAATGAAGAGCTCAGTATATACGTGGAACAGAATTGAGCAACCGAAGCTTGTACATGTGAATGAACAGATAATGGTAATAGAAAGCATAGCAGATTGAAATAAAGGCTCGAAGTAAGCAGCAAGTCATCTATATATGGACACCAGCGTTTCCTCCATTTCTCTCATGGAGGATTTGCATCAAATGGGAAAGCAAAAGGCGGATTTGTAAGAGACTATTACGTACGCAAAATAGACAACTGGATAGGACCGATTAATTACCAAAAAAAAAAAAGAGACAGGATCAATTCAGGGACTCAAAGGGACCATCTTTTTCTATACCTTTCATAAAACAAGACTATAGACAAAGAAATATATAAAAGGCTATTTGTAATTGAGGATATGTGTATACGCAAAAGATCTTCATAATTGCCTGCATAAATTACTTGTAGGTAATAACTCTGAAGCCGACCGTGGTCCTACACTAATCTTAATCCATTAATAGGTTTCGACAAAAGTACGACTTGGGTAATGCAAACTTAAGATAAAAGAAAGACCCCATCTACAATTATTGCCGTAATTAGTACTCATATCTTTTTGTTAAGGTCATTGTGGTCGTGAATTGGTCCCTTGTGCCCACTGTTCTCTTTCCTTTTCCTGTTTGCCATTCATGACTTCGACTCGTTTCCAGTGACCAAAGGCGAGTCTTTAATTTGGAACCCTTGAAGAAGAGGAAAATGCTTCCCTGATATTTTTGCATAACCAGAGAGCTCATCCACACTGAAAAGTGAAGACTTCACCTCTGTATAAGAAAATTTTATTTCGATCTGAACCAACTACTTGCCAACTATGACTCAAAATCAGTGAAAATCTCTTATTTGAACATACAAAGTCAATTAGATATACAAAAATTCACTCCTCCGAAACAAATTCTAATTTGCGTGCTCAAATGGAGTTCTTTTATTAGTTAAGGACTAACTATTAAACGTACCAAATAATTGATAGGAATAGGTAGGAAGTCCAAAATAAAATTTCTCGTCCATGCATAGACTCAACAACCGGGACTACGTAGTTTTATTATTAATCTCTTCTTGTCGTCAATTCAGTTCACCGGATTTCATTTGCATTCTAGATGCTTCGGAAAGAAGAAACATAGTTATTTACTTATTTTTCCTTCATAATGAGTTTGATTGAAGGGGATATACATCGGTGATCATTGAAGCCTCGCGCGCAGTTAATGTTTGTTATCCTTCGTTCTAACGTCCGGGAGATAATACTGTGATCGGCATTATTAACTACTTGTGTGGCAAACATTAAAGAAATCAAGTTTTTAAAGCCTTGACCCAAAAATTTTTCGCCTATATCAAATCTTCCAACCTCCATAGACTTTGACGAATAATTAGGTGTCCAAATTGATTTTGACTAAAACCTGTGAACACAAATGATCATCGCCTGTATCAAATCTACATGAGCGAACTACCGATAGACGATGATGGGCTCTGTGTACTTCGTTACGACATTACTTGGAAAAAATTAGACCTTTCACTGCTGCATTTGAAGAGAACAACCACCAAAAGTCGTTGCCATTTGAAACGGTGCCCCTCCTTATTGTGCCTAATCAAAACCAGTTCATGAAAGATCAACGTTGAGAAAGTGTTTTTTTTTTTTTAACAACCTAAAAAAAGGGAGCCTAGTATAGGTGGTTGAATTGCCCTAACCACCATGTACCAGTCGTTGCCAATGATTAAGATAGGCATAGCTTCATTTTAATGCAGCATGCGATTGACACGCTTACTAACATATGTTGCCTTACCTAACTACCATGTTGCGTGTTACCCTCCCTTAGCATTATTCGTCCCTTCTGAGCTTAATTGTGTACCAAACTTTGTTGATAACGGATTGGAAGTGATAGTTTGATTTCTTTTTTGAAAAGCATTGCTGCAGCTTTTGACAAACGAATCGAACCCTCTATCCTTGTGCGTGCATATTAGATAATATAAGAATCCAATTTTTTCAAATGCAAGAAGATTAAAATCGTGGTAATAGCTCAATTACGTACGACCGATTAGCCTGGCATGTTCTTGTATGTAGCAATACATTAATCTGCTCGTTCACAACAAGACGGACCAAGTGGATCCATATATAATTCAATAATTTTGTACACACGTTAGCAGTGCCAGCTGCATGCTTTGGATCGTCTTTTCTGTATTGTAAGTCAACCGCACACATATAAAAATAGCTAGGGCTGCGCTATACTTAAGCAGTGAGCATTTAATCGTAAAAATGTGCATGGAATATATGCTGTAATTGCATTCTCATTCTTGTTACTTGATTAATCTTCGCTCCATATATCCAAATTTCTCTGTGTATATATGATCCCTAAATGCAAGTGACTCAGGATCTGAAGAACTGTTGTGGCTGAAACGGAAACTTGTTACTCAATTCCGGCATTAATTTAAAGGGCCTACACATAAATATTGTTCCACAGACGAAGGCGAAGAAACAACATAACTGGTCCAAGACATGGCTGCGAATGATGTGATATAAGAAGGAAATTAAAGAAAGCTTACCTTTTACATGCTCATACGTACTGAGCAGTGAGTTGGATGGTGGTGCCCCAACTCCTTGATAAATTGAGTAAACAAGCAAAGTGAAAGCTGCAGTAAAGGGATATGTGGTGATGCATGCAAATCATGTTCTTTAGTCAGCCATGCACCTCATACGTATCCATGCAAAATGCATGCCTAACTTTTATTCAGCCTATTCATATCAATTCTGTGCTAATTCGGTGTCACTGCGTTATCCAACTGGAAGTAATTGAGAACGATGAACGTCCCTACTCCCTACCCACTCATCTTTGATAACACTTCCAATGTACTTGGTATAGGCAATTAGCCAGCTAGGTAGCTGTATGAAAGTCCATGGTTAACTGTGTGCCTTGACTGGGGGCACTCACTTTTCAAAGAGATGTAGCAAACCTAAAAGGACAACTGAACCAGATGTAAATGTTTTGTTTGAAAATTGACCAGCCTTTCTAAATTATGAAAGCCTAGAAAGAAGATTCCACACGAAAACAGCCCACGGTCACTGTGCAATCTTCTCTTATAGTCATATGTCACATTTACTTCCTCTCTTGCTTGGAAACTTCGTTAGACAACCGATGAAACATGCGGTGGAGTAGTTCGCAAGAGATGCGTCACCAACACAAGTTGGGTCGGTTGATAAGAACGGATCATTTTTTCACAAAAGGTCGTGTGTACGAATCGAATTCCATTACCAAAGTGAGGGCAGTGTTAGTGAACAATTTGTAAATACATCTGTAAACGATCTATGACTTTTGAAACTTGCCCTAACATAACTCATGATGGCGAAGGAAACCGAATTCATCCAAACTTTTTTCTACCAAAAAAAAAAAAGGAAAGGCAAGAGACGTCACATCGCCATCCACGAGCTTAATTAGATTACAGGACTATCTCTTACTTTCTTCCATTATAGAGGTAGTGTCGGAGTTTAGGACAGGAGAGAAAAGATTAAGTTATGAGAGAGGGGGAGAAGAAAAGGAAGAATAGAAGAGAATGGATTGTAATGTTTTCTGGGAATTTTGGAAATCAAGAAGTGAAATGATTTTGGATATATAAGTCGTTAAATTTTTCTTCAAGAACTTATTAATAAGGAGAAGGGTATTTGTTCAAAAGAATCAGCCAGCTTTCCTAAATCCATTTCCACCTAATTTGGGTGGAAAATTTTTGCCCGCTGTTGCAGTACCATTCATCGCTCCAAGTCCAGTCCTTCCATTTCTTTTCTTTTGTACCCTACCAAAAGCCGCCAAACAAAGAAAAACTGGCTCTCTTTTCCGCCTAAATCTCCTGACTCCCAAACTAAGGCTTAAACTTTAATTTTGGATATCTTACATCCTTAAAGTTTCATTTTAAAGTAACACTTAATTTGCAGTTTACACTGATCAAGAGTTACCAATTTATTCCAGATCACTACAATCCTATACGTATACATACTCAGAGCACTGATCTTATACTGACTACTGAGCATTAGCCCTGATGGTTCCAGAAAGAGTCAAAAGAGATATTATGAGTTCTACGGTGCCTACGCAGTCGATGCGTGTGCACATACGTAACTCCATATTTGCTAGCTTAGATTATTAAAAGTAGTTTACTTATTGATGCTACTTTGACTTGAGTACCCCATTTCTTCCATATAATTAATAAATTGTCATCTTGCTTAATTTTCCGACACTTCTTGATTATGCCTCTCTGCCTATTGTAGAGAAGAAAATCCTCCACCTGTTGGGCCCATTGTGGATTTGTTCCCGGGGGTACCTGTCGTCAGCGACGGCCTGGTAGGTAGTACCCGTCGTAGGCCGGCCTGTCGTGGGCGACGGCCTGGTGGGTAGTACCCGTTGTTGGCCGGCCTGTCGTGGGCGACGGCCTGGTGGGTGTTGCGGGGGGTCTCCCCAGAATTCGATCCCTGAACCTTTGATACAAAGGTTTTTGGGTGAGGCTCCTGGCATCGGCCTGGTGGGTAGCAACTTGCTCAGGTGGTATCAGGAGTCTCGCCCAAAAACCTTTGTACCAAAGGTCAAGGGTTCGAATCCTGGAGAGGCCTCCCGCAACACCCACCAGGCCGTCGCCCACGACAGGTTGGCCCACTACGGGTACTACCCACCAGGCCGTCGCCCACGACAGGCCGACCCACGATGGGTACTACCTACCAGGCCGTCACCGACGACAGATACCCCCGGGGACAAATCCACAATGGGCCCAACAGGCAGAGGATTTTCTCCTCTACACCTATGTTTTTCAAATTGATCTGCACCTACAAATGTTTCCTCGGTTGACACACACACACACACACACACTCTCTCTCTCTCTCTCTGTTTTTTTTTTTTGGTGGGGTCTTGTAAGCAATTGTCGTCGTGTTCTGTGCTCTGTCTATAGTTTAATCGAGAAAATTTAAGCTCGAATGCAATTAACTAAGTGCAGCCAAATGGGTGTTGGGCAACTCTTGGATGAATGACGAAGAAAGAGGTCAATGGCACTAGGTAGCTAGGCGAAGTTTCGCTACATACATAACATTACCTGGGCTTCTCACGCCCCCAGGTCTGCGTGAACTTCAGGTTACTGTTCAGACTCTTCCTTTTTTTTGAATGAAAGATTTGAATGGGTTCCGACTCGGACCTTACTTTTGAGTAACTATACATTTAGGCAAATTTTACTTCCACAAGAAAAATGTGTCATTTATTCTGTTGCTGTGAGAGATAGAGATCAAATAATATGTCAATAATATTTGTTGCACGTAGGGAACGAATATTTAGCTTCGATAATTCAGGTTGATTTTGGTAATATTTCCTTTGATTTTCTTCTCAAATGTTTTCTTGTGATTTTCTGCCAAAAAATAAAAAATAAAACAAAATTCAGACCACAAAGAATGTGGAATCACTAAGTGGTTTGAAGCAAATTGGTTGGACATGGACTACTCTACTGCTACAGACAACTAGTCACAAATCCAAATCTCTCCGATAAGGGCCAACCCCGAAGAAATGAGGCCGCTGCAGACGCCACTATAGCCCAAACCCCCAGATAATTAAAAGCACATGACTGTTGGTCTAAAAGGTGAGCTTCTGGGTTTCCATCGTCTCCTTGAAACTATTATGGGCCCCTTTCCCTTCCACCCCCAAGCCCATGGCCCAAATGATAAACGCAATCCAGAAAAAGAAAAGGACATATAAACAAAAAGGAAAAAAATAAGAAAAAAAAAAAAAAAGAGAAACCCAACCAATTGAGTCTTGTTCAGTCTGTAGGCAGAGTGCTGATTGGATTCCCTGACGAGGAGCGAGGGACTCGAGCTTGGGGAGCAGAGCAGAGGGCACCCTCCTGCTACAACATTCTACTGGCGTAGCTCTTCGTATTCATCCAGAAGGGCAGAAAGATAATGGCCTTTTGGTTTCAGACAAGACACGAGAGGGCTCCTTCTTTCTCGTTTCCTGTTAAACGGAATGAAAGAATGAAGTAATGCTAATTTCTAAGTAGTGCTAGACTGCTAGTAGTAGTAGTAGTAACCCAAAAGGAGTCAATTTTCAATGCTGCAAAAATCCATTTCTCAGGATTTACTTGCGGGTTCTCTTTCTCTATACTGGTAATGTCTGCACTGTGTAGCCGCTTTTCCCCGGCCTTTCATTCCCTCACTTCCCATAAACTTTTATCCTCCCCGCTTCCATCCCCTCCCCAACACAACTGCCTGCTCGCTTATCCTCACCAGAACCGCTTGAGGAGTTGGGCCTCTCTATCCAAGAAACCCAGGTTTCATTTTCTATCCTGATCCATGGTTTAAGCATTTTTAACTCTTGCGCTTTTTTAGATTTTTGGTGCTTGGGATTGGTTATTTGTGTGGAAAATCTGAATCTTTTTTTGGTGGTGAATCAGGGGCAGTAGAAGGGTGAAAAGCAATGAGGATCTTTACAACGATATTAGAGAATTCTTGTCCGCAGTTGGCCTCCCTCACGATCATGTTCCCTCCATGAAACAGCTCCAACAGCATGGAAGGTATATGTTTCTCTGTACCACTACTATTAGTTTTCTTGATTGTTAATATTAGTTTATTTAGTTTTGCTTTCATTTTTCGTGCTAGCATTTTCTGCTAGACAAGTCTCGATCATTCCATGTTCGTGGCACTGGCTATTAACGTGTATTTCCTTAAAGGATTCTTTCTACTGACAGCGTGGCTTTGTCATACTACCATTTTCATTTTCTGGGGCGGCTTATTATTGTATTTTATTGGAATAGAGTTTTCATATACAGTCAAATGAATAATTTTTGAATTTCTATACATGATTCTGATAAGAAAGGATGGCAAGAAGACCTGTCAACATTGAAGGGATTGCAAATCCACTTCCACACCTGGCACCATGCGCCGCCCCAACAAAATCTATATAAAAAAAATGGAGAAATGAGAATTGAAGTCAGGCTGACTATGAGGTTTAGTGCTGCGGTGGTTATTATTAAGGAGGGGATCTTAGAAAGTTTTGAGGTTGAATCCTTCGCTTTTTTTTTTTTTTTAATTAAAGAATTTGACACGAAGTAGTGGCTACCACAAATTACATCTGTTTTACAACTGCAAGACATGAATGCATGAGAGTTTCATTTTTTTTAGACAAAATCTTAGTTTCACTTGTTCAACAAGTGGCATATCAGAAATAAGCTGCTAGATAATAAAGGCAAGATAACAATCTGTTTTTGCTTTCAAGTTCTCAGCCTGCTCTGCACAAAAAATTGAACTGAGTATGCAATTTGAGAAGGGTGCTGGATGTTCTATTTTTGAAGTTGAATTGGACAAGAAATGAATAAAATTTGAATGATAGAATCATTATGTGATGTGGTCTTCTGAGCCCAGAATGTTTGGATCGTGCCGTGTTTTCACTGCTGATAAACAGAAATTAGATATTCAGAAGCAGATTAATATGGAGAAAACTTTGTGTATGCAATATGTTGTTATTTTCACAATAAAGAGATTTGTCTGACTATTTTGGCTTTTGTTCTTTCATTGTTCCTCCTTTATCTTTTTATTATTATTATTATTATTATTTTTAGGCAGGACCTTGCAAATATTGTTAGACGAAGAGGATATAAATTTATAAGAGAGCTCCTAACAAGCTCAGCAGAAATGCAAATCAACGTTTCTATCACACAGGAAAAATTGACAGGAGGGCAGGATATCCCTGGTGGTTGTGAAGGTATGCCAATGGGAAGATATTGATGATCTTGATATTGAATTCTGTCAACTAATCGAAGTTCCAATATGCAAACTCATACATTGAAAATGTTTTAAAAGGTCTGCATGAAAAAGTCAAAGACTCGCATGATGCTACGTCCTTGTCGAATGAAGCTAACCAAATAAAAGAACATGAAAAAAGCTTAGTTGAAGATGCTTCAATGTCAATTCAAGAAGCAGATGTATTTGAACCTTCCGATGATGCTTCCTTCTCCCTTGGAGCAACTGGAGGTGACTTGTTAGAAGGCGATACTGATGTTGCTCAAACAAATACAAGGCTCGAATCAGACCAGGATGATTCTTGTAGTCCAGAATCTTCAATTTATCCATTGTTGCAGGATAAGGTGGCCAAATTTATCCAGAATGGAGAATTGGATGATGTTGAGGGTAAAGCTTTTGTTTCAAATGACTAATGACCAAAAGGCATGAAAAAATATACTGCATTTTGAGATTCTTAACTTGTACTTCCTCTTTTGATACCAAAACATGTGGGCTGAATATTAAAGTGGTGCTGGTGACATGGGTGTGCATTTTGCGGGCTATCTCCAATGTAACTGCTCCCAGTAATTTTTTCAACACATAATTAAAATGTAATTTTCGCAATATGAAATTTCTAGGATTAAGTTTCATTCTGAATTCTGCTTATCAAGGAGGGTTATCTAAATTTGTTGCTTATTCTGCATAGCAGAATTTTGAGTAATTTTGCACTTTGATTGACAGAGAGTGGATTTGACATTCTGAATGAAAGAACTTCACAAGATTCAACAGCAATTGCACAATCACCAGATGCTATTCAGTCAAACTCTATTTCTACTCTTGGGCGGCAGAATAATCTTGTGCTTAATAGTGCTGATACAGCGAATGGAAGCATGGCATCATCCTCTCATCGGGTTTTGGAAACTAGTTCCTCAAGGTTTGCATTTTTTACATTGCTTGAAATTGAAAAATAGACATTTTATTTCCTTTCAATGCTGAATTTATTCTATCCTTGGTGGCTTTTGCTGTTATCCATCATCAAACTATTTATGATGAATGTTCCTTTAGTACATTTTTTCAGTAACCAAATTCTAGCACCAAGTTTTCCTAGTCATCAAAATTTTCCAGTCCCATAATCTGCAAAGTTGAGTATAAATAAGAGAGATACAGAAAAACAATGTCTAACTTTCTTCTCACTCTTTTCACTTTCCTTTTTCAGGCATGACTTTAGAGTTTCTTCCTTTGTCATGTTACTCTTGATGCTTTCTCTTCATAACTTTGTTCTTTAACTGCTGGCTAAATGAAATGCAAAAGTTATCTTGAATACTGTTATTTCCTCTTTCTTTTTGGCCCATAATATAGCGCCTGGAAATTGGGTTGTTGAGCAGGACTGAGAGTCATTCAAGTGAAGAAGCGAATATTATTGATTTTAAAGAGGATCAAGAAATTGAGGTCATTATTATCTTTTTCTTGAAATTAGGTCTTTCTAACATACCAAAAGTGAAATATCTGCAATTACTTAACTTTGCTCCCTGAATTTTTTGTTTCATGTTCAACCAGGCCCTAAACTTGGGGAATCAAGCTGAGATTAATCATCTAAAGTTCATTCTGGTATTGCTTTTATTTTACAGCACGCTTTTGCCTATCTAGTTCTGAACTTCTGCTTTCCACCCTTTTTATCTTTTCTTGTGTGTATATGATTGAATGAGTAGAGCATGATTTTTCTTTTTCTTTTTTTGTTTGGCCCCCTGCTGTTAGCATCAGAAGGAGCTGGAACTGACCCAGTTGAAGGAAGAGATTGAGAAAGAAAAGGTGATGTTTTTACCTATTAATTAATCATTGTGTAAAAGATCTAGTATGGCATCTCGTTGATGAAAAACTCTAAATTGTTGTTATTCTGTTGCTTGCTTTGCAAGGGATTAACTACCAAATCTTCTTTATTGAAAACCAAATGTTGTTTGTACTGAGAGGTTGATGGTAGGAGAAATCTAGTTAATTAGAGTGATTATTGGTAACTTTAATATGAGTTTTTTGCCTTCTTGCAAAGATGAATAATATGTGTGGTTTAGAGAGTTAATTTATCCACTTAAAGTTTGTCTGGGCTAATTTCTTTTCATGTTTGCTGTCAGCTTGCTCTGTCCATTTTGCAGACTAAGGCAGATGAAGAGATTGGTAAAGCCCAAAAACTTATCTTGGAAAAAGATGCTGAACTGCAGGCTGCTGAAGATAGCCTTTCAGAACTGAAGGAGGTAAAGTCACTTTTCCCTGTCTTGTGCTTGTCTTCCCACTGCTTAAGGGTATTGTCATTTGGTGGTTTGTGAAGTCTGGTATGAACTCTGTATTGAAGCTAGATATAGGTGGGGCTTCCAGAATTGGTACTTTATACTGTATTTGTTCTTGGCAATTAAGAGGATTGTTGGAACTTGTCTTCATTTTTGTGCTCTAGATTTGCATTTTTTGCTTTATAATAGTCCATTTCAAAATGGATAATATATATTGGTGTCATGGACATTAAGAAAGGCTTCAGGCAATATAATAGTTCAAAGAGAGAAGTGAATACATTTGGGCCCTTACGTTTAGTGATAACTTTTCAATCAAGGCAAGTTAGGACATGATTGGTTTGCCTTGAAAAGAAAAGTAGGATATGCAATTTGCATTGAGAGAGTGGTATTTTGTGATTAATCTGCTTGTTGCTGGGACGGTGGTGGGCTGCAAAAAACATTTTATAACCGATTTCTGCTGTGCAGTAACACTTTAGGTTATCCAGTTTGGGTGACGAGAAGGGGTTTGAGTTGTTTGTGGAAAGGGTCATCTTTTATAACTACCATTATGTCTTACAGCTGAAAAATGTACAAAAATTTCATCTTGGGTTGATGAATCCATATTAGCTTTCAAACACCAGTCTGCCTGCCTGCATCATTCTCGTTTGGTTGACTGAACTGCAAAGTTTCTATGAGTTTTCACATTGTATTTTAAACAGTTGGACATTAATGGGAAAAAAGGCGCTTGCCATTTTTAGATTTCATTGCTAGTGCAAGTCCACTGTCTAGTTTTTTTCTTAAGCTAGTGAAGGCCTATGCAATTTGTATACTTTGACTTGTGTGCATGCTTTGTTTAGGGTCTTATAAAGAGCAGTAGCTTAAACATTGAAGCTTTTCCCTTTCTTGTCTTTGTGTGCCATCAAGTGCAATTCTTTTATTTCTTTATCTGGTAGGTTGAAATTCAGTATTGGGGAGAGGGTGAAGTTGTTGAGATTGCCGGTAGCTTCAATGGTTGGCATCAGAAGATTAAAATGGATTCACAGCCGTCTTCCAGCCTCTCAGACCCAAATGGATCACGGTTGACTTAATCTTTCTGCTTCTAAACCTGGTTTTGGATGTCTTTTGTTTACATTTTTATCATGTTATATGCTAGATTTGATGCAATGCTAAAGTTGCTCTATCATTTCCTTTTATTGGAGTATAGAGTGGCAATGGAAGGAAAAGCTGAATGTATTAAGAAGTGATAAGATGTTGTGATGTAAAGAAAAAAATAAGGGAAAAAAGTGCTAGCAGGTTTTCATTTAATGTTTTGTCCCCTCTAACATTTTGCACATCCTTTATGACATGCTGCACTAAGAGAATCTCTTATCTTAATGGATAGTTGAAGTGATTTGTTCTTGAATATCCTTTTTGCTTGAAGTAGCATCAGAAACAAGAAAAAGTGAAAAAATGAATTTTGCAGGAAATCTCGACTTTGGATATCAGTATTGTGGCTTTATCCAGGCGTTTATGAGGTTTGGATTTATATCCTCCAGTATCCAATGGAGATTTCTCTTCTTTTTCATTTGTGAAAAATTGGATTGGCACTGCATTTAAATTAAAAATTTGAAGTGAAATCTAGTCCATCGATGACTCTGTTTGAGATTTGCCCCAGAGCAATAAGATAATTAATTATTTTTAATTGAACCTTTTGCCGCTATAATGCCTTTTTAATCCTCATGGAATGCTGTCACATGGCAAGTTGTTTAAATGGTTTTGTCTTGTTTTCCAACATTTGATTTTCATGGAGATCAAACTGTATGTTGTAAGATTCTGTAAAAAGTGCAGTCATTTAAAAGCACTTTGAGAGGAATTGCCTTGGGAGATATTTTTGTAGTTGTGGTTTTGTTATCATTGTGGCTAAATATAGTAAGAGAAATTTTTGAAATTCAGAAAAAGTGAATAGCGCTGCAGGTGGATTAGGTAATAAAACTTCCCTAAGATCTTCTTTTTGTTGTTTTATATGATGTACTCAGCATATTAAATCTTCTGTTCTAAGTGATACTGAAGTTTTAATCTACCCCAGACTCTCTAGCGTGCTTTCTGACGGGTAAACTCAATTAGTGCATGCCATTTTATGCTAAGGAAACAAGACAGAAACATCATCGTAAACTTTCAGCCAACTTCATAAACCTTATACCAGTTCCTATCAGATTTTAGTGCTGTTAAATTTGTACATTGAGACATCCTGTTTATATTTTTGCTTAATTGTTCTTAACTGAATGATATATGTTGTGTGTGTTACACTATTCTATTTCAAATAGTTCTCTTTTAATTTAGTATATTTCCTTTTTGTTTCATTTTTTATTTACGATGTTGTATTCTTGCAGATAAAGTTCATTGTGGATGGTCATTGGACGGTTGATCCTCAGAGGGAGTCAGTTATTAGGGGCACCATACATAACAACATACTTCGAGTTGTTAGATGATAAAGGCAATATATTTCTTTGATGTACATACCTAAGGTATTCTACGAATATTATCATTTTAGTTATTAATTTGCATACAATTTGTGTTATGGTTAATGTCATTAGGACCATGTGTCTGGGAGCTCAATACTTATGGCATCTACTTATAAGATTCAAATCATTAGGTCAATGAGGTCTAACAGGTGAACTGTAATATACCTGCACACACCTGCACACACACAGGTTTACAGGTGTATATGTACAAGTAATTATGCACAGGGAGCAGACATGAAGGTGGTGGTTGAGAGACTGATCCTTTCAATAATATTCCCAAAACAGAACAAAAAGAACCCAAAAAAAAAAAAAAAAAACAAAGAAAGAAAGAAAGAAGGAAAGAAAGAAAACAACTTCCCCATATCCCCATGATCTGCCAACCCGAAATTTTGTGACTTATGAGTACATATCATACATCAGGGCATGCACCTGTATGGGAAATTCATGTTCTCTGAAATTATACACATTTTGAAACTAGTTTTAGATTCATTTTTTTGGTTAGATGATGAAAAGGAGATACTGCAAAATCGTTGTACGAATTTTGGTTTTGTTTGTCAAACCACAGAGGACAAAGGGAATTTGTTGTAATTTTCAATTTGGAATGAACTGTTGCAGCTGTTTGTCTCCTTTTTCTTGTTATGACTTTGTTATATGCTTTAAATACATGCAACATGCCACTACTGGTAAATCGTTTCTGTGTGTTTTGACCTGCAGAGAATGTCAGGTATAATTTTGCCCCCGGTGGCCACCCGGATTCTGCTGCACTGCTGTGTATTTCCGCTAAATGCGTAGTAATCATGTGAAATCCTTGCATTTCTTAACTGGACGGATTCAGATATGCATTGTAGGAAGAAGGGGATTCAGATGCCTAAATTATCAAGCCTGTCTCTGTGGCTCTGAATTACGTTAGTGCTGCTGCAGCTGCTGAAGAGTATATCTATAATTAAGGTTTTTAGATGGATTAGAACTAGCTGATGAGCATGTTCTTTTTAAACATGAAATTAGAAAACTTCTGTGAATAAATTTCTGTTTCTTGGTGCTTTATGCCTGAAATTTGTATAGCTTGAATAAAATTTTGCTTTGTGGCCCTTATGCGAGTATGATTTCCTGTGTAGCATTTGATTTTTCTCCTGCTTTCAGTTTTCCTGGTGTAGGGGCAAACACGTCCGAAGATCAACCTTACAGTTTGGGAAAATAATAATGCCCCCTGGAAAAATGATCCTGAAAGAAGAATCAGTTGCATACGACGTGAGAACAAAAATTATGCCCAAAAGATCATTTTTAAACTTAGCGGGCTGGAGAAATAAGAGATCGAAATTTCAATTATAATTATTAAATTTTATGCTAGATGTTATGCAGTTGCATCGTCAACCATTACTATCTCGTAGATGATGAATATATTACAGGGCTGTGTGTGGGTGTTCATATTTGGGGCCGAAAATGGGTCATCAATGATTTCCTCGAAAAGAACCCCAAAGATGATGGGACCGAAGTGTACAGTACAAGACGATCGCCCAAGCAAGCTGATGTCCAGAAAGCAAGAGCAGCAGGAGGATGAGGAGGACTTGTTGAAACCACGTGTACCTATTTGAATATTCCACTCTACCCGCATTCGTGTCTCCATTCTTGCCGTTCCCCCTTCCCCCACCCTATCTGCATTGCACTTTTAATTGACTGAACCAGCAGAAACGGAAAACCCATTAAAGTTTCCCGTGTGCAGTACCTACATGACGTCAAAGTCACATATTACTCTCTCTTAGGATACCATTTGGAGCTGGTGCTTCTTGTTTCCGCAATGGCAGTGGCTATGGTGAATGCTGCTGCTTCTTCACCTGCGTTATCTTCACAATCTCCCGCTTCTTTTCTCCCTTCTGTACCATTTTCCCGCTTCCCCTTACCTTCCACTTCCTGTCTATCTACCTCTGAATCGATGACACATTCCTCGTTTGTAACTTCTAGGAAAAGGGTTCTCTCTGGCCTCCATTTGGCCGCCAAGAACCAGATTTCTGAAACTATTGATGATTCGGTTGAAGTTACAGAAGATTACGAAATGGAGGAGACCAATACTGAGACTCTCGTTCACTCCGTTTCTCCTGTTCCTCTGCTATTTGTAGCTGCTCTTCCTGGAGGTATGCTATTACTATTTACTCACCCTTCATGAAATTGTTTTCCCCTTCAAGCAGGGCAAGGCAAGGATGAAATTTAAGAAGGGGGATTTGAACTTAGGATTTCTATTTCCCGAGCCTGAACTTTAGCCACTAAACTATCTTGGTAGTTGGTGCTCGGTTGTTCTCTTCTTTCTTTGATGCAACAATGCTAAATGAACTGAAAATTTACTCGTGATATTGGGTTGTGATCGAAGCTAATCTTGCATCACTGTATTGCACTTTGTCCTTGACAAATCAAAGGTGGAATGGGCATTACGCATACAGATTACAGATTAACCTCCTCTTTGGTTGTTTGTTTTTTCCCGTATGTTGAATTTCTCCTGACATGGAGATGGTGGATTAGACTTCAGATTTTTTTTTTTTTTTGAATTAACATTTTCCGGACCACTCTCGGTTTAGTCAGAGTTTAGAACCAACCGGAAGATTAAAGTTCACAAATATGTCCTAATTTTTTTCTTCATAAGATTCCTCCTACTGAATAGAAAACCATGTAGGAAATTTTACCACTTTGCTTAAGATTAATAAAGATTCAGAAAATATTCTAATTCGAAGGTTATGATATTGTACTGCATTGCACTCTAGACAAGATTTGAGTCTTTCAAGTTTTGGATGATAATAAGCTCCCTTGAAGTAGTTTAGAGCAGGGTTTTACTTTTACATATCTTGGCATTTTATTTTGTGAATTAGCATCTTCCGGACCACTGTCGGTTCAAAGAAAACACCTCTGAGCTCCTTCACCAGTGGCTTTTCATTCCACTCTTTCTTTCAAGTTTCAAGAGAACTACTAATGACTTGATCATCTGAAACTTCAGCTGCAACCGTGAGGTCTCTTTTTGAACCTTTTGTCGAGCTTGTCAAATCTTGGAACCTTCCTGACTGGCTTGTGCACTGGGGTCACCCTGGTAATATGGTACATTGCCTTTTTCCCCTGCTTCCTCCCTGCCTTGTTTTATGATCTATTAGACCAGCAGAGAACTCAACACCAGCAGCTAAAGATGAATAAACCCTGTGTCCTGACTGCCATTATTTTATAGGCTGTGGTGCTATTTGCTATGGGTGGGTATGGAACTTACCTTGGTTTCCGAATCCGAGTGTCTGATGATGTGGTAAGAACCGGGCATTACTGCCTTGATTACTTTCTTGTGCTAGTAGTTCTTTTCCTTCCAACACAATAATGTTTGAACAAATCTAAGATCACCTTGAGAATTTATCAGGAGGAGAAGGCCAAAGCCAAGGACTTGCATCCCAAACTTCTTGGAGGGATGTTTTTCTTCTTTGCTCTAGGAGCCACAGGTGGAATAACATCGCTGCTCACTTCAGACAAACCCATCTTTGAAAGGTACGCTAGCTTGGATTGAATGGCAAAACCTTCTCCCGGGCAGCCAGTAGTATCTTTGCATGATTTTCTTTCTAAAACAGAAGTGTGTGTATTACAGTCGAGGTACATGTGTTTCTTGCAGTCCTCATGCTGTCACAGGTATCATCGGGCTTGCGCTTTTGACTCTACAGAGTATATTGCCGGCATTATTTGAGGTAACTCAATAAAAGCTTCATAGCTTATTGGGTGTCACGGGAAAAAAGATTGATTTTCTTACACTAACATTTAGTATTAACTTCTGATCAACAGGGAAATCCTGGATTAAGGAACCTTCACGGAATCCTGGGTAGTGGAATCATGACATTGTTTCTTGTCCATGCTGTACTTGGACTTCAGCTCGGCTTGAGTTATTAGTGCCCTATAACTGTCTAACAAACATTCCCACCGACAATCTAAATTCACTTTTTTTTTCTCATTTATTTTACATGATATTTTATGAGTAGCTTTTAGCTGGATAAGATTTTTGGCTGTTTCTTGAAGTTGATACTACAACTTTTGAATAATCTCTAATAGAAATTCCCGTGTCATGCACCTAGGGGCAGTTAAGCTTATTAAAAATTTAAACAACTCTTTTTAAAATATTCAACAAAACATTTTGCTAAATAATGCTTAAAGTTACTTTTTTGGCAATCCCAATTATACTAAACGATTTCAATGGTTAAATATCATAGTTTAAATTGTGTGTAAGGAAAAAAGAAAAAAGAAAAAAAATAACTTCAGCACAATGTCTCGGGAAAAAAAAAAAGAAAAAAAGAAGCAAGCTACAATATAAGATGAAAACAAGAAGAAGAAGATGTAGAACCGCCATAATGCGAGTTCAAAGTGAGCTACAAGAAGAATCAATTAATGCTGAGTTTAAAAATGCACCAAAATATTTCTCTGATGCAAGTGAGAAGCATCAAGAAACTTAAAAGGGAGCTGAAGTTTGAAAAAGAAAAATAAAATCACAGGTACCATAATTAGAAAACTTTAAAAAATGAAAAATCTTACATTCTTCACCGGATCTGATCATCTTTGGAATTTCATAAAGGAGCAGAAATTTCAAGTTGGTGCAGCCAAAAAAAAAAAAAGGGTATCTTTGCCATACCGGGAAAGGGGATTTTCCCCGAGTTGATGCAAAAGAAAAGGTACAGCAGCCAGTGCCAAGTATGAATTTTCCCCGAATTCTGATTTAGATCCATAGCGTATTAGAAAAAGGTTAAGAAGGTAAGGGAAGAGAACAGAACTATACCGTGTTGGATGTGGGAACCAAATGCACTAAAATGTGACATGAAAGTTAAATATGATTTGCGTGTACAAATGAATATTCATGGTTAATAGTGAGTTGAGCTCGAAACCTGAGTCATTCGTTTTGTCCATTTTAGGCTGAATACGTGAGTCTCTATCTAATGGGGGTGGGTTAGTCATAAAGGAGAGCTTAGATCTTTCATAACGATGACGTAATAATATTGGAATTTAGTGAAGAATTTAGCAGACCTGACTTTGTTAAGCTGTGCATGTAATTATCATATACCAAGTAGTAATTAAGTACATGTCAGTGCCTTGCCAAAATGGTGGTTGAGCCATTAGGTGACCTTCCATCCCAACTTTGTTGGTCTGGCTCCTTTCTTCCCACGAAAATGGCACAAACGGTGATTGAATGTGATATTTTTCACACCTTACCCCTTTGAAATAATTGGTAGTAAGCAATCCCATCTAAGCAATGTTATCATTGAAAAGGATTAATATCTGAAAGTTGGGCCAATTTCAGAAGCCTCCCTTGAGGTTTTTCATAATATCACTCAGCTCCCTCAAAGTTTTGAAAATCTCACTTGCCTCCATTGAATTGACATTTCTTGTAACTTTTATTCCAATATTACCCTTATATTATCCTACTTATGAAATTTACAACAACAATGAAAAACAAATCAAGATTAAAATTTTACAAGGTGTAAATTTCTTGATTTAAAATATTTATCTTAGTTGTATTAGAACAAAAAAAAAATTAAAATTTGAAAAAATTACACCATCAAAAATTTACTACATGTATGAAGAGATCATTTTAGTTTTCAATAAAAACTACATCATGTATTAAAACAAAATTTTTCAAAAAATTTCTTGAACTGCCATGAAATTTTTTAAACTATTAATCACTCACAAAAATCCTCATATATGATTGATTTTGACTAGATTTAAATCTATCCATATCTTTTGCTATCTCAGCATGACCTCGACGCAGAGAAATATAAACTATTATTAGATAGTAATTTATTTTTCTTAATGTACCATTTTTGTTTTGGTTTGAATCTTTGGTTAACTAGTTATTAAGAGTAAGGGTAATGCTGTCAGTTTGTGATCGTGAATAGGAATATTTAGTTTTGTCAAGCTGACAAAGAAGGTAAGTAAGATTTTTTAAATATCAGGGGAGCTAAGTGATATTATAAGAAATCTCAAGAGAGGTTTCTAAAATTATGGTTTCTGAAATTATCCCCTGAAAATTGCAATGCTATGCTATCAAAACAACCCCTGGCTAGTAAGCCACAAATTCACCCCAAAAAAAAAAAAAACTCCAAAATTTATCCGTAATCCTATCAATGTTATTAGTCTTAGGTCTCGACTGAACATATTCACATCTTCGTGTGGTATATACTTAAAAATTGAATGACAAACGTAATCACGTCCTCATTAATTAACGTGGTCCAATCAAATGCATCTACTCTTTTGCATTGCGTGTATTTGTTTGTTGATCATCAATTCTACTCTGATGGTCACCTTAATTGTCATCCACTAACACCAATTATGCTCTTCTTCTGCTGCTTCCCTTCTAAAAGGTCTCGTTTGATAATCTAATTCAGCACTTAAATTTAATGGGTTCAGATCTTAACCGTTTAGATGCGTTTGATAACCAAAAATAGAACATCTGAATTAATTAGGTGGCACTGAATCTTTTAGGCAAAACTTGCTCCCACAAATAAGTGATAAGCTTTTCACTTATCACTGAATGTGATATACATTTAAATGTATTAGATTTAATACTTAACAATTCAATTACTTAATGAATTCAGATTTCAGATTTCAGACTTCAGACTTCAGTTTTCAGATTTCAGTTTTATCAAACGCACCCTAACATTATTAAAGCGTCTGATCCGATCTGCCTTCCTCACCAGATTCCGCTGCCAAGTGCCAAATCTGCATGCACTTGGCACGTGCACGCGACTTCACTAATGACTATTGACGACACAGAAAAAGTTAAAAGACTGACAATTTTGATCCACTTTCTTGGATAAAAAATATATATATATTATATATATTAGCAATTGGCAATTGCTAGTACTCCTTTCCTTACCTATAACTTGTTTTTAATATGGTATTCCTTTCCTTACTCCAAAAAAAAAAAAAAAAAAAAAAAAGCAATTGCCAATTGAGAAGAAGGGGGTGGGGTTAGACTGGTAACCTACCACGAGGGCTTAAGCTGTGTTGACAGAATTGTCAAACATGAAATGACTGCTACCAACTCAGGTACAATCATTACAGCATGTAGTCCAATCACCAGATTGCACAACCCCCCAAACCTTGACTACACAAATTTTCACATTATTATTTATTATTATCACTATTTTTTTTTTAAGCTCAAGGGAAGGGAACGCGGAGGATTTGAAAGTCGAATTATGCATCTCATAATTATTTTGACTAATAATCTACTATAAACAGTGTCTTGGGTTAGTTCCATCAAGATCATTGAAGTCCTCAGCACATGAGTTCAAGATCAAAAAATTAATTTGTTTTTAATAACATGTAGATCATGTGAAGTTTTAAGAAATTTGTGGGCACACCGAACTATTTATCCTTTTCTATTTCTCTTAAAGGGCAAAACTCATCTTACATAATAACAATTTGTCCAAGTTTTATTTGCTTTGGACGGTTCTAAAGTAAAACATGGGGAGGGTAGGTGAAAGCTTTGGAAATGAAGGAGGTCAAAACTATGATGACAACAAAGAAAAGAAGAGAGGGCGGAGGGTGATAGTCAGTGGCAATGATAATTGTCCAAGATTCAGTACCCACTGAAATAGAGGAAGATCTGAATCGTACACTTATTTTTTAGACATCGAATCGAAAAAGGTTGGGTGGTCGGTGCCGGGTGGGATAGCCAAAAAGCCCATTTTGCCCATACCCAGCCTCCTTAGGAAGTTAGGAGAGGAAGGATGCTGGGGTCGGGGTTACTTACTTCCCGCGTCAGGGAAAGTTGGAGTCGTAGTAAAATTGTGAAGTAGCAATAGTTGGTGTCTTGCTGGATTGAAAGTGTTCCCTCGATTTCCCTCGTTTCGATACAGAGGAAACTGGAAAGAAAGAGAGAGGGAGAGAGAGCGAGTCCCCCGGGATCTCCTCACACTACTATATATATACACCAGCCATTGCTCTCATTTCACTACTCTTCACCGCAATTCCTCTCTTCTCGTCTTCCCCGTACGCTCCTTCTCCCTTCCCCCGCTGCTTTGTTGCTGTTGCTGTTGCTGTTGCTGTTGCTTGCAGATCTACAGGTTCCTTTCCCTCTTAGAACTCTCTCTACTTTATTTTCTTTGTTTAGATCTGGCAACTCTAGCAGCATTTGATTCAATGAGATCTGGATCTCTGCCATCGTGATGGATTCTGTTATCCTTGCGTTTCCATTCATGGTGTTTTTTTCCCCCCTCGAATGTTGTGTTGATATTCCTTGTCCCGTTCTCTGTGTCATGCTTCTCTTCCCATCGTTTGCCTGTGGTTTCGACTAATTTCTATGATGGATTTGTGTCCTGACGTTGTATTTTTTTATGATTGTTTATGCCTTCCGGATTGCAATGGATATGTTACTTATCGGATCTTGCCATTGTTGATGACTTCGTTCTATGCTGCTGTATTCTGATACTTAGTATGTAGATCTCATTGCAGATCTTGTTATCAAGCCATCTTGATGTTGTGTTATACAAATGCTTTGTGCACCATCCCAAAAAAAAAAACTCCACATTTAGATCTATCTACCATGTGAATCGTTAATGTTGGAAGGATAGACCTTTATTTAAAATGGGCTATCCAATTATGTGGCAACATCAGTAGATATCATGTTGATATTAATTTCGATAACAACTACAATGTACTAAGGGATCACTCTCCGTACTTTTAAGGGTCACGATGAAATCTGATGCCTGACACTCAGATTGATGGAAAATTTAGAGGATTTTTATGGTTGTATATGTTACCTGCTGATGCTACGGATAACCCTTTTGTTACGAATTTAGCCTTCTTTTATTTACTTACTCCTTAATTTGCCATGTAAAAGTGGCTTAGATTGATGTGGATTCGTGTAACAGATAATAGTTCAATTCAAGACACAGCGTTTGTCTTGCCATTGCACTGCGCTTTCCATATGAACCTCCATAAGTAGTTGTGATAATGAATCATTGATGTCATAATGAGCCTGCTATAGTATCCCTAAGAACCTTACTGCCAATAATGCTGCTACCAATCAAATCTTGATGGTCTTATTCATTATGGTGCACAGAAGGAGCTTATGATTCTGTAACTTTGTCAACGTATTGAAGAATTGCTTTAAGTTCCAATACAGAGCATAATTGAGGCAGTCTTTTCTTCTGTTCCTTATCAGGCTAGACATGGATACCTTCCTCTTCACCTCAGAGTCTGTCAATGAAGGCCACCCTGACAAGCTTTGTGATCAAGTCTCAGATGCCATTCTTGATGCCTGCCTGGAACAGGACCCAGACAGCAAAGTTGCCTGTGAAACCTGCACAAAGACTAACATGGTTATGGTCTTTGGTGAAATAACCACCAAGGCCACAGTCAACTATGAGAAGATTGTGCGTGATACTTGCAGGGGCATCGGGTTTACATCAGCTGATGTTGGTCTTGATGCTGACAATTGCAAGGTTCTTGTCAACATTGAACAACAGAGCCCTGACATTGCCCAGGGAGTTCACGGTCATTTGACCAAGAAACCTGAGGAAATAGGAGCTGGTGACCAAGGACACATGTTCGGTTATGCAACTGATGAAACTCCAGAGCTTATGCCTTTGACTCATGTCCTTGCTACAAAGCTCGGTGCCAAGCTTACTGAAGTTAGAAAGAACAAGACATGCCCATGGCTGAGACCTGATGGTAAAACCCAAGTAACTGTTGAGTACAGAAATGAGGGTGGTGCTATGGTCCCTATTAGGGTCCACACGGTTCTCATCTCAACTCAACACGATGAGACTGTCACAAATGACCAGATTGCCCAGGACTTGAAGGAGCATGTTATCAAGCCTGTCATCCCAGCTCAGTACCTTGATGACAAAACCATCTTCCACCTTAACCCATCAGGTCGCTTTGTCATTGGTGGTCCACATGGTGATGCAGGACTTACTGGGCGTAAAATTATTATTGATACATATGGTGGATGGGGTGCTCATGGTGGAGGTGCCTTTTCCGGCAAGGACCCAACTAAGGTGGACAGGAGTGGTGCTTACATTGTTAGGCAAGCTGCTAAGAGTGTCGTTGCTTCGGGGCTTGCTCGTCGCTGTCTTGTCCAGGTTTCTTATGCCATTGGTGTCGCAGAACCACTTTCAGTATTTGTTGATACATACAAGACTGGGAAGATTCCAGACAAAGATATTCTCGCTCTGATCAAGGGGAACTTTGATTTTAGGCCTGGGATGATTGCAATCAATCTTGACTTGAAGAGGGGAGGCAATTTTAGGTACCAAAAGACTGCTGCTTATGGTCATTTTGGCCGTGACGATGCTGATTTCACTTGGGAGACAGTTAAGATTCTCAAGCCCAAAGCTTGAGCTGACAACTGTCTGCAAATTTACTTTCAGTAGCGATGGTTCTGGCTGCAAGCAAATAAACAAAGCTATCTTGCACACACTTGACTCGAATTCATTTTTCCAGGGCTCCACTAAGAGGCGGGAGAAGGGACTCTGCATTATATACATAATTTTAGAGGATAGAATGAGCTCCGAGCGATTTGTCAACTTGTCTTCAAGTTATTCGTTCTTTTTCAAGTTTCTTTTTCTTCTGCTTTTAAAGTCTCTCTCTCTCTCTCTTTTTTAATCTTTTTTGGTTATAATCATTGTTTCAGTTGATTGCTCCTTAGCGACACTCTTTCTCCATTCATGTTGTTGATCAATTTTTGACTAGTCACATGTCGTGAAAGTATATCTTCAATTGGTAATGAAATTTTTATTTAACTTGCATTTGATTGAGCAATTGACTTCATACCTTTCAGCAAATTTCTGGCTTGCATTTTCTAGCTATGTAGCACTTGATTGGAGTATAAAGACAGTTTTTTCTTGTGTGGGTGTGGTAGTTGGAAAGACATGGATGGACTGATTAAATAAAAAGCTCTCTCTAAGGTACCTAAGTGACAATACTCAACTGTGCTACAAAATCATTCTGAAACCCGTTTCTCATAACTTAATTTTTTCATTGCCAACTCTCAGACCACGTTGTCTTTTCCATTATACGCTCTCAGACCAAGTATCTGAGCATTGATTACTTAGAGTTGAATAACTTCCCAACAGAAGTTTTAAGAGGCCAGACAACTAAAAATTATAGAGATTTTGATTATATAGAAAATTCAAGTTGCAGTTTCAGCTCTTCAATCATGTTTTGACGAATTAGTCATGGAAAAACTCGGAAACTTTCAAAATTTGAATTATCAGTAAATATTTGTCAAACAATCAACAACTTGAAACTACATTCAAACAATCAAAAACTTGAAACCGCATTCACGCTACGCAGAGAGATTGGTTTACTTTTCTTGTTGTTTGGGTTTTTTTTTGGGGAGGGGGGGGGGGGGCTTCCTTACATAAACAACAATTTTCTTTATCCACCGCAGAAAGGAAGGGAAAAGATCTCAGTAAACCTCCAATTTTTCTTTACATACACCAGGAATCAGATGGTAGCTATGAAAGCCACAAGTTCATATGTAACAGAATAATTTCCAATCTAGGCGAACTCAAAACACAAAAACATATCAGTGATGGTATAGCAGGATGAAGATATTGACAGATGGCACATCTTACGATGGATGAAATATTGCTCATCATGCTCAGTTACTGCAGAAGGTGAATCGTTTTTCAGGAGTGCAACCACAGGCGGTCATGCAATCGCTCTTCACCAGTACCAAACATTTCATCAACCCTTTCACCATCTCTATAAAAATGAAAAGTTGGTGTATATCGAATATGCTTTGTTGTATCTGGACATTCGTCAATATCAGCATATACAAACGAAAGCTTGGGAAACTTCTTACTCAACTGGCAGAACACAGGAAATATCTGGCTGCAAACACGACACCTGGAAATGAAAGATCAATCAGCCTTAGCAACTGATACAGTAGAAAGGCAACTAGGTTATCTTCTTCAAATCTTACATCATCGCCTTCATATCAAAACTGCTGGAGGAGCAGCCAAAACGTTGTATACCTTCAAATTGTATAATGAACATTGTTTATGGAATGACAAGTACTTAACCACAATGTGCTATGACTAGTAAGATTACCAGCACAGCACTTAACTACAATATGCTATGACTACTAGGATTACAAGGAACGCATAATGGTAATCATTTCAAAATCTTTGTTACACTGCTTTCCATTGCTAACAAGCTTAGCTCTCAATAGTCCTATTCACCACGATAAAAAAGTAACAATAATAAATCTCTAAACGGTTATGGTCATAATTCTAAATTCACTTCCTAAATCTAGCTTTATTCCACCAAAGAACAAGAAGCACATGCTTAAATGCTGCATGCAACTTTAGAAACAGACCAACTTGGTTACAGTCTACGTGGAATCGAAACTAACATAAAAGCACATCTCCCTGGCAGATAATAGTATTAGAACTCAGGGTTGAACTCTGCCAAAATAGGACCAAAAGAATCAAACGAATGGAAATAGAACTCCAAAGCTAATGGATGTTAAAAGCAGACGGTTAATCTTAAGTCAGTAGGCATGAGTTCCAAGTGTTTCCTCTTCATCAACCAATTGCCAAAGGAACCCAAATCGACGATTTGAAAATGGTGCAAATGATATCAAAATGTGCATGTTCCTCCCTCACATTAAGATCGCTCGATGGAGTTAAACTCCAGAAATCAGCACCTCTTGTATCAAGACACCAATCGCCCAGAAGTACTTATCTGATCCATAACCTAATACTACCACTAAAGGATGCTTGGTTTTTCAGAGTCCTTAAATCAAACAGCTGACTGATGTTACAATCTTTTTCTTTCAGCTACCAAAATCACCATCCGGGCGCGGGGTCGCACTCAATTCAAATACAGACAAATTCACAATCAAAACAAATTTGAGCTCCAGATTAGTTATAATCAGTTGAGGACACCCCAAGATCACAATTCATGAAAAAAACAAAAATAAAAACGAAGAACTGAGGAGGTAACTCAAGTCACACGTATGACTTACCAAGATGCACCGTAGTTGATGACTGCCTGCAAACACATAACAAAGTTAGCTGAAAGGAACAAAAAATAAAAATAAAAAGAAAAAGAGTTGGGGTGGAGCAGGGTACATACGAATAACAATATTAGGTTTAACACGTACGAGGGCTCTGGAGGTCCTGATATGATGAAAGATTTCCTTAAGATTTTCGTCACCGGAGGCTGTCACGAGGTTACCATGGGAATTGCTCCCCAAATTTGGCTTCTCCTGCTTATCGCCTTCCTTCTCCATTCTTTTTGATGCACAGCCCCCGCCCCCACCCCCACTCCCACCCAGTTTCTTTCGTAATTGTCAGTTAGTCTTCTCTATCCGAACAGGGGCATTTCGTAATTGTCTGTTAAAGGTTAAAACGGGCCTTCTCTTTCCTCATCTATACAGCGTGGTGTAAACAGAGTCTGTTCGATTTTTCTTGTAACGAGATAAAAAGATGTGTTTAAGCACACTAGTCAATCCAAGCTCGTAATCAGTCAACCAAAGCAAATACAAGTTGACTCAACTGTTTTCTTACAAAAGGTTTTGTGTTTGAATCCTGCTGCTGCGGATGTGAGAGTTGTGTTGATAACTGATTAGTAAGTATCTCTGCAAGTGATTTGTGATCCCTGAAACTTGCGCGTAGTGATTATCGGAGGCGAATCCATCCAAATTTTTCATTATCAAATAAATAAATAAATAAATAAATCTCTTGAACCAAAACAAAAAGGAAAAAAAAAAAGGTTATAAATTTATCAAGCATATATGTATTGGATTTATTAGTTGATGGAAAAATCTCAAACAAAATGTGTTATCTTGGATACTCAAATTTTCTCTTGCACATGTATGAAAATTGATGGTAATCAAATGAGGTTATAAGGTTGACTGAGGAAATTCACGAGCCGAGTGTGGTGTCATGTACAATCGCATGCCATCTCCCAAAACTTGGCATCCATAATTATGAGGCAGCCCACTTCCGAATATTTGCTTCCTGGATGGTGCTCAAAACTAATCAATGGGATGCCCACGGAAGACACACCTACTTGGAATGTGGTGCTTGGTGGGCTCATTTAGGCAGCTCTGCTCATATGACTGGTGCTTCAAGGATTTTTAGAGCATTGCCATGACGGGCGATGTGGTTTCATGTAATTGTGTGATGGGCAGATATGATTGCTGGCAGCGCTCAAGAGTCAGAAATGTCTGAAATCCTTGCAATTCTTTGAATGGAGGTTTATCCAAAAGTGAAACAAAACAGGACTACAGTTGTCAGCGCGTTTTCTTTTTGCTGGATCTTTGTGAAATCACTCTTGCATGGTGAAGAGAAAGCAAGTTCACACAGCTTTGATAACGAGTATTCAGAGGATATGAACCAACTTTTGGTCGGAAATACTACTTGTCAAGCTGGAGAGAGGTGAGAAAATTACAGAGATTGGGCAGGCTGAAATTTGGATTTTGGTTGAGTTGAAATGTATAGAGATTTTAGTTTGAATGTTTAAATTGCTTTTATCAGACAACAATCACCGTTGCAATCAATACAAGCATCAATGAGAATTGAAATTGCCAATTCTGCATCAGTACGATTCGTTTATAGGCCTAACTGGATGATGCTAAACACGGAAAAAGTGGCACGAGCATTTTGTCAATGTAAAGGATTTTCTCTTTTTTTTTTTTTTTTTTGAACCACTGGGAAAAATTAAACATTTCTATGCATTTTTAGGTTGAATGCATCATTGAACATCAAGATTGCAGGTTAATATAGTCTGTTGTATGGTTAACGTGGCTAGGCCCCAGAATGTTATGATAAATCAATGAGATCTTACCTTCACTTTCTACCTAAAGGCATGCAAAAGTATATTTCAACTTTAGCACTATGATTGCGTCTATGTTGCGCGCATAGCTAATTCACGCCAACCCCTTCCCGTCCTCTTCCTCTTCTGGCGGCACTTTCTTAGCTTTCTTTCTGTCTTGCAAAATCCTCGCCAATGCGTGACTTTCAGCCACTTGACTGGAGATAACTCGCAAGAGTCGCAGCAGCAAATACCAAAGTGCTCCTTAATGTATCTCTTGGAATATGATCACACCAGAGGGAGTACCTCTACTTCAGCAGTCAGTCAACCTCAGAGAATTGTCCAGTATGGAACTTCTTGCTCAAAGCAGCAGTAGCTGCTGCTATTCTCCCTTGATCCTGGCATCAATAGCCAAAAGTTTGTTTTGAATTGTAAGTTAAATCTCACTATAATCAACAACAGATTTGACATTCGTAGAAAACCATTGCTTACCCTTCCCTGGAATGTAGTTATGAGTGGCCCATTTCTTGACGCCCGATAAGCCCCTTTTTACCAAGCAAAACAGATTTACAGAAAATTTAAAAAAAAAAAAAGTGAAAAAACTAAAAATCATTTGTAAACCAGATAAAAGCATAATTCAAAAACTCTCTCAACTCCTACCAATGTACAGATCTGGAAATTCCAGACACAGTTTTGACAAAGGTTGAGCAGCTTCCACCTGTAACCCATGAGAAACGAAACGCTATAGTCCATTAATTTGCTCAAACTACTCCAAAATAATATAGCCAGATATACACCCTCCAAGAAATTGTCATTTAATTCTTGTCCCAAAACTCATGAATAACGAAGAACACTTAC
Source organism: Gardenia jasminoides (assembly GCA_013103745.1). Lineage (NCBI taxonomy): Eukaryota > Viridiplantae > Streptophyta > Magnoliopsida > Gentianales > Rubiaceae > Gardenia > Gardenia jasminoides. The sequence continues at coordinate 8,932,729 of CM023103.1, forward strand.
ATCTGAGATATTGGTGGACAATCTTTTTGATTGCAATGGTTCCATCCGCACAAGAAGCCCATTAGAATTTGATAAATCAACTAGACAGTCCCACTGGAGGTCCAGCTCGGCAACATTTGTTGCAGATAGGATTATTACATTGTGGCACTTGATCTAAAAACCAAACCAAAAAGCAAGCACAAGTTACTTTACCAGCTAGCACATAGTATTACGAACTGGTCAAAAGGAAATGTAAGAGCTATGCATCTGCTATCTTATAATATTGAAGGGAACAAAAAGAGAGTAAAAAGCACATGAACATTGAGAAATGATGAAGCGACAAGATGGATAATAGCATTGAGAGTGGTAAACATCTGTCTTCAGAAATCATGGGATATTGACAATTCATAATAGATCAGACAGTGAAGCAGAACACACCCAAAACTGACACTATTATAATGATTCGACATGTTAAAATAGGTGCACCTTATTGAAGGCAAATAGACTTGTTTATCAGGCATTTCTTTCTTACAATGAACAGTATATTTAGACTAAATGAAACCGAATCCCAGTTCAGATTGCCGAGGCATTTAGAAACATGGATAATAACTGGACTCCAATTGTGTTTTTGGTAGAAACAGAAAAACAGAAAAAATTTCATGAGTTGTAATGCTCTTCAAAAATCCTAATAATGCTATGCTTGTGACGCTTATTCTCTAAATACAACAGTGTGACAGTATTGTGATGCCTAACATAGGAATTGGTTTTAAGTATATAAGAGTTACCATCAGTTTAGTCAGATTAAAACCGCAATATATAGCTTTAATAGGCAAACTCATCACAAGCTGGACTTCAGAATGCCAAGTTCACACGTGCGGTGAACAGAAGGCTTACACTGGAAGCCATCCACCATACTTTTACATGATTTTCCGTTTACGTGTATAATTATCAACGTAAACAAAACCTTGCCTAGAAAGAGTGTAATAGCTTTCGGCAGCTTATGGATACCAACAAGGAATGACATCATCCATCTTGCACTGAAATCAAATAACCAAATCATTGCATCCTCAACTGTATACACGTACCAAAGGCACAGGCAGCTGTTCGTGATGCAGTAATTCTGTGATACCCTCAGGCAGTTGAGCCAACTGTATCCAAAATGAGGAGGTTATAAACAAGATCAGAAACCAATAGAAGTGTACTTAAAATAGGGAAATCCAAGGATCTTGCCATTAACATTTTTAATTGATAGTTGATGAACCATTGGTACCCTATAATGTACATTTGCTCTAGTGCTTATAACTGACCCCGAATGTTCTTTCATTCTTGTCCATATACATTTTAATTATAGTCTATACAGATAATAAATCCTTATCATGTTAATCAAGCACAAGCATAGATTGGCTTTCTGAACTCAAAGGAAAAATTATAGCAAGAAATGAATACTTGCATCCATCAATGTTTTGTAATGACTTTACCTCATTTCTGTCCCCGGTGCATTTTTCACCAATAAGATGCCTTAAATACTCTTCAAACTCTTCGTCTGGAGCCTGATTTAAGAAGTAACATGGGTGCAAACGATCAGTGGTATCAAACTGCGGAGCAGAACAAACAACAATAAAGAAAGTGTTTTATCACTAACAACGATAAGAAGTTACTCATTTTACAAAAAATCTATATCAGTACAAGTGAATAAGGCTGCTATAGAGATGGGACAAAATAGAATTGACATCATCCAGAATCTTTGAACTTTGGCCCAGTTATTAACAAGCTGAATCACACAAGCAAGGCGATCATTGATAGAAAGTATGACTCCATATTACTTCTAAATAATCAAAGGTGGAGCTGGATAAGCTTTCATTAGGCTGAGTGCCAAGAAACCCATAATTATTAAAGCGAGACAAGAACTCACAGTACGAACACCAAATGCTTTTGCAACTCCTGTTAAAGTGACATCTGAGTGCAATGGACCAATACCTCCATATATGAACACCTGAAATAACCAATGGCAACAGCATGCGGTGAGAAACTAAAGGTTAAACATAACCAATCAACATCCCATGATTACTATAGGCTCTCACTCGGTATAGTAACAAAATGTGAGGGCAAATGTGCATAAATTAGTAGAGCTCACTCCCCTCCCTCTGTCTGATTTGTGTAACTTTGCCCGTCTTATTCATGGAATTCAACCCGACATAAAATAAAAAATAAAGGTGAAGGCTTCATGTGTAAACAAAAGTAAAATAAAACACTGAGCAAGTGAAAACAGGCTTGAATGCAGAAGAGATTCATACTCTTTGCACTTACTAGAGAACAGACAAGCCAAGAGTCTAAATTAATGATTGCAGATATTTTACCATGTCATTTGTAGATTTCCGTTTCTCGACTTCATCAGCTACAGAATCTATCTGGATTTAAAAACAATACGATAAGGAATCTGAACAAAAGCAGGCTAGAGGAAATAGCAAGCAGGTTGCCAAAAGCTAGAAGCAAGCAAAACCCATTACATTAACTGACAGCTGAATAATGCAACTTCAGATAGGCAGAGGTGCTCCATCTGGACATAATCAAGAGACCATGTTCAGCAGCCTTTCCTCCCCCTCCCCCTCCCCCTCCTCTTCCCTAATCCCTCCACATTCCCCCACATGTCAAAAACAAATTTAAATCAGACACATATAAGCAACTAGAAACGGGCTTGAATCCAAAAACAGATTCACACTCCTTGCGCTTACTAAACCAAAGTAAACAATTAAGACATAGCAGCCTTTGCAGGATTAAGTTTTCACCACTCTTGTACCATACATATAAGAAGTCAGCTTCAGTCATATCTTACATCATTTCGAGTTACAGCAAGCTGTGAGACTGTCCAACCTATAGAATGAAGCTTTCTGCATAGAGAAGATCCCAACTTGTCCTCAACAGTGCCAAATCTGAGCTATGGAATTAACATAGAAATATGAGATTAACAAGTAATTACATGCAGAAGAAACTTTATATCTTGTAGTCAGACGGAGGCACAATACTAACAAGCATAACTATCAATTTCAAACAAATGTTTAATGAAAGTGGGCTAAACGTCCTACAAAACCAGAAGGCACTTCACTATCTCTAAGAACCAGCAAAGAAAACAGCTACCATTCCCAAAACAAAGCCCTAAAGAAGGTAGTTCACAATTCAAACAGCGCTGTACTCTACAAAAAATGTACTAGAAAACAAAATCCTATGATTGAAGAGGAAAAGCAAAACTCCACCCAACCATTCATAAATCCATGCAAAATTGTAAATTGCTTGGAACATCCTTTATTTTATATAAGGACATCTGTGCAAAATCAGGTTACGAATGTAAAACTAAATGATAGTGAGGAAACGGGTTCTTGCAGGGGATAATTAGATTTATAATACTGAAATATTGACAGAATATCATTTTATGAGCATGAAATGTTCAAAGACAGCTAAAAGTTAGTAGCTACAACATAGGCGAAGAAAAAAAATTAATAGAGAAACATAAGATACAACAAACACACAGCTAAAGGAAGTTCAGGACATATAATACAAGAGTCTTAGAAGTGGCACATTGGAATAGTTTCTATTAAAAGTCAGCTATTAAGCCTATTATTAGTAAGGGCTTGATCTCAGTTGAATATTTTAGCTGATTATAGATTCTGATTTCGGATAGTCAGTCTTTTATTTTTATTTTCATTTTTATTTTCTCATTTGCTTTTGCTCTTAGATTATAGATTTTTGAATAGTCAAAAAAACTGAAATCTATAATCTACCAAAGAGTAGCTTTTGCTGATTCTGATTATTCTCTACAATCACTTTCTACAATCAGGTTGTGCAAAATCTAAAGCAAACAAGAACAAGGCCTAAATGCTAATGACAACATTATCTGGAATAAATACAGCAGCCACGACAAACTTACAGAATCTCATCACCAACAGCAAGTATCGAGGCTGTGAGCATGCTGCGCAAGCTCAAATCTCCACTTTTCAAACCATTGCTAACAGAAGCCAGTTGCCCACAAGCTGGGGAAAAGTTCTTTACCCTCCCTGCTCTTTCCAGTCTTCCATCAGCAAGAAGATACGCAGGTCTGAATTTCCCTTTGGGATTGCTGGAGTCTCCAATGCACAATAAACCGTTTGGAACTGTGTCATGAACACTCCCAATTGAAGTATAGCTGCGGTTGCATAGAAGTTATAAGTTAGCTAAGAATAAGCAAAATACAATATAACTGAACATGCTGGAAAGAATTGTCTCATATAGATTTGTTACATCAAACCAATAGAAAGCATTCTGGGCCATTAGAGTGGGAAAGTAAGGTTTTGTAGTAAACTGGACCAAGGCATGTATATCCTAAGCGCCATACATTTTAACAAATCTTCAACACATTCTCAAGCCACAAAGGTGAAGAGTTACCCTTGATCATAAAGGCTGCAGTAGCGAACCTTGCAAGTCAAAAGGAATGACCATACATCTCTGCCAAATAACACAAGTCAACCTCGTATGCATCCAGAAATAGAACTAAGTGGAAGAAAACAGTTCTAAGCATCATAATATCCAGAGAAAGTTTACTCATATTCATTAAGTAGCAAGCAATAAAAGGTTGTTGTCAAATACACTTGACTCACAACTTTTTCTTATAGAAAGAGAGAAATTAGCAGTTATTCCTTCTGACCTCGCATTGTCAAAGGCAGCCAAAAAGTGGTGAACATACAAGGGAATGCCAAGAAGTAGGTAATCAACAGCAGCAACAATGATAAATCCCTAACAGACATCTAAAAAGAATCGAGAATAGATCACCTGAGAGGAGTTTCTGCAGTGACTTTAGCAGAAGTCATAAGCATACACTCTGGATCTTGGTATCAAAGATGTTTTTCACTTCATGAAGACTGAAGTACTCCTTTGCAATATTATGGTAATCATTTAACAGACAGTTGAAACTTGACATCCATAAATTTGCAATAAAATTAAAAATAACTGCTAACAGTATACTTTCAATTGTATCTCAATCATGGAAAGTAGGAATCAAATATATAAAGTTTCAGTTGAAAAAGATGTTAAATGACTTGAGAAATTGAAAAGACCATATCTATCTCCATGGAGAAAGAAATGGGAAAACCATGAAAAATATGCAATTCAAAATGTTGCAAAAATAAAACATTGTTCCAAATTGGTTCCTTATAATTGATATACCAAATCACTATTTTATGTAGCATGCACCGATACAAGTAATTTTTGAGGTTCATATGGCACATTTCTTCACTCTGACATTATGTTGCAACAATCAAAAAGAATATTAGCATCTTTAAGCTATGCAACAACAACATCTGAACAGCACCACTTCAATTGCATAAACAAATTAGTAGCTTATAACACAAAAGTGCAGAATTTAACATGCATGAACAAACCTGTAAGACCAATCCAAAATTGGATTCACTCTCATGAACGGAGGCCACCCAGGTGAACTAGGAGAGAACTGTTCCTGCCCTACCTGCAAGAAAACCATATACACGCATCTAGCTATCAACTTTGAACTAAATTCTTTTCAAATTTCCAAAAAGTATTAGGTGTCAGAGAAATCTCAAAAGGCATCCGAATACCGCTGTGGGGTCACCAATTCGGACACCAAGGAAAATAGCTCTGATTGGTTTTGACTTTAGGAGCGCCTCCAAACCAGCCTTGAAATCGAGGCGAATAATTTCCATTTGCAAGCCATAACTACATGGAGAGAAACAAACAAAAATCAAACTTCCCCTTCAATATCAACATAACAAAAGGCAAAATTTGCACAACCAACACCAATAAAAATATCAGCTAAGTTACTCTCTATCTCATTTTTTGTAACTTCATACTATGCTCCTTAAAAGAAAGAGCAAGAACAGCAGTCTGTACCAGGAAAGGAAAAAATATAAAACTCAAAGGGAAAAGCTTTATCCCAGACCTTTTTGCAGTTTCATAAGTGAATGAGTTGATCTCAGGGAATGCAGATGCACTCTCAAAATATATGGTTCGAATTGGAAATGCAATTTCACCATCCATAAGGTCCCTGTTGCAACCAATTTTTTCTGCTTTATGTAAATAATATCCTGCCCTGAGAAGGTGTAACAAAACCTACAAAAAGCAAGTCCATCATATGCCCAGTTTTAACAGTATGGAGACCTCAAACAGGAAATATGAACTTATTAGAGACTCACAGTTGAATCTTTCCCTCCATTGAAGCTGAAAGCAACCTCATCAACACTGTTCAGGTAAATAATGTCAGTGCTTAGTATTTTTTAATCTGAAGGCAAAAAAATCAGAATCATGTGCATTCTGGTGATGAAAAATTTAGTAAACATTAAACCAGGTGCAGCTCCTTACAACCCACACAGATTAAACTTCCATGATGTACAATTATATGTGGCCAACACCATAGTTGATAGTTAATAAGCATGAAGATAGTGGAACACTTGCAAACAATAAAACACATTAAATTAGAACAATGATAACTGTTTTACAATTAATTTCCTTCCTGTAGCACAAAACGCATTTTCTTGAGTAATTCCATTAGAAATGTCCAACTTCCACCATTTAACAACCATCTTCTATTCTTTTCTTAATTGTTATCAATCAGAGAGGGTCCCAGGAAGAAATTCCTTCAACCGCTTATACTTTGGTGTTCAATAACCACATTTCACAGAAAAAGTGCATGTCTGTGCTACCAATCCATGGTCAATGGTGCTTTGTAAGCACATCTTCATTGAAGAGCAAAGACTCGGACAATAAAATGTTCTACCTAACTGCAGAAGGCAGTAACTGTTAACCTTATTCATCATCTCAAGTCAAGAGAACTCAAAACAACTATACCTGCATCTCAGCTCTCAGTAGTAAATATTGGATAAGATCTTACAAGGAGACGAGCTAATAGACAGGGTAAAAGAAACAGAAATAAAATTCTTTGCATGTTCTCTTCATTCCAGAGAAACTCATTTTCCTCATGCACCAGACCTTCTGGCTATGAATTTTTCTTTTATCAACGGAATTATGCAATAAAAGATAATTTTTTTTTGGGGGGGGTCTCAACTTTTTTCCTACTGCATATATAAGAGATAGTTGGGACAACACCCAATTAATATATCAACTACTGTGCATGGACTGAAGCTATTCCTCAGACTATAACTGCAGCACCAGGAACTGTGGAAGATAAATCTACTCTTTAGCTCCCAAGATAGATACTGTTTTCTAAATTTGACCATCACTGCAGATGTAAAGAATAATTTCCAGGTATATGTGATAAATCCTTTTATCTGGAACGATATTGTCTGTTTATTAGGAATATTAAATGCAAGTCACAGGGTAGAAATATGTAGATGGCTGAGAATTCTTTGGACAAAAAAAAATTAAAGTGACTTTCTCTACAACAAGTGTGATATCTGCAGCCAGAAGGTGTGACCACCCCTTAAGGGAATGAAGGGCTGTGATTGAATTTTACACCTTCCATGATATCAGAATGACATCAGAGTAAATTTAAAATTTGGAAGAGATTGAGAAGCAGGAGATTAGCACCAAGTAAGGTCAGCTAGCAATCAACTTGAGATGTTGGGTAATTTTGCCAGAGTCTACACTCCATGAGTTTCACCTCTAATGACAGAAAGAACACAGGCTGACAAAGTAAAAAAAGAATTTCCACCTCCAATTTTGCAATAAAGTGAGACAACAAAAAAAAAAAAAAGATCTTGCAAACAATACATCCAAAAAATTGCATGTTTTAAACTGTACACTCTCATGGATAAAACAATAAGACAATTGTCAATCACTGAAAAGGCTAAGAAAATCCCAAGGACAAACCACACATCATAATACTAGCGGTCATTAAGTTGGCATGCACGCATTTAAAATCAGATTAACGTGCAGAAAATCTTCACTAATCATTTTGGATAAAATTCACCGAGTAGTACACTAAGAATCCAATGGCAACTAAAAGAACTGTTTACTCAGAGGAAGAAACAGTAAAACAAAATCAAGTGTAAAGAGCACATATATGTGTGTTCATTGTCAGTGTAGCACACATTAAGAAAACCAAAAATGTCACTATAAAGCATAGGAAATAAGGCAAAAAAGATAAGTAGAAAGACTCTAATTGACAAACAACCTCATGCAACCAAATATGAGCATGTGTAAACCAAAAAAAAAAAAATTGTAAGAGGATACTGAAGTCTTAGAAAGAGAAAAATGGAGCTTACGAATAGAGAGCAAAAGCTCTTTGGATGACATAGATGGCATTTTTGTACTTGGTCTTCAATCTTCGATCGTCACTTTCTCTGACTGCCATATCGATCTCCATTTTGTTTCCCTTTATATTCTTGTACTTAACCCTTTTGTAAGAAAAAGAAATAATCAAGCAAAGCCCATCAGCTAATGCTTCAACAAGGATAGAAAACCACTTGCAAAATATATACATAAAATTCTATTTAGAAAAAACAAAAGGGATTGCCAAGCGACTTAAAGGGTCTGCTTAAAAATCAATAATTCGGATGTTAAGTGATGACATGCAAAAGGGGCTTCCAAGAATTCAAGAAAACCGTTGTATCATACACATGGCAGCACATTCGTGAACCTCTGTCAATAAGAAAAAATAAAATAGAAGAAAAAGGAGCCAGCACACATGAAAATGAATACAAAATGGAAACATTGAAGAAGAAACTGGCTCAAAATGCAATTTCAAGAAAAATCAGTAGCGTAGAAGAATTGAACCCATGAAATCACCTATTATTGAAGAGCTCGAGAACAAAGAGGCTGCAGGGCTCCCAAGAAGAAGGCGGCTACGACGTACTTCTATGGGATGAATGACAAATTGAATTTTGTTCTTTCCGGGAAAATACGGATATTCTGGGTCGGTCAAATGCGAGCACAAAAAAGGAAGGTGCGCTCTTTTTTGTGTTTTTCTAATTACTGCCACAGGTTCTATTATCTATATATATTGTCTTATACGTACTATATAATATCACTAGTATTTTCTCTATCAAACCATCAGACAATGGAATGGCAGCAGAAAACAAGTCCCAAACTCCCAATGCTAATTCAAAGAGAGAGGAGAGCAGTCCCCGGCTTTGAGAATTCAAAGGCAAAACAAAATTGAGGATTACTTTCTTCCTGCGGTCCTGCCTGCCCTGCCCTGCACATCGTACCTAACGTTTATTAGACGGAAGAAGAAACGTGCAAGAAGAAACGTGCCCAGTCGGACCGTCGTGGACGCTGAAATCTATTGGATCCGAAGAAAGATTCCGCTCCGCATGGATCGCCGTAGTCGCACTTGTTTATTCTAGTTTTTGCTTCGGATCTGGGGTTTGACTTTGGCCCATTCAGCGCGATAGCCCAATAGCAAGAGGACCATACAGATGATGACCCCCTCCGCTGTTCCTTTGCATTTTCTAAATATGAGCCCAGTAGTATTATTATACTACTCAATAAAAGAAAAAGATTGGATGAATTGAAGGGTCATTTATAGGCAGGCACGAGCCCAGAAAAAGTAAATGTCATGTCGTGGAGGAAATTAAAGGAAAAGGTAGACACATTTTTAATACAAAATTCGTAGATTCGTACTACTTCCTTTCTTTGGAGATTCGGAGATAACTGGTCAGAGGCGACACTTGGGTGAATAGAAGTCAGAAGAGTCCGTCGTTTCTGCCGTATTGCGCCATGTGATAACTCAGCCCAATTTATGGATGTATGGCGCCCGAAGACATAGCATATCATTGCCCGGTTTTGGGACATTTTCTACAAAGTCAATATATAAAAGAAGAAGAACAAGACAGAGGATTAACTATTGATTTGAGGATTTTCTTTTTTCTTTTTTCTTTTTTTTTGGGTTTTTTTTTTTTTGTTGAGGGTGGTGCTAAACATCTAAAATTAACCTAAAATGTTAGCAACTTGTAATTGAAATCATATGACATGAACCATCTTATTATCATCTTAGCTAAGGTCGAGACTCAAAGATCGAGAGGTTTTGAAAGCAAATCTCCTTATTTTCCACCCAGCGCATCAACCGTCACTTCTTTCTTGCTAGAAAAAAAAGATAAAAAAAAATAACATTTTTATTGCCCAATTCCTTTCTTTTTTTTAGTTTCCCTTCTTTTTTTTTTTTTTGATGGGTTAAAATTCGCAGAAACGTGTAGTTTTACCGTTTCCCTTACGATGATCTTGGATACCAACCTGAATTCCAAGAATGTGGTAAACCAAAGTTCAGGAGAAAGGTACCATTAACCAACTCTATTTCCAAGGCAGAGATCACCAAAGAACGAACTGTTGACACCAAAATCTCAAATGAGAAAAGGAGGAGAGAGTGTCAAAAAGACGTTTACCCGTGACCCGCTATCCGGTTCCTTTCGTGGTTATTATTATTAAATGCTTTGAAAATTGAAGTAATGATATGGACTCCATGGCGTTTTTATTTATTATAATACTATCACAAGCATCCAAGCTTGAAAAACCAGCACTAGTCGTAAGAAAACAGGGAGGAGGCTGCATTATTGCCTACTCTCCGCTTCTTGACTTGTCGGTAGATGGGCCCACCTTTCCTTATTGCGACGTTTTTTGTAGAGTAGAGGCGGCATCCCCGCATTTAGCCTGAGAAAGTTCAGAAACAGAAGGCAGACGGAGAAATCTCCGATGCCGACATCCCGTCGCTTGATTCGGGGTCTTTATAGTTTATCCTACTCCTCCTCCGTGCTCTCTACCGACGGCGGTTTATGGTAAACCAATGTGTTACTAGTTAATTAAGGTTGGCATGCTCTCCATTTCCAGTCATTTTATACGAATGATTGATTACTGGCAGTATTTGTCTGTCTGCATATAAAAAATGGCATCACAGATTATTGACAAGTACTTAATCATACGTCACTTCAAATACTTATTGAGAAGTTGTCTCATGTCTTTTAAATGTTGCTCGATTTGAAGAGATTGTGCATGGTTAAATTGTGGGACGTTTCTTCTCTTCACTTTAGACCTTTGTAACTTGGAAAAATTTTTATTGACTCTTAGTTCCCCACATATCAGGATGTGATTATCCGTTAACACCGTGTGTGTTTGGATATTGTATTGTTTGGGATAATTTTTTGAAAAAAAAAAATTACTATATCACTTTTTTGTTGTGATGTATATAATATAAAGTACTATATCATTGTGTATCGATGATGTAAATAAATAAATTTTTATAAATAATTAACTATCTAAACAAATCCAGATAAATAATTGTATTGTCATCCAGCACGCAACCGTTTCACATATGCCGTCACTAAAAGCTGCATCTGCATAAGTGGTGGTACATAAGATGAAGGATGTATGTTTTTTTTTTTTCAATAGTAGTATAGTACAAATGAAATTATATATAGTTATCTCTCTGTGAAATAAAGGATAATTCTTTATCATTTTGTACAATTTATTGCAACCGCTAATTTCATAACTGAGCTTATAATTGCTTATTTTAAAATTTTCATTTTTGGGTGTAGGCCCGAATTTTGGTATTCGTAACACGTTTCCAACTACAAAAACCTAACCCTTAAATCACAGGACATATTAATCCATCAATAAAACCATTCATTCAAGTTTGAAAGCTAGAGAAAAAGAAAGCTCGAAATGTGACGCACACACGGCTGCCAAAAGAACCAACAAGGGAGGCACCCCAGATGTCAAATTTCAGCCCAATACATCTAATTTATCGATCATGTCGTATAGCAAGTTCGTTTCCAGCAATTTTTTTTGTCACTTTTAGTTTTAGAAAAAGAGGAAGGAATCTACACAAGAGTATCACATTGCTGGTCTTAACTCTTTTTTTTTTTTTCGAAGTAATCAAATTTCATTCACGGCCACAAGAGAGAGCACCAGGTTGTGTACGATGTCTAATTAATGAATTTACCTCTTTAATCCGATACACTCGTATATAGCCAGGCTGTTCTTGTACTCCAGTATGATGGTTAAAGAAGTAAGATCGATTCGGCACCCAGGCCCGACAGAAAACGATATTCTTAGTTTTCACACACAGAATTCAGGACAGTATCTTCTGGATTTATGGTATCAGATCCCACGAGTAGTATTATACCCACCTCCGACTCCTCACCTATTGAAATAGTTTTTCTAAAATTCTTTGTCCAACCGCATCAGACTTAGAAATACTGCGTCCTGAAATCATTTCTCTAAAATTTATCAATATATATATATATATATATATATATATATATATATATATATATTTCAACCCAATTTAGCTTGACAAAATTTCAATCCAACATTCTATTCAGAAAATGAAGAGACACATGCATTTGATCTTCACGGTAAGAACTGATTTTTTGAAACGAAATTCAACGCTAGCTGCAGGAATTATGTATTGGCATTGGATGTTAAATTTGGGACCTAAGAATCAATTTGTTAGTATGACGTGCACAAAATACACAACAATTTTTGCTGTGCGGGCAAGATCTGAAATATTGGGACCTAAGAAGATGCATATCATATCATTGAAAGAGTAAGATTGGAGGTATTTATACCGGTGGCAGAGGAAGAGAAATAAAATGGGTAGGATCCATGACTTCCTAATTTGAGATAATTCAGCGATGTCAGATTTAGATCTCAACCCTAATGTGTCAAGCGGCATCTATATCATTCAAATTATGTGACCCAAATGAAGTCACGTTTTGACTACAACTCGAAAGCACAAGTAACTTCTAAAAGTTATTGATCCACCGAAGTAATCTAGTGAGCCGTCAAATGAGATCTAGCCGAGTTTGATGGCAGCCCCAACATTAACGATACAATAAACGTTGTTGTTAAAATTGAATAGTGGAACAAACGATTTATTTAAATTTATACTGCAACGGCCAATGTGAGGGGATCCTATTTAATTAAATTGGAAATTTTGACCGTAATATTTTCTAACACTACTACCAACTGCTTACATATAGAGCAACCAAGTCAGTCGGGCCTGACGCATAATTCTTTTCATCACTATATGATTGTCCTTTTCATAAGCCCATGACAATGTGTGTGTGTGTGTGTGTCTGTATTGCTTCATATGGATTAGTTATTTTTTAGGATGTTTTTGAAAAATTTTACTGTAACCATGTGTGTGAAAAACTTTTACACCAAACATTTTTAGTGGTATTTTGCAAGGTGTTTTTGAAGAATGTACGAAATAGATCTTGATGTATTTTTAAAATTTAAAACTTTTTGAGTAATTTTTGTAAAAATTCACACAACTCACCCCTTCCCACCCCTTTCTCTCTTTCTCCCCCATCCCTTCCTCCCTCTCCTCCTCTTTCCTCCCTCTTTTTCTTCCTCTCTTGACATTGTAATAAGATTTGTTTATTTTTTCTATTTTTACAAGTTATATTTGAGATATAAGATAGTGTATTTGATCATGTTTTTAAAGTGTGTTGCTATAACGTTGTTTATGAAAAACACTTGAATCCACGAAATGTAGATATCATTGTCAAGCAGCAAGTGCTTATCGTTTTCTATATCAATTTTGTTAGGCAAATGAAAGCAATTCCTGACTTTTAAAGAAATTGGTGTTCCTCAATTGAAAAAACAACACACACACACACAGAGATATATATATATATCTCTCTCTCTCACACAGACACACATACATATACATGCATGCAGACACACATACATACATACATATGTGTGTGTGTGCGCGCACGCGTGTAATATATAAAAGATTAAAAAATAAAATGATCTCAGGGGAATTATTGAAAGAGTTATTTCAATGGGTGGTCCACCAAATTAAAAAAAAATTGAATGCGCAGGAAATCTCATAATGCTCGGCAGGGTTGGGTTAAAAATCAGAAGCTGACCGACAATTCGTCCCTCGCACTGGTGACTGCCCCAATCACATTAAAGAAGGGTGGAGTGAAAAATTACAGCGGAATGGGGAAATTCGTAGCTTTAAAGTTTCAGCTACTCAATCCTACAAGAATCTGAAACCAGAAAAGCGTAAAAAAGGGGGAAAAAAAAAAGTTGTGAAAAGATATATTCAGACAAAAATAAATACCAGTTGTCCATGTTGCTTTCAGTGCAGATAAAGGTAAGAGGACTTGAGGAGGAGGCCAAGATCCTGTAGGGTCACGCACAAACTGCATAACACACACACAAGAATGCATAGGAAGAAGGCACATTTATAACTGGATCTTCCTCCCAAGTCATCCACGATCCCATTGCCCCCCCCCCCCTTCCCCTCTCCTAGATGTTCAGATCTCGTCTTGTTTTCTAAGCTATATCCCGGCTTGCGACCAAAGCTAGACTATTCATCCATAATGGAGGAAGGGAAAAGTGGTTGAGACTTGCGATGAAAATCATTGTACGATCTGATCATCATGTCCCTTTGTTCGTGCCACCAATTCTACAGAACACTAGAGCCTTGGTATCCTTGTAGCTCACAGTAAGTAAGAAAACTCGACAAGCCGGGGCTCGCCAGCCAATACTTCGTACCAAGTCATGTAGCTTGGGTGAATAACTAGGAGTAGGTTAGAACAGTTAGGGTGCGTTTGATAAAATTGAAATCTAAAAACTGAAGTCTGAAATCTGAAATTTGAATTCATTAAGTGATTGAATTGTTAAGTGCTAAATTTAATAAATTTGAATGTATATCACATTCAGAAACAACTTATCACTTATTTTTGAGAGCAAGTTTTGTTTAGAAAATTCAGTGTCACTTAATTCATTCAAATGTTCTATTTTCAGTTATCAAACGGTCTGAATGTGTAAAGATTTGAATCCATTAAGTTTAAGTGCTGAATTGTGTTATCAAATGGGGTCTTAGTCATCAATATCGTCTTTTGCTCTTTTTGGAGTAGAAACAGTTCAAGATTCCTTAAACGCAGTGTTTTCAATTCCTATATTGCTAGCTAGCTCTTTAGAAATGACGCACCATCTACTTATGTTTGCGGTCCATGATCATCACGACCGATAAAAACCACTAACCTTGAACGTATGCATGGTAAACCACAATTTTGTTGTCCAGAGTATTAGATTTCGGGTCCATGTGGTACATATGCTGTTAAAGAAATTAATTCCAATCTCAGATGTGTTAGTCATGTCCAACTAAATCAACGAATAAAAATCTTGAGTGAGTCCTCTCATTCTCAATTGATTTTGAGACGGAAACTCAAGTTTTTTTCTACACATGTCAAGACTCAAGCCCTAGAAGTCTAAAGATATGTAAGTTAATACTAATATTCTTGTTTAATACGTCATTGTATGTGGGAGGTTAGACTTCATTTTCATGTTGACAGAATGTGTAGGGGGTGGGGAAGAGGTGGGTGAAGAAAAAGAATTAAGGACTTTAGAATTAAAAAAAATTAACTTAATTTAATATTTTGGGTTTTAGAACTAAAAACTGTAATTTTTTTTTTTTTTTGAAATTCTGATCCTACAATGGAATACACTACCAGAAATACTGTTGATGGTAGTATTGAAGCTTCATGATCATCAATCATCTTGGCATAGGTGGGCAGTGGGCCTACTAGACTTTTAATTTATGTCGACGGTTCCACCATACTCTTCACTTGCATACACACATTGCTTTAGCCTCCTCTATTCTTACCTCTCAACCTGCATTTAAATCCTACGCAGGCACTACTATATATAGCTTAATACATACTGCGTAGGATACTGCAGGCAGTGCTGCTTCTTGTTACTCCTCTCATCTTCAATTCATTTCACACATTCCTGCAGGCCGTGGCGGTCCTTACTCTTGCTCCTTATCCTGTCCAACTTGATTTCATGGCTGCCCTCCCTTTGCAGCTCCCACTGCTTCTCATGATACTCAACATTGTTGTAATAACTCCAGCCAATGCTGGTTATTGGCCGCCTTCTCCTGGCTATCACCCCAGTTCCAGGTTTAGGTCCATGAGCTTTTATCAAGGCTACAGGAACCTCTGGGGTGCCAATCATCAGAGTGTTGACAATAGTGGCATTACTATTTGGCTTGATAGCTCTTCAGGTTATGCATTTCTTTTTTTTCCTTTTAGTATTTATTTTGCCTGATGTAAATAACTTACTTACTAGCAGTTGTACTACACTACGTACCTACCACTTGTGGTTTTTTCAATTTAACCAAAAAAAAAAATTTATTTACAAAGCATACTACTCTATTGCTGACTTCAATTTCTGCAGGTAGTGGGTTTAAGTCCGTGAAGCCCTTTCGATCGGGCTATTTTGGTGCCTCCATCAAGCTCCAACCTGGTTATACTGCAGGAGTCATAACCGCCTTCTATGTACGAACAGAATTTTACACACACACACACCCCAAAAAAAAAAAAAAAAAGTTTCTTGACTTGGTCTAATTAATTATGGCTTTACATGGTAACTGTGAATCATCATGATGTGGTATGCGCAATAATGGCAGCTTTCTAACAATGAAGCTCATCCGGGGTTCCATGATGAGGTGGATATGGAGTTCCTGGGGACTACGTTCGGGAAGCCGTACACATTGCAGACCAACGTTTACATCCGGGGCAGCGGAGATGGGAGGATAATTGGGAGAGAGATGAAGTTCCATTTGTGGTTCGATCCCACCCGAAATTTTCATCACTATGCCATCCTCTGGCATCCTAGGGAGATTATGTAAGTGTCTAGGCTGCGACACCATCTCCTCTCAACTTGTTTGATCCTTAACATACCCAAGTCCTGCAAAAAAAAAAAAAAAAAAAAACCATGTTCGACTAGGAAAATATCACGAGCCCAATATCGTACACACTACCATAATACCGTCCATTGGTCCACCGTCTAAGAGTCCAAACAATAAGATCGTTCCACCTCAAGTGGTCATAACCTTTTGAAGCTGCAGTGTTTTTCTCTTTCTTTTTCCAGTATTTGGTTTTGGTTGTTGCGTAAGAGGGTGTTTACAACTTAGCTAGTGTAATCATCAGGGCAATCCTAAATTTAAAGTCCGACCTGATTAAGTAGGAATCTTGTACTGTAGCCGGTGTAATTGGCACTGTTTAACTTTTCATGAGCACCTTTCTGCCAAGCGGGTTTAGTTCACATAACATAATTAACATTTGCAGTATACTCAGCAATGCCCTTATGATTGGTCGAATCAAAAAACCCTACACTCATCCATTCTAAATTCACACCATGTACATACATATACACATACATATACACACATATATATATACATGCACACCCTTTTTTTTTTTTTTTAAACTGCCAATGATGTAAGTTGTCATTGTTCCACTACAGTTGTGGATTTAGAATAGTTAAAGTGGGGAATTAATCTCTCAGTGTCATATGTCATTCAAATGTACAGGATATACAATAATTAAAATGAGAATGTGACCGTTAATGTTGACTAGAAAAGAACTGATCATCACTCGTGATCCCCTTGGTCCCCTGTCCTAGTGTGGTTGCATGGAATTGAACATTAACAAGTGATGCATTTGCCTCATAATAATTGCTTGATGGGTTTGCAGATTCCTAGTGGATGATGTGCCAATAAGGAGATACCCAAGAAAGAGTGCAGCAACGTTTCCCCTGAGGCCAATGTGGGTGTATGGATCTATATGGGATGCATCTTCTTGGGCAACCGAGGATGGAAAGTACAAGGCTGATTACCGCTATCAGCCCTTCATCGGAAGATTCACAAACTTTAAAGCAAGTGGTTGCACCGCCTATGCACCGGCTTGGTGTCGGCCGGTGTCTGCCTCACCGTTTCGTTCCGGTGGCCTAAGCAGGCAGCAGTACAGGGCTATGCGGTGGGTGCAAAGTCGCTACCTGGTTTATGATTATTGCAGGGACTCCAAAAGGGACCATTCCTTAACACCAGAATGCTGGCGCTAGTTTATATTGAATCAATTGGGAGTGAAATTTACACGATTTCTACATCAATTCAGTCCTTCATAGCACAAGTGTGAATGGATCTTTGGTTCCCCAGCCAACATTCTTCTGGGGGTGGCTTGAGATGTCTATCCTGCTTGCCAGCAACAAAGCTAAGGTAGTTCAGCGTCCAAATAAAAATAAAAATAAAAATAAAAAAAAACCCCAAAGAGAATAAGAAATTTGTGGAGTTTTCGTGATTTTGATATTGTCGCGCGTGTACACTTATAAATCTAGACATTACCCAAAAAAAAAAAGAAAGAAAGATAAGAGAGTGTGAGAGCTAGGAATAATGAGGCCGGTTGGCTGTCCAATTGGACATATTCAGTTGTCATCATTTCCAAGTAAAGCGAAATCGGCTTATTGCAAAAAGAAAGAAACAAAGGTTGTTCTCGGGCAACTCATCAGATGGTCTGTATTGTAGCTATCAGTCCAGTGAAATGTTTTGTGGGAACAATGCGTCTGCATGCTCCGAATTTATGTCCCCTTGTTCGAATTCTGTACGTTTTAAGAGAAAAGGAATTTCAAAGAAGATTTCAAATTAGTAGTTCTAATCTGGCTGAGACAATCTGATGACACTCTACATAAGTCCAACGACCAAAGTCCACATACTCGAAATTATGATTTGCTATCATCATAAGAACAAAATTATGGTTCTCAAGGCAATATAAGTTGGATCAATTAGCAAAAACAGACTATTTTCCTATAAAATGTCGTATGTTCGAATCTCATTGTGGTTCTGAAAGCTGTGCTGATTGGTGATCTGTAAGTATTTCTATAAATCACCTATGGTCCCTGAAACCTACCCTTACCCATGTGATAACCGGAATCGAGCCCACCAAAACTTTTATTTACAAAAAAAAAAAAAAAAAAAAGGCAATCAAATACTCGAATTGAACAAATTGACTGAAGTTAAATCCACCCAAATTTTTACTTACCAAAAGAAAGAAAAGGGCAGTCCAAATTCTAGAAAAAACCAATCCTTGTTTACTACTATTCATTGTCTAACCAAATCAAATTCTCTCTCGATACATTTCTCAAAAAATCCGATTCCTTCCCCAAACTAATGAAGAGATCTTGGCAGAATTGCCAAATACAATTCTTCAAAATCTACATACTATGACTAGCAATGCGGTAGAAAAAATTCCCAACATCATCTCGTAGAAAAAAGTACAAACAAGCAACCGCAATTGCAAGTCTAGAAATTCATTTCGGCGGCCAATTGAACCTTCTCGAACTGTTAATCGTACGTATCAAATCTTTCCATCCTTATGGATCCTTTCATCGGTTTATTTGGTCCATTTATACACAGTGTAAGTGTTGAGTTAGCCGTTCAACTTTTTCCGACATCATGGAGTTGAATCAGAGTCTGATATGTTTGTCAACACAGAGTTGAATCAGAAGAAACGGAGGGTGAATGAGTATTCATTCCCATGAGGGACGATAAGACTTGACGTTTGCACGGTTTCGGAGAGTCTTCAGCTGTGGCATTGTACACTAGTAGTGAGTTTTCTCCTAGGAAATGCACACACACTGATGGAAATTTGACATGCTAGGACCGTCGGAAAGAGAAGTCGCACTCCATTTTCACTTTTTCCATATCGCTAAATCTCCCCAGGTATTATTATTATCATTCGGTGCTTCGACATGAGACGAAATTCGACCATTCTCGCTACCTGAAATCACGAAAGTCACCAACGGAGGAAGGAGATTGGGGGGAAGATGAAAAAGAATTAAAGGGAGATGTGACAGAGAAGTAGAGATTATTAACTTTTAGTAAGAGAAAATGGAATTTTGTGCAATACAAAACTTTATTTTAGCCATATACTTGCCAGGTTAATTAGTAGTAAGTGTACCTAAAAGGGATGGTCGAACAAAATCGTGACAATATATAATCCAATAATGACCGACACAATGAATGAATATGGTGCCCCTCACGTACTAAAAAGAAGAAGAAGAAGAATATATTGCCCCTTACAAGAAAAAAAATAAAGACATGGACGTTCCCTTTAAGCAAATCAACAGGACTCCTGAAATATACCAGTACAGACGAACACTAAATAGAGATGCTTTTTCATTCATTTCAATTTTCAACAATCAATAATTCAGAAAGCCCCTACGCACCTCCTTCCAGGACATTGAAAGACGAAACAGATGGCTGTGGTGGGGCTTTTCTCCAATTAACAAAAGCTTTCCATGTAGGGAAGAGAAGATGGAATGTTTTTAAAAGATGTGGTGGTATAGCACAAGCCTTGTATGATTTTATCTCCTCCTAGCCTTTCCTTATTTTAGCATCTTGTAATGTGGATTTGGATTGCATGATGGGTTGCGATTCTTGCGAAAGATGATAAATACAAACGCGAAAAGCAGAGCAGACAAACAATTATTATTATTATTATTATTGCTGTTATTTTTCTTTATTAATTTGTTTATGGCCCCGGGTTCATCCAATCGACAATCATTCAGTTGTCAGTTCTGCTTCCAATATTGGATTTTTTTTTTTTTATTCTCGTCAAATGACAGTTATCGTCTGAGGAGGAGATTAGAATGGTAGTTGTAGAAGCTGAGGTAACTCCACAGTAGTAAAGCAAAGATGAAGGACTAGTGATCGAATCAAAGTTAAGCTGATGGAAGGGCTTCATAGATACTACTAAATAATCACCCAATAGTTATGCCGGGAATTGGAAATTGTCCGTCCGACTGCAGCCATATTTGGTCTTTTTTTTTTTTTTTTGTGGGGTTTATGGGGTTTTTTGTTGGGGGGGGTGTGTGTTTGTGTGGGGGTTTTGGTGTGGCAAGCCGGGAGCTCATGTAAGTAGAGTAAGTTGTATAAGCTGTTGTAACCTGGCAAAAGAAAAATAAAGAAGGCCAACCAAAAAGTTATGAAAACAAATAAAATCAATTCTTGATTTGCGATGGTGTCATGACGTATCAGGTCCATCTTGAGCTGCCACGTCTATCGTCTTAATGCATGGCAACCTTTCCTTGGCCCTTTAAAAAAAATTTTGCATCACAATTCACAACTTATCAACCACGGCTGCCTCCTTAGCTCAGTCGGTAGAGCAGAGGGCTGTAGTTGGCTGATTTGCCTAGTTGTCATCCTTAGGTCGCTGGTTCGAATCCGGCACGTCGGATTTTCCCTCATCCATTTTCCTACCTTTCCCTCTCCAAATTGAACAACAATTTATCCATTTTTCTCTTTTGCTCTTCAAGTTGAGCGACAACTTATTCATTTTTCTCCTTTTCCCTCTTCAAATTGAACAACAATCTATCCATTCCCCACCGCCCCCCCAATGAAAAAAAAAAAAAAAACTCTTCAATTTGAACAGCTATTTGTCCCCACAACGATTAGAGGAATAAAGGATAAGAAAAATTTATGCAACTTACAGTTATTATTTTTTGAATTATTATACAAGTGTCATGGATTAATAGGAGTTTGGAGAAAGTAATACTCAATATTGTTGAGAGCGGATAAAAGAAAGAAGGGGAAGTGAATCCTCTCATAAGAAAACTATATACAACTTATAATTACCTTTTTTTTTTTTTGGAATTATGATATAAGTGCCACGAATTAATGGTAATTTGAAGAAAGTCATACTCAATATTATTCAGAGAAAGATAGT
Source organism: Gardenia jasminoides (assembly GCA_013103745.1). Classification (NCBI taxonomy): domain Eukaryota; kingdom Viridiplantae; phylum Streptophyta; class Magnoliopsida; order Gentianales; family Rubiaceae; genus Gardenia; species Gardenia jasminoides. Next base: position 8,954,187 of record CM023103.1, read on the forward strand.
GGATAGAAGAAAGAAGCGGAAGTGAATTGCAAAAGTTAAAAGAAGAAGGATACAGTAGGAAGTGTATCAAATGATGGAAAATTTTAATGGCAAATGGTGCTTACCCTTCATATATGGAAATATATAAAGTCAAGGCAAGCTTTGAAACCAAAACTGAATCTAAAAGTTAAGTGACCACCTTGAACAAGTCTGAAAATGGACTTAAGAACATTTTCCGAACGAGACTCAAGGGTCTTAACCGATAAAAATCCACATCAAGATTTTGAGGTCAATTTCTTTTTCTCATTTTAAAAATATGGCTGGATGTTGAAACTGTCTACCACCAAAGTTCAGACGCTAGAAATGGAATAGCAAAACATTCGAGCCTTCAAATGCATGAAGCAAGGAAAAGAAATGGTAACATGGTAAAGAGACGGGGAAGCAGACCAAGCTAATCACGAGCAGGGGAAAACGTGAGAAGGAAAATTATTAATAATAATATGCCTAGATAAAGGGCTTTAAGCAGATTTACAAAGACAGTCTCTACTGCCTATCTACAAAATGGAAATAAAACTAACAGCTTTTGCAAAGGCAAAAACTTGATACATACAGCCCCAAAAAATATTATTGATATATACAGCAAAAAAAATATTGACATTCATAGCCTCCTAGAGCGGGAAATATCCATCATGAATTTGTTGCTTCAGCTGCTATCTGCAAGCAGCAATTACATATCGTAAGGAACATGAACAAACAAGGATCAAAATTCCAGTAAGGTGAAGAGCTAGAAAAATAATACTGTCTCCGAATATAGCTCCAGCCAATTCGTAAAGCATTTGTTTCTTACAGAATCTATTTAGAAGCTCAACAATTAAAATGGGAGGAATACTGGATAAGTCTAATACACGCAGAACGCTACAACACGCAAGAATATTAAAAAGGGAATATAGCAGCCATCACCGTGCAAAGCTTTGAATTATGTGGATTTGAAATGTATAGCAGGCATATTTGCTTTCTTGGACTTCTCTTCCTAATTCATAATCTACACAAAATTCCAGAATCGAAATGAAATTTTGAAATTTGGTCAGTTAAGATTCTCAGAAAACAATATGAAAGCAGACTTTCCCAACAAAAATTATTATCTTCAAATGTGCAGGAGAACAAGCTTCAACACACAACGCAAGTTTATACGCATAACACAAATTGAAATCAGAAAAATACACAGCAAACCTTTCCGGAAAAATTTACCTATGTTCATGATGCCTTTGACAAAAAAAGTTGCAAAGTGTCCTCACTCAAGCAGCTAAGCAACTCTGAGTTTAGGATCTGTGAGTATTTCACATCACGGACACATTTCCGAGACTTTAGACGCTGAACATCCTCTAAACAAGGTAACTGTTGCAAGACCAAGTCACCTGTTATTTCATCCCCAGCAGCATACACGGATTTTGGATTCATTCTGTCAACTATGGCTGATTTTAGTAGCCGAATGTCATTTACACTTGCAGAAGTAGACCCTAATCTATGATATCTTTGATCACTACCAACTCTCTTGTAAACAACATGAGAACCCTGTACTCCTTGCCCTGAGAGAGAGGCAGATGGAGTGGACAACGGATGTGAAAGGTTTACTCCTGCTGTCTCAACTCTAGGACGAAAAGAAGCAACAATATTCCCACATATAGGACCATAAGCAAGAGATATACAAACGCCTTCACTCGTTGATTCTGGAATCAAAAAAGACCTGCAATGTAAAGAAGAAAGTTTATGGAATTTTCAGTACTAAAAGCTATAAATATACAAGACAAATTCAACACACATTTCTAAAAAGTTGCCAGCATATACTTATCTAATCATAAGAGTACTGTTACAAGAGAGAGAGAGAGAGAAGCATTGTAGCAAAATCATTCCAAAAACTTGGAGAAAACTGCCAACATGGAGAACCAAATTATGCAAAAAAGTATCTAAAAGCATCAAAATTTTCATGCACAGAATATCCTCGCCCTACCTTTGCTAGAAGTAATACAAACAAAAATCATTAAATCTTGTAAGTTCCACCAAATATATCAAGTGCAGTAGCAATTCCAAATGCCCTTACATGTAAGGTGCCTACCCATATCCAAAGAGCTAACATCCATTGAAACTTCTTGCTGAGCCAGTGAATGAATTAACAAGGTAACAGTACCATGCGATGATGAATTATCTCTCAACCACATGTGCAGAAAACCAAATTCCTAAGAAACTTTAAGGAAGTAACTTAATAGGTTAAGGGTTAAAACAATGAACTCCCTCAGAAGGAAATTTCCAGCCGGCAGCTAAACTTGTTACAAAGACAGAGATCCAGTCAGAAGTGCAACTTTTGAATTGCAGCAAGTCCTAGTTTTCGGCTTCATAACTACAGCAATCTAATGGTTCAAAATATAATCATCCATACACTAATACATACCTTCAAGGCAACTTATAGAAACAACTCTTTTCTTAGTCACTCCACCAAATCCCAGTGTACCCAAAAGAGTACAAACAGAACAAGGAATAAAGAACAAACTTTTATTTTATAGAAAATAAACAAGTGCTATAATACTCCCCACCCATAACTAAAAGTCATACTTTCGTTTTGATTCCCTAAAGTAACAATTTATATTCACTTCTTATCTTAGATTAAAGGAGAAAGTCCAAACTATTATTATTGCTTCCATTACCTTTACAGAGAAATTAATCTACCAAAAGACTTCTAACAGAAATACAATCCCTAGCCCAGTCATCATGTAGGGTAAACAAGTAAAAACACACTTTTCTGCAGTCATTTTCAAATCCAACAATCTTTAGAAAACTTAGAAATGCCGATTAAGTATAAACAACATAAATTACTTAGAAAAAATAGAACGAGACGTACTTTTCTTCACTGCAACCAAAGTTCCAGTGGCACAAACCAACGGAAGAGGCAGTTAGAACCGATCTAATACCAGAATCGACAGCTAAATCAGCTGAAAGAGAGAGCACAGTATGAATTGGGTTGCTTGTCAAGCCAATCATTGATTCCACAGGTCTCAAAGTTTGACGCAGGTCAAATTCCAATACCATGCCATTCTGTAACCAATAAGAATTGAAAGTATATGAAAATTGGATTTTAGGTAAGCTTGCTTAATTGAGAGGAAAGTGAAATCTTAGGACCTGTAACCCAGCATATACATAATTTGAATTATTAAGATCCCACGTACACGACCAAGCAGCAGTCTGGAAACCCAAGATTTATCAGGCCATTCATCTATCCCAGAATTATATAATCAAACAAATAGCAAAGTGATTTGGACAATGCCATATATTTTCAAAGGATACAAAATGAAAACAGAAACGGCTGCTAAGATATACATGAACATCTAGTCTAACTGATATGACATAAAGCCATATATCCAATTCACCTTTGTAACCTATATATCACATCTCAGATGAAATTTTCCAACAGAATTTCAATTTTTCATGATATTAGGAAAACTCTGAATCTTTTATTCTCACATTAGTCATTTTAGTAAATGTTTTTGATCATGCATATCCTCTTCTCTGGAAAAACCAAGTGATGAAGCAAACACTGTCTCAAATTGTTGGGACTAGTATTCATGCAGACGTTGCAAGATGTAGATAGCATCAAAGGCTACATATAGCACCTAGGTTCTCCGAAGGATGGGTTAAAAAAGTTAACAAGGAGACCTGAGACCAAAGATCTTACCGGTAAGTCATACGTGACAATGGTATTGTTGCTTTCCATGCTGTGACAAATTTTAGCCCCCAGGGGGGGGGGGGGGAGAAAAAACAAAATATAAGATACTTCATTTACAGAATGCACTATAAAAGCTGCAGATGCAGTTTTTCTTGAGGAGACCCATCCTTATTGCCAAAGGGTTATATATACAGAGATATTCATGATGCACAAGGAAAAAAACATATGCACATATTGAAAAAGCAGCTCCACCTAAGAACATGTAGTTTCTTTCCCAAGGAAGCCAATAGTGCAAGTTTGGAATGAGGAGAAACACGTAAATCCTTGATAACTCTTGCACTTAGAGGAAGCTGAATGTTTTCTCTTTCATGCGGAGCCAATAAGCTTATCTTCAAAACCATTGCACACAAAAAGGTAAAGAAAGGTCAGAAGGATATCAAACATTAACATAAATTATCAATACCAATGATTTCCATCCAAGTCTGGAGAGTTTTACTTTGGTAAGCGCATATGATCTTGCCATGCCAGAGAGCCTTTGAGCAACCATCATAGTTTGACTATGAACATCCACATCAAAGAATCGAGCACCCTCAATGTGTAAGTCTGTCTGTGAAGACCACAAACACTATCTAAGTCTATAAGCAGGCATAAATGCTCATTCCAAGATAAAATGGAACCTAGAAAAAACCCAAACAAACAAACAAAAAGAGAAGGGAACTTCAGAAGTGCAAAGTGTTGCACCATATCACAGAATTTCAGAATCAGGATTTAAAATTGCTAAACATCTAATGAACAGCAGAGAAGATAAGGCTTCTAGTCAACTTTTGTGCTTGGATACCGATGTGGAAACTTGGAAACATCAGTTTCCAAGTTTGCAGCAACCTTTTACTTTTCAAAACAATACATAAAGTCAGCAGCCACTGCAATGGCTTACATATGGCACCTATATAACATCAACTTTATTGCCAAGTTCAGCCTTTTTGCCACATATGGACAATTGTTACACACTTCTAAGTCCCATAATCCAAAGGCGAAAAACAATAGTACATGTTCAATATGGTGTTTCAATCTCTTGTTTGTCTGATGGTGCAATACTGCCCTGATGCTAAGAGTATAGCTGAATTTTGAGTTATGTGGAGCAACTGATTCATCCATTTAAACTCATCTCTGGAAGATGCTTCTCTCAGAATCTATAGGACTAAGATAGCACCACAGTTTATGAGAAAGATGAATCTAAATAATACTTCATAACCAACTTTATCAGGTCAGAATCATTTCCTACTCATTTGACATACTTGATATGATCCACTTGAGACCTGTTAAACTGTTTTAACCATTCTTTAAACACTGTTTTTTTTAAATGCTACCAAGCAGAAGGGCAATTCCCGTTTTCAGATTTTAGAATAATAAAACTCATAGCAGTTAAAGATAACTGGATAAAGCCACGACAAAAGTCGAGAAAAATTGCTTTCCTCTCTTCAGTTGTCATATCAGAGTCTCAGAAAGAAGTAAAGCGGAGTCTATAGAAAAAGACACACCAAGCATACACAAAAGATAATAGCAGCTAAAACACAAAACAAGTATCTTGCTTAGAATGTACGATTATAGAAGATAGGAGAAAAGGTCAAACCTGCAACAGAAAGCCATTTGGACATTCTTGGTGGCCAAACTCTGCATTCAAACAAACGCCTACAAATCATATATCGATGCTAGAATCTTCACTGCAAGTCAACAAGCAAGCTATCTAAAGAAAAGCCAAAAGTGCAATCACCAATCAGAGATTGTCCCTCAACTTTTTACCAGAAAGAAGTCGTCTTTTGTAACCCTGACTTGTACAGGGCAATCCTGATTGCATTGTTGGCATGTTTTCCAACAATCCCTCCAAATAAGTAGCTTTCTGGAAAACAGTCACTGGTTCAGATTAGAATAATATCAAAGGCCAGAATAAAGAAACTGAGATCATTGTCAATCCCAATTAAAACTGTAATAAAAATGTTTCTACTACTATAAACATTTCGGGAGGTGCCTAAATCCCTCAAATATAAGAACTTAGTAGTTCTTTGCCTCAAAAACAGAAAAAAGAAAAAAAGTTCAAGACTTTAATCAACAAAATTACAAACACTGTTTTAAACAAAAGAAACAGATTGAAACCAAAAGAAACCTCCAACATACCTGGGTATGATGTTATTAAAAGACAGCATGATTATGCATCAGTTGATGCGATGACCATAGCCTCAAAATATAGAAACAAGAAATGAAATTGTGAAATGTTTAAAACAAACAGATTCACATTATGCTAAAGGCTATTGTAATAACCAACTTTAAAGAAAATAAAACCACATCAAACCAGGTCACAGGATTGAGGGAGGACAATAGCCTTACAGATAGTTACAATGATAACATGTAGGAAAAAATGAAGACTATCAATAAAAAGAAATATCATGGCTTCAAAACCCTATGTTATCCCACTTGGGAAGTACAACAAATGAAATAATACACAAACTATTGGGAAGTAAATGTAAAAGAGTGACATACCTCTCTAAGGTTCTGTATCTGCATGCTCAAATCAGCTTCTCTCTTCTGCCACTCCTTTTCTTTCTTAGACCAGATCAGATTCTGCACAAAGATTCAAGTTCAAGGATCTATCTATTTGAAGAAAATCTGAAATAGCCTGTCTAAAGTGACAACCCTAATTTCAGAAGGAAGATAAAGTTTATCAAGTATTTGACACACTAAGTCTGCATCATAATACAAGTGGAAGCTTTTCAAACGGAAAGTGCAGAGTAAAGTGCAGCATTATAGGATATGATGCAAGCAGTTCAGAAATATTATTTAATTCAACTCCTTGTACGAGTTCAAGAATACAGTATTCCGCATCCAAAGAACAAAAATCTCAACCCTCTTATATTTCCCTTACCTTCTTCTCCAAGGACGTGCATTTAGATTCAAGAGATTGAACTTTCTGCAAAAAATAAAAACCTCTGTCAACTAAAAAATCTCAAAGATTTGCGTCATATAATAGCATCTTTAAAATTAACATGACCTTTTGCAACTCTCCATCAACAACAACGATTTGAGAGGCATAAAGCACTCTGATATCCTTTAGTGTGCACTTCATATTGCATTGAGGGCACTACACATGCACAATAAAAGCCACAGTTACGAAAGGGATACGCTAAAAAGTGCTAGCAAACCTAGCAGAAAGGGGTCATGTTCAGTGAGAAGATCACCTTCCCTTTACTTTCACATTGCTTCAGCCATCTTTTGATACAAGATGTCCCATACAAATGACCACATGGAATACAGCTACAAGGATCAAACAAAGCATTGCAACTACGGCCATTAGTTCACTTGTTTTAAATGCATAGCAGAGAATGTAACAATAGAATAATTTGCAAGAACAAGTTTCACTGCAATTATATGGTTGCTTGAGTAATTTTGGTACGTTTTCAACAGTTGGGGATAAAAATGGTCTTCTACTGCTTTGAACTTTTGGAATACAAAACAAAATCACAAACAATAGGGTAATGTATCTAAAAAGATAAGGACCATGATTTAGTAAAATTGCAATAGTCCTAGTAAATACTAATATATGTATTTACCGTACCCGTAATCCTTGCATTAGACGAAACAAAAGATTTCAGTAATATAACTCAACGTGGGAGTCTATTAATCAACCTCCATTTGACTTGCCCCCGGAAAATTTCCATGTTCTTGTAATAGATAACCAATAAAACAAGGAACCTAAAATTAAAAAGAAATTACCCCTCATCAATGCCTCCTTGATGAGCACCAACGAATATGGAAATTTAAGAGGAAGATATGAATTAACCAGTAGAGGGCAAAAGGATAGATAATTGCACGGACCAGACTTGATGATCATCGCCACTGGTCCAGGCCTCCAGGCAGATTGGGCAGAATAACCCATCAATCTCATCCCTATTCCAGTCTCCTTCAGCAGGATTTTCCCATTTAGCATCCTTCAGCGGTGTCGTTTCACCCCTTTTAGACTTTCTACGACTAGGCTGGTCCCTTGCTTGAGGTTCTTCCCTAAAACCCTGATGATCACTGTTACTTAAACCATCCTGAGACGAAGTCGTCGTAGTAGCATCACTGGCCTCCAAAACCCTACCTGCCGCTGGTCCCGGAAACAAAACATTCAGCGTCCCAGGAGCAGCAGGGTCGTCGTCCTCGTCCTCTTGTTCTTCGTCGTAGTAGTCGTTTCCCATAGTGTATGGGTCCTGAATCAATGGAATGTACATTGCGTAATGCGGGTCTGCATCATCCGCCATAGATATTCCTAAAAAAAGATGAAAGAAGAAATGAAAGAAGCAGACAGGGACGGGGTCTAAATTTGACCGGAAATTCAGTAACCGAGATTTTGTTTGCAGTTATGAAATTCAGGAGTCGGAATCCAGAAAACAGTGTAGTAATTGGAGGGAAAAGATTACCTCCTTTTTTTCCCTTTCTAGTGTTCTATAGAGCGAACCCAGAAAAACCCAGCTAGCATTTGTTTCACTATTGAATTAATGGTTAGCATTATCAAACCCCCAGCTCCCAGAATTCTTATTCTTTCCCCATTTTTTCTTAGCATTTCAGATTTTTTGTTTTTCCCTGACGAGAATCTAGAATACTTACCGACGTCGGTGCTTAAGCAAAATATAAGCTACTTATTAATGATGGAAAGCGGGAATCTGATTTCCCAGTCCGGCTAAGGCACACTGCACTGTCCAAAATACAAGAGCAAGTGTCCCGTTTTGTAACTAAAACTTGTGTTACAAATGCACTCCAAAATATAAGAGCAAGTGTCCCCTTTTGTAACCAAGACTTGTATTATCAAGTTATAAATGCATAATGTTACCGTTCTTGAAGCTTCTTATAATTGAATCTAATTCTCATAATGGAATCTTACTCATCTTATAATTGAATCATTCTTAACCTTCCTAAAGCTGCTTGTCCTGATACTCATGTCCGATCTCTTATTATTCATGATTGCAGGGCACTAATAGTAGAATCTGAGTAATTAATCATGCAACACGCATTTCGTGAAGCCAATCGATGTGCTAACATTTTGGCTAAAAGGAGGGAGCTCTCCAATCTCTTGATTTTGTTTTCTATAACTCTATCCCTCATACAATCTGTCCTTTATATTCAGAAGATTTAAGGGGTTTTGCAGTCTCTGGGATGATTGTATTTGAGAATTTATGCTAACTTAATATTAACTTCTTTCATTACCCAAACTCTTGCCTCTAAATTTTCTTTGCTCATTTTCTCCAACTTCTCTCTGCTTTTCCTTTTCTCTAAAACCCTCTTCCGTCTCCCTTCCATAGACTTTATTTTTTTGTTATTTTCTAATAAATTCTCTCATAAGTTTTCTTAGTGAGAGGTCTCGGTTTCTCTTAGGGTTTCCTAGTGAAAATTTTCTGTTTTATTAGGAGTTTCCTATGGAGATTTTGTATTATTTTTTCTTGTTTTATTGTTTAGATCTAAATTTATTTTAAATCTGGTTGTCAGATCTGAAAAAATTTTAAATCTTGGATCTATCTCAATAAATCTCATTATCATTTTAGCGTTTATAACTGTTTATTAGTAGATTTGGCGATTGTAACATGTACAAAAGTAGGTTGCAGCAATTTATTCTACATGAACATGATTTTATAATTTCTTGTATTTGTTAGATCCGTTATACTTTTTTCCGATCTTTTGTATCGGCTAAATCATAGATATATCATTTTAGTATATATTTTATTTGCCATTAGGGCAACGATATATATTAATCGCGCTCAATGATTTCCAACAATATGTTAATGAAATAAGTTTTATAAAAAAAAATAATTTATTCTTTCATTACCCAAAAGAATAATAATGTTAATGTTCTTGACCCCAAAAAAAAAAAAGGACCAAAGCTTCAATCGTCCTCCGCCTCATCAATTTGCAAGTTACCCGCCTCATATATGTACAATTTATTTGCAACCCACTTTTTTATACTTATTCCTTCCCCATCTTATGTGTCATGTCAAACTTGTACACAGTTTAATTAAAATATATAATTAACCAAAACCGTTTAGCTAGAATATTTTTCCTTTTATGATTACTCCTTAATTAATTTTCTTTTGGATTGATTTAGAGTTTTAAACCTTAAAACTACCAAAGTTGATTAATCCGTAAGGTTTGAAATTTAATCAACTACACAAAATCCAACAATGGGAGTGTTGAAATTTGTTGTAGCCTACAGTTATTCCATCAATTACGTAGATTTGTATTTGAAGGGTGAAGTAGGTAAGTTAATCTTTATTTATTTGTCATTTTAAGTTATGAAAAATAATTTGAGACAAACTAAAACAGAAACCTTCATACCTAAATTGAAACGCAAGGAGTAAGAAAGAATTGTTAGTGTATATGTCCTAAAGTCAATCAACTTCTAGGGTTTATTATACACTTTAACTATTTATGTAATAATAAATGACATCTTTATCATATTGATTGCTTATATTTTCATATAAGTATGATAAAACCCTTAGAATAAACCTAATCGATGAAATCATAAGAGTTATGATGGTGAGATTCATTCGATTATAAATAAGGTTTATTCTTAAATATCTCTAGTCATAGTATTAACAATAAAGGGTATTGTCAATACGGCTAGACTAGCATATACTATGCCACTTCGATATGAGAAGTAGTAGGCCTCATCTACTACGGTGTGTAAGACACCTAAGCAAGTATATGGGTGCTTGATGGTATGATCAAGTTCACTAGATTGATCCACATAGAGACATCCTTTGAGTGCCAAATGATTAATCTCTAAGTAACATTTATGTAAATGATTCTTAGACTTAAGGATATCATGATATCTTGAATATGGATAGTTATACTTTCTTTGTTATATGATTGCTCCTGTAAAAGGGAATGCTCACATCATTATCAAATGGGTGTATTTTTGAAGTATGAAAATATGGTGAATAACTTATAAGGATTTACCGCCTCTTATGTAAGAGGAGTTATCTCGTGTTTGACCACTTGTAGAAGTATAACTCGAAAATCCTAACGCTAAGTGGGAAAGTATTAAAAAGTGTTTCTAAGAACTTCTTCATTGGAGTTATATTTTGGTACAAGAGAAAAGAGCATTAATCACACAGTGGAATAGGCACAACTTATTCCAAGATTAATGTGAGATAAGTGTGGTAAAAGGATATTGGTTACATTATAAACGTTTACTGAAAGGTGATGTCATCCACTTGACTTTTCTTATTACTTGGGTGATCATGATGTATTGCTAGATACCAATCTTGATCTATAAGTATGAGTTGATTGATTAGTGGAATCAGTGATAAATTAAAAGGAGTTTTAATTTATCTAGTTCTTATTTATTAAGAATGTACAGCTCATACTTATTGCCAACGTATATGAGAACCTAATGGGTCACACACATTAAGAACTTTCTTAGCTAGATTAAATGAATTTCAAGTGGGATTTGATAGATAAGTTTTATAACTTATAGTTTGATTTGTAAGACAAATTAAACTTGAGAGACTTATGGTGCAAATAAGTTTTAGTCTTCCAAATACAAGAGTTGTATTAGAATTAGGAAGCTAAATCTTATTGGAAACTGATTTCAGGTTTCCATAAGGAGTTTTAGTTTTCCAAATATAAGAGTTGTATTAGAATTAGAAGCTAAATCTTATTGGAACCGATTTGTTTCCATAAGGATTTGACAACTTATTTGTCTATAAATACTCACTAAGCTTTTGCTAGCAAGAGGATTGTCACACAAAATTGTCTTGTGAGATTTTTGAGAAAAATCTTGAGAGAAAAATACCCAAAATTCGTCCAAGAAAATAAGGGAAAAATAGCATCTCTTATTTCTTATCTTGGGATGAATTTTTCATGGTGAAAAATTGGAACTATCTCAATAGAGTTGTGTGTGGTTGTCTTGGCAATAGCTAGCACTAATCTAGCTTAAGCTAATTCGAGGTTCGTGTGGATCACCATTAGAGGCCGGACGCATGTACGGCTATATGAATCTCTTTGCCATCTTCTGCATCAAATCTCCACCAAGTTCAAGGAGGTCTTTATGGATTGAGGTAATCTTCTTGAACTATCTCTATGTCACATAGATTTAATCAAAGGACGATTTATTAAAGGAATCAAAAATTTTAAATTTCCGCTGTATTTATCTCCTTGATTCCTTACAAGAATCTAGTATGCAAATTTCATGAACAAAAAAGGGGTTGATCTATTGGTAGTTTTTACATAGGATTATAATGAATTTGGTTTTTAAAATGTTTGTACATAGCTATGTACGTAATATGTGTTTATTAGTTGGTAATATGAGCAATACGTGATTTAATAATTAAATTTATTTATGAGGTTAAATTTATAAATTTTAAAAGTGATAAAAATGTGTACACCAAAATCTAAGACTCTCCTTTTATATATAATACAAAATTTTAAAATTTAAAAAGTGGCCAAAATAATAATGTGAACACCAAATTTAATTTCTCCCTTTGTATATGATTTTATTTTCTACATAAACCCTTGCATTGAAAACCCAACTAAGGCGGAATCGAATAGTGTCCACGCCTTAATATAGCTATGTAGATGTAGATGGAATTTCATCACCTTCAAAAACAAAGATGTTCACATGGCAAAAGATAATTTAGTACTTCAACTTTTTCACCAAAACAGATTTAGTCCACTAAATTTTATTTAGTTAATTCTTTATTATTTATTTAATTTTTAATCTCTAAACTTTTGTGTTTTAACCGATTTAGGTGTTTTAATCTTTTTTTTTTTTTAATTTTAAGTGTGAGTAGTACTGTAGAAGTGCCCAAAAACCTCTCACTTGAGCTCGTTCCCACGAACCACTCAGCATATTTACTATTTACTATTTAGGCGTTTTTAGCCAAGTCTAGTTTTGTGTGTGTATGCGTGTGGCGCCTCCATTATTATTTAGAGAGAGAAAGCCAACTAGTCAAGTCATAGTTCATCAACATTGCAACTTTTTTTTTTTTTTTTTAATAATAATATACTGCCCCTGACCAAAGAAACAAAAGGAGAGCGGAAAGCTTGTCGGGGCTAGAAATATAACGCCGGATTTGCTTGGGCGGGGCGGAGGTGCATCAGCGAAGGAAAAAGAAGCGAAGAAGTTGGAAAGAAATGGCACGGAGCATCTCGTACATAACCTCCTCTCAGCTCCTCTCCCTGAAACGCCGACCCAACATTGCCATCGTAGACGTTAGGTAACTCTACCTCCCCTCAATCAATTTACCACCTCTTTCTCTCTCTCTCTACTACGAGTAGTTTCGATTCGTCAATTGATAGCAGGTACAATATCTTCACGAATTGCTCCTAAATCTTCAAATACATCTAAAGGGATGACGAAAGGATTTACGATGGGCACATAGCTGGATCGCTCCACTTCGCCAGCGATACTTTTCTTGACAAAATCCCCAGTCTCATTGATGCTGCTAAAGGCAAAGACACCTTGGTTTTCCATTGCGCTCTCAGCCAGGTATTGCATTTCTTCTAAAGCTCACGCTTTTAGCTTACTATTTCATTTTAGAACTTCAATATATATCAGAGTAGGTTTTCACTGTATTTTGTAAGGACCCACGACCTAATATCCCTTCTCTGCATTGTAGCCGTTTTTTTTCTTTTCCTTTTTTTGCCCCCCTTGTGTTTGTACTGTCTGTGAGTATTTTAATTTGTGAATGAACTTGCTTTTTTTAATGTATTATCCATGATCAGTGAAATGAGCATGACGATTGACTGGTTTTTGTTGGGCTATGTCAATTAGAGTGGTTTGTCTTAGCGGCTGAGTGAACAGCAAAACCAAGGACTCTGTCGGGTGGAATCTAGTAGAGGGTGTTAGTTTTGCAATTACGCTTCCTACTAATATTTTGCTATACGGATTTCACTATATTCTCTTGGATAGAATGGGAATGCATAAAGGATAGTATGCAGGACAACTTACTTTCATAGTGTAGAATGATAGTAAATCTTAGACCTATACTTGGCCTGCCTCCCCCATTTTTATCAAATTCTTTAAGTTCTACGAGCAAGTATGCTGCCTGGTGCTATTCTTCGGGACTTAGGTCTTGTTTATTGTTGCGTCATAAATTTCTTGATCGTACAATTCTCAATTCCTTCAGAAGATCTCTACATTCAATTAGAAGAAGTCATTTATTCATGGTTTTTGTATTTTTACCTCATTGTGACATAGGTTTCAAAGAATGGTTGGTAATTGTATGCAAGTGTTGTTATGTTGGTGTGTGTTAGTGTTACTGAATTGAATATGAGAACTGCACAAGTAGTTTTAGACATCCAGCAAAAGTGAACTGCATTTTTTGACCCTGGGGTTGGGGGAAGGGGTTGGGGAGGCGGGGCACGTCAACAACAACAAATATCCTTTGAGGCATACAGTGAGACAGCCTGGACAAGCAGTTGTCTGACTACGAGTTATAAATATCTGGATAGACCACAAGTCATGTAAAGGAACTGTTTTCCTTTTACTACCCAATTAATGATTTCTGCACTTTCCTTGTTGATCTCTTCATTGAATTAATATTTGTTTGAAAAGACATATCTCTCACTTTCTTGCTCCCTCCTTCACTCTTCACGTCAGTTGTACTACGTTAGCACTGATCTACTGTGAATTTGGATTTCTCTTGGTCTTTGTGGTTGACTTGGAGCATGGCACAAGGAAGATAAGGAGGAAGTGGTATTTGTTTGGCCGAGGGAGGTCCTTTTTTTTTGGGGGGGGGGGGAGTGTGTTGGGAGGGGATGCTTAGTTGTAATGACTTTTGGTGTCGATATATTTTAATGTCCTCCAGCTATGAAGCCATTGCAAGCCTTTTGTGACCAAGTTCTTCTTTCGGTTGTTTATTTGTGAAGTTTTGAATTTATATCTCAATGTAACATTTTGAAGGTCCATAGGCATATTCCTGCTTTCCCAAAATTGCAATGGTAATTTTGCTTAAACTGTGTTAGCAGTGAAGTATGTTTTGATCTGTGGTACAGTTTAAGTTGCATCTTGCAGATGCCAAGGTTTGTGGCCTTGCACTGATTCGAAATTAGACACACTTCTGAGTGTTGGGGTATCGGTGCCTCTTCGGTGTCAAAATCCTGTATTCACATTTCAATCCATGAATTTGATAGTAACAGGTTAGTCTTATTGTGGATCGTGAACAGAGAATGACTAGCAAATGACTCTTCTGTAGGTTCGCGGACCAAGGTGCGCCAGAAGGTTTGCTGATTATCTGGCTGAAATGAAAGAAGATGCCGGAATTAAAAATATTATGATTCTTGAACGTGGATACAATGGATGGGAAGCCTCGGGTAGACCTGTTTGCCGTTGCACTGAGATTCCCTGCAAGGGAGACAGCAGAGCACCTTCAGCTTAGATATGGCTTTGCCTAAAGGGTGACGTAATTGCCTGATACGAATCTGGCATTGCCCTTCAAAGATATATACAAGTTGGAACTCAAATCTGAACAGACCTATACACTCCACATAATACTGAATTTGGAAAGAAGCTTCGATTTTTTTGACCTGGAATGTAATTGTTATGAATGCGCTTTTTTTTTTTTTTAGTCTAGGAGAATCTATCAACATTAAGTTCAGTATCGTGGCCTAAACTGTCTAGGCTAGTATTTCGCGGCTGTCTCAGAAGTATATGATTGTCGAACCCAAGGTTTTTATTTTTATTTTTAATGCTTGAGAAGTGCGCTTTTTATTCAGGCCGGAGGTAGACATTCCTCAAAGCAAATTAGCAATCATTCGTATGGCTATAAAATTTGACAAGGGTCATCAGGAAGATACAGGCCATAGCTTTTAACGGTTTACCATGAGAAACCGACCAGCACTTGCTGTCTATGATGAGCCATCACAGCAAATTTATAGTAAACAAATTAACCATTACGCGGATTGGGAGTAATCGTATCTACCTCTTTCATACGATTATCCTTTCACTTTTCCTTGTACGTGATTGAAAGGTTCCACGGTAAATTTCATGCTTTTATTTTTTAGAATTCCTATTAAATTAGGAAGAGGGGTTTTTGAGGAAGGGGATTGTATAATTGGGAGGAAGGCCTCCTACTGGTGGTGTCTCTCTCCTGGTCATAGCGAAGGCCACATTTTTGTGACAATTTGATGGGAGAAGGGGCTGAACCCCTGACCTCCTCCATCTGCCCAATACCTAGTATTAAACTTTCTACTTGCTGAAGGATCAATTAGGAGGGAGAACTTGTAGTAATGAGACGATTTTAGAGGAATATTTTTGTTTGGCTTAAAAATATTTAGAGCATAATGTGCTTTCTTATACTTGCATTCTAGTAATAGAAAAGGGGCAAAAATAGTTATTGGTGCAACCGTTTGTATACTATGTAACACTTTTAGAACAAGTTATAATTCATCATAAACCATTTGTATAACTTTGGAATGGTCATGTTATAATAAACTACTAGGATTATTCACATCAATTATGTTAGAATTAGGTGTTGTGATCTCAATACTACACTTTCAAAATTTCTACAAATGGCTCAATTCGAACTGTAGATTGTTCTTTGCAACTGTCCTTGCCCCTTGTCCTCTAATGATATACATCAATAGAGAGTTTAGTAGTACTACGACTACGTTGTGCATTACAAAAACTTCATGGTATAGCGGTGCATTTGATAAAACTGAAGTTGGAAACTAAAATTTGAAATTCGAATTTATTAAGTTATTAAATTGTCAAGTAATAGCACATTTAAAAAAATTTAAGTCTGAAAACTAGAATGCCGCAATTCATTAACCTATTAAATTGTCAAATACTAAATTTGATGCATTTAAATATATATCACGTTAAGGAGTAATAAGTGAAAAACTTATCATTTTTTTTGAGAACAAATTTTGCATGGAAATTTTAATGTTACTTCATTCATTTCAATATTTTATTTTTTATTATCAAGTGCGCTTGAATAGACTAATAGCCTGATTTATATTAAATTTAAGTGATGAATTGGGTTATAAAAAAGGGGCTAAATGCATGGCGGCTAAGACCTAATGAGTCACAGCTTACATTAGGATGTTCATTGAAGCTTTTGCGATGGTTTCAAATTCGAGGGGTTAGATTGCAATTGACCCCGAGTTAGATAAAATCCCCCGTCTCCGGCAGAGAGAGGAGAGCGAGAGGAGAAACAATTGCGGATCGGCAGACGTCAAAACAAAATTCAAAAAAACTATCAAAAATGGTAAGACACAAACTGATTCTTTGAATGAATGATCCTACAATCTTTCGAAACTCAAGTCTCATCACGTATGCTGGTTTCGTTAATTTGTGCAATGAAAACAGGTGTGCATAATGTGTTTGTTGCCCCTGTTCCTGGTCCCGATCGTCAACTTGTTGCCCCTCCTCTTCGATTTCATCATGGTACCTACCCAAGCCTTGTACAATTAGCCTTCACATATTGTTATGCATATGATTGATTACATGATTTCGTTATTTTTTCTATTCTAAAATGATTTATTTGCCCGTTTATACAATCTTCAGGGGAAAATATATAGGTTATTTGGTTGGGAATATCGGAAGCCGGAAAGGGCACCTCCAGCTTGTCCTTACAAACCTTCTGCCACCAAACCAAACAGCAATTCGGTAAGTGATACTTCTAGTGGCTGCTTTCTGATCCATGAAGATTTGGTTTCAGGTTTTACCTAATT
The DNA here is from genome assembly GCA_013103745.1 of Gardenia jasminoides. NCBI lineage: Eukaryota > Viridiplantae > Streptophyta > Magnoliopsida > Gentianales > Rubiaceae > Gardenia > Gardenia jasminoides. The sequence goes on from CM023103.1 coordinate 8,971,582, forward strand.
CGGTATTATTTCACGTAGTGCTTTAGCAATCTAGTTTCTTTGATAGCTTAATTGTATAATGATGCTGAATGGTAAGTATAATTCTCTAGAAAGTAGTAATAGCCTATATTGGATTCTCTAGAACATAGGACTTTCAGAACTCAACTCTTCTTTGTCCTTGATAAAATTCATTTGAGTCTTCCTTCCAACTCTTTCTGGCCTTGAGCTGGAACTAAAGTGATTTTGCTGCAAAATGACCTTAAGAGTAGCCTTTTTTGCCCCCTTAGAATATGTAGTTGTTTTCGTTGGATGTAGATTGAATGGACATTAGCAAATACTATGCCATTAGGGCGCATCTCTAGTTCATCAGCATGCAAAAACCTTTTTATGTACTTGAGACAAGCAGGGTCCCGTACTTGAGCTTGGGTATCCCTTACTTAGAGGAGTTAATGCATGCAGTGCTAACCCAACTTCACAACTATTAAAGTTGTTCTGTCCTGCTTATGCATGTGGCAAACAATTTAGCAAGGACATAGGTTCCAATAAATCATCCTCAGCTACATGCCCTTTGAATTACAGCCAGCCTTGCAACCTTTTATAACCTATTATAACTCAAGCTCAGCTGATTTGAAACCACGAGAAGTTTAGGCTTAGGTCTCATCTAGCTCGAGTAGCCTTAAATAGTAGGTGATGATATGTCGACCATGTTGATACTCCTTCATATCTATATGCAGACAATGGGGATATAGCATTAGCATGATGGTGTATCCATCAGACTGGGGCAATGATATGTACATATGTGTGAGTAGGGTGATAAGATGTACATCAACACTATTGAGGAACTTCTCTTAGAACTTCAATCAACTTGTAGACATTCATTTGATCTTTTATACCACTTCTTTGAGGCATATGATGAGAAGAGTCAAGCTGATTATAGCAATTGAGGATCTCCTCCAGTTCTCCACAAGATAATAATTCTTTATTTTGACGAGTAGAAATTAAGTTTCTTGTTTAAGTGGTAAGTTATGCATTCACGAGAAATTTCTTTTGAAGCCATCTTTATTCTGAAGGAATGGAATAAGATGCTAACTCGTTGTTTAACAACACAATTTGTTGCTATTATTTGTTTCTTTGCAGTTCCATCCAACCCATTGTTTTCCTCTTATAGTGTGTATTACATATATCTCTCAGTGTATGTCTTCCTTCTTTCTAAGGGCAAAGTAGTCTTGCTTTGGAACAGGTTGCCGAAGCAGACCCTGTTGCCCCAGATAATATTCAGAAACCGGCTGTGATAGATGATAGCAAGAAAGATTGAAGTTGGATTGGATTTTTAATGTGTAATGCCTGAAACTAACAGATGTATAAGCCCCTGAGAGGAACGGTTTCGTATCTCTTGATGGAGAATTGTATCGGATCTCCTTGGTGAATAAAGGTTGCTGAGACGTGCAAATGCTATTTGTGTCATTAGGGGTGATTTTGGTTTTTCTAGATCGACGTTTCGAAGATAGTATTCTCTATAACGAACTATATGTACAGACAGGCACTTCCAGAAAGGACTTGAGATGCCCCATTAAGCGCCGAAATAGAATCTGGAAGCTAGACATGTCTGCAGCAAAGCAGGAAACGTTTCTCGTTCCTATTTCTGATGGCTGTCTGTGTCTGTCTCCAACAAGCGTTATCTAATTTGGTTGATATGCCATATGATAATGTGGACTGACTTGGGCCAGTAGAATTTGTTTCCACCGGGAGCCACACATATTCATTCGATTCATTCGGCCTGATTTCGGCTGTAGATCAATCCGAAATCGGATGGGTCAATCTTCACCGTCAAATTCTTTTAAAGATCTTACACCTCATGAGTCCACAACCGCAGATCTCCATGCCCCATCCTGGTCTAGCTGGGCCTTTGTTTCCTTTTTCATCTTACAGTTTACGGTAACCACTTGCTTGTAGTACACTTTCCCCAACTATTTGGACCTTTTACCTCGCACAAATTTAGACGTGGGAGGGCTGCCTATGATGATTGATGAGCCGAGAACAAGTACCACCACAAAAAAAAAAAAAGAAAAAAAGAAAAAAAGAAAAATGGAAGGCCAGTTGCCTCCCGCGGGGTTATCCCTTTGCGTTCATAATTATAAGTACTTAAATTACCTTCTGCTTCGTAGAATCGGATAGAATGGGAAAGGCTGAAAGATTTATACCAAATGCCAGTATTAGGTCGTGAAACAAGCAAAAATCAAATGCTTGATACTCATAGCAACAATCCCTGTAGAATCGTGGGGTGGTGTTGGTGGGTTGCTTCAGGTACGACAATAACCTATTGGGTCCCCGGGGGCCTTTGGGCGGTGTTGATTTTTTATGTCAGCTGCACATGAAATTTTGCTAGCGTCTTAGCTCACGGTTGACATCTTTCCTTCCTAGGTAATAGATTATAGATTACCATGTGAGAATGGACTCCACAGTACAGAAAGTCTTGTTAAAAATGGTATATTATTAGGGAGTCCGTTAAGTCTTGTCTAGATTGTTATTTTCTGAATTTTTCATAAAAAAAAAATGCATTGCAAAGATGTGACGTATGTGAAGTAAAAAGATATTTGAAAGATGTAAAAACATATAAATTTTTCAGCTAAAAATATCAATCCAAGGGGTTGGCTCAAATTTCAACCACCCATGTGATAACCCAGCAGGAGTAGCCGCTATGCTGTAGGATCTGGAAAATACTCTTGGCCTTGTTCGGTACCTCAAGTTTTTAGCAAATTTGTATAAAATTTGTTTGTTTCCTACTTTAAAAGTTTCCAAAGTTTTAATGTAAAATTTTAACAAGTTTGTATAAAATTTTTTTGTTTCTTACATTATGTGTAAGAACTCTCAAAAAACTCTCAAAAATTTTAATATACTAACCCTAAAAGTTTTTTCTGCAATTTCTACACTAAATTACAGTAGAATTTTATACAAACATCCAAAAAAGTTCACTTCACTCCCAAACAGGGCCGATATTAATACTGTCAAAACTCTGCGTCCCGCATGATGCGTGTGTGCCTCCTTCATTGCTTAGGTAAATGGGGCAAGACCATGCCGTCATTGGCATTGCGTCATGCAGTATTATTTACCCCATTATAGGGCTTTTGAGTGGAGGGAGACATATAATATCGGTTGTGGTGGTGCTGGTGCTGGTGCTGGCGGCGAAGGAGAAGAAAGCAACTGGAGGACAGACATCTAATGGTGGCCCTGTCTCAATCTTTTGCTCTCTTCTTTGGTTCGAGTCTGACAAAGAGCCCCTCAGTCCATGACAAACAAACGTTGTTGGGTTGGCATAAACAACACATGAACTATTTTGCAGGCTCGCTTAAGTGGTAAGCGCGTCTATCGCACACCTAGGGAGTGGGGCATTATAATTAACCATCATCACTTCATCATGCTCGATGTAATGTGTCTCCCCAGTCCTCTTGCTCCCCCTTGATGTTTTAGAAGAAGAAACAAGCCCCGCTCTTCCTTGCCCCAAATTTCTCCTTCCTTGCAGCGAGATATTTGCAATTTACTGAAAGATGCATAACTCATTTGGCATGTTGAATAAATAAGAAGACTATATAAGACTTTGTTTGGATTGCAGTCTTGCATAGAAAAATTCTTATATTTTCATGATCAAATTTCAGAAACACCTTTTTTTTTTTTTTGGGTATAATATAATTTTTTTGTTTATAGGAAATCTAGAAAATGACAGTTCAAACGAGACCTAAGAATTTCAATTTGTTTATTGTGTAATAAAAAAGCTTATGAGATAATTGTCGTGGCCTACTTTCTTTGGTTTAATCATTAGTAAGTTATGAATTCCGTGGCACGTATTATTTTTTATGAACTTAGAAGTTAGGCTAAAGCTGATGGATGTGTTATTAAGTGAAGTCCAAGTAAATTGGTGTTTCTAAAGCGTGTCGCGAGAGCTGTCAGCAAATGATTTTGTACTTGACCAATCTAATACTACTACTACTGTATCTACATGTAAGGATCACTTTTCTACGTAATCTGTCGATTTTGCTATGTATGTTCCAAGCTACCCCATTCGCACACACACGTTTTATTTTGATCATGTGGGAATCGGTAGTGCAGTAATACATCAGAGGTGCATTAACAGCTTCTGCTAAAGAAGCTTGAGTAACAACCCACTATGAAAAATGAAAAGCAGAAGTGGGATTCTAGTACAAAAACCGATGCTAGTGCACGACTTTGATGAAACATTAGGCGGATTGAGTCAACGAGCCGGACACAGTACATATGGAATAATGACAAGTAGTACTAGTACAATATTGTTTGTCGTCGAGAATCACAATGAATCTGCACTGCAAGTGGGAACTAATTTAATGAAGTTAATGTTCCAATACACGAGTCTTCCATTTCAGCTCCTCCCAATTACTAAATTACTAGCATAATTGAAACTAATTTAATAGATCCCTAATGGAAGAGAGAGAGAGAGAGAGAGACACTACAAAATTCAAGCATCGCCACGTATCTAAGCTGAGTGATATAAACGCCAGTGGCCTGAATCCAAGGTCATTGGCGATTTCCTGAAAGATCAACTTGCGATTTGGGGTGTGGGGAATGAGAGATACTCCAACAACAGTACTATATATCTAGGTAGAGGCATTCTAGCGGAGTTGGGAAACAGAGAAAACAGACAGAGACGAAGTCCAAGGGAATGCTCAATGCTCCGCTTGTTAATTGATTTTAATCTTAATCTAAAGACAAAAGACTAAAGGCCGGCTGCTCGCCTCAGTTGTGTATTTGAGTCGTATTCGTACCCAGAGTTGAATATTCCTACCCCTCAACATTATCCAAACTTTTCTGGAATGAACTGCTGCCTAATTATTGGTATCTGCACATTATCACAGCACGACCTTTACTTTCATTTTCTCACCATAAAGAAGGCCCTTCCCATGTAGCCGGAGTCACTTGTTGATTTCTTTTTTGTTGGGGGCCTCAGGTAAAAAGTTACAGCCACTACCAATTCTTGGAACTGAAAGTTTTTTTTTTTTTTTTAAATTGGATTCCTAATCCTGGACGCATATATCCGTGGTCATCTTGTAATTCACAAATAATCCTAGTACTTTTGAGGTTTACTCGTTGTTTAGGGAATTTTAAGAGCAATAATAAATGTAGAGTCAGGAACTCCAACTCCGAGGTGATTCTGCCGAGAAGTCAATCAGAGAGCAGACGAGTCCTGCAGGCAAGAAAGAGGAAGAGTAGGGGCTCGGTTCCCCGGGGTCTACTCCAATGCCTAAGTCAGGACTTTCTTAAAGGGGGAGTTATTGGAAAAATAATGAGTAGCTAGTTACCTTTTCTTGTTAGTGCAGGTGTGTATCTGTAGTAAGGGGAGAAGGGTACGGCTTCCGGGGATAATGACATGTAGGCAGGAGCATACCCTCAAGGGTCCAGATAAGGAGAGAGAGCATGATGGGATATTCGACAAGATGTTTGGAACAAGACGTTCAGAACGTGATGGACAAGGTTTTCGTTGTTTGGCCACAAGGACTTAGCTGCCGACCACCTACTCGAGAAGTCGGGTCATGGCTGGCAGACTCCCTTAAGGGGTCGGGAACGGTCAACCGATCAGCTCCTCGGTTCTGAAGGAAGTGCAGATCCGCCCCCTACAATAAACGTATTTAGGAAAAATCTTACTGATTATTGTTAATCACAGGACAAACACGAAGACTCTGGGACAAAATTGTAGTAACTTAAAAAAGAAGGAAAAAAAAAAAAAAGAAAGTGAAACCACACGATTTTGGTTTCACGAGCTAATTTGAGATACAAGGCTCACTACAAAATACAAATCCCTTTTATTTTGGGTAATTATCATCGTACACCACCCCTATTCTGTACACTGTATAGTGGTAGGTTTCGTGTAGCTTCCGTCAAGGAAGACAAAAGGTGGTGGTGGAGGTGGTGATGGCTGGGTGCTGCTGGTTGGAGGAGGATGCTGGCGAGCGGAACGGTAGGCCGTATGAAGATGAGCAGGTGAGACGGGCCGTCCAGACAAAAGACAGTAATAGGGCACGTGATGGCGGCTGAAAGAAAGTGTGGCCCACTCACCAGAAAAGAGTAGGTGCTGCTCCCGACTCGCAACTCACGCTTGATTTGAACATGTTTCCCAATTCCCTCCGCAAATCTTCTCCTCCTTGTTTTTGTTTTATTTTTGTTTTTCTTTTTCCTGGGGAAGGGGAAAAAAATGGGAAAAAGTTTTCAGATGATGAAAAATTTGAGATGAAAATGTTTCCTCCATAAATAATAAAATTTCAGTTGTGGGGCCCCGGGGGGGTTGTAAAAATAATATATCGACCACGTTAGACCGACAAAGACAAAGACAAAGGAAAATGAGAGGAAGAAATATCATCAATCAGCCAAACCCCGAGCGCATAAAAAAAACCCAGGACTCTGTACTAGAGTTGTAGTAATTAGTAAGGATTCTTGAAAAGATTCATCAATTTTTTTAATCGGTTCATCACTTTGGACTTTCTTAATCCCCACATGTTTGGTCACTGAAAGCTACCTCTCCCCTGTTTCCAGCCCCTCCTTTCTGTCTAAGCTGTACAAAACTAGTGAGACTATACCACCCATACAGTCATACATGTACGACGGACCAAGAAATAAAAACTGTTGTGCTACTGCTGCCTTCTTTCTATAGTAGTCCCTCCAAAATTCCTGAATAATACTCTGCAACTAGGCTTATACTGCTCTCAAACGCCACAAACTTTCTTTTTGGTAAGAACACCACAAGCTTTTCACTCTCTAGTTTCTACGTTGCTACCTGAGAGAGAAATACTAAAAGAAAGACCCATCTGTTTCTTTTAGGACTACTTTCTTAACAGTAGCAGCAGTTAAACGGGAGAGGAGCTGGGGCCCCCCAGAAAGGGGGATTCATCATTCAAGAATTGTGGGAGGAATTGAACATTCTTGAAGCAGAAGAAGAGATGGGGATACTGTATGATGATCTAGTGATTGTGAGGCAGTCAGAGAAAGAAGGAGAGTCAAGTGTCATCACTGTGAATTGCCCGGACAAGACCGGCTTAGGCTGTGATCTTTGCCGCATCATTCTTTTCTTTGGTCTCGTTATTGTCCGAGTTGGTATGTCATATTTATACTCCCAAACACTCCTCTGCTCCTCCTCCTCCTTCTCCTGCTATGCACCTTTGTGTTTTCTTTTCCACATTAATTAAGACACAACCCTCATTAAGTTGCATTAATACTTGCTTGTGCCTTTTTCTCTAATTTCCTTTTAGGTGTGTTAGTTTTAAATTTGTGAATCAATTGAATGGAATTTGCATTGTACAGTGCTAATATTGTCTTAGGTCAAGGGTGCCAAAAAAGCAAAGTTTTTTATGAGATTTTTGCGTAATTTATGTTCTATTTATTTTTGGTGATGCAGATGTGTCTACGGATGGAAAATGGTGCTACCTAGTGTTTTGGGTTGTCGGCAAACCGACCACCAGGTGGGGTCTTTTGAAGAAGAGATTGGTGGAGGCCTGCCCTTCTTGTTCTTCGGCTTCTGGCATTTCATTTTACACCGAGTTGCAGCCGCCCAAACCTCCTGATGTATTCCTGCTGAAGCTGTGTTGCCATGATAGAAGAGGCCTTTTGCATGGTAAGTTTTGATATTTCTGCTCTCTCTCTCTCTCTCTCTCTCTCTCTCTCTGCCCTCTTATATCCTTTTTACTAAGTGTTTCTGTTTCAAATCGGTTAATTTTCTCTTGCAACGCCGTTGAAAGTATTTGGATGTCATCCATTGGATTGCTAGTTTCTAAATTCTGATCACTTTTCCTCAAATTAGTGTTGAAACTAATTGGCTTGTCATCCTGTGAATTACTAGCTTCTAAATTCTTATAAATTTTCTTTCTTCAATTAGTATAAGTCAATTTCTTGGTCATTAAGGAGTAGGAATTTTTTGTTACTTGCACTTTTAATACCTAAGCTGATTGGTGATACTTCTACCCCTGTCCTGTCCGTGATTCCATCATGTTATAGAAGTTTGATACCATTTTCTGGACTTGTATCCATAGTTGAGTTCTTGAGAACTTATTTTGGTAGATGTGACGGAGGTCCTTTGCGAACTGGAGCTTGTAATCAAGAAAGTAAAGGTATCTACCACTCCAGAGGGAAAAGGAATGGATCTCTTCTTCATCACAGATACCAGGTTTTACATACATACACTAACCTTCCTCTTATTTTTTCTTTTTTTGTCTTGAGCATTTTACTAACAAGTAACATCAAACATATTCATACACGATGTTAAAGCTCAAATGGTACTCCTTACTTTTGCCCATAACGCCATAGAAGTGGGTTTGTGGTCATACTTTTCTGGTTCCCCTTCCTCTGATCCTGGTCAATGTTCATGTTAATTATGTTGGCTATACATCACTATTCTATGGGCTTGTTCTGTATTATATATTCTTGGCTGGATGAATCTTCCTTTCCCGTTTCGAAGGGGTTATATCTGTATTGGTAAGGGTTGAAGTTCTGAAAATTTGAGCACAGTAGTATTAAGGCTAGGAGTGTCCAGCTGATGGACCGTGAAGATTAAACTGAATGGTTTTCTTGTTCTCATCTGGTTCATATAATGGTCTCTGTTTTTTGTGGCTACATGTTGAATCGAATCACCCATTGTTCCTTAAGAGGATGATAATCTTTTCAGATTTATCTGTAATAGTAGATACGTAAGTTCACATGCGTCTCTGTATAAGCTATTCAAAAACTAAAAGAAGTAAAAACAAGATCATAGCACTTCCAGAGCTGATGTGAATATTTGAGCTTTGCTCTTTTTCAGATTCTTCTTGGCCTTATAGTGGGTTTCCTTATCTGTTTCTAAACTTACTGGAGCTAATTGTCTAATCAGGGAACTTCTACATACAAAGAAAAGACAACAAGACACCTGTGACCATTTGAAAGAAGTTATGGGCAATGCCTTGATTAATTGTGAAATAGAAATGGTTGGCCCTGAAGCTACTGCATGTTCTCAGAGGCCCTCATTTCTTCCTCATGAAATTACAGATGGAATGTTTAATTTAGAGATGCTTGATGAACAGCAAAGTGGATATCTTGGCCCGGACAGCGTATCTATAACAATGGATAACTCATTAAGTCCAGCCCATACACTTGTGCAGATAGTTTGCCAAGATCACAAAGGTCTCCTTTATGACATAATGAGAACTTTGAAAGACTATAATATCCAGGTATGATGAATTCTGTTGTTCTAAGCTCATAATGTTTAGCAGTATGCAATTCAGTTGATGTTTTCATTTCTGTTTTAGTTATTTTTCCACACTTTTTATTAGAAGTTGCAGCTTAAATAGTTCTATCAGTCATTAGTTTGCTTTTGTTCTCTTCTATCGACTTTTTATGTGACAATGTTTACATTTGGAGGCCTTTATTTCCAGCTGACATCTTTATTGAAGATTCACCATCTTGTTTGATCTAATTTACTTGAGCTATTGTTTTCCTGTAGTCCAACAATCTGTAAACATACTATCATAGTCTACCTTATCAATGTTATTCTCTATACCCCATAGAATTTTTTCTTATTAAATATTCAGTTTTTTCAATGTCTTGACCAGATATCATATGGCCGGTTTTCAACGAAAAGAAAAACAGAATGTGAGCTCGACCTATTTATCATGCAAGCAGATGGTAAGAAAATAGTCGACCCAAGCAAGCAGAGTGCTCTACATTCTCGTCTTTTGATGGAATTGTGTCGTCCACTGAGAATAGCATTAGTCAGCCGAGGTCCTGATACAGAACTTCTGGTTGCAAACCCAGTGGAGCTATCTGGAAAGGGTCGTCCCCTCGTTTTTTATGACATCACCCTTGCTCTCAAAATGCTCAAGGCCGACATCTTTTCGGTACCCCCTGAAATGCCTAATAGATGTTAATATCCCTTAGTGTTTTCCAGTTGTTCTATTTTCTTTTTTGTGCTTTCCTTTTCATTGACAATTGATTGACCTGCTCTTTCAGGCTGAGATTGGGAGGTACATGATTGGAGATCGGGAATGGGAAGTATACAGAATTTTACTGGACGAAGGGGATGGTTTGTCTGTCCCAAGAGAGAAGATTGAGCAAGCTGTTTGGAAAATGTTGATGGGTTGGGAGTGATTCGCCTTGTACAGGCTGGCCTACCTTTTGTGCAGTTACTTAATTAGAACTACTACAGGATGTAAGTATGCAAAAGTACATGTATTACATGTTGCAAGAAGCGGAGTACCCAGATTTCTATTATAGCTTGTGAAACACTAACCTTGTAGCGTAAATATGAGGCAAAGTTGGTAGCGAAGAAATTAATGGGCAGTCTGTCTTCTTCTTCTTCTTCTTCTTCTCCTCTTCTTTTTCCCCTTTCTTTTTCCTTCTTGGTAGAGTGGAATAAATCAGTAAACTCCAAATTGCAGCCAGTTTGTCCTGCCCTAGTCCCTTTTTGTCCAACAATGTCCTGCCGGGGGGCATGCTTGCCTAATTCCTTCTCCTATCCTGTTCCCCAATAGATATTGACAGTGTTGTGAGCACTTTGCATGTGTTCCAAAAAACTCAGATAGCTAATTTGTGGTTGGGCTGATAGCTCATGATCCGAAGCATGAGCGAAACAAAGGTTGACCGGGAACTGTTACTTGGAACTATTGTTTGACTATATAGATGTAATTCATCTGCATTCAAAATGAATGTATAACTTGGATGACGTGTGGTTTCAAGCTTATTTTTGAGCTTATGATTTATGGTCACAAGTCTTGGTACTGTTAAAATGGATTAAAGGTATAAAGCATTTCTATCCTTGAACTAGAAATGTTGAACTCCTGAACCTCTGCAGGAGTTTGTTCCCTTGTGAGCAAATTTCCTGCGTGGTTCATTTATTGAAATACCTAATTATTGCTATAGCTGTTGGCGGAATGTATGTACTGTTTGTTGACCACCTGCCTCGCCCTCTGTCAGTATCTTTCTGTTTTTTTTTTTTTTTGTTGATTTTGTTGTTATCAGGATGAAAGAAGAAAGATTTGTATACCAATACTAACGACTGATAAACTTCCACAAGCAAAGGGGAGATGCCAAAAAAGAAGTGGGTTGACATAATCATTCAACGGAAAAGAAAGCCTGACCTGAAAGGTGGAAAGGGTTAAAGAGAAAAATGGGACCTCTGAGACATTTCAAACTGTTTTGCCATATTCTCGCTTCCGTGAAATTTGGTTTACGTGTGAATTCATGTTGTTAGTGATGTCAACTAATCAACATTGAAATGGAATGGTATCTAATGGCAATTTAAACCTGATTGTTCCCAAAGGAAGCTTGGTAGTAAATTGACAAGATGAATTTCCAGACCACAAACAAAATATAAAGAAACATCAGGCGGTAGTTCAGCATAAACATCTGAATGGTGCCTCTGATCCCTAAAGCTTCCAATAAATGCGCAATTTGTGCAAGACCCCAGAAACCACGGCCCAGAAAACAATTTCAGCGAAAATCACATACAAAAGCGTTCCTACTCTTTGCGATTTCCATACGTCTATGAAGACATGCTGTTGAATCCATTTCACCTGTGAATTGTCAGCAATTCCAACCAATCAGGAGCTGTTAATGATGATTTGGTTCTGGAGGTTACATTCTTTAGCATGGGCAAGAAGGAAATGGTACTTACTAGACTGTTACTGGGATCTTCATAGTACCATCCATTTATGAAGGCAGCAAAGATGCCCTGTGCTGCCATTACAAACACCAGCATTGCATTCATCCCTATCCACTCGAGGAACAAAAATGGCTTGCGCAGCCCCCACACATCAATCTGTTTTTTTCCAGCAGAGGGAAACATTACTTGAGATTATTTTCGTTGGATATCTATTGCATGCTTTGCTAAGGAAATCGGTACACCTACTTCTACTACTACTACTACTAAGAAGATTAAACTGCCTTACCAGCATGTAGAGCCCAGAGAATACAATTCCAGCTGCACCCGCTGTGAAACAGACATAGCTGAAGCTGTAGAGCTGCTTATTGATAGGAATAGCTACACACGAAATTGAAACAAGGGATATCTGTTATTTCCTGTGGATTTGAGAAATCAATAGAGAAGATGCACTGAGCTAACTCCTCCATGGAAAGGTATGTGAATGATGCTTACCATCTGTGAAATGAAGAATTAAGGCTAGGACGATCAAACAGAGCCCCATTGACACCCAATGCTCGAGCCTCTCCTTATGACCCTGCGGCAAAACGTGCGCTAATTCTTGTTAACTCAAGAACACCAAAGACCATTCAGCTAGCTAGCTTGAAAAATAGATTGGCGAAGAGATGGTAACCTTAAAATGAATCAAGACGTGCCCATAATGAATGCCAATTGTGCCCGAGAGAATCGCTGAAATTGAACTAAAAGATAACAACAAAAAGTAAAAGCCATTATTACACCGCGCATGTCTTATGGAGAAAATTGAATACTAATCTAATGTCTCTTGAGTTTAACTAAGCTAGTCGAACCTCAAGAAGCCTTCAGGTTCAAATGGAGCAAGGCACCAAGTCGGTGCATCTTCACGGAGAGGACCAGAAGCAGGAGAACTAAGTGTGCAAGCCTACATTTTGGTTGAAAAAAGGAGACCGATAACTAAGAATGTCCCAGGAATATTACGCGGAAGTGGAACCTACAATAAGTTTCCAAATACGAGTTACGTACCTTTAAACGTTTCCAGACGGGGTCTGCATATAGATGATTGATCCCCCAAACTTGTCTATCCACATAACCAACTGCATTGCACGCTGGTCCAAAATGGCCTCTCATCCCACATTTTACCTTAATTTGGAAATAAATAAATGGCTAAACCTTCAGTTTTCTATCTCAAGCATTCACTCGTGGCCAAAATGGGCACGAAGAATTCTGGTAGAAGTACCAAAAATTGCTCAGAAATGAGTAGGCAATTTCATACGGTGTATTTTCCAGCAGCATGCCCATGATGCACGACGAAGGTCCAGTCAGGAACAGAGAGAGTGAATACGGTGATCATGTAGATCAGAAACGAAACAAACCCTCCCAGCCTGAAAATGAAAAGTAGAAGGATCTGTATATATAAATATATAATAGCATCTTCTCGACTTGCTCAAAAAGAGATCGAGTACGACTAGCTAATTCGGGCAGTGAAGTAGAAAGAACGCGTATTAGACTTGCCACTGCCATTTGTATGCTGTGAAAATGGAGCGACAACCAGGGCTAACGGCGGTTGGCCTGAGCTTAGTGGTGAATGTCTCTATTAGAGCAACAATTAAGTAGACCAAAGCTATTCTCTGCTCGCAGATTCAAACCCAAAGGAAAAATAACAATGTTCAGGGTCGACATTTCGGATAGATAATCAGATTTTTTCAAGTAGTCCGTACAAAATACTATGCTCAAAATCTTAAAAGAGATGGAAAGATTCGCTCTTGAGAATCACACCTGTAGGATGCCGCACCAGCGTATAGATTTCATATTAACCCCGTAAGACAAGTCACTGGGTGCATGAGAGTATCCCCCTGTATGTATTGTATACATATATATATAGCATGTATAGAGTCATATATATATATATATATATATAACATTAAAAGCAAATTGCTTCTATCTGCTGCTCTATCGCTTTGCAACCGCAAAATAGGATCATAGCAGTAGAGTTTGAGTTTTTTCTCAAGTACCTTGAAGTATAAGTCCCCAGAAGAAAAGCTTTAGTGTTCTCGAGATTATTTTTCTAACAGCAGCATTGACCTTGGGAATTCTCTGCAATGTTGAGTTTTACATGTAAACAATTAGAAACCCTTTTTTTTTTTTTTTTTTGGGTCTCTTATTAAACAGCAATTGCACTAAGAGCTGCAGTAGCAAATGGTAGGCTTAATTAAATGATGGTTTTGTCTACAGTTTCAGGTATGCATAGTAAACTGCTGCTTAGTTGCAGACACACACACACCAGATAAAGGTCTTTAAAAAAAAAAAAAAAAAAAAAGATACTGCTAATTACTACTATGTAATTCTTGGTGTTCTTTTTCAGTTAAAAGGGGCTGGTTGTAAAGTCGAAGATTTTGGGTTTTTCCTTCAGAGAAGGCCTTGGAATTGGATGTCCATAGTCCAGACTCCAGCTTAAAATCAGTCTCTTCAAGACTATGATCAATTTTTGGGCTCTAAGGCCTACTGGTGTTTGTCCGCCATTTAGCTGTGTATGAAATATTATGGATCAAGTTGGAGGCCCATAATCTTTGTAGCATTAAAGGGTGGCACTGGCATTTATGGGTACAAGACTCAAACCCATTCACTTTTTCTGCCTTGATTTCTGTTTTACCTCTCCCTGTTCTTTAAAATTCTTTCTTCTGGCACACAAGGGAAGGGTTTCCATGAACCTTTTTTTTTTTTTTTGGTTATTACGCACCACGCGCAACGCAAAGCACAGTTTTGATGAAGTGAAGAGAGGTATCAACGCAAAAGAAGAGCAGGTAAAGGTACCTTGAGGGCAAGGGCGATTGCAACGCCAACTGTGAAGAGAAAAAATGGCATTACAAAGTCGGCCAAGGTGCAGCCGTTCCAGGGGGAATGATCAATCCGTGGATATGCTCCTCCGGCATCATCTACTAATATCATCAACTGCACGCCATGCGTAAAAACAGCTGCTATTACACTCTATATAGTGCTAGTTTTCACTTAAAATGAAGACGAGGAATAAACAACCGAGAAAGACATCATTACCTAGCTAAGCATTGCTTATGTGTGTATAAGTTGAAGCGTGCAGTTTTGATTTGGACAGAAACTTATCCTCTCGTTTCTTAGTTAATAATGCATACCACTGACTGGAAAACTAAATTCAACGGGAATGAAATGAATTAGAGTACCACTACAGTGAGGCCTCTGAATGCATCTAAGGTTGCAATCCTCTTGGTTTTTGGTTTTGTCAGAACTATTGCAGTTTGCTCCTGCTTTTGTGCCGCTGGCTGGTCCGTTAATCCGGTGCTCTTGTGTTCTTTCAGCTGGCAATATTCTATAGTGTCTCGGCCACCACCTACACTAGTGTCAACTCTTGACGCTTTATCTTTCTCCCCGTGAAAGCTTCTTGTCTCCTCTTCCTGCATAAGATGTCCTTTAACATCAGCAAACCCTTCTTCCAACTTCTTGGGATCGTCCATAGCTGCAGCTAGCGGCTAGCTCTCTTTTCTTTCCTCTCCCACAACAAATCTCGTTGCTTTTGCAGCTGGGTAGCTCGGGTGGTACCTACCAAGTAGCAGCAAGAAGCAGTAGTATATAATGTATATACATGTGTCTTACTACTGTAACTCA
This sequence comes from Gardenia jasminoides, assembly GCA_013103745.1. Classification (NCBI taxonomy): domain Eukaryota; kingdom Viridiplantae; phylum Streptophyta; class Magnoliopsida; order Gentianales; family Rubiaceae; genus Gardenia; species Gardenia jasminoides. The sequence goes on from CM023103.1 coordinate 8,986,856, forward strand.
ACGAAGTTGACTACTAAATTAATGCCTGCAGGATTATGAAAAACTCAAGAAAGTGGTAGAGATAAGAGAGCATAAAGTAGGACAGGCATAAAAATCAAAAGGCCGGCCGATTTAATCAGCTGGGCGTCCTTCTGTTCCAAGTCTCGATCGGCTGAATTAGTGCGTAAGACCATATAAATTACTACTAATGTAGCAGCGATGGTTTTACACAATTGAAACGGAACACCGTGGGACTAAGTAAGACATGATTAAGGTCCACGTACGGAACGGGGCTCCAACTCGTCATATTACTTTCTATCCTAGCTTAAAAAGTCTGGTTTTGCATGTTTCCCCCAAAAGAAGAATAGGGTCAAGTGTTGTAAACTTGTATGATGTACCTTATATATCCTCCTCGCTTGCTTCTTTTTTTAATTACTCATTTTACTACTACGTTGTTGTTTAGCTGTGTGCCGACTTCTTAAGACAAGAACTATCATTCTTCGACAATGAAGTATACCAAAATAAAATACAGGTCCGAACTATTGATCCACTGTACAAGTCCAAGCTCCAAGTACTCCCCCACCTGAATTAAAGAAGTTTAAATCAGCCAAAAAAAAAAAAAAAAGAGGCTGTGAAAAACTACCAGTGAGTTTAATCAATGGATAAACTTCCAAAAAATAAAATAAGAATGAAAACAGATTAGGTTCTTACAGAATTTTTATTTTTTTTTTAAAAAACAGAGAGAGTGTGAAATCAATCGCTTGTTCCCGTGGAAGGTTCAAAGTCAAAGTGATCGTCTTCTCTCCAGTTGTTTAAAATAAAGAATGATGCCATAGCGGCTGAAGGGTAAAAATAACAAAACCAGGGCATGATTTGTCTCATTGAGCCGTGCCGGAGCAGAAGATGAATCTCAGGGGCTTGTTGCTCCCATTTGATTCTTCAGACATTGGCCACCAGCTAGTAAAGGAAGATGAGGATTGAGATTTGACAATTTTAAGAGCTCGGTCATTTCCAGAAAATCACCAAATCAAACGTCTTCTTTGCAGACATTTAGGTAGAGCTAAAGTGTCAATATCCCATTCATGTTCTTTTTTTTTTTTTTGGTTTTGTTTAATTTGGTTTTGGGGTTTTTTTTTTTTTTTGGGGTCTTTATTTGGTCGCCAAATCTGCTCTTTTACTGTCCATACCGACGAGCATGTGCATGTGAATTGATTTGAATGTTAAATGAAACAAAATGTCTGCCTAAGTAGGAATTCTTAGTCACAGGGTTTCTAAGGGCTAGTTACGTGGTTGATTGACGTACTGAGCTATCAATGCTTATCATAGACTCGCTGGGGAATCAGCCAAGAACACTACTGAAATCATTCCCAAACGTTTGGAGGAAGAGGAAAGAGCATTTTAGGGATACAAAGAAAAGAAAAGAGTCCCATCCCACATCGACTATCGACTAGCTCGAGTGTAGTAGCTGTCGAGCAGAGCGTTTATGAGACCTGGGCAATTAGGGCACGCAAAAGGAAAAGGAAAAAAAAAAAAGAAAGAAAGAAAGAAAGAAAGAAAAAGCCAACTTTCTCAACAAAATACAAAACAAAAGGGGGAAGAAATCTTATAAATAACTAAATAAGCAAATCTGGCAAAGAGGATGGAAGGCCTAAAATTTTTTTTATTAAAAAACACTAATGGAAACTGCCTTATAGAATAGAAGCAATTCATGGTTGTAATTGTGCAGTGTTGATGTTCCTCCGGATTTGAGTTTAAATATGTTTTCTCGTAGCATTTCCAATTAATTATTTGTTCCTCGCTGATTGCAACAAAGAAAATCCGTGAAAAGGAACAATATGAATCCTGAGGATACCGACCCAGAATTTAAATAAGATATCTCGTCAATTCTTTGTTTCTGTTTCCTTTTTCCTTTTCGGGTCAAACAATAAGATATCTCAATGCTGTTGGGCCAGCCGAGAGAGACAGGGGATGGAGTTGGACTCTTCATCCACCACCACGCGTATTTTGGGCTCCCGTTTTGATCACTCTTGCCGACGTGTATCTGCCATGGCAGTCGTAAACATGTGATACACGCGCATTAAAAGCACGTCATTATAGTCGGACACCGTGAATACGAAGTTAATGCGGGAGTGTTATGTCTCTGGAGATAGACGTATAAAGGTTTTGGGTTAGTTGGAGAAAGGGATACTTCTCCACGCTACTACTAAAGAGCTTGAAAAGTCTCGTCTTTTGCACGTACAATAATATCTACTCTGATTACGGATCGCGATTTTAATAGCGATAAATAAGACAGCTTACAAAATTTTAAAACGGTTGTGATTCTTGTTCGTTTAAGAGCTTGAATTCTTGTCTGATCAATCGTTAAGCATTATACCTAATTTTTGAGATGATAACGGTTGTAGTTTTGTAATTTTGCTTGTACGTTATACATTTTGCTACTATACGAAGCATTACATCCATATATATTTATGATTAATTAGTTTTGGCTACATTAATTCTATAAAAATCAAATCTAGGGCAAGAAAGTAATAAATCTGAGAGAGAAGAAAGTCATAAAATATATGTGAGAGAGAAGAAAGTCATCAACGCACAATATCATTATATTTTAAAACAGTGAAAGAAAGTCACTATACCATATAATTTTACGAGCTCTCCTAAGAAAATATCACAATTAATCTTCTATTTATAATTGGATAGGAAACCATTTACATCAATAATTACCAAAATAAAATACATACTTTTAAATACTACAACTACTATAAAACTTGACTCCAATAAAGCTAGTTTGAAATTACAAAATTTTAGGTTTGAGCACTCTTCGTCTTCTCTAAGTTCCTGCACTTCTCTCAAATGAAACGATACCTTCCTCCATCCCTCCCCTAACAATTCTTTTTGTGTTTGTAGATAATGAAGTCTTTTTTACAATTTATGATGAGATTATTATCTTTTTCTTAGGGTTTCTTTAATTAGATTATTGTCTTCTCTCAGGATTTCTTAGTGAGAGATTTCTTTTCTTCTAGAGTTTTTTTAATGAGATTCTGCTCTCTCCTAAGACTTTTAGAGAGAGTAGTTTCCTGTTAGTTTACTTTAGTGATTGTTGCAAATCTCATTAAACATATATATACATCATCACATCTATTATTAATGTGATATGTTTCATGATATGTTTTCTATCATTAATGCAAATCTCATGCATAAACTGATAATTCTTATTGGAAAGAAAATCCACATATTTATGGCTCTAGTATGTGAATAAATATAAAAATCTCTTGCCCATTGTCCAACCAAGAGATCCATTGCAATGATAAATACAGGATCAAAGCTAAAATATATTGATGAAGATTTTTTGAGCACCATGATGCAAGTCAGCAAGTGAAATCTCCCGTCTATTTGTTAAAAAAAAAAAAAAAAATCTCCCGTTTATAAAAGCAGATATTTTTGGAGCTTTCAAATTAGTGATAATATCAGAAACCTCCCCTAAGGTATTTTCTAATATCACTTGATATCCTTGAGGTTTGAAAAATATCGCTTACCTCTCATAGTAATTGCAAAAAAACTATATTAACCCTCATTTGATATATAATCCACCTATCAAATAAATGAAGTTCAAAAAATTTTTAAAAAGGAAACAAAGGTCACTTTTTCTCTTTCCCCTTCCTCCAACATTCTATCTTAATCATTTTTATTGAATGACCATGCAATTTTTAAATTATAATAAATTGAATTATTTGTCTTTTACTTTTTATGATCGTGATAGAGTAGGGTATGGTTTCTTTATTTATTTTGAGTTAATTTTTATAACGAACAATACAATTTAAAGGCTTGGGTATAGGTTGAGAAAGAATTAGAAAAAAGAAATATAAGATTCATAAGAATTTAATTTTGAGCATATAGAGTTAAAATGGTACAAGTGTATTTATTAGTAAAAGTTTATTTATTTTTTAAATTTATATTTATGCACTATAGTATTGTAATATCATAGTACTACTATAGACTATTTTTAAGGTGACATTTTTTTTTTGGAGTAAACAAAGTGATTTAGGAGTATTTTTATTTAGTAAGCAAAAGGGTAGCTTAAGATTTTTAAAAATTTTGTTACACAAATAATAAAAGTAAAGGAGGTAAGTGATATTTTTAGAAGCTCAAGGGTGCCAGGTGATAGTAAGAGAAACTTCGGGGAGGTTTCTGATATTATCCCTTCAAATTATTATGACTGCTACCTTCTCGTTCCTATTTTCTCGCCGAATCGGATAAAATATTAGAGTAGCGTAATTAAGGGCTATTTTTCTCCGGTTCCTAGTCCACAAACACCTAACCTTTGTCCGTTTCCGTATCTGGGTCAGTGGAGAAATCCATCCGGGACTCCTCCACTGGAGCACTTCTTTGACTGTTGCAGATCCCATTTCACGCCAGTCCTTTAACTGAGCTCCAAGCGCACATGAGAATCAGGAGAGAAAGAAAGAAAACAACCATGGGAGAGGGAGTGGCAGAAGAGCTCAGAGAAGTTTCTGGCTGCTGGAGAGGCCGGAATAGTTTTATACTCCATTTGATCAGCAGCCGATGGTTCATGGTGTTCGCAACCATTCTAATCATGGCCATGTCTGGAGCTACTTACATGTTTGGTATCTATTCGGAGGACATCAAATCTTCACTAGGCTATGACCAGACAACTTTGAACTTGATAGGCTTCTTCAAGGACTTGGGTGCAAATTTGGGAATCATATCAGGGCTGGTCAACGAGGTTGCGCCGCCTTGGTTAGTTCTCTCCTTGGGTGCAGTCATGAACTTCACGGGCTACCTGATGATATGGCTTTCGGTAACCGGACGCATTGCTAGGCCAGCCGTGTGGCACATGTGTCTGTATATGTTCATTGGTGCCAATTCTCAAACTTTTTCCAACACCGTTGCATTGGTTTCGTGTGTCAAAAATTTTCCAGAAAGTCGAGGTGTTGTCATAGGTCTGTTAAAGGGATTTGTTGGGCTAAGTGGTGCAATAATCACACAACTCTATCGTGCTTTCTACGGGCATGATTCCAAGTCTCTCATCTTACTCATCGGCTGGCTTCCCGCTGCTGTTTCACTCATCTTCCTTAGAACTATACGCACCTTGAGGGTCGTTCGACAAGCCACCGAGCTCAACATGTTCTATAGTTTCCTCCACGTTTCGCTCATTCTAGCCGGTTTTCTGATGATTGTAATCATTGCCCAAAACTGGCTGCCTTTTACTAGGTTAGAGTACGGGGCAAGTGGTTCTGTAGTGATTGTTTTGCTTTTTATGCACTTGCTCGTTGTCATAAGAGAGGAGTTCAAACTTTGGAAGAGAAAGAGAGAAGTAACCTCATATGATCCATCCCAACTGAAAGTGCAAACTGAAAATCCACCAGCGGAGAGTGAGTTTGCACCGCAGGCATCCATAGCAGCACAAGCAGAGGCACCCCTTGCCGATCCACCGAATCAAGAAGAGACGCATGTTTCTTGCTTCGGCAAGGTGTTTAGGCCACCGGAAAGAGGCGAAGATCACACAATCCTGCAAGCAGTGTGCACCATTGATCTGATAATTCTATTCGCGGCGACAACATTTGGGGTGGGTGGAACCTTAACGGCAATTGATAATTTGGGTCAAATTGGCAAGTCCTTGGGCTATCCCAAGAAGAGCATTGCCACGTTTGTGTCACTAGTAAGCATATGGGGCTATTTAGGACGCGTGTTCTCTGGTTTTGCTTCTGAAATCCTACTGGCCAAGTATAAGTTTCCACGTCCCCTGATGCTAACGCTGGTCCTTCTTGTCTCCTGTGCTGGCCATCTCCTTATCGCTTTCGGTGTCCCGTATTCTCTCTACGTCTCATCCTTGATTGCTGGTTTTTGCTTTGGAGCTCAATGGCCACTGATTTTTGCTATTATATCAGAATTATTTGGCCTGAAGTACTACTCCACGTTGATCAATTTAGGTGCTGGAGCCAGCCCGTTCGGTAATTACATACTCAATGTTCAGATAGCAGGTCATTTTTACGACAGGGAGGCTTTGAAGCAAATGGCAGCCAAAGGAATCACTAGGAGAGCAGGGGAAGACTTGACTTGTGACGGAGTGGAATGCTACAGGCTATCTTTCCTCATAATTACTGCGACCACGTTATTTGGATGTGTTGTTTCTTTAGTCTTGTATCTAAGAACCAGAAATTTCTACAAAGGCGATATATACAAGAAATTCAAAGAGCAAGGTCAAGTGATAGATCCTGAGATCCTGAGATAAGATGTTGGTTAGAGTTGCATGCACCACTTTTGCCAGGTGCCCCGGGGGTCATACCCTTGTCTTAGTATTTGGACTCGTCTTCCCGCCCCTCTGTAATACTATACAATCAATTTTTTCACTATCTGATAGTACATAGCATTTTGATTTGTCAAGCCTTCAACGGCTGATCATGGTAGAAACATAAAAATGTGATCAGCACTGTATAAGCTTTAGAAAGAAAGCTCTAAACGATAATTTGCCGGCCTTCAGTTTGCTCATTCTTTTGTTTTAAAGGCAAAAAGGATAATATCTTTCTTCCTTTTTTTTTTTTTTTTTTTTGGGTGTCAAAAATGATATTATCAAAATATCGTCCTTCGGGGAAAAAGAAATCTCGCATTTAAATACTGTCTGAAGCCCGCCAAGCCAAGCATTATAGTAGTAACAGATACTAATAGGACGGGTGAGCACAAGAACAGACAGACACTCGAATGCACTGAGCAATTAGTTCACCTGTCTACTAAAGTGCTGTATTTAGCCCGTCACCGTCATGCATTATGTAGTAACAGATATTAACAGATGAATTTGCCTTGAACTAAAAAAAACAGATGAATTTTATTACGTGAGCCCAAAGATATTCTTGAATTTTGGTTGAGTAGTATATTAAATATCATCATCATTTGGTGCCTGACTTGGATGATGTGTCCTCTTCTGGTCAAGCACGGGATTATACCGTATTCACGCTTCCCTTTTGATCGTTTTGGACTCAACGCAGTAGACAATTTGCAGAACACAAGGGAGAATATACCGTGTCCCTCGGCTCTGGGATGCTGCTGATTAAGCTCAAGAGAAGGGCCCGCGTCCATGTTCATGCGCACAACCCAACCCCTAATGTTCATCCGCAATTTGAACAGGAAGCTTTTAGGCGATCTCAGCCGCAATTTGAACTTATCAGGATAAGGTCTGAGCTTTCAAACTCAGAAAGAACGATAAGAAGAGATTTCTCAATGAGGACTCCGCGCTTACAATGTTATACCGCAAGCTTAGAAAAGGGAAGAGATAAGTAGCTGATGTTTACCAGACACCCAGAATACTAATTAATTCTTCAATCATTTTAGAATTTTTGTTCATATTTTTCCCTTGTAAACTATAAAATCTGCATGTTCGACATGTAATTTCCTTTTTTCCCCCCCAATCATTAGCTTTTCCTTTCTTGGTAGATAGTGAAAACTATTATTAGCTCTCCGACAAATATACTACATCCTGCCACAAAACTTGTTGTAAACCTCATACACAACTCCTATTTTAAGAAGAGAGTACCTTGTTACGCACACGGATGATGCCGAACATCCTCCTCCTCTAATCCACGTTGCCAGCGTCTTTTGAACTCTGTCGGGCGCTCTCGACCACAAGTACTCCGCCCACTACCCTACCCGCTGCCCAACCAAGTGGTGACCTTCATTTTTGTTTCCTCTCCTGTGTAATGGCCAAAGTGATGACAACATTCAACAGACAATCAATACACGACTTCAAATCATTTTCCGAGCACTAAGTCAGTAAACTTTAAGTTAAACATTACCAGAAATAGGAAGCTGAAAGCATGCTTACAAATGTGCAAATGTCCTCGTCCAAGTAGAAAGTGGAGCACCCACCCTCCACTTTATAAAGTTGGGTCAGTCAATAATCCAGTCAAGGTGAAACTCCTCCCAAATTGCAGTTCTATGCTTGGACCTGACTCGTCAGTAGCTTTGTCACTCGAAGGACAGATCACAGGATATATAGAGCACATAAGATCAAACACCCCCACAACCATTCCTCAATGATTAATTAGCCAAGTCAAACCGGTCTTCTGACTCTAGCTACAAACTGTTTCAAGAACCAAAGGGGGGAAAAAAAAAACGAAGTAGAAGAAGAAGAAAGAAAAAAGAAATGGTGATAGCTAAATTGAGGGATGGTGGTAGCTGCAGGGCAGTGGGTGGTTTTGGCCACCAATTGCTCACCGGTCGATGGTTCATGGTCTTTGCCTCCAACTTAATCATGGCCGTGGCCGGTGCTACGTATATGTTTGGTCTCTACTCCGGGGATATCAAGTCATCACTGGGCTACGACCAAACAACAGTGAATTATCTTAGCTTCTTCAAGGACTTGGGTGGCAATGTTGGAATCATATCGGGGCTTATCAATGAAATAGCACCTCCTTGGGTGGTTCTCCTCATTGGTGCCCTTATGAACTTCACTGGTTACTTCATGATATGGCTTGCAGTAACAGGACATGTTGCCAAACCCCCCATATGGCAGATGTGCTTGTATATTTGTGTTGGTGCGAATTCTCAGACATTTGCCAATACTGGTGCGCTGGTTACTTGCGTTAAGAACTTCCCAGAGAGTCGAGGTGTAGTTCTAGGCCTCCTTAAGGGCTTTGTAGGCCTCAGTGGTGCGATAATCACACAGCTCTACCATGCATTATACGGACATGACTCCAAGTCTCTTATTTTGCTCATTGGATGGCTTCCAGCAGCTGTCTCCTTCATTTTCCTCCGGACAATTCGCATTATGAAGGTCGTCCATCAAGAAAATGAACTGAAGATATTCTACAATCTTCTCTACTTATCACTTGGACTTGCTGGTTTTCTTATGATCCTAATAATCCTACAGAATAGGCTCGTCTTTACTGCAAGTGAGTCTGCAGTAAGTGCTACAGTTGTGGTTCTTTTACTCTTTGCACCTTTACTGATTGTTATTAAAGAAGAACTCAATCTTTGGAAGAGCAAGAGACAAGTCTTACATGATTCGTCTCAATTGAAAGCAAATCCAGCTGGAGTACATGAACTATCGCTTCAGATGGGACAAGAAGAAGAGACGCCACCAGCACCAACTGATCCCTTTGCTCCACAGAATCGAGAAAAACAAGTATCATGCTGGAGGAGCGCCTTCTCTCCACCAGACAGAGGTGAGGACCATACTATATTACAAGGAATTTTTAGTGTGGACATGATCATCCTGTTCACAGCCACAACGTTCGGGGTCGGTGGGACCTTGACCGCAATCGATAATCTGGGTCAAATTGGCAAGGCTTTAGGCTATCCTACAAAAAGCATTTCCACCTTTATTTCACTTGTGAGCATTTGGAATTATCTTGGACGTGTAACCTCCGGTTTTGCTTCTGAAATTCTGTTAGGCAAGTACAAATTTCCTCGACCTCTAATGCTAACCATGGTGCTTCTTCTTTCTTGTGTTGGCCATCTTCTCATTGCTTTTGGGGTCCCAAATTCGCTGTATGTAGCATCAGTGATTATGGGTTTCTCTTTTGGAGCACAGTGGCCGCTAATTTTTGCCATCATATCAGAGCTATTTGGATTAAAATACTACTCGACATTATACAATCTTGGTGCTGGAGCTAGTCCTGTTGGTGCTTATATACTTAATGTTAGAGTGGCCGGTCATCTCTATGACAAGGAAGCATTGAAACAAATGGCAGCAAAGGGACTCATCAGGAAAGCAGGGGAAGATCTAACTTGCAATGGTGTTGAGTGTTACAAGTTAGCCTTTCTAATAATTACTGCAGCAACCGTGTGCGGGTGTGTTATTTCGTTTATATTAGTCTTCAGAACTAGAAACTTTTACAAGGGTGATATATACAAAAGGTTCAGAGAGCAAGCCAAAGTAGTAGATCCTGAGATGACCAAGGTAAGAACAGAACCACCACCTCCACCTCCAGCTCCTTCGTCCGCATAGGTCAAATGCCATCTTTGATCTTTGATCTAGATATAATTATAGAGAAGTTCAAAACTTGGATAGATCTGGTTTTCAAAAATCCACCATTAGGTTTTTGAAAACCGATCTGCTCAAACATCAGCGAGAATTAGAGATTTGAGAGTAAAGTTTGTATTTGCCAACTTCCAGGAGTTGAAGAATAAATTGTTACAGTATTTCGACACCGCCTAAATCCTAAAGGAGTATCCTCAATGTTAGACTCCAAGATTCAACACATCTCAAGTCGCTGGTCACATTTACCTCAAGTTATAGTAGCCCGTGCTCTTCTATTTACTTTTTACTTTTTTTATTTTATTTTTTCCGTGTTCTTTACTTTTGTCCGAGGAAACTGCAGTAGCCAGCCTATTCAAGAAAAATCTACGTATGTTGTCAAGCAAGAATACAAGCTGTAAAGACGGTATCTGCCACTCCGAGATGGTCCTCGGGCGAAGGAGACCAGGTATCTTCCTTGTCCTGCAAATGACAGAGAAAAGAAGAAGGAGTAGGGGATAGGCTCCCCGGGGTCCACTCCGATGCCTAAGTCAGGACTCTTTCTCAGGGCAGGTACTGTCTAGATGTAGTAAACAACCAAAGTGTTACCTTTTTCACCAGTGTGGAGGGGTATTTATAGTAAGGATGGAGTAGTACGGGTCTCCCAGGATGAGGACACGTGGAGGTGGAGAGGCTCTGAAGGGTTCAGATGAGGTGAGAGTGTGATGGGACCTCTGATAAGACGTTAGGGACATGACCTTCAATGATGTGATGGTATGCCGAGGCTTAAATGCCGACCACGCCATAGGGAGGTCGGGGCGGCAGCCAGGAGCTGCGTTACTTGACCGTTAGGCCTGACCGAGCCGACCTGGTCGACCAGGTCGGCTCGGTTATGTCCTCTCCACAAGCTAACAGCCATATTATTGGAGGACCATTGGCTTGAATGTTGGCTTCTTTACTAACCACCAGAAGTTTTGCAGTGATCACTTGCTCCTTTATGAGATGTTAATCATACAGAATACAACTGATCGTTGGTCCGACTCGGCCTTGAGAATCTGATTCTTTCCCCTACTATTTTTGGCACAGGGCAAATGAGGATAAGTAATGTTTGCATTAGAAGCTTACCTACACCAGACACCACAAAAATGTACTCATAGTCATCTGGCATTTATGAATCGTAGTTAAAGATATCTGGTAGTAGGTAGCACCAACCTGCAAGGCGTCCCAGGTTTGGACATCCTAAATTAAGTCGTGCTGCATCTCCCATTTCGCTCTTTTCACTCCATTGCACGCTGAACCTTCTCTCTTTCTAAATTTTCTTGTATAAATCAGAGGTAGACATGCGAATGGATGTGGGTCCAGTCTTTTTCTTTTTTAAATTTTTTATTTGATAGCCATGAACCATCGCCTTATTTGGGCGTCAAACTGGAGCAGCCGTGATCGGCCGAAACTGTTTTAGATAGAGATGTCAAATGGGCAGGATGAGCAGGATTTGGGCGGGACTTAATTGGAATCGTAAAATATGAGTTATATCCAAATAATCTCATATTAATGATGGAATTAATTCCCAATACCCAAATTTTGAGAATAAAATGAAAAGAAAAATTGTTTGTTATTTTATTATTACGTCATTAGATACCCATGGGAGGGAGTCCCAAATAAATCTCATACATACTCATATTTTAAATGAGTATTATTGTGTATATCCCAATAAGGACCAAACCCATATTTTAAATACCCATCCCGTCCAAATTTAAATTTGAATATGAGATTTCAATGGATTTTAGGTATTTTTGACACCTCTAGTTTTAGACCAATTTCCAACGAAGCAGGCAGGCAGAAAGCCATTAGCAACCGGCCATTTGAATTCAATGAAAGCAGCAACCCCAACCGGGCCCTAGACAATTGCAGAGACAACGAAGTTCAGTACTCAGTGGCCAACACCACAACCTGCTAAAGACAAAAAAGGATAAGGTCACAAGACTTGGTATTATGTTCAGTGCTCTTAGGCACTCATCATAATCCACTTGCAATAATTTCCAGAAGATCAACCCATAAATCAGAAGACTTATTCTTCATTGATAAGATCACAAGACCACTAAATTAATAATTGCTTTCCTTGTTTATTAATATGACTCAAAGTTGCGCTTTTGATTCTAAGCTTTAGTCCGTCCTCCTTCAGGAAGCTGTCTCTTTATTATAGATGCGCACAGATTCAACGCAAGCAGAATTGCATTTTATTTCAACCAGCAGATGATGACACTAAGCTAAGAAATTTGGAAAACAATAGTCATTGTTCACGTATGATTATATTAATTCAAATATAACATCTCTCAAATATATATATATATATATATAAATATATTGGTAATGAAATTTGATTGTTTATCTAGAATTATTTATATTTTCAATTTCTTTAACTAATTGTTATTAGAAAAACTATCTAAATTTTGAGCTTTTTGATCTATTGGCTTTTTAATTTATTTTGAGCTTTCTTTTTTCAATTCATATTGTGTTTTTTTGGTAAATTATGGATTCAACTTTGGTAAAACAATTTTTAATACAATTATATTTCACCAAAGTTATTATATCCTGGCAATATTTTTACCATTAAAAATCATAATATTATATTTTTTTAATGTAGTATAAAAGATGTTGTTAAACAAAAAAATATATGTATTCATGTCAAATATGAGACTAGAAAATAGAATTCATAATAATTAGTAAAGTAAATGCTTAAATCATCAAATTAATTTCTAGAGGGATATTAGAGTAAATGAATTAGCTTTTTTGATTATGTCATTCTAATTGTTTTCACCACATTTTCACCTTCCTTTATCCTGGAAAATTTGTTTATCAATTAAAGCATAGATGTGACTTTTTTGGACTTGAAAATAAAACCCATAGTTAGATTTCTAATAAAATCAGCAAATCTTAACAAATGAACATATTTGTATCAGCATTTTAATTTTTAATTTTTAATTTTTTTTTGCTGCTAAGACAAATGAAATATAATTGTACAACTAGAATGAAATAATTATTTAAGAATAAAATATATGAATTGTGCTCATATCTAACTCCACATGAGTATTTAATTATTCTACTTTATATCTTTTCAGTTGAACTTTCAATTTTTTTATTAATTTGAATTAAATAGTGTGAGGTGCATTGTTGAATTTGGATTATTTATATTTTTCTTAAGTGTTATTGAGGTCAGTAAAGAATGTAAATTATTTATACTACTAAATTATCTTAGATTAGCTATATAATTGTCAATTGAAATTCATTTCATAGAACTAGCAAAATTCTTTTATTTTTGCTTTTTTTTTGTATTTCTTCATATTGATAAAAAAGCACATAAACATGCATCTTCAATAAGCACATAATCATACATCTGTATCATAATATTCATATCAAAATTTTCCAAATGAATATGAGCTCTTTTCTTCTTATATATTTGTCTTTTGTTCTAGAAACATCTATTTTTTTTTTTGGATACTAACATTTCTTACAATCTCAAAATTGTGACTAATACAAATAATCACATTATTTCGAGTAAGAAATTTAATGTACATAAGAATTAGAGATAGAATGCAAGGGTCGTTAAATAGTTTTAATAGGAAATTTTTCATTTTAGTTACCAACATTATTGAGATTTAATCATTTGAATATTTTTAATTACTACCACAATTAAAATGTAAATAACTCTGAATGAAAAACATGAGGGTAGTATAGGCACAACAAAGACCAAGATCAAAAAATATTTACATTCTACAATGCCAAACTTTATCGTATTTTTAATATAGTAATATAATATAATATAGATAATAGATTTTAAAACCTAGACATAAAATGACTAGAAGCTTCATATAAATATCAGAGGACTAAACTCAAAGTAGACCTAACAAGAAAGCCCTGCGGTCTGAACCAAACATAATTTTTTGTGCAGACATATTTCCAACAAAAAGATGAGTGACTGTCCGTCCACTTCTATTCTAAAGAAAGTCGGCATAAAGCAACATTTAAGGCAAATGCAACAATTATTCCTGTCTCATACAAGAGTGGTTTCTCTTCCAACAATAATATAACAAGCAAGTGATAGTGATACTAAACAGGACCACTTAGCCTTCTCTTTTGACTTCTTGAGAAATGGAGGTGTTACTGATTGGCCTACGATAGTTACACTCGTCGCCTGAAAAACAACTGCAACCATAGCATCCATGCACTTCTCTGCATTCTTCTTCTGGAGTCTGGGCCAAAGTGTCTGCACAAGTCTTAACCACTAGTTAAATGGATTCAAGTTTTGTAGTTCAACAATCACATCAATTAGAAAACTATATCAGGGTGGAAGGAGGAGCAAATGGATAGTCGAGCCGACAATTTGCTGAACAGAAATATAAATGTGACGCACACATTTTCTCTTTACATGGCATTGGTTTAGCCGGGAAGAGCAAATTTCCAAACTCACTTCTAGATTTACATTGAGTCTGGCAACCAGGAGTTCAGGCAACTCCTACGCATCAACAAATCATCCCTAGGAAGGAGTTTCCTTAAGCGCAGACTCCAGGGCAGGATTTCGACAAAGCATTGTTTGCTCTGCCGAGACCGCAGAACAAAGTGCGTCAAAGTGGAAAAACGTATTCCCACTTAACAAAAATCTCGCGGCTCCCCAGTATGTCTAACAATAGCTACTAGCTTAGTGAATATACCTGAATCTTTGTCTTTATTTTTTACCAGGATAATTTGTTTAAGTTTCGCTGGTGCCAAAACAACTTATTATAATTTTCTCAATTAAGATGTCTTTCATCACTCTTTACTCTCCCTGATTCAAAGAATCATATGTGGGCAATCAATTGTCCAAATCTTTTACCTCCTTCCTGAAACAGTTAGGACCAAGTTAGTCAAGCTATTGTTTCTGTGGTAACGAAGTCTAAGGTGGAGAGAAAATATTGGAAGAGGTCCTTTTGGGCCCGAATCTATTTGCCAAGTGTAGTTGTTTCAAGAAAAATAGTGGAGGCTCAAATCCCATCAGTGCAGCCATATTTTCAGTTCAAAGTTAATATTTCTAGTCACAGAAGGGTGTGAAGGTTCAGAAAAAACTGCATGTAAGAGCTTGAGGAAGATACAACAATAAAAGGGGAGCCCCTACAAAAGGGAAACCTTGAACCAATGTAACTTTTTGACTTGTGCAGCCCATCATTTCTTCAACGAAGTCTTCAGATTTATCTAAATTGAGGTGATATTTGTACTTGCATGAAAAAAACAAAAAAAAAAAACCAAGAAACAGCATATATATACATATCCATAAGTAAATAGAGGGCTATCTGCGCAAATGATTGCTGAACATTAACTAAAGTCACTTTTGGTCAATTGAACCTTCTTCCATATTAAATTGATAATCCAACTATTGCAGGTGTCATATTCTACTGATTTAGTGAATTTCATCCATTAGCACCTTTAACTTAGGACCCTCTATCTAGATTACTCGTCTACTCTAGGGTGTTTTAGTCAGTCTGGTTCACCCAAATATCAGTTCTTATCAATTCAGGAAGAGAAGATAAGAAAAAATTTCTCATGGACAACATCAAGAAGCCAGCAGCGGATATTTTAATACTAACATTCCTCCCATTAAATACAGTTGAAGTATTCATCATTTTTGTTGTGTGGCGCATAATGTCATGAATAACAGCCTAAATTCCTGATTTGCCCACGCACAAGCTCAAGCAAACTGTGATAATTTGGTGGAGGTAGCCCAGATAAATCTGTTACGAAGAAAAGTCCATGATCATGATGTTCTCTGTTGCCGTTCAAACAATCATTTGCTTATGCAGTGTTGTACTGGATCTGCATTATTTTCCTTTGATAAGGGATTTACAATCAACTAAAATGACCAGAAACTGGTTCTTGGATCATTTTGGAACACGGGACGAAACACCATGAATCTAGAACACTATCTATTGGGTGGCACAGGAAGTAAGACGTACACGAGTTTTGAAACCCAGAATGAGCAAGACAAATATCTGGGATTTAACTTTGAAAAAAAAAATGAGTTCCTTGTACTTATTAGCTTGGACAAACTCTTGAAATGTGAACGAGTGGATAAAACGAGAAATATATAATTTTTCTCAATGCTATGAATTACGCACAACGGTTTAGAACTGCGTAGAGCTTAATAATTTTAAGGTAACATCAGGTAAGTCTTCAGTTCATAAGGTCTGCATCTCCTGATCCTTCATCTTAACCAACATCAATAGTAACAAAAAAAAAAAAAATAGTCAAAAGACATTGGCAGACGTTGGGAGGTAAAAATCCAAGTCAAAGATTTCATTTATCTTTTAATAAAGAAAGGTTTTTTGGTGGCTTGGGGGTTTTGTGTTCTAGATTCATAAAGAAAGAGTTCTTTTATCTTTTAATTATTGATGGTTACTATATGGGTGTTGGGTCAAACTTTTCTGCATCATTTATTTGGATGAGTGACAAACGGGTAGCTGAAAGTAAATAGGGAAACAAAGAGTATCTAAATATGCTCCCTCCGCAAAAGGATCAAAAGGAAAGAGACACACATGCAGGCAACGAGGATACCCAGCAGGAGCGGAAACTATAAAGAAACGCTGCTAAAACACTAGAATGCTAAAAGGTTCTAGACTGAATGTAAATGAACGAACCGACTTCTCCCAGCAGTACGGTTAATTTAGCAGCAGAAGAAAGCCTGCGCGGCTGGGTGGCGGTCGGGGTATGTTGAGTAGGCGGCGTTAGAGGCGGAGTCCGGTGAGAGCACTGCTAGAGGGGCCACTCTAGATTTGGACTCGGTGCGATGTCGTCCACTTGGTTCTTTACATGACGGCGCGCTCCCCGCGAGTAGAGTTTTTAGTCGCGGAGGCACGAATGCGTGGCTTTTGTGCTCTGACAAGGCTCGCGCCGCCTCAATTTGTGAGGAAGGCGTGAAATCCCCAACACTTTATTTTTATTCCCATGGAAAACTGACGCGTATAACACTAATCGACGATCACAGATGGTAATTGGTAAATTGGCTCGCGTTTGTATAATCCTAGTCGTAAATACTAGGTCCGATTAATTCCCTGTGCACCTTTTAACTATACCTAAATTTTCATTTTGGTTTCTAAATTTTAAAGTGCGGCACTTTAGTGTTCAAGGTATAAAATCTATCCTATCGTAATCCTTAAAGCATAGAATCTATCCAACTTTAATTCTTGAAGCATAAAATATATCCCACTTTAATTCTTAACATATAAAATTTGTTCTCTCTTTGCCAACAATTTTATTCATGTAGAATAATTTTATACTTTAGGGACTAAAGTACTTCATTTAAAGTTTAGGAGTCAACGTAAAAATTTAGATGTAGTTGAAGAGTGCAAATTGAAAATCATCCTGTATACTCCTCAGTTTACATTTTAGATTTTTAGTGTTTTACTGTCACCATTGTCCACATACATTCGCATGTATAAATGAATCCAACTTGAAACGACTATTAACTTAAAAAATTAATGCATATAGTTTTTGGATTCTTAAATTAACTTAATAGTAATCTTACTATAATTAGCATAATTATTAATTTTACGAGGTAATCAGTTGATAACATTTTTGGAGTTTTACAGTATCTTTTGAGTATTATACCAATAATTATCAATTCACCGTTATATGTGTAAAATCGAAGTATCAATTCTTAAATGATCTTGGAAGTTCAAATTATTAAATAACAGATCAAGAATTTACTAGATTACAATGGCAGATACGATAAGAAGTCCATATTCTTCCATCTCCTAGAACCGCTACAAAAAAAGCTGGGCCATATCAGTGTTTCAAATGAAAAAAGGGTATTAGGTAACAACAAATGATAGAAAATTGTCCAAGAATGCTTCAAATTCTGGCCCGCTGGTTTCACTATCCAATCAATTACTGATCCAGCAGGCAGATCGGGAAGTAAACCCCCATTTTGTAGCTCAAGTTTCTGGCCCCCATTTTGTAGCTAGGATTGGTAGTTGGTACTACGCACTAAAAACCACTTCACATACCTTGGACAGCAACAGGATCTAAAGTAAATTCAAATTATAACGCTGATAAGGCAAAGCATAAACTCCCTCATCATTACCATTACCGTCACTGGTGACCTCTGTGCATTAATTAATGGGAGACTCCCTTGAGCAACAGCTCCGGCGGAGTTGGACTTTGTAAACCAAGTCACTACCACACTGACTAAGTAGCTGATGAGTCGGTCAAGTCGTGCCAGCCCTTGACTCCGGCGGCGCTCTCTAGTCTTTGAATTTTGTTTTGGTCAGGCGCCTTGCTGCGTCCCCTTGACTCTCTTCTCTTTCTTCGCAACAACCAGTCTCCCCAGAACCCCACCCCCCCCCCAAAAAAAAACCAAGTGACAGAGAGAGAGACTTCATTCTCTTCTAATTTTACTCGGTTTGCCTTTTCTTATTTTCACCCTTGCCAACTTAACTATATAACTTCATATATCGTTGTCAGAGAAAGCAATGGAAAAAATTGAAAAAAAAAATTAACATATCAAATAATGGAAAACAAGAGAAGATTAAAAATAACAAAACATGTTTGCATTGCTGTGTTTTATATAAAAGATTTTTAATTACTATTTTACGTCACATTCATCACATTGTTATAATATATATATATATTTTTTACAAAAAAACTCTATGACCCCAACGAGATAAGCGTAGGAGCAAAAATCAAACTACCAATTAAGTAGAAACGGCAGCACATCCAAAAAATTCCCTACTCAAGCCTTGTTGCTTTAGATGTTTTGCTCTAGGAAAGAAAAAGAAAATTCAGTTCGCTACGCATATAAACAAATTTAATTATTTTCGCTATTCATTCATTTTACGTTGCCGATAACATAAAAAATATGTTATTTGATCATCTTTTAATGCCAAGTTTTTTTTTTTAATTATGTCACTTGAATTCTTCTGTCATATACTTTAAAAACATGACAGAAATAGGGGACTCGTAGTTAGTTGTGTACAAAAGTTAAAAAAATATTTTGGCTGAAATCTTCTAGAATTCAAGAGATTGATGACACCCATTATATTTTATGTGCCTAAAAGCACATGATAGAAAAAACTATATGTTGTTTTATACATGAAAACATGGTACGATAAAGATATTACAATTTCGTTGTTTTGAGTATAGATGAATCATAAATTTTTATACAATAATGCAAATACTCCATGGATAATCAAGACTCTTAAGCGCTCAGTTTCTCAGGAATTATATTATCAATGAAAAAGTTTTTGAACAAACAAAAATAAAAGAAAAAAAACTTCTTGATGAAATTTTTGTATTCTCTATGCTTTCTCCTTAAAAAGTACCACATGATTTATCAAATCAAATGATCTATTATTTGTATTCTAGAGTCATCGTAATCTCGATTAGGAGTAACCACGATTTGGTTGAATTTAATAACCAAATACAATTCAAAAAATGAGCTATTTGATATTCGATTCTGTTTTCACTGAAATTGATTTACTAATTTAACAATATTATTCAATAGCAATTTCAGTTTGTTGATTTAGTTTTATTCAAAAAATTGACTTGATTTTTCATCTCTCTCTCTCTCTCACTCAAGTAGACCGTGCGCCAAATTGACAAAAAAAATTGATGTTATATTAATTTTGACGTAGGAGGGTTGTACAATTTCATCCTAACTAAAGGGGTGATAGTGGCATTTCAAAAAGTGATAGCATTAAAGAGCGTAAAGACAATTGTCTTGAGGAACACAAGCCAAGCCCTGAGATTAAAGACCTATTTACTCGCTAACGGAGCACTCACTTTGGTTCAGACACAGTTCATGCTTAGTTTTCTGCGTTAGGGTGACTTTGGAGTGGAGAGGGACAATCCCATGTGTCCTCTCTGCACTCCCACATTTTGACCCCGGCCTACGTGTGCCCTCACATTATCTAAGGTTTACTGCAGTGTAAGCGCTCCCGATTATCCCAAAAAAAGAAAAAAAGAAAAAACAGATAATAGCCTATAATCGGATTTGATTTAATATCTCCCAAGCCACTCCAGCCAGTATATAAATAGCGATCAAAACTAAAAATTGATAAGTAAAACTCGTTTTCAGTAAGAAATTCCAGAAAATGTCCAAAAAAAAAAAAGAAAAATTAAAAGAATCTCTAATGAATCGTCTTCGCTAGGCCCACTTTAATTTATCTCCAATTTCCTCTCCACTCCCCGCCCTCTCTCTTCCCGTTAGCCTATTCTCTTTCTCTCTCTCTCTCCCTCTCTAAAAATATTTACATAGATATATATGTAAATCTATATCCCTATCTCCCTCTCTCTAATCCGCTTTCTCAATTTAATCGCCCGGAAAATTTCCATCCTCTCCCTCCGATCACCTCTCCGGCGATCCATGAGCTCGGCTCCAATCCATCCCCTGCCTTATGCCAATCGTTTCCTTTTGTCCCCAGGACTAGATCCATTCCCTTTTAAATTCAAGGGTTTGAAACTAAAACTTTGAATTTTTCTAGGGTTTTGATCTTTAATGCTCCTAATTATTGTTTGATTTTTTCCCCTTTAATTTGGTTATTTATGTGTAAAACAGATATATAGCATCTGGGGTTAGGGTTTTTGGATTTGATTGGGGGGGAGGGATGTTTAACAAAATTATAAAGAGAGGGCATCGTAAGGTATCCAAATCGGACGGCGCTGATTACGGTTACGCACCGCCTGGTGGTGGTAGGAGTTCCGGCTCCGTTTCCACCTCCAATGTGGTGGTTAATCATGCCTCTCGTGGTGGAGCTCTTTCGAATTCTGGACAGCCTACGACAGCGATGCCTGCTGCGGTGGCTTTACCCCCTTCGGGGACCATTGAGACACTGCCTTTGTTCCGGGATGTGCCAGTCACTGAGCGTCAGAATTTGTTCTTGAGGAAACTGCAGATTTGCTGCTTCCAATTTGACTTTTCTGATACGCTGAAGATGGTTAGGGAGAAGGAAATCAAGAGGCAAACTCTCGCTGAGCTGGTTGATTATGTACAATCAGGGTCGGGGAAAATTACGGAGAGTAATCAGGAGGAAATGGTGAGGATGATTTCAGTGAATATATTTCGGTGCCTGCCTCCTGCTTCGCATGAAAATACAGGGTCTGAGAATGTAGACCCTGAAGAGGAGGAGCCGTATCTCGATCCCTCGTGGCCGCATTTGCAGCTAGTGTACGAATTGCTGTTGCGATACGTGGTTTCATCTGATACGGATACTAAGGTAGCCAAGAGGTACATTGATCATTCATTTGTGTTGAAGTTACTGGATTTATTTGATTCCGAGGATCCAAGAGAGAGGGAGTATTTGAAAACCATTCTTCATAGGATATATGGGAAGTTCATGGTGCACAGGCCATTTATTAGGAAGGCTATAAATAATATCTTCTACCGGTTTATATACGAGACAGAGAGGCACAGTGGGATTGGGGAACTGCTGGAGATTCTTGGAAGCATAATTAATGGGTTTGCATTGCCTATGAAGGAGGAGCATAAGTTGTTTCTTGTACGGGCACTTATACCACTCCACAAGCCAAAGCCAATTGCTTTATATCATCAGCAGTTATCGTACTGCATCGTTCAGTTTGTTGAAAAGGACTACAAGCTGGCAGATACAGTCATAAGGGGTTTGTTGAAATACTGGCCAGTCACAAATTGCCAAAAGGAAGTTCTCTTTCTAGGGGAGCTTGAAGAAGTGCTAGAGGCAACACAAGCTGCTGAATTTCAACGTTGCATGGTCCCTCTTTTCAGACAGATAGCTCGTTGCCTGAACAGTTCACATTTTCAGGTTTGTGGCAAACTTTTGAATTTAGTCTGTTATTATTTCAGCACAGAGCTACAGTTTCAGATAAACTGATTGCTTCAGATTCCTTGGAATTGTTGCTTAAAATGTATTTATGCATTATACCTTTCTGATGGTTTGATAACCTTGTAATCCGACTTCTTCCAAATAGCTACATCCAGAAACTTTTAACTGTCGTATAGCTATATTTCGAAACTTTAACTGTCAGATGGATACCGACTTAGAAACTATAATGCTGTCTTTATTTTCACTAACTCTGTATATATTTGAGCCACTTGGCATTTTGTTGTTACTCGTGTGTGTGCGCGTGCCCTTTTTTTCCAAATTCAGTTGGTGCTAATACTTTTGTCTTTCGCGTGATTTGTTCGCATTCACGTGGTTAATTTGTCTCAGTTTCTTTTGGGTTGTACACTTGACGTATCCAGGTGATATATCTTTAGTGGAGGGGGGTTTTGAGAGACGGTGCTCAAATGCTTAACCTCTGAACCCTTTCTTTGTATAAAAAGTTAAAAAGAATGGCCGTTACATTATGCTAATGGGAATGAACATGCGGCCATTTCATTATTGTGCATTAAGGTACCTCCTTGAAATGCTTTAGCTGGTTCCTTTTTTTATGCTGTTCATGGGAGCTTTAAAAGTCCTGGTCATTAAAATTACTCAAGCCGTTAGTAGAGGCAAATTTTAAATAGTGGAAGCAGGAGAAATTTTTAATGGTCTTTCCAAGGTGACGTTCTTTTGACGCCACTTTATGACATCGTTGTAGTTATCTGCGAAATGGAATTGAATAGTCATCAGAATAGCTGGCGTCCTTCATTGTGGTGGGCTCTTTTGTGCATCTTCACTGACTTTGGTATCACATTTGGCTCCTTTTTCCTTCTTTCCTTTGTTTTAATATGCCATTATGATATTTAATTCCTTTACTTCATGAGACCATAATAACATAGGGGAATGACAAGAATCTTGCTAAGATTTTTATTATGACAAAACACTTATAACATATTGTTATAGAACATACCTATTGTAAGGAGATGAAGAAATCTGCTTAATGCTTATTGAGCTGCCTGAGTCCTACATGAACTCTATCATCTGTTTTGGACGACTTATTCGAGTTGGAATTTTCCAATTGTATGGTTTTTTTGGTTTCAGATTTTGAAATGCTGGAAGTTATTTAGAACTTTGTTGATATAAATACGTAATCCCTTTCACATATTAGAATCACTTGATTGTTTTCCGTTTGAACTTAATTTTCAGTTCAAATATGCAGATGTCTTCATCTCAAGTGACAATTAATTCTTTATTCACGGCAACAACTGATCTCTGTGGACTTTTGTTGTTGATGGACCTCTATCAATTACTTTGGAGTGGCCTAGCTCTTGAAAGCATTAATCATGTGAACCTTAGGGTTAGCAGTTCATTACCTTCCTCAGGGTGATCAATAGATTTAAGCCTCCTTGGTTGCTGTGCTTGTGGGTCCATTTGTATTTCAAGTCCTTAACTTGATAAGTGTTTTCCTGGCACCATGCATTTAAAGTGTTGCGATATCTTTTTTGCTGAAAATGCATTAGGGTCTGTAGTCGAGTTGATGAACGCCTAGAATGAGCTCGGTCACACATAAAACTCTTGCATCTCCAACAGTCCTGAATTCTTTTGAGACTTACGTTATCGTGTTACTATTTATAACCATGTCCTTCCCTCTCTGCGATATTGATGACCTTGTACCTATTTAGCAGTGTAACTGGGTCTGTTCACAGAACTATGTAAAAAGCATGTAGATACCTTATGTGGAATTCAACCTTGTTCTTTCGTTTCATGCCGTCTGACTTTTATGATAAACTTCCATGCAATGTGTTTGTAAGTTATTGTTTGCAAATTGGGAACCTTGTGCTTAGGGATAAAACATCGTTCCCCTTCTGCTATCAATTTTGCTGATGCTGTGAGAAACAGTGTTAGCAGTTATTATGTGGTTCATCTTTATGCCATACTTGAGCCTTGTTCTTGTGGCTGCTTCATGTTGGATGTCCTTGTGATTAAATTTGTGATCTTGCCTCCTCCCTTTCATCCATAAGAGTAACCTAACGGTTGCACTGTTGTCATTGTTTTGGATTTTTTGCCCATATATCTTGTTATTTGATCCTTTCCAGAGTTCGGTTGCATGTGTTGGTGATTATGCTAAAGCTCAACTTTTGCACACAGGCGGCATCAACCTAAGTAGATTTAGATGGGGATCCAGCTAAACTTTATGATATCTTTGATGTTAAGGATTCTGTAGGAATTCTGTTGTTGGAACAATCAATTACTAGCGTTAGTTGCTGCTTGTAACTAAGGAGCAGGTTCAATAGCCACAATTACAATGCCAGTGTTGCATGAACTTGGTATTGTGGGTTAACAAAAGAAGTGCTTTGTTTTGAGTGCTGGTTATCACCTTGGACAGCATTTGTGGCTGACTAGCTCATTGTGTATTGAGTTAATAAAGAGGTGCTTCTTTTGAATCTGCCTTCATTTTCAGTATTCTGCCGTAGTGGAACACAGCAATGATAACAATCTTTACATACATTTTTGCTTTTTGTTTTGCTTTCCTTCTTTTTTTTTTTTTTTTTTCTAATTTGTAAATGATATGTAAAAGGATTGTGTGACCTAAGAAGGTATCAGTATATTTCTTGGTTCTATTATTTGGCAGAGGTTGTTATGGATTAGATTTAGTTTGCAAGATTTACTTAGATTTGAAATTCTTTTTCTTTTTTGGACCATTTGACGCTATTTTACAGCCTGCGCTGTATTATTATGAAAATGAATAATATCTGCATGCTATAGTGCAGGATGCAAGTAAAGATCTTTATCCATCTGTGCTATTTTACTATTTTGGCAATTTTAGATTTTTGTTGGCTATTATCATAGCTTACATGCGAGAGATTTTATGTCTACTAGATCCTTTCTAAGGCTATATATGGTTTTAGGTTGCCGAACGAGCTCTCTTCTTGTGGAATAATGAGCACATTGTGAGCTTAATTGCCCAGAATCGGAATGTGATATTACCAATTATATTTGAAGCTTTGGAAAAGAACATACAGTCTCACTGGAATCAGGCAGTGCATGGGTTGACTGTAAATGTCAGAAAAATGTTTTTGGAGATGGATGTCGAGTTATTTGAGGAGTGCCAAAGGCAGTATGCAGAGAAAGAAGCCAGAGCCAAAGAGTTAGAAGAGCAGCGAGAATTGACATGGCAAAGATTGGCTGCGGCTGCAGCACAAGGGGGCTGAGTGGATGTTGTCATGGAATACCTGATCTCTCCAGGTGGTATAGATTGCTTACCAAATTAATGGATGCATGATCCATGGACATGCTCTTCTCTTTTTGATGGTATTCTTTCTTTTTACTCTAAAATTTCTTTTTGCCTGATCATTGAAGATAATGGGTGATGTAGCAGGCATGTAATTTAGATGTATTAAAATTTCTGAACATGTTCCCCAGATTAAGAATGGTTTGTGCAATATCTCTTGTATTTGTTATACGTTTTCCACCATATGAGAGAAATTTTTATTCTCTTGTATTGTAGCTTTAATAACGGACTTGTTTTCTGTCGATGTAGCGGTTTGAGCTGTACCCCCTCCCATCCCTCCCTCTTTGTAGAAGCATTCACTAGGAGAAGTTTCACGGATTTAGTGGGACTACTTCATTGCATAGAATGAGAATACGTTCTGCCTGTTTTGTGATGCATTCCTTGTACTTGATTCCTGAAATGAAGAAGTTTGATTAAGAAGTTAATGTTGTTGTGGAAAAGCTGAAACTAAGAAAATATTTGAGGATGGCCACTCCATGATGGGACATGATTTAGATTGCGTTTTGGTTGCACTTTTATGTTGAAAAATAATGACATGACTTGCCAATTGTTCAGCTTCTTGAGCAGGAAGTGCTTTTCCATGAATCTACGACAAAGTGCCTGATAGGAGTCCACGAAACGCTAGATACACTGGGGACAGGGGTTTGGTGGTTAAACGATAGAGCTGCTACGTTCCACGCATCTTCTTAACGAAGCAATGCCGGTTGGGTTTGCTTGCATGTGACCTAGAATCTTTCTAAACATCGGGAGCATACACAATCGAGCTTTTGTCGATAGTTTTGTTACTCTCCTAGACAAATGTTACCTATTCTGGTACTTCAGGGAGGGTATGAGATTATGAAACTTGCTAAAGGGGATTAGAATAAGTGAGGGTATGAGATTATTAGGGTCGAGGATGTGTTTGCCTCTACGCGGTTAATGTCCAGGGTATTGGGGTCTCTTAACACAAATGTTACAGCAGCCGGACGGACAAAACAGAGAAAAGGAAAATATAAATAAATGAAGGGATTTCCAGCGACACCTTGCAAAGATGCAGACCACGAGGATCCCAGTCAGTTGTTGGTGAGGTCCCAGTCATGAGCCATCTCGTTACTCACCCTTCTCTGCTTATATTGTATAGTGTCCCTTTGTCATATGCCACAGAAGATTCATTTTGGTGCATCTATACTCCGTGAATTGCGCACTCCCATATTTTGATCGAATTCGGGTTTCTTATATCGGAGTGAGACGATGAAATAGGTAGGTACCTTCAGTAAACAGTAAATACAACCAGCAATTAAGGATTTGATGAAAGAAGTGGCTCAACAACATTGAGGCTAGCTTCTTCTTCTTCTTTTTCTTCTTTTCTTTTCCTTCTCCTTTTAAATAGAGAAACCGATAATTAATTGACGATTCAACTTGCAGCAATTATCTTTTGTGTGTAGACACACTGAAGGGGTAAATTTTTGGAGCTACAACTTACAATAATAATGGCGTGTGTCAGTCAAAGTACCCACAACGACCTGTAAGTCTATTATATAATTTGAGGAATGTCAAAATATGTGAAAATGAAAGTCGGTCGATGCGGTAGTCGGTAGACTGCCGACTGGGACTGCTGCTGTGGTGGGGTTTGGGGAGGCTAGTCAGATCAGACGGATGACAACTTGGCTAGTCAGATTAGACGGATGACAACTTAGCAGTACTGGTACTAAATACTACTATTATATCAGCCGGATGAGATAATTCAAAATTCTGGGGCCTCTGCCTCTCTCCCGGTCACTTAGTGCCTTTATGTCTAATTCCCCTCTGGTTCACCCATACGTTTTCGATTTCGCGTCTTTATCCATTAATTTATCCTGAAAAAGCTTGCTTGTCTTCCGTTTTCCTTCAGTCCCACTCCGCTCGTCACTGCAATTCTTTTCTTCCAAACAGCACCTCAGTCTTAGAGCCGCCGCCTTCGCCGTCGAGTGATACTCTTGTTTAGTACTGAGTGGATACAGGCAAAATTAGAAGTAAAAAGCCTCGAGTTTATTACTACTGCTGAGATATAAAGATGTCTAAAAAGGGAGGAGCGGTCCTCCAAAAGGATGTGCCCTGGAGGGCCTCATCCCCTGCAGCCAAGCCCATCCCCAAAATCCACCAATCTCCTCTGCTTCGCCTTCCTCAGACCCCTTATTCTGATTATGCCCTCTCCCTCATGAAGGTTTTTTTTACATTGCCCTTTTATCTCTCTCCCCTTCCCCCCCCCTCCCTCCCTCCACTCTCTTTGCTTGCCTTCTTTCTTTTTGGTACAAGGGCTTATTTTACTGTGGCTGGAAGAAAGTTCTAATTTTTCTGATAAAAATTTTTCCTTTCTTATTTTTTTCTTTCAAAGAAGTGAAAAGTTTGCATCTGGTGCAGCACCAAAATCCAATTGGAAGCGGGCTAGGGCAGGAGGCTATAGTGGAAGCTGCGGGTCCAGACTGTATTGTGCCAGGCCAGACTCCGCCGATTAAATTACTTGGTCTTAAGGTTTTTTCTTCCCTTTCTTTTCTTCTTTCCTCCTCTTTGTATGCTATTCTGAATGGTTACTTGCGTCAAAGATGAGCGGCACAACTTTTTTTTTGGGTGTAGTTCTCTGTTGCTTTGATGTCCTATTCACTTTTATGATGGAGCTTACTTGAATTTTCTTTTCCTTCTTTTTGCAATTAAAGAAGAAGTTTTGAATACACCAACATATGGCAATTACAGTCTAGTCATATAAAGTTTATACGGCGTGGTGTATTTTTACAGTTTGAAGATGTTCATCGATAATTTATAATTATAATGCTATTGTGCTTTTGATCTTTTTCTGATGCTACAGTTCCTTGAAATCAAAGGCTCATGTTTTTGCTGCTCATAGAGGTGCCAATGATGTTGTCAAAGGGTGGTGATGGTGGTGGTTGGGTTGGGTTATGGTAAATGAGTGAACGGTAATTTAGTGTGAGAGTTTCAGTCTTTTGTTTATTAAAATTGGCATAAGACATAAGTTGGGCATAACCCATTTATCATGAGCTGAATATCAAACTGAATAGATATGGATTAGGTGATACCCCGGGGGGAAGGGAATGAAGTGAGAGGTCTCGTGTTTGAGACGTCCCACTTCCCCAAAAAAAAAAAAACTCTGAATAGGTAAAAGTTACCTGCTTGCCTGTTGATTAGACTGGCTTTAGTTTGGGAGCTTAGGATAGAAAAGAATGAGAAACCTTAAGTCACGATAGCAAAGAATGGAAAAGAAAAGAAGGGAAAAGGTTATTGTATTATTTGAGAGTTTAGGAAAGAAATGGAAAGATATGGGATGTATATGTAAATTTATTTTTTCTTATGTAGCATTCGAAGGGCAACAATGGCATTTGGAAAAAAATAAAATAGGCGTCTTCCAACTTTCTTCCACATCCGCCCAATTGGCTCTTTTTTTTTTTTTTTTCAAATTAAAACTGTAGTGCTCCATTCTATCAGTCCAAATCCATCCGTATACTTTCTCTTCTTTCCTCAAATATCTCCCAAACAAAGGAAAACACAACTTTGTTTTCTTTTCCTTTCTTTTCTTTCTAATTCCCTCACTCCCGAACTAACCCTAAATGTTTCCCAAAGATGGCCTTTCAGCTGTTCTGCATTCTAATTCTCCTCTATGGCATGTGAATTTGTGTAAATGTTATTAATGCTCTTGCTGTCAATGTGCTTCGAAAGGGAGCTGTTGGGTTGAAATGGAGTAGGAAAATAATTCAGCATCCAGTAACCTAAACTTCAGACATTGTCTGGAATGAATGTCCTCTTTTGCAAATAGACAATGGTTCTCTAGGCTATATTTAACTTTCACTCAGAAGCACAGTAACTTATGATGGATTGCAAATCATGATGTTTTTTGGAACTTTATTTTTATTGCCTTTTCCTGATAACTGCATTTTGGGAGAGAAAAATGGTTAATTTTAAGTTCCAGATTTTCTGGATGAGTTAAGCTGATTGTTTAAAAACTTACTAAATTTTTGTTATGTTTGATGTGAGCGATGTTGAGTGATTGACAAATGTTGGAGGAGATACTGTGATGTGCGTGTTTAATGAGGGTGATTGATACGACGAGAGGGGGTTTGATTGTGAATATAACAACTTTCCAATAGGATTTTAATGGACTTATGACTCAAGCCTTGTTATATAAAATTAGCTCCTTAGGTAAAATTGGAGTAAATTTGACTAGCAGTCTATGATAACAACTTAACAGATAATTTGGAGCCCATCTGAAAAACTTATATTCTTAGATTTCCAATAAATGATTTTCCAGATGTTTCCCTTTTCTTGCATAGGTGTCCTGCATCCTTCAGGTGGGTCATTAACGTTTTTAGCTTTAACTAACTTGGCTTGATGGAAGAATATACTATCATTTCAATTTTGGGTTTGGTTAGTTTCCAGACATACTGGTTGCTCATTTCTTATCTTGTTTATTTTTTTTTATTTAATCCACTCTGTAGAGTGGATTTGTAAAACTTTATTATCTATAACACTCTGTCTTCCATATCTTTGGCTTTAACCAACCTATTATCATTGTCTATCTTTGGAATGAATTTTAGGATTTCTTTGCCATATTTTCTGTCACAGCTTATTTAAACTTTTTCTTGTTTTCTCTTTTTTTTTTTTTTTTTTGGCATTTGACTTGAACAACCGTCTGGTCCTCATCCTATAAATGTCAAGTATTCTGATGTCTCCTGGTTTTTCATGCTTTGCTTTTTGTCAGGTGTGGCCTATTGACATTGACCTAAAGTTTATGGAACCTGTTGGGCGAGAGCTCCAGTTAGTTGGCAAGGTGAAGTTGCATTCTCTGACTTGATATTTTCCACTTTCTGTTTTCAGAAATACTGTTAAAGGAAACAAAAACTGAGGTCAATTAGGAAAGTGAACTTGCAGTTTTCCCTTCACAATAAGAAGTTGAAGTGCCATTTTGATGTGGTCCGTTAGTGTTAAAATTAGAGTAGCATTCTTTCTGTGGTAGATAATTGAGGTATATGTGTTTCCTTCAAGTTTTTTGTGCTTCTACAAGACTTCTTATTGGTATTTGCTTTCTTGTTTCTCTACATATTTTATTCTAAAAATTGATGCTTGGAGTGGAACTTGTATTCACACTCTTATGGGATAAGAATAACATCTTGGAGTAGGCCCACAAAATTGGACTTGAAGCATGTTATGTGCATGAATAACTTGCATTACCAACTTCTAGTGTTGATGCCCTGCATGAAAAGATTAGATTGGGCGCAATTTATGGACCCAAAATTTACAGGTTAACATATGCTTGCAAAGGAATGCACTTGCATTGGCTGTGGGAACCTGTACTAGGTCCTGTATATGTGGATAATCTTGTTCTGACTCAGAATTTTGAAAATAGTTGGTGAAGAGATGATTTGATGCACCATTCTTTCTTGCTTCTCGACTAAAATACTGGTGAATGATAATTATGACAAAAAATGCCACGTTAAGCTAATTTTGTTACACCTAGTTCTTTGTTTAGCTTCGTTGCCTGATATATTTAACTTGAACTTTGGTTGCAGTTCATGGATTCAGCTGTTGAACTTATGAACAAGTCCTTTATTGACCGCTAGTAGTGTTTAGGCTGTGACAGAGGAGGGGACATGTCTAAGAAAAGCGAAGCAAACACCAAGTGTAGTTGGCCCTGTATTTTTTTCCATCCAGTTTTAATTGATACTCTGCAAATTTTTGTACTGAAGAGTCAAATATGGTGAAGGATTTGCACCTTTTCTCGGTGCACTGTCCATACCCGCCTCCATGGGGTTTCAAATCTGGATGTCATGTGGAGCTATAGAGTTCAATTTGTATCTGAACTTACTCCTCTTGATGTTCACATTCGACGCCTGAGTTTGTTACTGAAAGATCCTTACCGAATTTATTCACTGGACTAGAATATAAATGTTTATAGAGTATGGGGGTATTATCACTTCTGTGGTGGAAAGGGGATGCTCGTTTAGAGCTTGCTTTAGGTCTTTAGGTCCTCAAACTCGACAATAAGGGGCAACAGGCAGTGTATCTTTCGCTGGAACTGTTACGGAATTGTTACAATGTGGGAAGAAAACCAAAATTTCTGTAAATGAACCAGGCAATCAATATTCTACTTGGGTCTCTTTTATCTGGTGATCGAAACTCCTCTCACAAAATAGAGTTGAATTGCAAGAAAATCTTGCATTTTAACTCGACTTATTATCAAGATGGGGTTCGTTGGCGCTCGCAACTCCATCTTGAGGTGCCATTGCCTTCTCATTAGGCTTGTGGTTTACTAATACGGGATAAAAAGGTGCAAAGATGAACTAGAATTTTCGGTGTTTGCTATCTGCGTAATGGAAAAGAGGCCTTTTCTGTAGATGATCACATATAAAATTAGCAGTTGACAGGTTTCTTATAATGGGATAAGAGAGTTAGAGACAAAACGAGTGTACCATTTGCAATAAGACTGGCTTCTTTTATAGCAAAAGTGAATGAAAAATTCTGCAAACAACAGACCAGAAATAGTGATGCAAAAAGGAAGATAAAACTTCCCTAGATCATAAAATCCAAATTAATATAAAACTCATGTGGGGAAAGCCCTAATGGGAGAAGGCTCATGAACATGCAATCCACAAGGGGATTTGAGTGTTTTCCACCTAGTATGCCATGTAAGATTTTTGGATCCATTTCTCTGCCTTTTTCTTTTACTATTAATTCTTGCTCACTTTGCCACCTAGTACCTTGTATAAGAAGGATACCATGCTTGTGGCGGCTTGCAACGACTATGGACCACTGTCAAATAGCCATGCAAAAAGCGGAAATGCGTAAAGGTCCCTGGCTTGAGGAGGAAGACGAAAGATTAATTGCTGCCGTATCTATCTTAGGAGAACGACGATGGGATTCTTTAGCAAAAGCATCAGGTAAGGATTCGACTCGACATCCATCCATCGTATGGATCTTGACTTTTGAAGCTAGTACGAGCTAGTAATATATGGTAAAAATTTGTACATGCATATGCAGGGTTAAGGAGGAGTGGAAAGAGCTGCAGGTTGCGATGGATGAACTACCTCCGTCCCAATCTAAAACACGGCCATATAACTAAAGAAGAGGAGCATCTAATTATTCAACTTCAAAAACAATGGGGTAACAGGTACTCTTCTTTATCTACTTCCTTCGCAAAGATGGTTAACACGCAAAACAGTTCACAGTAGACAGGTTGTAGTCTTGTAGAACTAACTGTACGCTATACAGAAGAAATTTAAGAAAACGAAAGAAAATCTAGCTAGCCAAACACTGGAATAAAGCAAGTATTCCTTTTTCCATGATTAAATTTGATGATTAGCTATCCATTTTGCAGGTGGTCAAGGATTGCTCGTAGTTTGCCCGGAAGAACTGATAACGAAATAAAGAATTATTGGAGAACTCATCTAAGAAAGAAAGCATTAATTCTGGAACAAGGTCTATGGTGAATTTCTTCATGCTTCATGATTTTGGTGCACCTTGATCTCCAACCCTTTTTTCCTGACACTTTTTTTTTTTTTTTTAATGATTGCATCTTGTTCATTGCTTTCCTGACATATGTGTAATGTTATTGCAGAAAGCTCCACGTCCAATAGTCGACAGAGTGTTACTACAACTACTAGTACCGCTGCTACTACAAATGATTCCGACCAAAATTCTCCGCTTGGAATGTGTGAAGCGGCCTTCAGTTCATTGCATTCGAACAATGGAGACTGGGATTCTGAGAAGGACAATTATAATCTAAGGAATTGTGGCGAGCTTTCTGGTGGGGTTGACATGCTATCCAGCTTTGGATTAGCATATTCACCTTATGAAACAAGATTAACAGACTGGACGTCAAACTGGCCTAATTTGGAAAATTGTGGTGACGAGTATTCTTCTAGTGGATATGATGATGAGACTAATTTGTGGGATAGTTCGCTCTTCGTTTGGAACATGCACTAGTGAGTTCTCAAAGGCATTAATTTGCCACCAAAAACAATAACAAATGTTGTAGAAGACTTGTATTATATGTGCTCCGAGAGAGTGTATTAATCAACTGTAAAATAGCTCGTCCTAATGACCTGTTTTTGTTATATTCTGGAAGTTCATTACCCGGTTTATACCCTTAAAAAAATATTTCGAATTAAGGCTGTTGTCAGAAACCGTGCATTCTACTTTCTTGGTGCTTCTTGTATGGGGTGCTTTCTCGTGACTTGCTAAAAAATGAGGACACCACCAGATATCTGATCTCTTGGTTCTCATTCGGATTCAAAGTGGGAAGTGCAGAAAAACCCTGATCAAATGGGAGAACTCCTTTCCCATGTGGCTACTTGAGAGCGCAAAAAATAATGTCAAGGTATTTACCTCTTTTGTACCTAATCTTGTATTATCAAGTTCATGAATAGATTTCTACTTTTCAGACAAAAAAAAAAAAAAAAAAAAAAGGCTTCGCTTCCTCTTACTAAATCCTGCCGATTCTTTTTTTTTTTTTTCTCTTTTTTTTGGTCAATTGATAAATATCCGTGAAGTACTTCTACCCTGGCCTGTACACACTAAAAGAGGGCCTAGCTGGGTTATGGGGAACTAGAGGCAGAGAGTCACACCTTTAGATCATAGAAATGTATTGCTGCATATCTTTTGAATTTAACTACAAGCACAAGATTATTGCCAACGAGAAATACGAGAAAGATGATGGTACCGGAGCGTTTCAAGTCTATACAGAAAAATGTTGATTGATTTGACACATAGACGTTTATGCGAAGAGAAATTAAAATGTGGATGAGTAAATATTTTTGTAACTTTATCCTGACAAAGACATTCCAGTTCTAGATATTATATCTGCCACAAACAAAATTTCTGAGTGATCAGATATATGAAAGAACATATAGACAACTGTGTTTGCCAATTGTTTAAAAACAGAGGGTTTGATTAAATGAGAGTTAATCAAGTGGTAATGCACATTTATCAGTAGCAATTAAAATCGATGGTTAATCAATCTCTTATACTCCTAAACATCAATGACGAATACCAATGCACCTGTAACGCAAGTGCTTTTGTGCAATGATCTTTGTAGGTCGTCGTCACAAGGGTTGGTCAAGTCCCAAGTGACCGAAAGCAGATAATGTTTTTTTTTTCATATGGGAACTAATTAAATCAAGATTCAGAAATGAGATACATGTACATCAGCCCATATAAAATGTATCTGCCAAAACAGGTCACGTACTCTTGATGCTTCTTTATCCCATAACCTACCTCACGACTACATCATCCTCTTCTGCCTCTCCTCTTGCTCATTTGCTTTCATTTCGTTTTTTTTTTTTTTTTTTTTTTTGAGTTCCAAGGATCGGATGTAAAAGTGCGAAAGCAACAAGTTGCAATCTTCATGTGCAAACTGGCCTCCTCTTGGAAGGATGACGAGTACTTACACGGGAAGGGGAACATGGAGCATTAAAATAAAATCAATTGACGTTATGCAAATAAATTTAATAATTTTTTCTTCCCTCAAAATAATAGGACACAAACAAATTCTAATCTTTGATTGGATGTAAAGTTGATCAAAAGCTTCCGAAGGGAAAGCCTCAGTCAATAATAAGCTGCTTTGATTGATCTAAGGCCGACTTGAAAATTAAGGGATTTCCTCTTTGGTGGATACAAACAAATCCTTTGGGAACCATACTTCTTTTAACCATGTTGGAACCATCTTAATAAACAAGAATATCATGCTTACCAATAATGGACTCTTTTAGTCATCTATTATTATCTCCCCTGAATCCTGATCAACAACTTGCTCCAACGCTTTCTCATTGGTTTTGAAAAAATAATTATCCACTGATCGCTTCTGCTTATCCTGTTGTTTTAAAACCCTTTTGTCTAGAGATGCTAATCCTCTCCTTGGAAGGGAAAAATAAGAACAAAGAGAAAGATATGTTGACCCATTGGGTTTTAGAAGAAGTTTTGTTTATCCTCCTTTCTTCTTTCGGGATGGAAATTGTTCTCTCCTCAATATAACTATTTTCCTTCCTAACTAAAATACACAAGTATAGAATTCTTAAAAGGAAATATATGTGTAAAGGGAATAAAAGTGTTAAGTGCTGTTAATAATTCAAATTGCATCAGGGAATTCAAATTGCTGTTCTTTTGTTTCCTTTTGTTGTTAGATTCCTTGCGGAAACAACATGGACGTCAATTGTTAAAACTAAGTGCTAAAAAAGAAGTTATCATTCAAAAAACAACAAGGTTGGCAGGGCCACGAGAAAGGATAATAAGGTGGTGGGAAAGGAGAGGGATTTGCAGCTGCCGGAGTAGTCATCGTAGTCATCCGCGTAATCCGAGTCTCCAGCCAGATCGCCCCCACCAGTTCCGTTACCCGCTGTCCACCGGCCCATCCGACTTCCCCTGCTTACAACCAACAATTTAACAAAAGGCTTTAATTCGGTCGAAGCCCAAGAACAGCCCAGCATGTAATGGGCCAAATAAGTGAACATGAAGACTGGACAAAATGGTGGGAAAAAAAAAAGTGAAAAAGAATGAGAAAGAAAGTGGAAAAGAGTAGAGAACCTGGAGCCCCAAACCCCGGCATTCATGGTGAGCTGGTCAATAAATGAAGCGGACTTGGGCTCCACGCTATAGGCCTTCTCGTATTTGACCTCAACACCCTCGCCGGAGGTCACAAAGTAGGCTCCATTTACCATAATGTCCCCGTCACTCCTCCAATTCCAGTTTCTCCATGTACCCTCTGCTGTCTCCACGCGCTTTGTCACCTGCCCCAATGCACCCCAAATACCAGTCAAACTCCATATCAGCATCCAATGCAAAATTACTAGTACTCCCTACCAGACCTTACCCTTTTTTTTTTGTCCTTTCTTTTTCTTTCCTTTTCTTTTTCTTGAGGAAAAAAGATATGCAAGTATCAAACCAAAAGAACCTTTTCTTGGACCACACAAGAGAATCAGCACTTAGCAGCCCTCACTTCTCATTGGGTTTTCTTCCTTCTTTCCTTCTTTTTTGTGTACATTTTCTGTGAGCTTCTTCTTTTTCTTTTTCTTTTTCTTTCTTAATAGTGAAAGCCTTTATGTTTATGGCAATCCATTGTTGGCTGGAATTATGAAAATTCATAGTGAAAATGTGAACCATGAAAAGAACTCTTATATAGATTTTAATTTTTTTTATTTGCAAGTGTTGGTGCTAATGGTAATTAAATCTACATTATCATGGTTATATACAAAAGAACACAGATTCAACACATATAAAAATTGAAGTATAACAGGATCTTCATGAGCTTCAAACTTGAGGCACTCTTAGACATAGAACCTTCTAACTATAAATTTAACAGTCAATATAAATCCTACCATCATATTTCGTGAGTGATTAAACCCAACTGCTACATTTCTTCTACTCCTAGATTGCAAAACAAACATTTAATGCTCACAACAAATCTGTTTAGCATGATCAGGTAATGATGAAGAATAATTTGGGTATCCAGAATGAGAGTGGTGTTAGTATTATTGTATAGTAGTAGTACCTCTTTAGCATTGCGGTCCGTGGGCGCGGTGTAACGGTTTCCTTGGCTGTTGATGGTGGGATTGCCGCTTCCCCCAATGGCGTACATCTCCCACCTTGTAAAGTCATTGTTGACCACATGAATATACCCTCTCCGGCACCTGGGCATCCTCTGAATCAGCTTCTGACCGAAGTGGTTGAAAGCAATGGTGACCTGCATCCCCGAATCCGGCAAATAGTCGTCGCTGTGCCCCAGCAACATTACTTCATTGTGGTGCGAGAAATGGTTGTTCGAGATCGTAATCCCCGTGGAACCCATCACCGCATCAATCAGCCCGTCCTTACAGTGTGATAAGGAGCAATGGTCGATCCAGATATCCCTCGCTCCAAAGATGGATATCCCATCACCGTCCGATAGTGTCCGCCACCCGTAGTGCGTGGGGCTCGACCTGATGTTGGTGTTCCCCGACTGGTAGCAGTGATGTACGTGAATGTTATGGATTATGATGTTAGTGATGTCTTGCAGCGTTATGCACCCTCCGCCCGTTATGTGGACGTTAGCACCCCGGCCGTCTAAGGTTTTGTAAGAGTTGAAAATCAACTCTTCGGAGAGGCGGATGACCATGCTGGTGGCGAACACTATCCAGAGGGGCTCCGCTTGGATTACGGCGTAACGGAGGGTGCCCGGGACGGGGCTCACGGGGTCATGGTCGGAGGAGTCGGTGACGACGTAGTAACGGCCCCCCTTGCCTCCGAGGGCATACTGTCCGAAGCCGATGGCGCAGTCGGCTAGGCGCTGGCGGTTGAGCTGCCAATTGGTGTCGCAGCGCCAGCAGTCGTCGATTGGGTTGCCGGTTATGCAAGAGGCCTGGTCGTTGGACTCGTACGACAGCATTTGTCTTCTTGAAATTGACACATTTACTTTTCTGCATAATGAATGGTTAAGAGGTAAAATAGCATATTTAGGATCACCTCAGCATCATATGCTACTCGTCTCTGTTTAATGTTTAGCTTACTACTATCAAAATAACTGTCCATTTCTGAAAAGAAAAAATTTATATCACTAGTTCACTACCATTGATGGAGAAAAGCCATAGTAACAATGTAGACTAATTAAAGTACGGGGTCCAGGAATAAGGGGGCTAGAGAACCAATAAATATGCAGACAATGACAACTTGTTCAATCACAAAAAAAAAAAAAGAACAAAAACAGAGAGACAAAAGCTCTTTGCTTGTTTAGATGTGCCGGAGAAGCAAAGAGCTGCAGGTCCCTAGAAAGAAGAAAAATGAATGGAGTACATGGTGCACCCATCCAAAGGGACGATTTGACAAAATATGGAACTAGCAAAGAGCTACATTTACATTGATCAAACAACATCTATATTGCACAAACTTAATATCAAGTAGTAATGTCTATTCAGTCCCAGTTGAGCGGTGACACACCCAAAAAGAAAATGTTCATGATACAAGGGAGTGAAACCGGATCTGCAAGACCCCAGCAAAAAGGAAGGCCTCCCCTTTTTTCTTTCAGAACAAAAAGAAATTGTCAAAATACATTAGCAAGAGAGAAGGGAAAAAAAAAAGAAAAAAAAAAGAAAAAAGGAAGGGGTAGCATCTTTCTGTTTGGGGTGTTTAGACAAAAGCGAACCTATACAAGTTGACAATGTGGCTTGATAGAGCACCGAAAACAGGTAACAGAGTCTAGTAAAAGATGGTAAAACCTGTGGATATCTTCAACAACAGCTTCAGGGTTGGGGTGTTGACCTGGAAGAGTAAGGTTGTGGAATGCTGAGCCAAGGGGCAAGAATGAGCTCACAAGGCAAGCAAGGACAATGCAGGTCCTGTGGAACATCTTCACCAGTGGGTTGCTTTTTGAGACAATTTGATGCACTTGTTCCAGTGCAGGTGAAGATGCCTAAGGCTATAAATGCAGCATTGTTCCGTATGCAGTAAATTGATGAGTTGTTTTCAGCAAGATAGTGAGCAAAAAGAAAGCTGAATAGTAAAGATAATTAAGTCGCTATATATGGCGGGTGGGATTAATGTGGATAGAGAAGAGAAGATGCAGTCGTGGCTTCAACTGTTCTTCTTCCTTCTCCTCGTCCCACAACATCAGAGCAACTGAGCAAGAGCCCCTCTTATTTTCCTTTTACCATGATTTATAATGATCTTGTTAAAAGAATCTCGGGGATACGCACTGTTGCAAAAGCTTAGAGCCTTAGACTGGGAGGGAAAAGAGGCCCTTGATTCTAATATGCTTTTCTTTTCCTTTTCTTTCTTTTTAAAAATTTTTCTCTCTATCGGTCTGACTAATGCCGATTTCATTCTTCTAGGATGGCTCACTGCACAGTCTTCTGGTAACAGAAATTCAGAACTGCTCGCGTGCGCTGATACTATCTTGA
Organism: Gardenia jasminoides; assembly: GCA_013103745.1. Lineage (NCBI taxonomy): Eukaryota > Viridiplantae > Streptophyta > Magnoliopsida > Gentianales > Rubiaceae > Gardenia > Gardenia jasminoides. Next base: position 9,025,847 of record CM023103.1, read on the forward strand.
CCCAATATGGTGAATTTGCTAATAAGTTTCAAACAACGGGAAAAAGTTTGACAAGCCAATTGTTACCCACTGATAATCTAAGACCCGATGATATTTATAATCTTGGATAAAATTGCTGCTTGTGTATAGCCAAGCAATGCAGGGGTGGGCAGTGTTATGCTATCTCAGTTGGTATAATTTTTTTCTCATTCACATACTCGAACTAAAATTTTTGAAGCAATATGTCAAAGCTTGAAGAATTATGTAATTCGACCGAAGATTGATAAGAAAATAAACAACATAAATACCTAAACAAGATGAGGATTTATTAACCCAAATAATGATTGATAAGAAAATAAAAGAAAGATCATGACCAAACCGTAACCTATCAACATGAGAGCTAATCAATTTGATATGTTGTTCTTGTTCTAACAAGAGTAGAATACCTAGGCATAAAACTTGATGTTGAAACATTTAAGTCTAACCTTGATGAAGCAAATTAAGGCTTCACGTACGTTGTAAGTATATATGTTTCAGATTTAATTTGAAACCATAAAGATAGATGATACATTTGAGGCGAGATTTGCCATGCGAATTTAAGTCTATCAAAAGAATGCCCTCGAAAAAGAAAAGCAAGAAAGAATCCTATGGTTATACTGTTTGAATTTTTCGAGACTTTTATATTAGGCAAGTTAAAAAAGGACGTAAGCTTGTCAGTATCGCACTGCTGAGTATCTTTAGGCAGTTGGTGTTAAGTGTTAACTTTTACTATCACTTCTTGTATTTTAAAATTTATTCCTATTAACTTTTATTCAATTATAGATTCACGTCTATTGATTTTTATTCATCCAAATTCTCACGTTCTTTCAACTATTCTAATGAACTACTATCTTTTTATTTTGTAAAAACAATTTTCCTTCTAAATTTATACACACATTGGATGTGCTATTCACGCCGGTACTAATAATATTTGACTCCATTGGACAAGTGATAAAGGCATATTATATAAACTGGAATAAATTTTTGGATAAGACATAAACTGGATAAATTGAATTGAAAAGGTTTTTGGATAAAACATAAACTTTGATTAAATGGTTGTCCCAAAAAAACTGGATTAAATTGTTGGATAAGGATAATATTCAAAAAAGCTAGTATATCCACAGCCCATCGATTCGCTTGAGTTGTCAATGACTAAACCTGCACAAACTAAATGAATTGACAAAAACGGCCCAACACGGGGAGCAAAAAATTATGAATTAAGAAGCAAATGAAGGAGTGGAAGCGGGGCTCGACTCAAACCAGCTTTATGGATTGTTGCGCCAAACCGAGCCATGTGCCGGCTACCTTTTTTTCACACTCCAGTTTCAACGCTTCTGGTTTCTGGTTATGTTTTTGGGGGGATGAAAATCCACAAATCTCCAGTGGTCCTGGTCCACATTTAACTGAAGTTTGTCCCAAAAACTGGGGCCTATGTCATAATAGTCGTTACTAATTTATTATCTGCCATATTCATATCCCGCCACCACTGGTTGATATAGGGATCAGCGATGAGCTTCTTTTCTTCCGTCCCGCTCTTTCTTTCTTTCTTTCTTTCTTTCTGGGGATTCCGGATGGGAAGGAATGGAGCGCCCATTTAGTCGTTGGACCCTTTGTTCTTTTCATGCCACTGTCCCGTTCATGCTCACTGAAACTTTATACTCCTGTTGAGCTTTTCCAAGTACTACCCGTAATTAACTCACTTGCATGGGGCAAAAGCTTCCCTAATTTTTGGTGCCCTTCTGCCATCTGTTGTCCATGCGTGCCATCTGTTGTCCATTTGGTGCAAATTGCACCAAATGGAACTTGTGAGGCCCCATTACCTGTCTTCTCCCAAACAAACTGATTCTCGTCAACTATGACAATTCCTAAACTCACCTGGGAAATGTTCAGGATAAACGTTGGATATTCACATGGCATAAGACAGTCTTTTCCTTTTCTCAAGTTCTTAGTTGATGGGATATCTTCTAACGAGTTTTCTATGGCAAGGTTGAAAATACAATAGGAAAGAAGAAGTCCATGCTAGCGCATAAGTTCCACAAGTTCATTTATCACTGTGAAAGAAAACAAAAAAAAAAACAGTTATTTTTATCGTTGCAGGAGCTAACACTGATATACTTTGCCCCAAAAGTTTCCCAAGGATCATGCTCTTTGATACCACTTTCACTTTGAAGATGCTGGCTGGGGCTTATACACACTTGGAAAATTGTGCATGGATAGACCAGATAAATGTCTTTTGAGTAGGTAATTCAATGTTTTCCAAGAAAAAGGAAGGTAATCCAATGGCAACATCGGCATTAAGTAATTAGAGGGACAGACATTAAAACATTTCGCGGAGCAGCCGGAGCTGAAGAAGAAGAACACACCATCTTTCATGGCTATTGTAACATGACGCGGACAGATGACACATATGTACAAAAGTCCAGTCTGGCCTAAACGCTTTTACACATATGTAGGATAAGAACATGCATGCTTTCTTGTGCTAAAATGGGACCAAGACATTAGACATTTTGGGTCAGCACGTAGTGAATCCCAATAGTTGATTGGCGTCTGCATTGCGGGGTCCTTAGAGTTGTGAACGAGTTGAACTGAGTTGAACTTTTGGTTTTCAAGGTAGACTCATTAAGTTATCAAATTGAACCCAACTCGACCCGTTAATGTAACGAGTTGAAAATTGCATTCGAACCTGACTCATTAAAACTATCTTGAGTTCGAACTCAAGTTTGAATTCGACTCATATGACATAAACGAGTCGAAAATGAAAGAGTTTAAGTTCAAAAAAACTAAAATGTGTTTTTATATAATTTTGCAACTTAAAAATATAACCAATTTAATTTTCATATTGAATGAGAAAATTTTCATCAAATAGAAGAAAATTTCCAATATTTAGACAAAATAATATCCTAGACAATCAAAACAAGATAAATCTACATAAATACTAAGAAAAATTAGTGATATTAGCTTGAATAAATGTACAAACGAGCTTAGACGAGCTTAAATCAACTATTCGTGAGTCGAGCCAACTTTGGATCATTTAGAAATGAGACTTGTTTAATGTTTGAGTTCAACTTATTTAGTTAAATGAACGAGTCAAATTTGAGCTTATACGATTCGAATCGAATTAGGTTCACGAGCAATTTGTTCATTTAACAATTCTAAGGATCCTGCATGCAAATGAACTCAATTTTCGCCTCCCCAAAGACGTTTACATATACACTTCTCTTTGGTCTACTAAAATACACTGACATGCATCCTTGTCTATCTTACAGGATCATTAATGATCCGGCCTCTACAATCTACATGATTTTGTTCATAATAATGCAACATTACTTTTAAGCATCATTGATTATACTGTTCATAAAGATTATAGAACCGAACAAGAAAGTGGGAGCATCACTAACGCTTTAGACAAACGTATCATACGTCAAAGAACCTCAGTCGATAGAACACATAATGGTTCGTGAGCCATCTTTTTTCTGTGTCAAATCTAAAACTACTGTCTAAAGTAATAATTGAGGTCGCCTTTTCTTGACTAGTGGTAATTGAGGGGCTTGCACTTTGCATTTTCACCCTTGAGGCTTCCCTACACATGCATAGATAGGAGTATTATTGACGTCAGATGTGGGTTACAGGCAGTAGATGGTATGTTTGTCAACAAATACTGGATTGATTGATGAACAATTGAACATTGAGATTGGATATTGTTTACAGAACTAGAAGGAGAATTTCTTCAGGGAATATGATTTGAAGTGACTGTGGAAAGGATACTTTGAATTTGGATCCAGCATGATGCGGCCCACTGGAACTTACCTTTTGACTCTTGTGACTGGTGTGTAGGCCCATCAATCTTGACCTTTAACCGTTTGGTGGGTCCCTTACTTTTTGGATTTTCATCATTGCGCATAAATGGCGGCCATGTAATTCAATTAACGACGAATGAAGAGCTAATAGTACTCCGACACCTGAGTAAAACGACTGCTATCCATATCATTCCTTAATTCTCTTTTTTTTTTTTTTTGGAAACATAAATTCTTGTTTCTGTTTTGGGCTATTTTATCAAAGTCAAATTTGGTTGTCTTGCAAATAGGAGTTTACTTCGCCAGGATCGGAGCTGGATATACGTACTTCAGAGATTGATTCAAGCCTACAAACAAAGCTCAGTGGCTTAACAGTGGGCTGCATAGGCCCAACAAACTCGTGAGCTTTAGCCCATCTGAGATTTCACTATCCTAATTTAAGAATTAAGGGCAAATGATAAAATGAGTTTGAATTGTTTTCATCCAAATTTTAGGGATTAAAAGCATTTATATCTTAAATATTTAAATGTTTAGAATCAAAACCATGTTTCTCTCTGTTTTAAAACCCTTAACTAGCCCCTAATATGATCCCTAACAACTCATATGTACCCTTTTTGTTCTCAATTGTAATTCAGTCATTCATTTCGGCAGAAAATAGTTCCCTCAGGTTAACTGACATAATCTCCTACCACAAAAATCAAACTGGCATATGATACTTTTCTATCAGTAAAATGATCAAATTTACTAAGAAAAGCATAAATAATAGCCAGAAGAGAATAATTTTTTTTTTTTTTTTTTTTTGCGTAAAAAGATTATGATTACATCAGACAGAAGAACCATGACTCTGTTGTTTGGCGCAGAAGTTGTACAAGCTTTTAGTACATAAGCTGTCAATTCTCTTCATTATGATTGTTAGAACACTAAAAACCAATCTTCTAGACATATTAGAAGCAAATTTTCCTTACATAGATGCAACAATCCATGGTTTGAGAAGGCTAATAAACCCTTCAGACCCAATTAACCGATCAGTCAAAAACATTCAGCAATATATCCTGTTCCAGTGATTCCAGTCCAGGTTACAGGAACTTTTCCGATCATATCAATGAGGAATTTGACTTCCAATGTGCACAGACCCAAACAAGCTCAACAGACCATGGACAGGCTCTCCTAAAATCAAAACAGATATTGCTGTCTCTTGGAAGGGAGTACCTAGGACTAAGGAAAACTGGGAGCTAGTTCTTGAACAGAGAATTCCCCAGAAATGTTCCGATAGATTTTAGCATTTGTATAGAATACATCAGCGTAAATGTATAGGGTAATTTTTGACGTTTAGGTAGCTGCATGCTACTGTGTAAGAACTTGGTAGTCCTTATTAATAAAATTTTCAGGTTTACTTTTAAAAAATTTGTTGTTAATTTCTCAGACAGCAAAACCACTTAAATTAGCAAATAATTACTATATTGCATTCTACATATGAGACATTTAATCCTATCCAACAAAAAACGAAGAAAAAAAAAGATACATTCAACTCTAGTAATTAAATTTTCCCTCAAAGCTATAGTAACTAATTTGTAATGCAAAGCTACGGATTGAAAGTAGAAACCGGTAATACTCTACTATACAAATCACTTCTGTTTCACACATGTCATCGCAGATGGTCCGAGGAAACGAACTGTAAAAATTTGGTGAGGAAGACGCTAAACGTGGCCATCATCGGAAGTCCTGCTCCGTACTTGTCCGTTTTGCTGAGCATTATCAACCCGGACGGTAGCTGGTGCATCCGGATTTTGGCCACTGTCCCAGGACTGCCTCGGAATTGTATGATGATTGTTCAAACCAGGCTGATCATCATCGTGCGTCGAAATCTTTGTTGCCAAGTTCTCCTCCTGTGCCCCTGCGGCCATGTCGACGTTGGCCTTCCTTTCAGTCATCAGCATCCTCCCCCGGTTGAGGGCAAAACTCGAGCTTAAAGCCCCGGAAATCAAGAGCAGTAAGGCTATTAGGAACTTCATCGGCAGAGTGGACTCCTGAAATTGATCATCAACTTCACAGGTGAGTGAGTTGACTCGAAACTCGCTGGCCGTTTATGGCTATGAAGTTAGTAGTATTAGGTTGAATTCTGCTCCTACTGAAGTTGGTGGAGGGCTGGGTAAAATCTGTAACTATTTATTAACGTGGGCTTCTCACCAAAGTTGTTTGTCTGTCGATTCTATCTGCTGTTGTAATGCTCCATTTTGTGTCTCCTGTAGATATTTTTTGTACGGGAAAATTGGAGACAGAAAAGGAGCAGTATCAAATAGGGAAGCGCCATCTCGCGCTGTGATTGGGAGGGCCACTTAAAACAGGAAAATACCTATTGCTGCAAAGTTTGAAACATACACAGAGTCTGATCATCGTAGACAGCAAAAAGCGGCAAGTGAAGGTGCACTAAAACTCCAGATTGTTCTAATTCAAGAAAAATATCTTAGCCAAGGGGAGGGGAGCAGGGGAGGCACCTAACACATCCGTGTATATTATTTATTTCTTACTAAACTATAGCTGGAAAGTGGAATCATGATCCCTTTCGGCTTTTCACAGGTGGAGAGATGTGATGGGATATGGTGGGCTCTCCACCGGAAGTCAGTAACCAATGTACTGGTCTTGAGTGTCCGTAAACTCGGAAATATTTATGCGTTTGCTTATGATTATAGTCCTATACGTTGTGTGTGGTTTTCCTCTTGTCGAAATTCTAAATTAACCGAGGGAGAAAGGGTTATTTTTAAAATGGGAAATTTTAAAATTACTTTAGGGAAAAAAAAAAGAAAAAAGGTGGGTCTGTACTCTGTATATAACACGACTAAATCTTCATATATAAATTAATGTGATAGGAAAATGAGTGATTAGGCAACAGGTAATCACTCTTATCTTATCTATCTAATTCGATCACGAATTCTTATTATGCCAAAATTGCACATGATGATTAAGAACTAAAGTAGATCAATAGTGCGCGTAAAGAAGACGGTTTCAAGGGTAAAATGATTGCACTACCACTTCCTAGAGCCCAGGAAAGTGCAATTAGTTCATATCAGGTTGGCGCCTGGCTGTATACTTAAGCCTGTCTAATATTATAGCAGGTGTGTCACTCTTCTCGTCTGATGAATCATGCTACTACATGTAGGGGTGTGCATTCGGTTAATATTCAATTATTCGGTTAATTCGGTTAGTTCACTTATGAAAATACAAACCGTTTTCAATTTCGAATTCGCATTAACTGAATTAATTCGGTACCCGAATTCAATTCGGATACGGTTACGAAATCGGTACTAACCGATTTGGAGTTTATTTTATTATTATTATTATTATTTTTACAAATAGTTACACTTTATTGCCAAATGTTGAGATCGTAACAAGTTACAAGGCCTGCCAAACTTCCATATCAAGAGCTAGTGAGCCATCCCTACTAACTATTTGTTAAACCTACGAATATTTGGGATGCCTAGCTCATCCATTTTCCTATTTGATCATATATACCTATTTATATGACTTGAATCATTGTTCAATGATGTAAAAGACATAAATAAAAAGTGATTAACTCAAATCAAAATGAAACTCGCTCACATTATAAATATAATTTACAATAACAAGTGATGAGTGCTATTGGTTATAATTCAAAATCTCAAAACCTATTTCATACCATATTCGAATTCACTGAATTTGGTTCGCACCGATTTGGTACCGAATTACCAAATAACCGAATTCGAATTACCAAATTTAATTCGAAATCGGTTCTCAATTCGGTGCGAACCAGTTATGCACACCCCTAACTACATGTCTAATTTCGTGTCATTAGCTAGCTGGTTGGTTGCGCACGCGTTAAACCAGCTTAGCTAGTCATGTCAATTCTTAAATTAAACCATATTAGTCGTCTAACCAAATTCTGGGCAAAACGGTGCTTAGCTCACAAAACTCAGTCAGTATCTTCGCAGCAACATTTCAAACTCTGATATGGTACATAAAACCAAGGTATGGATTTATTTAGAAATTAGGGTTGTTGATCTCTAAAACTCATAGATATGATGCGAAGAACTCTGTGAATATTAATGAAAGAAGCCTAATTAAAAATCACGAGAGATGCTCTATTTCACAACGAAGCAGCAAAGGTTTGGTGTTGTAAATAGTTCGATGAGGTTGACCCAAATTGCTTTTGAAAATGGTCGAGCGTTGAACCAAACTGGAATCAACGATGCATGAGTTTGGAACAAGACAGCAAACGCATATATAGAAGAAAAGAAACCTGAGCGAGAACACTTAATAAAGAGAAGAAGGGAAGAAAAAGGTTTTCTTGTTTTTTGTTTTTTTTTTGGTCCCTAGGTTCCCGGCTGGCGCTTTTTGCCATTTTGCAATGGGATAGGTCATGGATTACGCAGCCCATCCCGTAATGCATTCTTCCCCAAGCTTCCCATGCTCAGAAAAGTAGCTGATCGATGACCGCCTGAAATTGTTGCTACATGCAGTGTCTCTTTCCGCCCGGAACCTAAAAGTAAAAGAGGGAATCGTTTTCTCCATTTTGGAGGCATTTTCAGCTGATTTATGTTGTCTGGGGAGTCCAAAGGGCAGGTATGACCGATCCTCAAAAAAAACAAAAAGTTACTCGTTTTCTTCTAAGGAATTGTACAATACTATATGGGTTTGGTAACCACCTCTGTTGGCATTTTCTGATATTAAGAATTGTCATGTTCACACATACCCACCAACATTTGAATCCAAGAAACCTGCAGGAAACTCCAACAATCCTGTCACAGCACGACACAGGCATCCAACCCCATGGGGCTATCATCCCTGGACCTCTGTACACTGTAATGCTTATATAAACATGTAAGCTTCAAAGAGATTAAGCATATGCCTAGCAACAACTAGCGTCGTCTCACTATCACGCCTGAATTTGGGTTCTTCCATCTCTAGTCTACACAATATTTTGTCACTCCACAAAGATGAAGAACCAAAATAACACCACTCCCTTTCTTGGTTCAGTATTTCTTTTGCTACTAATGTCTACTCTTCTTCTATTTGGTGCAACGTCAACCGAAGCTCAAGAAGTTGGTAATGCCCAGAACAATTCCATATATGATCGAACTTCTTGGTATAAATCATAAATGTGTTCTTGATCTGGTTATCAAATGTATGTTGGATGCAGAGGACGAGAGAGAATTTGATTACGCGGAGGGAAGCGAGAAGGGTCCAAGACGGTGGGGGAAGCTAAAGAAGGAATGGGCAGCATGTAGTAACGGAGCCTTGCAATCTCCGATAGATATGTCAAACGAGAGGGTTCATTTGATCTCAAAACCGGAGAAGCCCGTATACAAGCCCACCAATGCAACCATACTAAACAGAGGCCACGACATCTCAGTGAGTGATTCCTGTTTCTCATTTATTCTTCACTTCTTGTTTGGTAATTTCAAGCCAGCCCTGTGCAAGTGCAAGCATGAGAAAATTGAGAATAACAACAACAATAGTCTTTTCAACATGAACATGCAGCTCCTTCCCTTTCAACAATGTGCCTCCCTGACCACTAAATCCGGAGTTATCTAACTTCTGAGATGTGAATTGTAGAAAGAATGCTGCTTTAACTGACTTGCCTAAAACCAATTTTGCAGCTTCAGTGGGGAGGTGATGCAGGATCGATTGTCATCAATGGCACCGTGTACCCTCTCAGACAAGCCCACTGGCACTCTCCCTCTGAGCACACCATTCACGGCAGAAGGTACTTATCCCACATCCCTACTCTTGCGATTTTCTTGTGTTCTTTTTCTTTTCGTCTGTTAGTTTGTTGTGAAGACAGTTGGCTTGATGAAACACTCTTCCCGTAATCTCCTCTGACTACAGGTATGACTTGGAGTTACACATGGTTCACCAAAACACCGACCCGAATTTGAAGAACAAGATTACTGTTATTGGTGTCCTCTACAAGATTGGTAAACCAGATAAATTTCTGTCCAAGGTAACCACTGCCACTGTCAAGTTCCAACTTTCTGGTTCATTGTCTTTCATCCACACGGACTAATTACTTCCATTGCCTAATAATTTTCAATGTATAAAATGGATGTTGAAATGCTCTATCGCAGTTAACGAGCTATATCTCAACAATGATCGATAAGAAGGATGAGCATAGAAACTTAGACGTTGTTGATCCAAGAGAAATTGAGATACACAGTAAAAGGTACTACAGGTACATGGGCTCACTCACCGTCCCTCCATGCACAGAAGGTGTTATTTGGACCATCAATAGAAGGGTAAGATTCCTCAAACCTTCAACTTAGCCTGAGCTTGTCCTCAGCATTAGCTTTCTTGTTTCTTGTATTGGTCCTGCTTGATGACATTCTCACCACAACCTAAACCAATTTCAGGTGAGGACTGTTTCTAGGGACCAAGTGAAATTGCTCCGAGAAGCTGTACACGATGTAAGTTGCAGTTGCCAAGCTTTTTTTTTTTTTTTTTTTTATATATATATATTTTTTGGCCAAGCATTATTTGAGGCGGCTTTTGAATTCTTTTTTTACTTTTAATTTGTGTTTACACATTTTTGGCTCTACTCTGTTGACAGTATGCAGAAAGAAATGCAAGGCCCATTCAACAACAAAACAGTAGAGAGATCTATCTCTACGGCCCAGCATCATAAGAACAATCAAGATTTTTTATTTTTTTTTTTATTTTTTTTAAGGTTCTGATGATCATTAACCATGTATACCATGCATGTTTTTAATCTATTATTCTTTTCCCTTTCGGACTCAGCTGAAAGGTTGATGTGAGCGATTACAAGACTTCACGATCGAATATACTTGAGCGGACATTTTCAGACTATTATACTCTCTATATATTGTTTCAGAATGTGTTTCAGGCATTCTAACTGCAACGCTTTTCTCAGGGGCATATCAATTCGCTTCTCTCACGCACGGGTACTCACGCATTCTTAGAGTGTCCAAATTGATTGTTTCAAAAAAAAAAAACTGACAAAAGTAGTTCATTTTTGCTCTTTTGTTACAATTGCAATTAAATTAATCTTTTTCTTTTATTTGAAAGTTAAACAATCTTGTTGGCTGGTCAAAGATATAAATCCTTCTACTCACAGTCTCAAACACAATTAATCCATACAGAGCCATACGCCTAGCACCATAAGAACTGCAAAACATATTTTAGTTCTGATAATCATTAACGATGTCTACCGTCGAGGTTTTAATTTGTAATTTTCCCTTCCGGGCGAGCATCGTAGGAAACAAGCATTTGGAGCAACACACTAGTTCCTTCCTTATAAAATCAGAACATCATGAAACATAACAAAATTATGGGGGATAGTCTAGTTTCTCTCTACGCTGTTAAAGAGAGAATTGTAGAATTTGGACTTCAACTATCGAATTCTTTTCTAGGAGGATTTTCCGCGAGAAACCACATAAAGATATGGAACTTGATAGCACTAGACGGACCAGAACGAACGCAGACAAACCTCAGGAATTTTTACTTACTAAGCTTCCGATAGAAAAGACAGTGAGCCCCTACATTGACCGATCAGTTTAACATCATTTGCGTGCTTTTTCAAAGGACAGATACAAATCAAGGGGCAAAAATATCATTAACTCAATCATCAATTGCCCAAAGAATGACTGCTTGCAAATTCTTGCCAGGGGTAGCTTGAAGCAGACAACCTCGACCAAGAAATCGGTCATCCAACCATCTCTGACATCCTTGATGAGCACGAAGGCGGTCCCCCTCTCGTCTGCCTCGTATTATATGAGCTACATTTCAGACACTTGTGAGCCACAACGTGGAAATTCACCTCAGACGTTTCCCCACAGTCATTGCACAGGATCCAAACCTAACCCATTACAAAAGCATGATTACAAAACAGCATAACCCAAAGCACCAACAGCAGCTGTAAATTCAAAACATACCATCTTATCTCGATAATTTTGAGGCATAGGTGTAGAAGCAACCTGGGCATCAGACATTGATAAGTGATTTGTCAGTTTAGGGTAACGCCAGATTAAGAGACATATTTGCCGCATAAATGTCAGTAACCACAACACTGGTAATACCTCCTGGTCAAGCTTTTCCCACACACGAGACATATCGCAATATGATTTTGAGCAAACAGGACAAGAGTACCTGCACAATTGATTTCCAGCAAGGACATATTCAACTGGGCTTATAAGACACTGGCCGTTGGAGAAAAGGGGCGACAAGGAGTAATGGAGATGTTTCACAAAATACTAATGACTCAAGATTAACATATACATAGGGAAGAAATCCTACTGGAAATGCCTTTCCATCTCTTTCACACAATCAAGATGTATAGTGTGACCACAAAGCAGGACCGTAATGTCTTTTGTAGTATCAAAAAGGTACTGCACGAGAAAAGAATAAATCATGCACAAAATAATCAACTTTTATCATCGTACATAGTAGTTTCATGCTTACCTCAAAGCAAACAGGGCAGTTGTGGTGCATTGCTCGTTCTATGCAAGTATGCGAATCCTTTAACAAATTCGAATAGCAACATCCTGAAACACAAAGAAATATCTTGCATAACTGATTTGAAAATGCAGTTAAATATTGTCCCATTCACAGATAAACCATATAGTACTACCATCATTTTGAGCCAGAAAAAACCATATGATAATTCCATTCATGATCTCACTTACCACATCCATTGCAATGAAAAAAGTTCTCTCTACCACCAGTCCTGTGATTCAAAAAAAAATAAAATATTTTAAATTGAAGAGAATGGCGTGAAATAAAAATAGAAAATTACTGAAGACGTGAGTAAGCTAGTGAAATCCTGAAAAGCTATTAGGGGAAAAAATCACATATGCAATGATGCGTTCCAGCAATAATGGCATTTGTACAATTGATATAGTTCTGCAATCATTATACAAATTAGAGGTGACTCATGGAACACAACTCTAGAAATCAGATGCCAAACTGTTTGATCAGTATGCAAGTCACCAGATAAAATATTGTGAACTTAGAGGATTAATTGGAATGAAAAGACACATTTGAACAGGCTAAAGATTTTAACCTGCAGATTCCACATTTATCACAGTGGTATTGATTCTTTGACACCTAGACAAGGAAACCAAATCACTTAAGCAAAATATAATAAGCAAACCTTGAATTTTTGAAAGCAAACCAACAAACAAGTCTTACATCATCATCAAAGAAGTTGCATATTGAGCAAAAGTACTCTCCCATGGAAATTGCACACTTGACACATTTTTGTTGAACCTGCAGAGCAATTAAAGTCAAAACTACCACTTCCTTTTCTATTTTCGAATCCAGACATGTGAACTAGTCTTTGTTTTCACAACTATATTGTCCTCTTGGACTGGAGTCCATCAACAATTTTTCACTCTATCTCAACAAGATAACTATAAGAATCATTCAGTGCCACCAAAAATTTGGAGTTCGGAGAAAGAAACTTACATCTTGTTCTGTATTACACAGTGAGCAAATGACCTGAAAAAAAAAAAAAGAAAAAATCAGCATTGCAACACGTACTTAGCTCAATAGATTACCAAAAGAGAAACAGAACACTTTAACAGTATAGATTAACGAGTTACATTGGGAAAAGAATATATTCATACAACAAAGACAGGATAATCACAATAGAGACACCATTGTGGTACCACAAGACAATATAGTGCAAATTCATAAATTTTCAAGCATAGACAAACAGTAAAAAGAATTATACTTAAATGAGAGTAACAAAGCCTCATCCAATACTGCACGCATTCTGCGATACAAGCCACAAATTATCCACATGCAGATAAGCAAAAGAAAAAGAAAAATTTGAACACGAAAAGTGACACAATTCTTTCCACGTCAGAGAAAAAGGAAAATAAACGATCAAATTTCCTTTTTTTTCCGAAATTAGAAGGAAGAAAGCGTAGCAGTGAAGCATTATGTCTTTCCTTTCCTTTCTAAGAGACAAAAGTTTATTGGAAAGATATCAGCAAAACTAATAAAGAACCAAAGGTGAGCCCAAAAAATAATAATAAGAATAATACTAATAAAATAAAAGGGCTAGTGTGCTAATAGAGAAGAGAATTAAAATGCAATCTAACCCTTTTTATCTCATGGCGAGGAATATCATGCCTTCTGCAAGGATCGACTTCAATGGAATTCTGTTCAAGAATCAATTGACTATGTTAATTTCTTTTTCCCCTGCACTAAACGAGAGACTAACTACTAATATTCAATCGCATTGAAATAAGATAACCGTAAAATTAATAGAAAAGGGTACCTTTAATTCGTTGTGGCAATGCCTACAGTCAAAAATCTCATCACAGCAAGGTGCTCTTATCTTACATCTCCTTCTGTAGTGTGAGCACCTGAACAGGGATCATTATAAACAAATCTCGACATTAGCAATCACGTCACCCGGGTTTACAGTTTAGCGTAATGGACCGCACAAACCCCAAGGAAGAAGAAAAAACATTTGGAGGATCAAAATGAAGGAAAAGAAGAGTGAATACCCATAGTGTCCAGAACCCATCTCCATTGGGAAATCATCAGTGTGAGATGAATGAGAAATGTTCTGATGCTTCGATCCACTACTCTCCATTGTTTCCTCACCTAATTTGGACTGGATTGGCTTGGATTAGACACCTAAAGAATCCACAACGATTACCATATTGACTGGTCTATAATACATACAAAAACAAGAGACGGGAACAGAAGCGGAAAGAAAGAGCCGTTAATAGGTTCCGACATCTAACGAGTTTAGCACCAATAATTGATGGACAAGATGGGGCCATGCTAATTTTGCATTACCGTACAGTGGAATGTAGCCCAGGGAGAGAATGACGCAGTGAGTTTTAATCAGGAAGGCATACCACTCACTAAGTAGACCTGAAACGACGCCGTATACAGTCAGGCACAGGCGCAAGAGGAGCAACTTTTCCCAGAGTCTACTCACCCTTCCAATGGATGGCCTTTGCATGGGACGGCTGGTGGTCTTTAGTCTTTACTTTAGAGATGCCCATTGTTGTGTGTGTACATGACCACTCTGATGTGGATGGTCCAAACTCCAAAGCACCTTTTTAGGTGCTAATTGCCTGCGTGCACTGCAGTTCAATCTACTGTGCACGCGGTTGCCGGTTAAAAGTACATTGTTGCCCTTTTAAGTGCAGTTTTAATTTACTCTTGTTTCCCTAAAAATTTTTTACTTCCAATACAAATTTCAACTGCCTTTTTTTATTATACATGCATCATATCAAAAAAAAGTACTACAATATTTTTTTGAACAAATTATCCCAAATAATCTACTATCCAAACACACTTAATACTACTTCTAGTGAAAGAAAATGGTTGAAAAACTCCCACTTGGTTCAATTCTTTGTAGGAAAAATAATTTAAAACATCTTTCATATTTTGCTAAATAAATTTTTTTCATCCTTCACTCTTAAATTATTGATTTTACATCCATTACAAATTTAAGTTTACAAAATTTAGTCTGAATCTAAGTTTTTGATGACTTTTTAATTTAAAACCATCACGTGATTCACTTGCAGTCATTTTTTTATATGCAAAAACATAAAATCTCATTTTTTTTCTTCGTAAAAATAAATATAAATGCCGTCAAATCTCACTTTTTTAGGGAAAATAAATATGATTTAATTCAATTTTTACTTTTTTAGGTCCAAAATGAATATAAATCGAGTCATTTGTTTAATTATAAATGGGATCCAACCTTTTTAACCCCAAAACAATGACCATGTATGAATCATGTGATAGATTCATAATAAAAAAGTAGTGGAAAATTTTAGGTTGGAACCAAAATTTACCCATTTGATTTTGTGAGGAGCATAAAGTTACTATTTTAAAAGTGAATGATGAAAAATTTTATTTGACAAAATGTGAAAAATGTTTTGAACAATTTTTTATTAGTCTACATCCTAAGTATTTGTTCATTTTGAAATTTTAGAAATGTTCATCGGTTTCATTTTTTTTTAATAAGGGCACTCTCACAATCTTTTTTTATTATACAATCTAATAAATGAAAATTAAATTATATAGTGTCATTACCAAAAAGTAAAATGTTAATTATTAGTTATCTTAATTTTTTTAAATTTTGTTTATAATACAGGACATTCCTAGCATAAGAGTAGGGCATACGCATGCAATTAATATGCCATTTGAAAGAAATACTTGTGAAATGTGAAGTTAGTTTAATGGGTGGATGAATTAGTCTAGAAAAAAAATGTGTATGATGACAAATAAATATTGTTAAACTATAAATGCATACCTAAAGAACGAATGATGTTGCTTTAAATTGAATTGTTACTTGATGCAGATGATAATCATAAGATAAATCGGACAGTAGCTAACGAAATCAAAAGTCTTAATTGTAAACAAAGAATGACAAATATAATTAACATAATGGTTTAAGGTCTTGTTTGGATTGGAGTTTTCCATCAAAAAGTTTGTACATTTTCCGTGACCATAATTTCCAAACACTTTTTTAACCTCATATATATTACATCGATATAGTATATTTTTGTTTTTATAAAAAAATCTAAAAAATGACAATTCAGACAAGACCTTGCCAGTGTTGAAAATAAATTAGGAGGCCAATTTAATCGTTGTAATAGCAATTGTCTATTTCCAATTCAAAGAAAACAACTACAATTGAGATCACTAAATTAAAGACAAATACACTTGCGATTTTTGCTTATCATGGATTTTAATCTAAAGTTCTGATTGAGGGACAACATTTATATTCTCCTAAATCACATGTGTATTGAATATATCCAATTCCCGTTTTGGTTTCAAGTTTTATATGTGAATGATGTTTATCATTACTCATCTACAATTTGGTTCTCCCTTAGACTATTTAGATGCCTTACCACTTTGTCCAGAAATTTTTATTTGTATTCGGCATCTTCATTTTCCCACTTCCCCCAATTCACCTTTACATTGATGCCCATCGTATTTGTGTATTTCACACACATGGTCCTTTTGAGTTTGTATGCCATAAGTGAGCACTTTTCATGTATGAAGGTTATCTATATTGAACCATGTACCAAAATCATCCGACTAGGCCGCACGACAATTTGTTATAATTTCACTGGTTCTATGCATCATAAGCAAAGGACACATTATGGGCACCGTAGAAGCGTCCGACGGTTTTGGTATATTAAATGTAAATTGATGATGTGGTAAGTTTTGGCCAAACCAAAAAGTAGCCTTGGAGTGCATGATCCAACCAACCAATTCGAGCGGTCGATCTGTGAACAGACCATGGCACCAGTCCAATTGCACAAAACAGCCAGGTCAATCAAAGCCATTAAACTGGCAACTAGTTTCCTCTACTTGATCAGAAACTGCTGCGCCTACATTTGTTTGGACTTAATATATGAAGCCGGCTGTGGTAATGCAGGTACCACTAGCGACATTCATGAGCAATCTTTTGTCAATCTATTGCTTGCACGAGTGACCACATGTTCAATTTTAGGGCTTAATTTTGGATGATTATTTTTAAGTGACAATAGATTTTGATTTTGAATAATCAATTTTTGTGATGTTCTCAGTTGCTTTTGTACTTTGATTATAACTGTTTTTAATGGTAAAAAAGCTAAAAATCCATGATCACCCCAAGAGTAGCTTTTGCTGAAAACTAAGCTGCCTGTGGTATAATCATAAAAAGAAGGGATGGATACAACACCGAAGAGGACATAAGAGTAGAGCGCTGGAAGACGGAAATCTGGGTTCCTGTTGGGTCAGTTAACAATAGCATATCAGGCTTGCAAACCGTGCTGCTCTTGCAACATAAACAGAGACAGCAGCCTCTCAAGCATCTAGGACACCCAAGTCTAAAGACAACCGTCCAAGGAACAGAAGTACAAAAGACAAGTCAACAAGACCAAAAGAAATAGCAGAGACCACAGCAACAGCAAGTTCAGAACAGGTGCTAATTATACACAGAAATAGAAGTAAAATAGCAAAACTCATCAAGTAACCGTTTGCCCGAATAAGTTCTAAGCACAAAAAAAAAAAAAAAAAATTTCTACCTCGCACTTTACATAAACATGAATGCTTCAAAGATTTGAAATTATCAGTCCTATTTGTTTATAAAGAGAACCTCCAAACAAGCAGAAGAATAAAGACATTTTGACACAGCACTGTCCACCTCAATCCTCAGAGTACTGCAGCTTAAGTGGTGCTCGCAAGTTCTGGAATCTTCATTGATTTACAATGTGAAGGAATAGATGGGACGGCACGTGCGGCCCTTCTTTCCTAGCCCTACCCTCCAAGTCGATTTCCACGGTTGCCCACAAATCAGACCAGTTTTCGAAAGCTTGAAAGTGACAAATGTCAGATATTCCCTGAGATCTACCATTATTCCTTCAAAGAGCATAACACTAAAGTAACCACCTCCCAGTTCAACAATATCAAAAACTTCTCCCCTTGGCATGCAGTTCAATAAGGGTCGCATCTCTTCAGCTTTACCGTCAACAATCCGAAAGGCAACAATAGGAGGCTCGAGATCAGGTATATTGCACACCAATATATCCTTCTTATGGACAATGGCCTTTCCAACAAATGGAAATGGAGAACTAAAATCATCATACCGTGGCCGTGGCGTAACACGTTCACGCTGGAAATCCAGAAATAACTCACAAGGCTCCCATTTGTCATGCTCAATGTCATAAGCACACGACATGTCCCCAGTCGAAATGCATAACTTGTTACCAATCACTACATATGCATAGCCATGAATCGAAGATAGATGACTCCGGAGGAAAGGAAGACTCTTCAGAGGAGTCTATTTATCGGCAGGGGGATCATAGACCTCAAAGCTGAAGTCAACTGTATCACCTCCACTGGGGGACAGAGGGGAAGAAAGAGCATAGATACGACCATCAATTTCCACAGCAACCGGGAAGTACTTCCCACCATTCATCGAGGACTTGCTCTTCACATGCAAATTTTAAGAGGAGTCGAGAGCGAGATGAAATACAAGTCTGGGAGCAGAGAACCTGGCTCATGCAAGTAGGCCAATTCCTCATCCATCTCTCCAACCCGAGCGAAACTCACACAACAGTGACAACGAGATGCAGCAGATGCATCCTCACGCCAGACAAACTCCTCTTTAAGCTGCTTGATACTAGAAGAATGGCCGATCAAATTCTCAATCAAGCAAGACTTGAAAGAGTACCACATTGGATTGGCAACATAGCCAAATTGCATGAAGCACAGGACAAGGCATTTTCCCGTTGTTCTTCGACTCTTACCAGATAAAATGACACCTTTTTCCTGACTCATGCTTACTCTGCGGGGGAAAAAAGATGCATGTTTACTAATATACAACGGGCTATTAATTTAGCAATATAAGAATGGATCGACAAAGTTATATATGTGAAAAAAATTCAAATAAAGCTGCTTAGAAAGAAGAGCCAGCAACCACACAAATCTGAGAAGATATGCACGAAATGACTCTCCATAACTGTAACATCCCCTTGATCTGTAAAATAAGGTTCTTCAAGTCCGGTAAGATCTCAAATTAAAACAAAAGATGCAATAAAGCGAAGAAATAACCAAAAGGAGAATTCCAATCAAAATAACCGTCAATCAAAGAACACAGAAAAAATAAGGACAACAATTGATCACCAACCCAGATTTCAAAAAAGAATTAATTAAGATAATTGAGGCAAAACAAAGGAGACCACTCTGCCGGAAAGAGCTCAGATAGAAATAAAGGAAAGCCGAAGAAATTGGGATAAAAAAAAAAGACAACGAAGCAGGGTTAACGAAAGAACAAAAGCTAAGAGCCAAGCATGGACTATTTGTTCCTTGATCTTCTGCAACCAAAGTTTAAAACATACGGGAGAGATGTTAGATCTGAAGACACCTCTTGCAAAGGCGCTTGAGTTAGAAAGTAAAGGACACAACCGCTGATTCCTCTCCTGAAGCCCTAACTTTGCCCGTCCGCCCGGTCTCGTCAGTCTCTTATGATAGTTGCATCCACCGCCAGAGCCTAGTTTTCATTTGGGATAATTTCACACACCTCCCTTGAGGTCTTCCTTGATATTACTTAGTACCCTTATAGTTTCAAAAATATCTCTTATCTCCCATCAATTGACATGTTTTGTGACATTGTCCTTCCTTTTACATAAGGCTCGCAAGAAAACCCATAACCCAACAAACCACCTAACCCGTCCACTAATTTGAGAGGTTGGATTGAGTTAGTTAGGTGTTGGATGTAAGATACCCACGTAAGTATTGGGTGGGTTGTGTTTTAAAATTGGATACCCATTAACCTAATTTTTTTGCACATAGCACAAAATAAATGTATGTACTCAATTTTTTTTTTTTTGAAAAACAAAAAGAATGATGGTTTTGGCAACCTCATTTCACTTTTCCCAACTACAACTATTTATTTTATTTTATTTTTCTACTGGACTCCAACCATTTTCTTAATTAGTGACCCATCAAATTTTTAAATCTATTTTTTTTCTTTGTTTTAATTTTTCTTTAATATGAATTTAGATAAAACTAAGAAAAGTCAGGAACACAATTTAGTTTTTTAACTTTTCCAACCTCAATTTTCTATTTTCCCATCATTCATCAAACACAAAAATTCAATATTTCAATCTTAAAATCTTTATTTTTATTCCCCAAAAAAAATCAAATTAATTTTTCCAAATTTTTTCTTCATCCCCATTAAATTCTCTGTCTTTTTCTTTTTATTATTTACCAAGTAATTTTTTTCCATCAAAAAATTTTGAACTAAAAAGTGAATATTTTGAGCAGCTTACTTCTGGTTTGATCCAAGTCTATAGTTTTAAACTTTATTAAGAATTACTGTAACTACTTGAACTACTTTTTAATCATCCGCATTTAGAGTGTCCCCATGTAGGTGTCTCTGCCAATAACAACATGTTTTTGTAGTAGTTGAAGATTTCATAGCATAATATTTAGTATATTTTAAAAAAATTGGTTATCTCTTGTGAATTATGAAAGAAAAAATATCTATTTAGATGACTACATTTGCTTGAATTTTACAATTTTTTAGTTCAAATTAGTGACATTTTACATGATTTAGTTTGTCTTATGTTTGTTTTAGTATTTAGATATGCCTTTAGTACAAAGCCAGATTTTGATCTTTTATGATCATAAGGAGCATTCAATTGCATGCCCTTCGGTTAAAAATAGAGTTCTACATAGTTCTTATTGCAACTTGCGTTTATACTTATTTTAAAAGGTATTAACCAAATCAGCGCAAATGTACTGCATCAATATATGTACTTTTGTACTACAGTAAACATTTCAAACATTCTATACAATAGAGATAATGTTTAAGATCTCTTGTAGAGTGTTAATATGTTTGTTTTAGTATTTAGAAATATGTAGTAAAGTCTAAGACGTGCCAAAATATTCTAGGCCATTCTTGACTAGTGTAGAGACTTGTAGTGTACATAGAAAGAGAGTTTTGTAAAATTTTCTAGAGATTAAGTGTAGGAGCAACTTGTATAAAGATTTCTAGAACCTCTTAGCTTACATATAAATAGGTCAATCCCCCTCCATTTGTAACAACCTGGTGAACCTTGTGAATTGAATGAAGTACTTAACAAGCATTATAAGCTTTCCTTTGCCTCCAACACGTTTCTTTCTTTACTTGTCTACTTAGCTTCTGCATTTCTACACGATTAGAAGTTAATGTTGAACTACCAACTGTTTATAGCTAAAATTTTGAGCATTGCTAGTGCCGCATAGTGTGCGTGCTTATAGAAAGATAAGGAGCTCGTGACACTTTGATCCAGATGTCGAAAGCAAGTCATAACTCCGTTGTATGTTAGATAAGTTTGAACGTAAATTAGATCAGTCTGATCAAATCAGATTGATCACAAAAATATAGGACGGTTTTAACATCAAATATAAAAAAAAATGAGATTAATCAATCAGATCAAGAAATGATAAATATAAAAATCAGATTAATTGGAAATATATAAATATAAATAATAGGTTAATAAGACAAGATCGATAAAATCTCTTATTAAAACCCCAAAGCATAAGAAGGTTTTAACATTAAATATAGAACAAGTCAGATTAATCATGAAATTAGATTAATCGAGAATATATAAATATAAAAAATAGATTAATGGAAAAAATATTTTGCTTATTAAAACCCCAGTGCATCGACATTGAAATTACTGTCTATGGTCATATTTTACCAGCAATCTCAACCGATAACACGCCATAGGTGTCATCACCCATGTCTGGCTTCAATTAACGAGGGTAGGCTACTACTGATCCTCTCCATGACAATTCTAAAATTAATCTTCTCACCATCCAGATATTCACGTCTGTAGACAAGATGGGCAGAAAACAGCTTGCAACTGTCATTGCATTATGGATTACATCCTCAAAATGAGACTCATCTGCAATATTTATGATCGAGCAGGAGATGTTTTCATGTAGCAGTCCTAAATATGCCATGGTTTATAGCTCAAGCGTGTATATATACAGGTGGGAACACTCAGCCTCTCCATATGGCTCAATACTACGGGTGGTAATAGGCAATGTCACTTAAAAAACCAATCATTCAGTGCAATATTTTGCTTATGATAAGAGAATAGGAGATGTTACAGTCTAAAATTTACTTACCTACCGATTTCTTCAACTTACAAAAGTCGGTATACTTAGCAGTTAACTGGTTAGAAGGCTGTAACAATGACTTGAAAAATTTTCTGAGGACATTCCATTTTATCAACCCTCTGCTGCTTTTCCCATTTTGTCCTAAGCATCGTCTTGTAGTGGGATTCAACAAAAAGAATCCTAAATTCACCTTCTTCAGTTATAAAAATACGTCTATCTGTAAGCCCTCGTGTTCCACCTTTCTTTTGTCATGGTCCGTACATTCCGCTAGTTGACATGCGCATCCATTGAGCGACCGTGTCCGATCGGTCAAAAGTGCACTATTACCTATTAGAGATACGAAGGAAAAATTAGAATCGGTAGTAGAATTGCACTCTCCTGTGACTTGTAATATTAAGGCCATGTAGATCATATATAATTTTTAGGATCTCTTGTAGAGTATTAATATTTTTTGGGAGCAAGTTTTGTCTAAATTCAGTGCCACTCAATTCATTCAGATGTTCTATTTTCGGTTATCAAACGGTCTGAACATGTTAAGATCTCAATCCATTAAATTTAAGTGCTTAATTGTGTTATCAAACGGGCCCTTACTGTATTTTACTAGCAATCTTAGGTGATAACACGCCATAGGCGTCATATATCCACTTAAGGCGTCATACATCCACTTATGGCTGGCTTCAATGAACAAGTGTAGGCTACTACTGATTTTCTCGGTGACAATTCTAAATTTAATTTTCTCCTATATTGCATGTCTATAGCCAAGATGTGCAAAAAACAGCTTGCACCTGCTATTGCATTGCGGACTATATCCTCAAAATAAGACTTATCTGAAATATTTATGATCAAACAGAGGGTGTCTTCACCCAGCAGTTTACTCCTGAATACACCGTGGTCGAAGTACTCATCAGCATTAATATCTTCAATACTATAAGAGGTAGATGCTGCATATTTAGACATCACGGTAGCAAACAAAAAAAGAGGAGGATTAGAAGCGGTGAGGATGAGTGCTGGGTTTAGGTAAGAAGAGTGTTAGGGTTTGGAAGTTTTAGATTTGGGGAGGAGATAATGGGTCTGGAGGGGTGACATTAATAGAAAATGCTGAAGTAAGAAGGGATAAAGATGGCATGGAATGCGGAAGTGAGAAGGGATAAAGATGGCATGGAACACAGAGAGAAGTTTAGATAGTGTTTGTTCCCAAGGAAAAATGAAGGGAAATAATTTTTCTACATGTTGTGAATGCTTTTTAGGAAACATACGGGACCCTCCATATAAAATTTTTCCGTAACTATTCAATTTACTGTGAAAATTTTCCTGCTGAAATTAATAGGAAAGTGAGTCATGGAAAAGTTTCAACTAATTATATTTTTTTTATAACTCGTTATTTTCTAAACTATTTTTTTCGTTCTAAACTTCTACATAAATTAGAATATCTTAGAATGTACAATTCAAACCATCATAGACATTTTATTCTTTGGTAATTTATTGAATTTATATGGCATTAGTATTTTTTTTCCTTTACATTTTATGCTCTTTTTTTTTTGTCTGTATATTTTTGAAATAACTTATACACATATTTGTTCATCTAATAGAAATATTCCTACATATATATATATATGTGTTTGTGTGCATGTGTGTGCATACAAATACATATAATGGGATCCAATCTTTTTATCTGTAAAGCAATTACGATGTATGGATCATGTGATGGATTAAAGGTAAGGAAAATAGTTGAAAATCTAAGTTAGAACCAAATTTTACCTATTTGACTTTACAAGAGACATAAGATTACTATTTTAAAAGTGAATAACAAAAAAAAAAAATTCATTACAAAATGTGAGGAACTTTTTGACCAATTTTTATTAGTTTACGTCCTAAGTTTTTGTTCAGTTTGAAATTTGAGAAATGTTCATCGACTTTTTTTTTTTTTTTTTGTGTAACGGCACTCTCACTATCTTTTTTCTTATTATAATCTGATAAATGCAAAATTAAATTATACAATGTCATTATAAAAAGTAAAGTGCTAATTAATAGTTATCTTAAATTTTTTAAGATTTATTTATAATAGACGGCTTTCCTTAGCATAAGAACAGGGCATACGCATGCAATTAATATGCCATTTGAAAGAAACACTTATGAAGTTAGTTTAGTGGGTGGATGAAATTAAAAAAAAAAAAAAAGAAGAAAGGTTAAGATTCTTTTTTTTTTTTTTTAAATTAAGTATGTAAGAACTTGGGGGAGGGGTATTTCAGGGATAGAAGTGAAGTTGGATTGTAGTGGCGTGGGTGGCCGGTGGGCTTTGAAGGGAGGGAAGGAGGCAAGCTGGCTCGAGGGAATGGAATGGATGGATAGGGTCAGTCAGATCTGACGCGGATTGCGTCCCACTTGGGCCAACGCTGATCCCATTTAGAAAATTAACCGTAGTTCTTACACTTCCCCAACCTCTCCTGGATTAAGTCCACAAAATTATACTCCTCCTCCGTGTCTAATTGGCCAGCAGCGATCCCAGGTTTGGTCACCTTTTCTTCTATTACAGGGCACAGGCTTACGGGGATTATTTCTCTGGAAGACGGCGTAATCAGTTAAGTACGCAGCGGGTTTGGGGGGGTGCCATAAGAGAAAAGGATCAGCTGGAAAGCTGTTATTCTGGTTGGCGAATACATACAAACTCACTTTTACATCGGCTGCAGGTGATTCCATGGATTCAGCAATTTGTAGAGGATAAGGGAGCAAAAGGAATAAAACACAAGGCAAATATATCATCATCATCTTCAACTTGGAATAACAACTGGGAGGAATCCTCTATTGGCTACAAATACAATCAACACGCACTCGTAAACAACAGGCTATTGGCGTTAAATTTTGTCGATTTTTGGTCGCTTTTGTAGCTTCTTCCCCCGAAATATTCCAAACTTCCAACGGCTGTCACTTTCATCTGGCAATCCACCAACACTGAATGGTACCAAGTGGTGAAAAGAAGACCCCTCCTTGTTTCAAGAGTAACTTATCACCAGTCACCACCACCCATATTGTCCAATTTGAGTATTGACAACTTCCACACTACTACTCTTTTTCCATCTCTGTCTTCCACATTTTGTATCTGTTGTGATTCTTATGAGCTGTCCGGATTTCTTGCGACATCACAATATTCTCTTCTCGTCAATTTTGCCATCTTTGGCTGGTTGCCACCATCATCATTATCCTCCTCCCCCTTTTTTTTTTTTTTTTTGGTTTTGTTTTGGTCCCTGTCTCTAAGTTCTACTGGCATCAAACAGTAGTGTTACATGTCAGAGAAAAAGTGAAAGGCGTCGTATGCTGCTTAGAGTAGGCTAATTCCGCTTCATTTCTGGTGAGGTTTGGGCCTGAAAGGCGTCATATGCTGCTTAGAGTAGGCTAATTCCGCTTCATTTCTGGTGAGGTTTGGGCCTGATGTCGAAGCTCTCTTTGTACATGTGACTAGATGTGCTTGGGCCATTGGTGCATTTCTAAGCTTAATCTTCACTCATCTTGTAAGACGAAGCAACAACATTCCTCCCACAATCACGCAGGCCATTTCATAAGGCTATCTGGGCCTCTTTTTCAATCCAATATGATCTTCTTGGGTTCATTATTGTCATTTGAAACTCCTGAGCAGTTGTGTTAATTACAAAAAGTTACAAAAAGTCCCTTTAATGGGAGACGAATATTGATATTACATGCATGATAATTCTTGACAGAAAAAAAAAGAATATTGATATTCCAATTTATTTTATCCCACTACTTCATAAATGCAGGGGAACTTCAGGGAAGCATTGAAAGAAATTGAAATATGAAGATTGAGAAGGCAAAGAGGCCAAAAGGGAAATAATACAACCCAACCACAAATACCACAACCAGCACTCGATTCGCGATGATCCAAATGAAACCAGCACTCGATTCGTGATGATCCAAATGAAGTTGATCGGAAACCAAGGAAAATTAATGAACAAGGAATAAATCCTTACAACAAGAACAAGCACTTAAACCACAGAAAAACCAACTAGAGAGGAGTTCTTTTTTTTTTATGGGGACAACAATTGTTTTATGCTTGCAGTCCTCAATAGTCAGCTGTGGGCAACTGCTCGTGGGAGTGGGTAATAAAGAAGAGTTCATAGACGACTCCAGCAAGGCCACCACCAATGAGTGGACCGGCCCAGTAGACCCAGTGGTTCTCCCAGGTCCAGCTAACCACTGCAGGGCCAAAAGAAACTGCTGGGTTCATCGAGGCGCCATCAAAGGCCCCACCAACCAGGATATTGGCACCCACGATGAAACCAATAGCAATGGGGGCTATGGTTCCCAAGCTGCCCCTCTTTGGATCCACTGCGGTGGCGTACACGGTGTACACTAGTCCAAATGTCAGCACAATCTCCAATACTAACGCGTTCCAGACGCCAACTCCGGCGGACAAAGAAAATGCAGCAGTTTCCTGGCAAAGAAATAAATAGTAAGTAAATAAATAAGTAAACTCAACCATGAATGAACAAATATCAAAATCTTTAGTCAGTTGTAATGTGATCGATAGAGACGCCAAGCTTTAATCAGTTGCAAACGTGTTTTTGTTTAAAGACCGTGAATGGAAGACATGCAGCAGGGGTGTGTGACCGTGCGTAAGATGCCATGCAATGATGGCCGGAAAGACCAAACTCACCAAGCCACCCGTGGAGAACTTAAGAAGCAAGCAAGCCACGACGGAGCCAAGCAACTGAGCAATCCAGTACAGGATGCCGCGCAGAAGGGTAATGTTACCGCCAACAAAGGCACCAAAGGTGACAGCAGGGTTCACATGGCCGCCGGAGATGTTGGCGCCGACTGCAACAGCCACAAACAGTGCAAAGGCGTGAGCTACCGCGGCAGCAATGAGGCCGGAAGGGGTGTTGGCTGCATTGTTGGTCAGCTTGCTAAAGGCCATGCCTGACCCTTCACCTGCAAACACAAAGATTAGGGTAGAAATGAACTCGGCCAGCGCCGCCTTGAGAGCGTCTGGGTGAGTGGCCTCCTGAGGCCTTCCGATTGCTATCTGATTGATCGGCATCGTAGGATGATCAAGATCAACGGCTGAAAGTTGGGAAAGGCAATATGATCACACTAAAACTGCTTGAGCTTTTAGCTGATTTAATTTGCGCACTACTTCGTACTGGTCTCGGTCTCTTTCTCATGCAGCTCCCAGTACTTTTATAGTCGTATTCAATGCGAAGATGCGTTGCCATGCCTTACCTTCGGTATCCGGTTTCCGGTAAGCCTCTTATACAAGTACTCCAATGTAAGAGTCATAATGGTGAACGACTTTGGGGGAATGCGGTTGTGATTTTTGAATTGCTTCAGCCATCGTGGTGTGTACAGTGAAGCAATGGGTAGACAGTAACCAAAAACAAGAAAGAGCTTGCACTTCCTGTTTAAATTGTGATGTTTGAATTTATCTTTTCAATTTTATCTCTCAAAATTCGAATTCTGAATTTACATACATGTAATCAAAAGTATGGATAACGTTAGGGAAAAAAAGTGGATATTTTTTTTTTTTCTAATCAGAATTGGTGTCAAAACTTAAAACATATTATTCTTGTATTTTCTATTCCACGCATATGACTTGTGCATCTTTAACTTGATAGTTTGAATTAAAATGGTACCACAAAGAAATTGAAACTAAAAGTTGAATTACATTTAGACGTATTCAAATGTTATTAGCTTAGTCTCAGCATATCGTTAGGTGATGAAGAGAACATTTTGCTTTTAAGTGGGCGGCTCTTGCGCTTATCTCGCATAACGGACAACTGCGCGCTCATCATCGATCTTTGTCTGCCTAATCATACCGCTCGAATCGGCATAATAAGAAAAATAAAATAAAATAAAATAAAAAGTCGTAGCTACTCCATAGCACAATAATTGAACATTTCATCAGGAACCTTAGATAAACACTTCGTATATTAAGTAAGAAGTTCTTTGGTTGAAACACACCTAGTTAACAACGCTGGGGTCGTGAGTCCTGCTGGAACCTCTACTGTTGGCCAAAACCCAAAACATGAAAACGGCTTAATTTAGCAATAAGGAAAATAACATGGACGGACTAATTTCTATGTGATGAAGATGCTTTGTTCGGTTTCTTGTGGTTGTCATTACTGTAGTTGTAATTACTGTTTGTAAATATACTACTTAGCCAACTACAATTAAGGTTAAAGATCCCAGTTTTCTCACTTAAAAACCCTCGACAGAATACTCAGCTTGCACCTGCATGGCGTGCTACAAACGTGAATGAGTTAATTATACTTTCTCTTTAGTTTTTTATGCAATTATGCTTTCTTATTCGGCATCAGCTAAGTAAATAGTAGTTCACGAAATTGGTTTCCCATGCCTACGTTCGTTTCTCAAATATAAACTAAGGTCTTTAATTAGGAGATAATGTCGCACACACTAATAGCTTCTTCAAGATTATCAGTAGAAAAATGACGTGATTGTGATGATAAAATCCAATCTTTTGGTTTGAAGCCCTAAAAATACGGGGAGAAATTGTTCAAAGCATCCCTTACAAATTTAAGTTGGTGAAATTTGATCCCAACTTAAATTTTCAACAACTTTTTAGTCTGGAATCATTGCATGACCCACATATAGTCATTTTGTATGTGCAAAATGAATAGATCCCAATGTTTTAGTGGTAAAATGAATATCAATTGGGTCATATTTCACTTTTTTAAGAGTAAAAAATGAACATAATTCGGGTCAAATCCTACCTGTTTAAGAAAAAAAATTGAATATAGATTCAGTCATTTGTTTAACTATAAATAGAATTTGACCATTGTGCTTCTTAAAAAATGATCATATATAGATCACATGATGGATTCAGCATTAAAAAGTGATTGAAAAACTAGGTTGAAAACAAATTTTACTAACTTGTGATTTTGTAGGAGTGTAAATTTATTATTTTAAAATCAAAGAATTAAAAGTTCATTTCACAGAATGTGAGTACATTTTAAACGATTTTCTTAAAAAATAATGCAACGGCAGTCGGCAGGACAAGATGGTGCTCTTCTTTACTGCTAGTATGGAGGAGCGGCACTTCTTAGTTTTCACCTGCTGTAAAGGGAAAGGGCGGTGCATGAACAGGGGGCCTTCCCGCAGGGAGGTGGAGAGTGGAAACGGCAAACCAAATCAAAATTCAACCTCCCTGCCAAATGGGGCAAACATGGCATGTGATGATGCACCTGGAAAGTAAGACGAATATCGCATGAGGCACCGTCGGGAGTCATGCATCCAGGCTGGCCTTTTTGATTGGTCTGGTAAAGCCAACCGGCCAATCATAATTTTAACAGCTGGAGAGCTTATCCTCTTTTAGCAACTCCGGAGTCCGGACCATCCATGGCGAGACTCGGTGGAAGAAAACGATGGTTCACAATGTTCCATTAATCATTGCCAGTATATCACGGTTATTTTTATGAATAGTTGGAACCAGAGAATATCAAAGTCAAACAAACGTAGGAGCGCGTACGTGTCATATTATAGCCTATCCTCCAGCTCTAATGAACGAAGAGTAGGACGACATCCGATGAAGTCCCGGCTAATTGATTCCATCGACTTCGACTCCCCCGTTCTTCTAGCTAGCAGAAAAACCAATCAGGAGGGCCGTAGAATATTGTCAAAATGCTTCAACTCTTAAAGAATAATATATGTACATATGTGTATGGGTATGCGTGCGCACACACATATAACCTCCACCCTTCGCCACATCTTTCCTGCCCCACAATCCTATACAAAATTACTGCTGTACAAAATTTGAATCCTGAATCTGACGGCGACAAGGGCTTTAAAAACCCTCCCCAACTCCTAAAACATCTTAAGGATTTACCTCCGTGTGTTCCTAAAGAACAGCCGTGTAAAAAGGGCTGGTGGGCAGGTTGAACAGCCGCAACAATTCCTTAATCCTTAGCTTGCAGGTTCACGAGAGAACAGGGATGTTGAAAAAAATTGTCATTCTGAGGCCATTTTGAAGCTCAATGTCCAGCTTTAAGTAACTTAAGCAAGGCTGTCCTCAGTTCAATTGCATTGAAATGAAAGCCCCAGTCGGTGTGCGTCGAAGATTTCAACAGTCTTTGCTACCGTACTAGTGGTCTAACTTCATGGGAGGGTCTATTAATGCGTTCAAAACCATTAAACTAACGAAATTTGAAATTAATGGGAGGCTTACATCAAATTTGAAGTGGTAAAATAAAAGATCATGCAACGAAGAAATATTTGAACCTCAAAAGTAAAGCATTGTGCAAAATTACTGAAAGGTGGTTCGGGTTGCGGTCTTTCTAGTAAGGGAGCTTAACAATAATGCAGTGCAACTTTTAGTATCCAAGCAAAATTAGACTAGTTTTTTTTTGTTGGATCAAAATTTTGAAGTCCAAGTCCAAATTTAGACCGAGTATGACGCTAGGATTAGTGCCCCGTAAACTTAATCAGATTACTCGATGTTCCTCAGTATCTTGGTAAGAGCAAGGGACTACGTCCTACATTTATTTTGTGCTACGTGCAAACAAATTAGGTTAATGGGTATCCAATTTTAAAACCCAGCCCATCTAATACTTACATGGGTATTTTACATCCAACACCCAATTGACTCAATCCAGCCTCTCAAATTAGCGGACGGGTTGGGTGGGTTGTTGGATTATGGGTTTTCTTGCGAGCCTTATATAAAAGGGAGGACAATGTCACAAAACATGTCAATTGATGGCAGATAAGAGCTATTTTTGAAACTATAAGGGTACTAAGTAATATCAAGGAAGACCTCAAAGGAGGTGTGTGAAATTATCCCAAATGAAAACGAGGCTCTGGCGGTGGATGCAACTAAATGGTGGAAAGAAAATGATGGAAAAACTCCCACTTGGTTCAATTCTTTGTAGGAAAAATAATTTAAAACATCTTTCATATTTTGCTAAATAAAATTTTTTTATCCTTCACTTTTAAATTATTGATTTTACATCCATTACAAATTTAAGTTTACAAAATTTAGTCTGAATCTAAGTTTTTGATGACTTTTTAATTTAAAACCATCACGTGATTCACTTGCAGTCATTTTTTTATATGCAGAAACATAAAATCTCATTTTTTTCTTCACAAAAATAAATATAAATGCGGTCAAATCTCACTTCTTTAGGGAAAATAAATATGATTTAATTCAATTTTTACTTTTTTAGGTACAAAATGAATATAAATCGAGTCATTTGTTTAATTATAAATGGGATTCAACCTTTTTAATCCAAAAACAAATTGGGTTTGTTTGGATAGAGAATTTACTTGAGATTTTATTTAGAATATTTACTGTAGCACTTTTTGTGATGTGATGTATGTGAGATAAAAATGTTGTTGGGAAGATAAAAAGGTGATTGGAAAGTGTGATTATGATATAAGCAAAGTAAATTTTGCAAATAAATTTTACAAATTTCTATTATACAAACAAACCAATATGGATCATGTGATAGATTCATAATAAAAAAGTAGTCAAAAAATTTAGGTTGGAACCAAAATTTACCAATTTGATTTTGTAAGGAGCATAGAGTTACTATTTTAAAAGTGAATGAAGAAAAATTTTATTTGACAAAATGTGAAAAATGTTTTGAACAATTTTTTATTAGTCTACATCCTAAGTATTTGTTCATTTTGAAATTTTACAAATGTTCATCGGTTTCCTTTTTTTTAATAACGGCACTCTCACAATCTTTTTTTATTATACAATCTAATAAATGAAAATTAAATTATATAGTGTCATTACCAAAAAGTAAAATGTTAATTATTAGTTATCTTAAATTTTTTAAATTTTGTTTATAATACAGGACATTCCTAGCATAAGAGTAGGGCATACGCATGCAATTAATATGCCATTTGAAAGAAATACTTGTGAAATGTGAAGTTAGTTTAATGGGTGGATGAATTAGTCTAGAAAAAAAACGTGTATGATGACAAATAAATATTGTTAAGCTGTAAATGCATACCTAAAGAACGAATTATGTTGCTTTAAATTGAATTGTTACTTGATGCAGATGAGTAATCATAAAGATAAATAGCACAATAGCTAACGAAATCAAAAGTCTTAATTGTAAACAAAGAATGACAAATATAATTAACATAATGGTTTAAGGTCTTGTTTGGATTGGAGTTTTCCATCAAAAAGTTTGTACATTTTCCGTGACCATAATTTCCAAACACTTTTTTACCTCATATATATTACATCGTTATAGTATTTTTTTTAATAAAAAAAATACTATAACGATGTAATATATATGAGGTAAAAAAGTGTTTGTCTAAAAAATGACAATTCAGACAAGACCTTGCTAGTGTTGAAAATAAATTAGGAGGCCAATTTAATCGTTGTAATAGCAGTTGTCTATTTCCAATTCAAAGAAGACAATTACAATTGAGATCACTAAATTAAAGACAAATACACTTGCAATTTTTGCTTATCATGGACTTTAATCTAAAGTTCTGATTGAGGGACAACATTTATATTCTCCTAAATCACGTGTATTGAATATATCCATTTCCCTTTTTGGTTTCAAGTTTTGCATGTGAATGATGTTTATCATTACTCATCTACAAATTGGTTCTCCCTTAGACTATTTAGATGCCTTACCACTTTGTCCAAAAATTTTTATTTGTATTCGGCGTCTTCATTTTTCCATTTCCCCCAATCGTATTCGTGTATTTCACACATGGTCCTTTTGAGTTTGTATGCCATAACTGAGCACTTTTCATGTGTACAGGTTATCTATGTTGAACCATGTACCAAAATCATCGGACTAGGCCCCATGACACTTTGCCAAAATCATCTAACTAGGCCCCATGACAATTTGTTATAATTTCACTAGTTCTGTGCATCATAAGTAGAGGACACGATTTTGGCATATTGAATGTAAATTGATGATGTGGAAAGTTTTCGCCAAACCAAAAAGTAGCCTTGGAGTGCATGATCGAACCAACCAATTCGAGCAGTCGATCCGCGAGCAGACCATGGCACCGGTCCAATTGCACAAAACAGCCAGGTCAATCAAAGCCATTAAACTGGCAACTAGTTTCCTCTACTTGATAAGAAACTGCTGCGCCTACATTTGTTTGGACTTAATATAAGAAGCCGGCTGTGGTAATGCAGGTATCACCAGCGACATTCATGAGCAATATTTTATCAATCTATTGCTTGCACGAGTGACCACATGTTCAATTTTAGGGCTTAATTTTGGATGATTATTTTAAGTGACAATAGATTTTGATTTTGAATAATCAATTTTTGTGATGTTCTCAGTTGCTTTTGTGCTTTGATTATAAATGTTTTTAATGGTAAAAAAGCTAAAAATCCATGATCACCCCAAGAGTAGCTTTTCTTTGAAAACTAAAACACTGTGGTATAGTCGAGAAAAAAAGAAGGGATGGATACAACAGAAGAGGACATAAGAGTAGAGAGGAAGGCAATCTGGGTTCTGTTGGGTCGATTAACCAGTGTCAGATATCGGACTTGCAAACCGTCTTGCTGCCTAAAAGCAGAGACTGACTCTCAAGCATCTAGGACAAGTCTAAGACAACCGTCAAGGAGTACAAAGACAAGTCAACGGACCAAAGAAATAGCAGAGACCACGACAAGACAAGTTGAGCAGGTGCTCGTATACCGGAATAGAAGTAAAAATAGCAAAACTTATCAAGCAACCGTTTGCCCGAATAAGTTCTAAGCACACAAAAAAACAATTCTACCTCGCACTTTACATAAACATGAATGCTTCAAAGATTTGAAATTATCAGTCCCATTTTGTTTATAAAGAGAACCTCAAACAAGCGAGAAGAATAAAGACATTTTGACCACGACCTGTCTATCTCAATCCTCCAGTCTGCGGCTTAAGTGGTGCTGCAAGTTCTGGAATCTTCGTTGATTTACAATGTGAAGGAATAGATGGAATGCGGCCGCTTTCTTTCTTACCCTCAAATCGATTTCCACGGTTGCCCACAAATCAGACGGTTTTGAAAGCTTGAAAGTGACAAATGTCGGATATTCTGAGATCCACCATTATTCCTTCAAAGAGCATAACAAGTAACCACCTCCCAGTTCAACAATATCAAAACTTCTTTGGCATGCACGTTCAATAAATCGCGTCTCTTCACCGTTGACAATCGAAGGCAACAATAGGAGGCTTCGAGATCGGGTATATTATATATCGCTTCTTATGGACAATGGCCTTTCAACAAATGGAAATGGAGGACTAAAATCATCATACCGTGGCGTGGCGTTCCGTTGGAAATCAAATAACTCACAAGGCTCCCATTTGTCATGCTCAATGTCATAAGCACACGACATGTCCCCAGTTGAAATGCATAACTTGTTACCAATCACTACATATGCATAGCCATGAATCGAAGATAGATGACTCCGGAGGAAAGGAAGACTCTTCAGAGGAGTCCATTTATCGGCAGGGGGATCATAGACCTCAAAGCTGAAGTCAACTGTATCACCTCCAATGGGGGACAGAGGGGAAGAAAGAGCATAGATACGACCATCAATTTCCACAGCAACCGGGAAGTACTTCCTGTTCATCGAGGACTTGCTTTCTTCATGCGTGAATTTTAAGAGGAGTCGAGAAGCGAGATGCATACATAGTCAGGGGCTTGAGAACACGGCTCATTACAAGTAGGCCAATTCCTCATCCATCTTCACACCACCAACAGCATATAGCGAATCTCCAACCCGAGCGAAACTCACACAACAGTGACAACGAGATCTGATCATCCTCACGCAGACAAACTCCTCTTTAAGTCGCTTTCGATACTAGAAGAATGGCGATCAAATTCTCAATCAAGCAAGACTTGAAAGAGTACCACATTGGATTGGCAACATAGCAAATTGCATGAAGGGGTTACCTGTGACAAGGCATTTTCTGTTGTTCTTCGACTCTTACAGAGATAAAATGACACCTTTGCGACTCATACTTACTGCTGGGAAAAAAAAAAAGAGATGCATGTTTACTAATATACAACGGGCTATTAATTTAGCAATATAAGAATGAATCGACAAAGTTGTATATGTAAAAACAATTCAAATAAAGCTGCTTAGAAAGAAGAGCCAGCAACCACAACCACACAAATCTGAGAAGATATGCACGAAATGACTCTCCATAACTGTAACATCCAAAGAAAAAATTTACCATTTATCAGTTGTGATCTGTAAAATAAGGTTCTTCAAGTCCGGTAAGATCTCACATTAAAACAAAAGATGCAATAAAGCGAAGAAATAACCAAAAGGAGAATTCCAATCAAAATAACCGTCAATCAAAGAACACAGAAAAAATAAGGACAACAATTGATCACCAACCCAGATTTCAAAAAAGAATTAATTAAGATAATTCAGGCAAAACAAAGGAGACCACTCTGCCGGAAAGAGCTCAGATAGAAATAAAGGAAAGCCGAAGAAATTGGGATAAAAAAAAAAAAAAGACAATGAAGCAGGGTTAACAAAGAACAAAAGCTAAGAGCCAAGCGTGAACTAGTCGTTCCTTGATCTTCTGCAACCAAAGTTAAAACATACGGGAGAGATGACCAAAGTTAAAACATACGGGAGAGATGTTAGATCTGAAGATACCTCTTGCAAAGGCGCTTGAGTTAGAAAGTAAAGGGACGCAGCCGCTGTGATTCCTGGCGTCTGTCGTGTCTGTCGTGTGATTGGAACTCTATATGTTCCTGGTTTACAAACAACCAATTTGCTTATCAACAAAATGAACCAACAAAAAAATATTGCTGGCTACAAGTCTATGATTTTGAAGTTGGGCCGTCCATTCCTAGTCGACCTGCTGCAATGTTCCGTCTTTGGATTAATGACTTTAGACTTTCAGTGATCAAACAGGCCCAATGTAAGTTGCCGGCTTGCGGCCACATGTATTTGCGTATCTAGCAGGAGTACTCTTTGTCCACATGGGTCTGGGGGTAATATCGTCTTCAAATTCTTGTTCAGAGACAATCAGGGGCTTGGCTTCACCTTGAAGCTTTGAATATTTGATTCTCATTCTTCCTTCCATAAATTTTAGTATAAATTTTTACGTCCGCCTATAGAAAATGATAATAAATCACGAGTTCAGGACATTACTAAATAAGTGATAGACATAAATATAAAAAATTTTTAAAATAAAGAAGGTGAGTTATCCATTAATTTGTTTCTGCGATTTAAGTCATATATCTCTTAGTACGTATAGGATTATTCTAAATTTTTTTAGGCAAATTTGATAAAGTATCCTTTATGAAAAAAAAAAAAGCCGTTAATGAAACATAAGTTGGTTTCTTTACAATGGAGATCATAAGATAATAAAATCACAATGGAGATCATATCTAGTGAAAAAGTGAGTGTAGGAGTGTACATCAACTTCCACTTAGTCAACTGTTAGAGCCAAAACCGCTTCCTTGAACCCGTCTTTCCAACTGCTATCACTGCCAGAACTCACTGGTGGGATTGCTCCCCGGAATAGCTCCGACGATCAAGTCAGAGAGACTTAGAATAAGGGAGAAAATGAGTAAGCCTAAAGCTAGAATAGTCGGGCACTCCTGTGAGCTCTACCTTTGCATTTATAGAGGATGGACCTCTCAGTGTTGTAGTCCATCTCAAACACCGCTAATGGCGGGAATTTAGGACCTATCCCATGCGGGGAGGAAGGGATAGACGAGAATCCCGATTATGTAGGAAGTCCCCCATCTAGATAGACCGATCGCCCCGGTGGAAGGTCGGTTTAGTTATCCGACTGGTCGGTCCAGTCAGATCCTCGACGGTGTCAAGGATCAGTCGGTCCGGGGCTTCAGAAGCTGGGGTGCCACGCTGTTGAACTCCCTCAATAGCCCCCCAGGACCAGGGCCGTTCTCCTTGGACGGTTTTGGTCATAACGGTAGAGCACGCGGGATTAGGCGACTTGGACGCCTCCACTCTCACATCGCCGCCCGGAAGAGGGGTGGTGGAGTGGTAATGGGACACGTCATTCGGCATTGGAGAGTCGGGTCCGCGGCCCTTTCCGTGTCTTTCATAACCGTTCATTAATGCTCGGTTTAAATTTGAAAGTAACCGCTCCGACCTCTTCCCGCTCCTCCTATAAATAGGGGTGAGGCCGATTTTTCACTCTCTTCCTTCATTTTACGTTTCACCTCTCTAGAGTTCTCGATCCCGGTTACATCGTTCAACTTTAGTCTGCCTCGTCAAGCCTTTGGGAGAGCTCTTACTCTTCTTCTTCTTTCATCACTAGTAAGTCCTCCGTCTTTTTTGCTTTTCTGTTTTATGTCTTCATCTTCCACACACTGACGTCACCACCTTAGGACCTCGGCGTAGGGTAGTTCAGCAAAGATCGCCGGAAGAAATCCCCCCTAGCTCTACGTCCTCTAGTTCCTCCTCTGAGTCCGAATACATGCCCTCAACCGAACTCCCCCATAGATATAGATAGTTCACCGAACCGGTACCATGCTGTGCCCCCTTAGGGGACTTGACCCGTAGGTGCCGGACGACCTTCCACCGGGGTGGTTGAAGGCACCTATATGGATTACGGCATAGCGGGGGCCACCCCTGCTATCCTAGACCAGGATGCCGTAAATAAGATAATCGAGCACCTTCTGGCCGAGTCTGAAGCCACCCGAGCCAGGTGATCTCAGCCTGGGCTATGTGGGCATCTAGGGACCGGTGAGGCTTCCCTTCCATCCTTCTTCGTGATATTCTTACCTCGGTCGGTTCGGGTAAATCAACACCATTCGCCCCATGTTGGGCTTGTTTATTGTTTGCAAACTTCTTGATATCCCCTACTCACTCAATCTTTTCCGGGCCTACTTTCAAATGAAAGTGTCCGGCCATGTCCCGGGGTGGTTCTACTTCACTGGCGAAACACCCTGTTCTTTGGTGCGCGATTAAGGGTGGAAGTTCAATTTTTCTAATGTGAAGAATTTGAACTTCCCAAACTTGGAGGAGGAAACTCAATCACCGATTACAGGACCCTGAGCGGATGCTTTCGGTCTTTGCAATTGAATGTAAGAAGTTTTCCTTACCAGCTTCTAGTAGACACCCAGATAGTAACCTCCGACGAGGACTCTCACTGGCTAGGTTTAAACTTCAGCTGTTTGTTTTTTTTTTTACACCAGGCCGACTATCTTCTTTTCATGCGGTGAAGAAGTTCGATCTCCTTAATCTCGAGTTACCCCTCCTTCCAATAGATCTACTGGCCAGTCAGTGCCTCGTCCAAACCCGTCCAGCGAAGAGCGAAGAAGAAAAGACCAAGGCCGGGAGGCCAGTCCTTTGCCGAAGGGCTCGCCAAAACGAGCTCGACCCCCTCACTATGGGGTCAATTACTTAGAGGTGCTGAAGAGCTCTCCATCATGGACCCGTCGATCCCAAGATGGTTCGACTCACCCCGACACTGGGGTGGGGCTCTTAAATGGGGTCGAACTGGGGCGTCTCTCTCGTGACTGAGCATTCATCATGGGAGCTTTCCGGCCGGAGGCCTTTACTCTCCAAGGCAGTAATCCTTGAGAGCCGATCTCCCCATTCGGTTGTCTGCCTTTATCTCTTTTTTTTCTAACTCCTTTCCTGCACTGGTCGAGACGACATGGCAGGTCGAGTCTTAGCTGCTGGCTCGGCAAGATGAACTGGCCAAAGAGGTTGAAGAGAAGACTTTGGAGCAAGCCAGGGCAAGAAGACCTCCGAGCTTAAAAGAGGTCGTTGAGGTCGAGAAGAGGGTAGTAGCATGGGACCAGAAGTGTTCAGAAAGGCAAAGCTGGGGTTCGGAATTCTATGGGTCGGAGAAGTTCAAGGCTGATTTTGAACACCCCAGCTATACCAGGTGGTTGCCAGCTCGAACCTTCCAGCTTCAATGTGGGGCTTTCCGATCCCAGTGCCGACCGGATGGAGCTTGTTGAGGGGTACACTAAGGGATGTGATCTGGACACCCTGATCAACAATCCTACCCTGGATGTGGACACCCTGGTCGGCAGAGGATCCAAGAGGCTACCGAGGAAGGAGGGAGGAATCAATTTGGTGAGAGTCGAGTCAGCGGGGCCCGACCTATAGTTCTTCTAGACTAGGCTCCTTTGTACTTTTCTTTTTTCACTTGTAAATATTTTTCAATGCAATGAAATTCTCTTTTGAGCCGAACTGCTTCCTTCTTTATTGCCTTGTATTTTACTTTTGTTCGTGTTAATGTACCGATCACCCTGTTCGTCCCCCCGAAGTATACGAAGCAAAGTAATGACCAAAGTATACTTAAATGATGAAAACTACGTTAACACTGAACAAACTTTCATAGATGCATAAAAAGGCAGTTCGGCCAAGCTAGCCATAGCCGAGCTGGCAAACTGCTGCACAAAAATTCCTCCTTTACAAAGTGAAACTACTGATAAAAAATTTTTAGATTTGAGGTATGCCAAGTACGAGGGATTGCCGTGCCATCCAAGTGGGCCAGCTCACAAAAACCAGTTCGGCTAGCATGTATAACCTCAGATGGCCCCCTCCAGTGTCGAGCTTGTTCGCTTCATGTACTCAAGCATCGAATTTTACTGAACACTAAATCCCCTGGTTTAAAGTATACATGCCTGACCTGAGAGTTGTAGTACCGAGCAGCCTGATGTTTGTAACGTGCCATCCGAACAGCCGCTTCTTGCCTACGCTGTTCAAGTGCATCCAGGTTGCACCTCATTTCCTCCTCATTAGTCTCAGCTATGAAATGTTGAGTCGAGGCATTCCGATCTCGGTGGTATGACCGCCTCCATAGGTCGAGCAAAAGGGTCTCTGGGTGGTTCTTGGGAGTAGTTACATAGTCTTTACCTGTCCGAGTCTTGTCTTGTTCCATGTAAAGACATTAGTATTTTCGACCGCCGTTGGCCAACCCAAGAGAAGTCTTGTGGGATGCGAGCTCGTGCAGTCTTTGAAGGGTTCTCCATGAACCGCTTTCCATTATCCCAAATGAGGCGGT
Source organism: Gardenia jasminoides (assembly GCA_013103745.1). Classification (NCBI taxonomy): domain Eukaryota; kingdom Viridiplantae; phylum Streptophyta; class Magnoliopsida; order Gentianales; family Rubiaceae; genus Gardenia; species Gardenia jasminoides. The sequence continues at coordinate 9,066,237 of CM023103.1, forward strand.
ATCCGAATCGGCAGATGATGTTTTTCAGTAAGAACTTGAATAGTTCTTCCGCTTATGGTGCCTGATCCATTTGGTGAAGTAATCAATGGCGACAACGAAATTGAGCCCCTTTTGGAATGGCAGATCAATTCCGGGCAAATGGCCAAGGCTTAAGATTGGGATCATCTCGCGTCGGAAGATCTTTGGGCGATAAACTTGATGGTGCCGTGCTTATATAGCTGGTGAGTCCAAGAAGATGGTCGACAATAATACCCAAGCATGCATTTCTTTGCCATAACCCGCTGTGATTGCCACAAATTCCTTCATGTATCTCCCTGAGGACATAATCTCCGTCTGCAGGCGTAATACACTTCAACCAAGGGGTCGGACCTTCGGTGGCACCCGATCTGAAGATGCATTTGCCTTAAATCTTCTTCGGTCTTCTCCAGCCAGGAAGTTCTCCGGTGATACTTGATTATAGGACTCATCCAGGAGGTCTGCTCAGTAATGGTGCCGACCTGGTATGGGAGCTGCCGATGCTTCTCATACCCTCTTTGTTTCACCACTTCTACCAACACCTTTTTGTTGAGGTGAGAAAAGGAAGAGGAGGCCGACAAGCCGTCGGCCCTCTTATTCTCGTGGATCGCGATCTGCCGAATTTGAAGGTCAGGCGGTTCTTCACGGTCACCCTAGCTAGATATTTCCTCATGGGATCTTCCTTGCCTCATAGGTGCAAGACCGGTTGACAATAAGTCGAGAATCACTAAAACTCTCAACGAGCTCGCTTCCACATCTTTGGCGAAGCTCATCCCTGATGAGGGCTTCATACTCAGCCTCGTTGTTGGAGGCCGGGAAGTCGAACCAGGACGTGAGTTCCTCCCGGGAGGAGAAACAAACCTGCCTCTCAGCTGCCCATCCACGGAGGTCCAGCGGCGCTTGACCGAGCTGGAGCTTTGACGCCGCTGTAGCCGATGGATCGCGTCCGGCCTCTCCCGACGTGGATAGCGACACGCCCTCGGCGATGAAGTCGGCGGTCGAGCCTTAATTGCCGTCAGGTGGGCGGAAGGAAATGTCATGTTACGCATGGCCATTTGGCCATTCTTCCCGATGTCTCCGGCTTGCTTCGAGAATAGGCGCGAGCGGTGGTCGGTAGTTATTGATGTCCTTGGAAATATGACCGCAGCTTCCTGGCGGCATGTACTAGGGCGAGCACGAATTTTTCCGCTTCGGTGTATCTGGTCTCAGGCCCGTGCAATGCTCGACTTACGTAGTATACCGGCCTCTGGGTACCCTGTTCGTCCCTGACCAGTACGGCACTTATGGCCTCCTGGCAGACAGAGAGGTAGATGAACAGGGGCTCGCCTGGCGTGGGAGAGGTGAGAGGCGGCGTTCGCCAGTACCGCTTTAGTTCCTCAAAGGCCCCTTGACATTCCGGAGTCCATTCAAGCCGGGACCCCCTTTGAGGGCTTTGAAGAAGGGTAGCCCGATCTGACAAGAATCATTTTAATGCCATTCGACCGGTAAGTCAGCACCTCTTTGATTGTTCGAGGGAGCCATGTCCATAATAGCTTTGAGTTTGTCCGGATTAGCTCGATGCCTCCGGAACCATGTACCCCAAGAACTTTCCCGATCTGACCCCAAAAGTGCACTTCTTGGGGTTCAGCCTCATTCGGGAGTCTCTAAGTATGCCCAAGATTTCTCTCAGGTCGGTTGTGAAGTGATCCAGAAGCGGCTTTTGACCAAAGATGTCATCCACGTATGTTTCGCCGATCCAAAGAGCTTGTTGACCAACCGTTGGTATGTAGCCCGTTCTTCATTAAATGGCATGGTGGTGTAGCAGTAGGTGCCGAACTCAGTGATGAAAGAGGTCTTCTCTTGATCCTCTTCATTCATCAGGATTTGATGATATCCTTTGAAGGCGTCCAAAATGTAAGATAACGTATCTACCGCGGAGTCGACCAATCAATCCGAGGCAACGCGGGTAGCAATCGGGACAGCCTTTGTTCAGACGGTGAAGTCGACGCATTCTCCAAGCAGATCATCCTTCTTCACTGGGACGGATTGGCTAGCCAGTCGGGATATGGATTTCTCGACTATCCGAGAGCTTCCAGAGCTTGCCAATCTCCCCGGATCACCTCATTAAAAGTGCTCTTTTTTGTTGGACCTGCCGAGCTTGAGGATCCACGCTTGAGCTTATGTATTGCCAGTTCGGGAGGTATGCCGGGCATGTCATCGGTCAGTGCTAATACCTCCGAAATTCAGAGAGATTAAACTGGACTTAATTGGCTTGTCTAAAGAAGAGCTAATTTTTACCGTTTTTTCTTTGTTTTCTGGAGACAAGGGAATTTCTTCCAACTGTTCGTCCGTTTCCAGCTTCTTTTCCTCCTCCAGAGGCTCCAGTGAGTCCAGTGTGAGGGTCTGACCGACCAGCCTCTCCCTCTCCTTGAGGGTAGCTATGTAGCAAGCCCGAGCCACCTCCGGATCTCCCAGCACTGCCACCCCTGTGGGGAACTTCATGCTGAGGTGAAGGGTAGAGCACACTGGAGCCTTCAAGCTGTGATCCTTCCTGTCATGATGCACTTTCCTTCACAACAAAATGAGCAGGGATTCGGTTTGCCATCCCAGTAACTGGGAGGTTATCATCCCTCAGCCGGGATGGGGGTCCCAAGCCGAGAGAGGTGTCCGGCGGGTAAGGCTTGTCTTCCAGCCTGCGATTCCTTGAAGGCTTCGGTAGTGACATTAACACTTCCATTGTCGATGTAGACCTTTTTGACCTTGTAATTGCAGGTGATGACCTCAATTACAATGGCCTCATGGTTTAGAGAAGCTAAGGGGACTGCATCTCTTGGCCCATAGGTGATCTCCTCCTCAACCTTGAGTCTTTTCTCTCGTAGCTCCTCATCTCAGATCGGCTCCGGCCGAGTGGTTATCCACCCGCTGGGTCCTCCAGAATGGTATTTATTACCCCTGCAAGGTTATGATCGTCAGGGCGGGGACCTCTCGGGTTACGGCCCTTCTCGGTCCTCTTCGGTAGGAGGTCTCACCCTCCTCGGCGGTAATCCTGTCCTCCTCGGCGGTAATCCGGTCTCCGTCCCGAACCAGCTTGGCCAGCTTGCCCAGTCCTCACGAACTGCCTCAGGTAACCCCTCTCTATCAGGTCCTGGATCTCTTTTTTGAGCTCTCTACATTTTTCCGTGTCGTGGCCTATGTCACGGTGGAAGGCGCAATATCGATTGGGGTCACGGTTGGTGCCGGTGAGCTTTGGAGGTGACCGGACCAGACCTTGCTGCTCCATGACCGCCAAGATTTGTGTTCGGGAGTGAGGGGTAGAGGAGCTTGCGTCTGGACTGAGTTGGACCCCTCGAGAGTCGCTCAAAAATGCTCTGCCTCGGAGGACCCTCTCTCGGTCCCCCCATTTCCACCCCTTTGCGCTTCCTGTCATCTCGAGGTTTTTCTTGCTCGGACTTGAGGCGTCTCGCCTCATCTGCATTAGCTCGGTCATGAGCTCGGTCCAGCATCTCTCTCACCGTTCGAGGAGGCTTCTCCACGAACTCCTCATGAAACTTTTGTAGCATGACCATTGATGAAGCGCCATTACCACCTTATCATTGCGGTCTTTACTGTAAGCTCATTGTTGAACCGCAGATGTACTCCTTCAACGTTTCCTCCGGCCGCTGTTTGATGGCCATGAGGTGTGCGGTGTTCTTGGAAAAGGCCCTGGAGGAGACTGGCTGAAGCTGAAGCTATTGAATGAAGCTGATGGAGTTTGTTGGAACCACAGCCGAGCTCTTCCCTCCAGGAATAGGGGAAAAGTTCGACACCTTATTGCATCAGGAACAGCCTGAAGCCTCATCTGGGTCAGGAAAATGAATAGGTGATCCTCCGGATCCGTAGTGGCATCGTAAGGTTTTATGGTAGGGATCTTAAACTTGGTCGGCAGGGGGTAGTTCTCCACATCAGGCGTGAAAGGAGTCAAGGTATACCGACGTAGGTCGGCCTCGGGATTGAGGATCTTGTTCAGTTCTTCCCGAGCTGCAGTTTCCGGCTCTCCCCACGCTGGATCCCTCTGATGCTCTGGAACCGGGTTGTACGGATGTTGCTGTGCGGGGTTGTCCAGATTTTCCCGAGCGGGATGGCTTCGGTTCCCTCGTGCCGGATTGGTCGGACAGGGAGTCTGGACATGAGACTGTCGGTAAGAAGGCTCCGCGTACGAGTAAGGCCGTAAAGGCGACCGGCGCGTTCTCTTCCTCCTGTGGTGCCGGTCCGAGCTGCCCTCTGAGGAGTCACTAACCTCTATCCGGGATCGCAGCGGGGGGACATGCTCTTCCTGGGCCTTCTCTTCCCCTTTGAGGTGCTGGATGATCGCCTCAAAGGTAGGCAAATGGGTAGCCACCATTTGCACTAACTGTCCTGGCTCCATCTTGGTAGACCCAGTCATTCCGCCTGGTTCCTCAGATTTCCCAAGCATGCTGGTTTCTTGGTCTTGTTCCTGGTGCTGACTTGGCTCGTGATGAGCGGAGGTCTCCGTGTTCTTCTTCTTGGATCGTGTTTTGGCCATGGAGGATGTACTATCGTTTCCCACAGACGGCGCCAATTGTTAGAGCCAAAAACCGTTCCGCCGAACTGACCTCTTTCCCGAACTATCACTAGCGAACTTCACCAAGACCTGCAGATGGGATTGCTCCCCGGAATAGCTCCGACGATCAAGTCAGAGAGACTTAGAATAAGGGAGAAAATGAGTAAGCCTAAAGCTAGAATAGTCAGACGTACCTCCTACAGGAGCTCTACCTTTGCATTTATAGAGGATGGACCTCTCAGTGTTGTAGTCCATCTCAAACACCACTAATGGCGGGAATTTAGGACCTATCCCATGCGGGAAGGAAGGGATAGACGAGAATCCCGATTATGTAGGAAGTCCTGTCCATCTAGATAGACCAGATCGGCCCCGGTGGAAGGTCAGCTCGGCTGGCTTAGTTATCCAGCCTGGTCAGTCCGGCCGGGGCACAGGTCAGCATCCTCAGACGGTCATGCTGAAGGATCAGGTCGGTCCCGGGAGCTCGGCAGGTCAGCAGAACTGCCGGCGGGGTGCCACGTGTACGGAAGCTGTTCGGAGCTCCCTCATCAACCATGTCCTGAGAGGGGTTCTCATGGAACACTTTTCGTTGTCCTATTTTGGATTTTCGTTTCTTCTCAGTGTATCCCAAGATAAGTGGAAAACTAGGACGCCAAAGACGATAGTCATGACACACGGGCCATTTACCCGGTTGTAGCACTACTTTATGGAGTTCAGGTAGAAACTAGAAAGCTGAAACCGGTCTTCGTAACAATGTACACATCAACTTTTATCATCCTATCATTATCAACATTAAAGACAGAGATTTCCTGCATTTGTATTTCCTATAGCTCGCTTCTTCAGGCGTGATGTTTTCCCTTGTGCTGTCCCCAAATCACATGGCTATGTGAAATAATATAGCAAGTCGCAGCAATTTCTTACAGCTCGGATCGATAGGCCAAGTAGATAAAAGATAGTAGTAGGTATACAAGAGTATCATGACAATAATCAGCAATCCAAGCTACTGGCGCCGTGGGGGTGGGGGGAGGGGGATCTAAATCACAGTTGAATTGCCTATGATGATACCTAAAATTTATAGATCTTGAAGATAGATTCCATGAAGTGAAAATAGTATGCTGAAACAAGTATATTGATATTTCAAAAAGGAAAAGTACATAGAATAAGGTTCTTTCTCTCTAATTCTCGGTTTCCAAATTCCAATGTTTGTTATTTTCATAGACAATTTTGTCATATATTATCTTCAAGAAGACTCTAAAACTTAAAAGAGAGGAAAGAAAAGCAGAAAGTTTGATGTAAAACCGAGAATCTCACGTGTCACCTGGTTAATAAACCTATTTGGTGAACTAGTTATGCTAGTAGTAGATACAATGTTGATTGTTTACGGTGGGTTTTGAGTCCATTTTGTCTTCTACCTTCTTTTCTTTTACGCATATATGTCTGTTATTTCATAGGGCGATATAGCTTTTCATGTCCGATTCCTGCTCAGCAAAGCAATACAAAAGTAAGAAAGACGAAGAAGATCCTTAATGGATTTGAGTATGATGACTTCTGAGATCCGTCTTATGTTTATTATTAACTCCTTTGCTAATCAGCGTGGAGAAGCACTAAAATTACTCGTAAAAGAGAAAAGGACGATTTTAGTTACTAATATCTGTCGTGGTCTATCAGTGAAGTTTATTAGCACTGCGTATCCTGATATGGTGCATGCTCCAAGCATCTCTTTTCCTTCACTCCAATATAACGTAAGAAAATCTGTAATCTCGACCGTGTATCTTGATGGTGCCTCCATTGTCTATTCAGGGAATAGTTCTTGAAGACGTTCTTGGAGTCATATATCTGTTAAATCTCAACACCAATACTTTGTTGGACGTTGAAGCGATAAAAAATAAGTCATGCGTATATGTAATAAATTTGTGAATTGCAATAAGTCTTTTTCTTTGTAAAAATGGAAGCAAGATCATTTTTCATATGGAAGTACACTGGAAAAACACATCCTACAGTTAAATATGACTATAGGGTGGGTTTGCCAATGTTGACAGAGGATTAATGAAACGACCAATGATTGCCCTCTAAAAGAGAGGTGGTACTCTCAAACCCACAAAACATGTCAGTAATAATATGTTATGTGTAGCTGCAGAGGCAATATTAAGGGAGGATTCTCGAACCGAGGTACCTGTGGGCAACACAACAAGAGTGAGGAGTTGAAGGCGGGGTTCGTCTCCCGTTACGACTCCAATACCTAAGCCAGAAGATTTGCTAGAAAAGAAAATTCAGGGTTTGATCTTTAAAAGACTTACTTGAATCAGATGATTCAGATGATGTAAGGGTATTTATACTCGATGGAATAGTGTACAGAGACATCTAGATCTAAGGCAGGTTTATTGTGAACCACGTTGAACGGTCAAAATACGATGATCTCCTGTCAATGTGGCGTAAGTGTGAGGATAGCATGGCGTCTGTGTAACCAAGGAATCTCAGGACAGATCCGAGGGGGTCGTGCCGTGGGAGATAAAGATGGGAGTTAACGGGACTTTGGTGAACGGCTTCTGCCGAGGCCTCGGTTTGGCAGATGGTGCCCACATTATGCTCGATGATTAAAACAAAAAAGTCTCTGTTAATAAGACGGTTAATGAGAAAAAGAAAACCGTAACGTAGAAGATGCAAATTTGAAGTCCTATTCGCGGACACAAATACATGCCTGCATTACTTGTCTATTCTTCTTCTAGTTTAATTACTTGCATAGCTGTTGTTTACTAGTAATATATATGAAAATCGAGATACACATGTATGTCTGACTGAGGGAGTGCATTCAAATTCTACAAATGCATGATCCCACGATATCATGCCAGAAAGTCCACAAGAAAAGTAATGCAATAACCAAAGAAAATTAAATAGTATGCAACAGATGTAAAGTACTTGTGCAGCTTGAGTTGTCTACGAAAGCCTACAAGATGACATCATGATCAAGTATTTCAGGGGAGGCAAATAAAACCCAAAAAAAAAAAACAAACAGAGAGAGGATAGGGCGTTGCGTGCGTAGCTCTCGCAATCCACCGCTTCCCAATTCCACTCATATCAATTATCATTACGCCAAGAATCTTCCCTTCTTCTCTTTATTCTTAAATCACTGCTAACACTACATGCAACTGCAACTCCGTTTCCGGGACAGTCAGGAAATCTTTTTGGTGCAGCCACCGCCCCCTATATTCGTTGGATCCGACTACTCTCTCTTCTTTTTTTTTCTTTTTTTAATTTTTTAACCATTCCATTTGGTGATTGTTGATTTATGGGCATATATAAACACTTTTCCGGTTCTAGCATAATCCTGTATTTGCCGTCCGCCCACTCAAACCGGCCCTCATAAGGGAAAAAAGAAAAAAAAATCATTCACGTGTTTTAGCATTTTGTTTTCATGAGATTCATTTCTTAGGCAGTGTTACTTCTAATTGTTACGAATTTCTTTTTCCATAAGATCAGGTGAATAGGTTCCTGTTTTTTCTTTTGTTTTGTTTTTCTTGGAATTTCTTTAGCAGTTTAAAATTGCAACCCTGCCAGGATTAGTGCGTCATTTTATTCTCACCTCTCTAGTTGATTTAAACCATGGTTGGAAGGGATTAAAAGCTAAGTAATTATAAGAAGCATGAGCTAACCCAAAAGTTGCACTTGTCTGAATGTGTCCATAGTGGAATTCAATTGCTCTGATTAGGTGTAGTAAATTAGTGGAATTGTATTGACTGTGTATTAATTGTAATTAAAGAATACTCTGATTTGGTGACATACATGCATTAATTAAGTAGCACGTTCATCCATGTACTACTGTAGAGGATGGAATTACATTCATAAAAGATAGGTATTATTCGTCCATGGTGTGAAGAAAGTCGACCAACCATTTACTTCACTTGTGGACGATGCAATTAGGGGGTGTCTTCCGTTTGATGATCTGATTCGGCGACGTGCGCACTTGCCACTCCCTCAAGCAAATTGGTCATGCAATAAAGTATGACATTCATTTAAAAATTTTCATTAAAATCAGGAGAAAAAAAAAAAGAAAAAGAGCTAAGGAAGCTGGGGGGGATGGACGTCCAAACTTGGGAGTTACAAAAGATTAAAAATAGACAGTGTACCTAATTCCATACAGACTAAAATGACGATGCAACAATATATAAGCTTTCCTTCAATTGAGTTGCTTTCAACAAAATTCTAGTAAATTTGTTTTATATATTTGGTATAAAGCATAGGACAGTACTGCTTCCAGCGATGACCAAACCCAACTGTGTTTTACATATATCAAATGAATTGAATTCTGATAGATTGTAGTACAAGTTGTATTTTAAATTTCTTCCATCTGAAGGGCAATATTTAAAACTGAAATACTTGTGGATTACACTGCAGCTGCACGACCATGTATTACCCTGTGTAAAATTTAATAATGCGAATGAATGAATGTCTATGGAATGTAAACTTTATGCGTTGAACTTTTGCATGCTAATGGGTATTGGTGGCCACAGCACACTGGACACTTGTTGGGTCAAAAGTACCAAGTCCCCAAAGCTTCATGCATGAACCAAACCAAGCGAAGCCGCACACTGTAAATTAAGAAGTACGCACAAGTGCCTTTTTAACATTAATCATAGAGTCACAAATCACAACACAAACAGATTTTTTCAGCTTCTTCCTCATGCTAGTACACAGTGTACTAAACTGATCAGATTTGATTAATTACCTTTTTTTTTTCTGATCCCGAGCTTAATTAAGTATCAGTTATAATAAAGACGGACAACCTTGGACATTGCCAGTTAACGTGAAAAGGTAAGTCGAAAAATTTTATACCCCCAATCCATGCATGGAGTCGTCGGGCTGAGGGAACGTGTCACTGTTGCGGCCGTACGTACTTCAGCAGCCCCGATCATCGGGTAAAAACATACTATACTACGAGTAATCTCTAGCTAGAAATGGATACCAATATACTCTGAAACTGTGACAAAGCCGGCGTGATTTTTGGGTCAATGATAACTCCCACCGTTTAACAAGTGATGTGCGGCACAAGGTGAGTGGGTCAACCCCACCACATGGAATGGAATTTGGTTGATTGGTTTAGCAGCCTAGCTAGGCAGCCAGCAACCACACTAATTAAGCTCAACAACAACACTACTAATACTCTATATATCACCAAACTATTGCTCTGCACACACCCTCCCCCCCGGAAAAAAAAATCAATATATATATTTATATATTGCTCTACCCTCCTCATCATTGGTGTCCTAGCTCGCATCCTAATTGAATTCCTAATTCACCATAGTATACAAAGTCAAGAATTAAAACTTTGATTCGGTCTTCCCCTCTATACATTAATTACACAGGTCTTAGGGAACAAAGAAAAGAGGAAGAAGAATAATATATTGTAGCTCGGCTGGCGATCTCTTCTGTTGCTGACAATTCGTTGTTATTCGTAAAAAGGGCAAAAAAAAAATAAAATTCTGAGAACTTAATTACCAATAGTTTTAAGGAAGACGTAAATAAAAGAAAAAAAGAAAAAGAAAAAAAAATGAGAACACAGAGCTTGATAGAAGAAGGTAAGTTAAGTAGCCGCAGGATACTAGTTGAGTGGTAAAGCTGAGCAGCTCCTAGCTTGTGAAATATAATAGTACTACGTACCATATATACGTAGACAGAAGAAAAGAAGGAAAGGAAACGGAAAGAAATGAAGAAGAAAAAAAAAAAATGGAAAGAAATGAAGAAAGGAAGTGGGGAGGCTGAACCGCAAATTCTGTGGTGCCAGGCTTGCACTCTAATCCTCCACAAGGAATCGTTGGGAAAAAGTAATGGGTTTGCTTCAAAGCCAACCGAATCTCACTCGTTTTCCTGACCTCTTCATGCTTCTTACGTTCCATCTATTCCATCGCTTTAAATTAGGGCCATCGCTACTGTGTTTTCTCCTGTACTCGGATATTAAAAACATAACCCATCCCCAAATTATTTTGCTTTGATCAAAATCCAAGTAGAAGTTGAAACCAAAAGAATGATTAATTAGTAATATGGTATAGCAGTGCACCCAGCATTCAATTTCAAGGTTGGTTACTATTCACGGGGACGGCTTTTTCACACTACCAAAAAACAACCCTTCACCAATATTCACTGCAACCAACTACTGTTACTTACTCCCCACCCCTACCCCCCTCCCCGGGGTCTTTCCCGCGTCCCTTTAGAGTATTATATAACCTCCACTCTGGTACACACTTTCCTCCTTCACGCACCTTAAATTTCCCCAAGAACCCTTTCTAGCTACCTGTTTCTTTCTCTGCTTGTGAATTTTTATTAGTACCACAATATGGAAGCTCATCAAGAAGACGAAATTATCATGGGGTCGAAGCATATGACCTTCAAAGGAAAGCGAACCAAGCGACAAAGAACCCTGGCTCAACCACCCTTCCTCCTAACCATGGCCACGACAACAAGCTCATCCTGTAGCAGTGGTACTGGTGGTGATGGTGACTCGTTTACCGCTTTCAATCGCGTCACCACCTCGCCTTCCAATTCTGGTGAATTAACACAGACCCCCGCAGCAGATCAAGAAGAAGACATGGCCAACTGCTTGATTCTTCTAGCCCGAGGCCATGCCCAGAAATCAACCCAACCCAGTATTCATCCTGCCATGACTAGTACTAGCACTACTAAGTCACCTTCCGGGCTCCATGATGCCTACCAGTGCAAGACGTGTAACCGTAGTTTCCCTTCTTTCCAAGCGCTTGGCGGCCACAGGGCAAGTCACAAGAAACCCAAGCCAACTGATCTCGAAGACAAATCTCCTCCTCCTCCTCCTCCTCCTTTGTCCTTAGGAGGACATCAAGAAACTACTGTTGGATTGATCAAGGATGAAGATACAACGTTGTCGCTTCAAATTCCAAGCAGCAGCAGCCGAAAAGAACCCAGCAGTTCCGGTAATGTCAATAAGTCTAGGGTTCACGAATGTTCGATATGTGGCGCTGAATTCAGCTCTGGCCAAGCCTTAGGGGGTCACATGAGGCGACACAGACCGCTGCCGACGCTAACTAGCACTAGCAGTAACGACGAGGGTTCTCAAGAATTTGCAGCTGTCAAGAAGCCAAGAGCCCTCTTGTCTTTAGACCTTAATCTTCCAGCTGTCCCCGACCAAGCTGAAGATCATTACGGCACAGAATCCAGATGCCCCTTTGCATCAGCTAAGCAACAAGTTATTGTCTTCTCCGCACCTCATCATCCCTTGGTCGATTGCCATTACTAATCAGACCCTCTATTCAGCTATTCTTTTGTTAATTGATCTGATCAGCGTTAATTAGGGAATTAATTTGTCCAATATTGACATTTTAATTTCTCTTCATTTGTTAATTTTACATCCACAAAATTGTAATAGAAATTTATCATTCTTTAGAATTCTTTTATACATAATTTCATCCTGCCGCGCTCTGAATCAGATCATCTTTTTTCAATTCTTTGAGTAAGCTTTTTACTTTGCCAGCGGTGGCATGCCAAGTAGAAAAGGCTTGTAAAAAGATATTAGAGTTACGTATCTCTAGCTATAAGAGATTTTTGCTCGAATTCTATTTTTTTTTCCGGTGACATGTCAAAATTTAATTTTATTTAATTGATAAGAACATTAATCAGCTTAGATCGATTCAAGGCTCGATTCCCCAACCCTCTCTTTTTCCTCAGAGTGGTGCTTGCGAAGTTTTTTTTTTTTTTTTAATGATTAATCGTGGAGGTGGTGAAATAAGCAACTTGAAAGGTGAGAAGTGGAGAAGATCGATCGTGACTACATGCACTAGCTAGCTTGTTGATTAGCCACCAGTAGCACCTAAGATGACGAGGTACACCACAACCAAGAGTGGTGGGATTAGGTTCTGTAGTTTGATTCACAAGAAAGCTCCATCCTTTATGTGTCCGTTTGATTAAAATGACAAAAAAAAGAGACTAAACTGTTACGGCGCAACTAGTCTATAGCCAGTTCCATACAGAAAACTGCCCTCCCTTTGTGGATAACCCACCCGGCTGTGCCACTTTCTTTTGCGCTCTCAAGCAACATGTGTCTTAATGCGGAATTAATTGGGGGGTTTTGGACAGATGTGCAGAACACTACCCTTTCACGTATCAAAGAGGTATGCGTCATTAAGCTGCCAACCATCAAATGCTCTGCTAACATCCCCTAAGGTTTAAGAAATTTCTCAAGTATCTGATTCGATGCTTAGATAATTCTTTTTTCTTGGTGAAAATCATAAATTATAATACGGGTGCTTATAGATTGCTTCACACAAAAGCGTAGATACACAAAATTTTTTTTTATAGTTATACACTCGTTTCCAGTACAAATTATGTCAATGGTTTCCTCTATCTTGTAAATTTTCGAGATACCTAGATTTTAAGTAGTTGTATTTCTAATAATAACTAACCTCTAGATGTGTTTATCATTGGCAAATGGCGCCCGGGAGAAATTCTGATTACATGTTTTAATTGCCTTCAAACAAGAACATCTTGTTTACTACTACATTATATATGTCATCATGATTATATACCCCATTACTCTTCCAAATGCCTTGAGGTTGAGGTATACATTGACGAGGGACAGCAACAGTACTGGCTTGGCCACACCTTCAGAAAAGCTGATCTATGGGATGCTCTTTGTTGGGGTTGATCTCGAGATGTCCATGTTGTGAACTTACAGTTCGTAAAGCACATGTAAAGGGAAACATATGCTCTCTATAGTCAAGGCGATTGAGAAATCTGTCATTTGGCTAGTGTATGAAGACGCCTCCTATTATCTTAGACCAGAATAGTGCGATTAATTACCAAAAGAATCAGAGAGAAGGATGATAATTGTGCTGACGGAAAATTCAAGGTTGAATATATAGAATCTTGCATAGTCTTTCTCGTGAATAAGCAATGCCGAACTGTTTGAAGCACAAGTGTTTATACGTTAGACTCTTGCTCCTACTAGTCTGGCTAGATACAGTTGAGTTTGTTTCTTTAATAATTTGCGATTCGCACCACTTGCATCGATTATAGGTGTGATGGTCGGGGAACTATTTTGGAGTGGTAACCCCTTGAAACATTAATGTGGATGGACTGTGCAGTGCTGTTTCCATCATTTACCATTAAGATAGATCCCACTGTTACATCTTGTAACCCTCTCCAGGGACAAAGAAAGACAGACTAATCTCTAACCATCCAAACATTTTGGACCTTTTAACTTTTTCTAAAGCACAATCGCAGGTGTCTTGTAATGGAAACGAGAATTTTGTTCGTAACAGTCAGTGGCACATACGGTGACGATAGGTATACAAGAATTTAAACTTCCATTTCAAAAAAAGATTGGGAGTAATCCAGGATCTTCATAAACTAATTTAATTAACCTTAATTAATTGATTAGGGATTAGTTTGTGTATCGACAGGAATACTAAAACTGACCAGACCACCGATGGAATTAATTGAGGCTTTATATATATGACTTTATTTATGTAGTTCGACATCCAATGGTACTTGATCTAGAGGGAAAGTTCTTAAAGAGAAACCTGTAAACCCAAAAGGGATGTATGTTCTTAAAGAAAGAGATCGTACTCCATAGTATACTTTCTAGGCCAGTGAAGATCAAACCTATGTCCATTGTCCAACCTTTTCGTTCTCTACAGCTGGTGTGATCAAAACACAGGAAATGGGGGGTGGGGTGGAAAGATAAGGAAAGACGGGGTTGCGGCCTTTAATAAGACAAGCAAGCACCTTTTGGGATGCATCCACCCACGGATGGATTGCCGGGAATGGGAAGGGAAAGCGGCCTATTGGCATCGCATGTGTGTTTCAATGTTGATTGCCGACTCGCGGTTGCAACTTGTAGTTTTGACTCCCAATTAATGTCCAAAAATTCCCCAAAAACACAATCCATGATTTGTGGCTCCACATATTGTTTTATTTTCTTCGATTTTTAATATTTGTTGGAGAAATTCAGGGCTTGATGTTCACAATGTCCCTGCATGTACATGAAGACCGCCATACCAATGTTACATTACGACTAAAATATGATAAATTTATTATAGTTAACTTAAAGTTGGCAAATTATTTTTGTTACTATATGAAATCAACCTAATTATCTCTCATTGTCTTCTTAAATCTTTAATTAACTTCATTGATTCTCACCCTAAACTAATGAATAACTCTAAGCCATACAGTTTTGGGCCAACGTGTAAACATAACTGAAGGGCAAAAAAATTCTCAATTTCAGTAACTAGCATCTAAAGTATAGGTGTTCCAATTAGATTGACCCGTTTAAATTTTGCCTACTAATGAATAGATTTCGATATTGCATGAATTTTAAATATAATTAAAAGAGAGACTCAATTAAACACATTTAATTAGTGGTTAATGGATCAGCTGCATTAGCCATTTAAAATTGCACATCCAAACTCAACTTTGATAGGTGTGAAGTGGATAAATTTGAATGTCTGGCCAACTCAATAGCAACAAAATGTCTTACTCTTTGTTTGGAAAAAAGGGAGCCAAAAAAAAAAGTAGAATTTTAAGTGGGTTGTAGTTGGATATTTGGGTTTAGTATACATATTTAAGCATACATTTCATTTTAACTCATTCATTATAAAAGTATAAATAAGTTGACCCGACATACTCATTATTCAGCAATCGCCCCTCCAATGACACTTCTAAAATTCTAAAGACATGCCTTGTTTCAATATAATTATATACCCACACACACACACAAATACACAGTGCTCAAGACTGAACTTAGTGAAAAAATGGTCGCTAATATTTAATGCAGAGCAGCATTTTATTGGGTCCGTGGTTGGCCCATCCAGATTGAAAAGAGTAGCCTAGAAAGGTTTTTAAATCTGATCCCTCCAGTTAAATTCGAACCCAATGCCGAAACTCGAGGGAGCTTTGGCCCAAAAGCAAACCTGCCTGCCTATTATTTGGAGCTTGGGCCAAAAACTAATTTGCAAGTAATTACAGTACTAAAAACAAGTTTTGAGGTTTTCAGTTGGTTTTGAGCTTTTGGCAGACGGACGACGAGCAAGAGCGAGAGAAACAGAGAGAGAGAGAGAGAGAGATGGCGGTAGCCGGAAGGCGGAACGGCATGATGGAGGATGAAGAAGAAGGAGAAGAGGGAATACTTCTTGACGAACAGCTCGAGTTCCTGGGAGACGTCTCCGACTCTGACACCCCGCCTCACCTCCGTGACCTCGCCACGGCGGCGGAGCGCGGCAACCTCGACAACCTCCGCTTGGCCCTAGGTTAATCACCCCATATGTCCACTTTTCTTTTGTAACTAATTTAGAGGAGTGCAAAACAGAGTTGCTCATTAATGTATTGTTTAGATATATCATGGGCTTATTTTTTTATGTGTCTCCTCTTTCTCATGGGCTAATGCAGATAATTTGATTGGAAGTATTGATGAACCTGTGGAGGATGGGGATACTGCCCTTCATCTTACCTGTTTGTATGGCCATTTGCCTTGTGTCCAGGTTCGTTTATAGTATTTCTTTACTTCACCTTGGTATATGTTTTTTATTACCTTCTGTATTGGTTCCTTGATGCTCATGCTCAATTGAGCCTTGAAAGCACAGCTTTGCCCCACCTCAATTAGATAATAGCTATACTCACGCTTGACTTGGCTGAACTCAGCCGGTAAACCAATACAATTTTAAACCAAATCAGGCCATATTAGACCTTTACACGCTCCTCGCAAAGGCTACCTTTAGTTTATGGGTACAAATCAAATAGATACCAAAGTTGAAATATTTTTTAGAGGGACAACCGATGAACACTAGAATAATGATGCTCTGCTCAAGCATGTAGTGTGCTGAGTCATGTATCCTGGAGCTCGAGCTTGACATGAAATTCCCCTTAATTGAGCCTGAGTGGTTTTTTTTAAGTAGTTCACAGAGGGGCTTCACTTGTTTGCATGCCAAGAACTTTCTCAATCAACACGTATTATTAATGCTATTGGGAGATCAAAATCTAAGAACGGTTTACCATCTGATCATTTTACAGCTCTTGTTGGAGAGAGGAGCTAGCTTGGAGGTGAAGGATGAAGATGGAGCACTTCCCCTTCATGATGCTTGTGCAGGAGGTAGGCCAGGACATTCATGGTACTTACGTTCAGTCTTTGCTGCAATTTTTACTGATTTTGCTTAGGGAAGATGACTGTATGCAGGATATACAGATATAATCCAGCTTCTACTCAACAGTGGTAATGGTCCAGAATGCGTTAAGAGAATGCTGGAATCTGTTGATGTGGAAGGTGATACGGTGAGAAGTGATTGTAGATTCTTTTAGGCTTTCAAATTTTAAGTTTTTCTGCTTTTGGGTCAGCTTGTAGCATTGTTAATTGAAGGAAGTAGTGTCTATAATTTGTACGATCTAAACAATCCTTATTTTGCTAATGACTTCTCTTGCTACTCATCTCTAGCCCCTTCATCATGCTGCTCGAGGTGAGCACATAGAGGCTATTAGGTTGTTACTGGCTTCTGGGGCTTCTCCTAATAGGGAAAATGTCTATGGAAAGGTAAGCTTATTTTCAGTTACTTATTTTGGTGTTATTGTTCATATTTAGGTCAATACTAATGCATATTGTTTGCAGACTCCAAGTGAACTTGCTGACGACGGCACGGAAGCAAGGAGAATTTTGGAAGAGGCTGCCAGTGCCATGGCTAGCCATTAGGATTTTAAGTCATGATTTTGCTTATGCTTTGGTCACTGCTTTATTAGGATATTAGGATACTTAGGTTGATATCCTGAGCTGTCGGGAATTTGTGAAATGCTCGTGGTTTGTAATCGAGACACATTCTGTATCCACACACGAGGGGATTGTTCTGTAGGTTTGCATTATTGTTACAGAGTTTACCTTCTTGAAATTGACTTAGTTTCAAGAGAAGAATTCACGATTTCCCCTGGTTCCTGCTGAGTATGTTGTTGATATGTTAAATATGTAATTGACTTGTCATGCCCTGCTTCATGGCAAATGCTGAGACCCTCTGTGCATCCTCCAGTCAAGGTTTGGATATCATTGTTCCCTGGTTGGTTAAGCCAATTAATATATGATCCCAGCTAAAGATTAGAGTCCATTAAAAGATTTGTTAGGGACTAAAGTATATATTGGCATGTCTCAGCACTGTTCGGCTGTCACAAGGGGAATTGATGCAGTTCTATGAGCATATAGTGCATTCATGGGATATGTTCCAATGATTTGCGGATTTTCTGCGTCATTTCCAGTGTCGAGTGTGGCTTTGCTGCTGATTTTGCTTGATAATAGTCCAGCATAGACATTCTGCAGATCTTTTGAGTTGCTTCCTGTATCTGAGATGTCTGAAAGTGCATTTACTTTGGTCGGTGAGGAGATATTGGGAGTCATTTCATCTTTTGCTCATGGTCCTTAACAGCTGATAAGAATAACATTGATAGGACAGTAGTGGTCCTAGGATTGTGACCAGTTGCCTGTTTGAGACTCCAATGTTGCCATGTAACAGTTAAACAGTCATATATGAGATGCCAATTGCAGAGACATCATCTTATAAGAGCTAAGCAACAAAGACTCGGATGCTTATAGAATGTGGTGTAAACAGCCAGCTGTCGACTTATCATGTGCTTTTAATTCTTCAACGGCCATTCACCTCTAGAACGCCGAGTCACAGTTTTTATGCATATATCGCATTCATTGTAAATGTAAACATCACCGACAAGATGTTTTCAAATTGATTAGAAGGATATATTTTGTTTCCGTCCTTCAACTTACCCATTGAACATACAGTCCTGGTCAAATGCTTCTGCATCCTAGTCAAGGAAGTATTTATCCTCAACCTCCTTGTCAAGCCCTTTCATTGCATCCTTGTTGGTCACCATAGTATGGTTCAAGGATACGGGTTAGAGCAAGTGGCTCAAGCCATAACTTTCCACAAGCAATCCATGAGCATTCTACCATCAATCTGTCATTACATCTCCCTGTTCATCTAATAGATAGCAAATTAGTATAGTTTATATTTACCCCAAAAAAAAAAAACTAAGGAAAGGTGGGAGCATGGGGAGCCGCCCGGGTGGGCCTGGCGGCCAAATACGAAATAGGAAGGATACCCGGTCATTCGATAAAGAGCAGCGTAGTTTCTTCCACTGCGCACTGCAGATGGACTCTTTTCTTTGTATTGTTTCTTTTGTCGATTGTTGCCATTTGTCTCTCGCTAAACCAGTGTACCTAGTACACGACTAAAGGGTAATTTCTTCCAGTATTCGTAAAACTGATCGAGCCAACGGCTACTCTTGAGAACCATAAATAGAGGAGGTCCACAAACGGCTCCAAAAAGAAAATGGCAGCCACTCCTACAAGAGCACGAGCTGACTATGACTACCTCGTCAAGCTCCTCCTCATCGGCGACAGCGGCAAGTCTCCCTGTTTTCCACTCTCTCTCTTTTCATCTGACATAGTAAAATAAATCTTATCGAGCTTAGGACTTTGGAGAGGTGCTGCTTTTACAATTAAAAAAAAAAAAAGAACAGAAAACTCGTTTCGTTATTCGTGTCAAAAAGCATGCTGTTGCTGACTTGATAATGGTACTAAATTTGACATGCTGCGTTAGTTGTTTGTAGTTTTCTTGTTTTTACGTCAGAAGTTTGCCTGTTATTCTTTTCCACTAAAAGCCTCAGTATCAGCTGAAACCAGGTTCACCTGAATCACTTTGGTCCGGTGTACCTCCCCCCTCGGGGTAATTAGTTCTATCACATCCTTCTCAGTTTAAAAAAAAAAAAAAAACAAATAGCAAATTTTGCTGTAAGCTTGATTTTCACATTCGAAATTGCCCTCGAACCAAGAATCCTGGTGGAAGAGTCTCGGGATCAATGATGCTCCATCGTGCTCTCCCAAGTCTTTCACTCGGGGAGTCTAAATCCTCTTCAGTCAGCTTTCAATGAACAAAACCTAAATTCAATTCGAAATGGTCTTAGAAAAGAGTAACTGTGAGCTACTCTGTCTCCATTGCACCACCTTGGCATGAAGATGGAGACTACCGTATCACTAGAGTAGTGCAAGCCCGATCACTCTTTCCCTATTCTGTCTCTCACCTTTTCCTGTACACTAACGCACGTATCTTGGTTTCAGGAGTTGGAAAGAGTTGCCTTCTATTGAGGTTCTGTGAAGATTCATTTACAACGAGTTTTATCACCACCATTGGGTACTGTACCAAAAAAAATGGCCCTTGAATGGATTAAACTCCATAGCATATTCTTAAATCTATTCCCGCTCGCTGAAGCTTTGATGTTTCTTTCAGCATTGACTTCAAAATTAGGACAATTGAGCTCGACGGAAAGCGCGTTAAATTACAAATATGGGATACGGCTGGTCAAGAACGTTTTAGAAATATCACCACAGGTACCTCTGTTTTCAAAATCTAATGTTTTGTTCTATGAGGATGTTATGCTCCTTGCTCTTTCTGGATCTCAATGCCTGCTGAAATATAGTCCCATTGAGATCTAATGCCTGTAACATATTGCCTGACATCAAATTGACACAATAAAAGTTTGAGACTTCGACTGGGGTAATGGTTAACGTGGTTGGATAGTTGTTGTGAACTGGAAGCAGACGTTAGGAAGTCGTTCGTATCTTTGTTAGAGAACCTGAAAACTAATTAAGCAAAAAGTCATGGATTTTGAATGCAAACTCATATCTGACATTGCGGTGAAGTATTAAGACATAATATTGGTGAAGTTATGATGGTCTGACATATTCATTGTTATGGCGCCTGGAGTTTAATTTTCTCTCTCGTGTAGCTTATTACAGAGGAGCCATGGGCATATTGCTGGTCTATGATGTTGCAGATGAATCGTCGTTCAACAGTATCTCTCGTCCCCACTTCCCATTTCTATTTTGTTGTTTGAAAAAGAAGGATTTACTCCATCCATCCTTTGATTCTTTCGAAGGGGGAGGTTTTAAGCTGTGGTGGATGGATATTATATGATTCCTACCCTACTGAGCCAAGGTTATACATTTTTGTAGACATCAGAAACTGGATTACGAATATAGAACAACATGCTTCTGACAATGTGAACACCATTCTGGTTGGGAATAAAGCTGACATGGATGAGAGCAAAAGGGTAAAGATTTACTAGTTAATAAGGAATTGTTCCACTGTTCTTGCATTTTCTCAGGCCAAAATGCAACTAAATTTAATTTCCATTTGGCAGGCAGTGCCAACATCACGAGGCCAGGCATTAGCCAATGAATACGGCGTTAAATTTTTTGAGACGGTGAGCAGACAAGCCCACGAGTTTAGGAACCTCATGAGTTAGTCCTCCCTAAAGAAGATTCTTTTGTGTTTAATCAGATTTCATAATGATGGCTTATTTTAGGCGTTTGCTTTTCTCTATTCAGGGCACTTTTTTAGTCATTATGATATTTAGTGGTAGTCTATGTTCGTGTTGACATGTTTGCGTGCAGTAAAACTACACTTCCCCGTGATGTTTTGGTATTAAAGGACACTGAAACTCATGGGACTTTTTTGATTGACTAGAGTGCTAAAACAAATCATAACGTGAACGAAGTCTTCTTTTCAATTGCCCGAGACATAAATAAAAGGCTGGCTGAGAGTGAAATCAAAGCGGAGGTATACATCTACTCTCTTAATATTGGTTCAGAATAACTATTAGGCATGTCTAGTATTTGATTTAGAACCAATAAAAAAACTACACATGACATGTAAACACTCACTCGCTAATTTATATGCTAAGGGGGTTGGTAAGTGTAGTCCATTTGGCATGTTAAATTATACTAAATGGAATCCTTATATGTTTACGTGGAACTCTTTTATTGGTTTGGGAATAACTATTAAGTAAAATTAGTAGTTGTTCTGAACAGACATAAAATTTTGAATCTTATGGCGTATAAAATTTTCTGACTCACCTATATTCTTGTAGCCCCCAGCCATCAAGATCAGTAAACCAAATCTAGTAAAGATCTCAACTGCAGAACCGCAAAAATCAGCTTGCTGCAACTGAAGGTCGGAGTTGTCGGTGCTGATTCTTGAAATTATGATGTAAACCATGAGAAGACAGTAATAAGCCAATGTTACACAGTTTTGATATCTTAGTGTAGATCACTGTCATTGTCTCCGTTCCTTCCCTTATTATGCAGGGTAGACTGAACACTTGTAACTCAAGAGGTACTCGTTGTAACCTTAATATAATTTACACGGATCTTTGTTAGGATACTTTGTCTTACAAACTCCATGTATTCGCCTAGTGAGTTTTAAATTGATGCAGCCAATATTACGTGCTGAAAAACCATGCAAGTGATACTCGTCACAGAGTTCCTCAGTGGTGTATAGCAGCTAATTATATTCACAGCGCAGGGTGAGAAGTTGAATCTAGATCAGAATAAATACAAGCAATTCTGTTTCAGTGTCAACTTGAGTGACGCTCAACAAACATAAGCCAAGAAACACAAGATGCTAGTAAATTTACACATGCTAATAGATGTAATTAGCGTCAACATCCCAGAGCACCAGCTCAAGCACAACAGCAGCATTAAGGAAATCAAAGGTTACCATATACATATTCTGGTCATCATTTTTAAGAAATGCTTAGCTTCCTGCGCGATCACTTGAGTAAGTCCTCCAGAATCAAGATCTTCAGTGTTTTATGAGCAACAACTGCCACCAGAAGTGTGGTGTTCTTGTTTCTGTTTTAAAATATTTCGCTTCCCTGCAGCAGATCCTTCTTCCAAAAGACTGGGCACCTCCATAATCTGGGTTAAGTGAAAAATAAATTAAACACACAAGGGAATCGTGGGGCTATTCAAATATAAGGTACCACAGTTGTAAAATTCATAAGCAACTTTACTAGAACTGTAACGGAGAATAATTCAGTACTTCAATAAGCGTGCTAAGGAACCAAATAAGTTTAGTAATAGATTGACATCAATTTGAAATTCAGATACATGACGTAAGTTTTACATTCCTAACCCTGGTATAATGAGTTTGATCGCTACAAATAATAGATACATTACCCATCAAATTTATAGCGTATAGTTCTAAATCAATTAGCATCAACCACATCACAGAGTTTTGTATCTTTGCAACAGGTTTGTATTGGAGTTCAAAACTATGGGTGCAACATCCAGAAGTCAAAAATGATGAATTTCTGTACCTTCAAAGCCAGTTCTTCAAAGCATTGCTCCACATTTTCTCGTGTTCTGGCACTACATTCAAGAAATAAAGACCCAAGCTCTTTTGCAAGGGTCATCCCTTCTTCTTTGCTTACAACTCTTTCAGAATCCTAAAAATGCAATGCAAATTAACCAACTTTTACTTTTTCACATTTACAGAAAATAAAGATGAACAATCATTGACTGCAGCATAAGTCCATCATTATGACAATATACGTAACTTGATCAAACCTGTTCAACTGGTGCCCCACCCCCTTTCCTCCCCCAAAGGGAAAAAAATAAAGGAACAAAACAAAGACGTGTTTTTGGTGGGAAGCTGATAGGATGTTGGATCAGCAGTGTCAGTAGGCTCGAGTAAACTTGCCTATAACATCAGATCTCAATAAGCGAGCATGCTTTATTCTTCCCAGACAAAGAACGAGCTGAAGCTTGAATGAAGGGAGAAAGCTACCCAAAAACATTTTATGGATTTATTAGCTTACCTTGTCAACTTTGTTACCAACAAGCATCTTGACACAATCCTGATTAGTTGAATAAAGTTCAACTTCTTTTGCCCATACATCAGACAAGTTTGTAAATGTTTCCCTCCTTGTCACATCATAAACTAAACACAAAAAAAAAGTATGTCAATCAGAATGAACTTAGAGACGTTAAAAAGCTGTAGAGAAAACTGTTTAAAAGGTTCATGAGTAATTGCATGACACTCTTCTCCAAAACAAATTGACAATGCTCGAACTCGAAATTATTTGTACAAAAATTTCAGTTTCAACAAATATACTGCTCCTATCATGCTCATAGGATTTAGGACTCAAAGCTTCTTTTAATTTGAAGCTCTCAAGTGCTTTCCCTGACAAAAAGGAAGTAGCAAGAGCGCATATAGATGATCATCTAGTGAAACAGTACTATGAAAACCTAAAGATTCACAGTACTGAACAATATTTTGGCAAGAATAGCAACTGACTGCATAGACAATGCCTACTGTGGACGACTTCATATTACTCAACTGGAAAGAGTCTCCCACAAGATGAAAATATCTGGAATGTGAATTTGGATGACAGGAGTCTGGTCTTAAAGCAAACAAAGAAATATGCATGAAAGAACCTTACCAAACATGTTGCAGAAGGAAAGGGATCAAAGAAATCCTCTGACAAGAGAAATAGCAATTTTTGCATAGAGTTCAGCAACGTTAAACAATGTCCAATGTGCCAAAGTTAAAAGAAGAATTAAGTGTATTTTGGTTTTCTAAGCAACAGTAATCCGTAAATTGACCAGAAATCCAAGAACGATGACAATGCAATTAAATAACTAAAATCTCATCTTATCAATCACATCTGAAAAGAATAGCTTATTTTGCAGGATGACAAAAAGGCTCCATAAATATGAAAGAATCAAGCCATTTGCAAGACAAAGTAAAGTGATCTATCCATGACATACCAAGAACAATCCCTTGAGCACCTCTGTAGTACGAGCTTGTCAAAGTCCTGAACCTCTCTTGTCCAGCTGCAGAAGATGTCATCAGCCCCATCAGGTGACAGAGAACAAAATATGCAGTAATAGGACAGTGGAAACAAATAGTGACAAGGGCACTATCATTCAGGAAGTAGTAGCTTGGATTGCTTATGAAAAAGGAGGCTAAGCTTATTTTAAGTCATGAATCAAGGATCCCAAAAATAAATTTCCATTAGCACCACAAGGGAAAAGAGGAATACAAACCCAAATTGGGTCCAGTAGTGGTAAAATAGTAGTAATTGTTGGTTTCTAATCCCGAGGAAGAAGTAGTATGATCTGCTCGGATAGCAAGAAAAAACCCACTGACAGATAAAAAGATCTACATATAATAACAACTTTTGGGGAAAATGTTAATTAGGATGGCACGGCATGTTGAGAACAGTAGAGAAAGGACAAACATTTGACTCATACTAAATAAAGTGCAAATATATGTATACAGCTGTATTTTGTGAAATTATAACTAGTTCTGTTTGTCCAGAGAGATTTACCATTTGAGCTATGATAGGGAAAAAAAAAAACAGTAAAGGTGTATCATAATATTAGCACAAAAGAACTTCATAAAGAGAATTTGGAAACTTGACATAAACAGTTAGCAAAACTATAACTGGCAGGCTCTGCTTACCAGTGTCCCAAATTGTAAGCTTCAACTTCTTCCCACCAACAGTGAGCAGCTTGATCTTAAAATCCACACCTGGAACGAGGCACAAAATCTTCCGTTAGCAGATGCTGATTAAGCTGGCTTAAAGACTCAACTCTATATTGGAGCGAGAATCATTGTCATGTGATAGAGTACATTTTGAACAGGAATGCATAAACAAAAGCTAGTGTATCAACCAGCAAACAAAGTGCAGATTCAAAGGATTTCACCAAGAAGAGGAAAGTTCAAACTAAAACATTCACACTCTGACATACTGTCGCCATAGAAAAATCTATACTAATATGTGATGAAGACTTGCTGCCGAGAAATCATTCTCCATATTGATCCGTTAATGTCCTCTCCCTGGCTCTTAAAAACCGATTTAACAACCAGAATTTTGCTAATCAAACAGTTGCCAATGATTTGCAGTAAGTGCAATGGATGATTGGAGACAACAAATTAGTTAAGTCGAAATCATAGAGCAAAACAGGACACGCTACTCTTAGAAGTAAACTGAAATCTGGCATCAAAATCAGTGTTCTGTAAATATGAGATCAGTAAAACAAAATAACTATCATAGAAATGTCCGGTAATACATATGATCCGCATTTTTAATTCTTAATTCGCAGTACGATGGATAGATAGTATTAGATGGAGGTGTACGCGTACCATGTACGTAGAGAATTTGCATACAAGTATATAGAAATGGAAGAAGAAAAAAAAAAAAAGAAAGAAAGAAAAAAGGTAAAGGTTACCGATGGTAGGGGAAAGATCTTCAACAGAATTGGAGATGAAAGAGACGAGAAGGCTGCTTTTGCCGACTCCGGAGTCTCCGATCAACAAGATCTTAAATGACAGATCGTAGCTGCTGCTGCTGGTATTACTACTGCTGAGTCCGGTGGAGGCCATTCCTGCTCTTCTTCTTCTGCTTCAATTGGAGAATCTTTTGGTTTCTCTCTCTAAAAGAAGCCTTCTCCTTCTGACGCCCACATGTACATGTATTTGCGTGCTTATACAAATATACTACCACTGCTATTTATATGTAACAGTAACAAATGCGTGTATTCAATAAGAGAGAGAGAGAGAGAGTACAAAAGGCTTAAAAGCAGGTGTAAAGCTGACGAGCCATTACATCTCTGATCTCCCTCCCTCCCATTTTATATATTCCTGTCCTCTACTAGTATCCGTGAGTGAGTAAATTGAGAGAGAGAGAGAGAGATAAGGTGGCGGGGAAGTAAAAAAATGGAGAAAGGAAACGGGCTTATGCTCATTACTACTACTACTCTTAACTGAAGCGTCAGGACAACTCTATTCCTTTCTTCTCTGCCCCTCCCCCCCCAAAACACAGGAAAAAAAATTAGTAAATACTCTCTCCTATGCTTCTCTTTATTCGCTACTATGGGTAGAAGTAGCGTCTGCTGGCTGCCTTCTGGAATAAAGGGACGCTCAGATGCTATTCCGTTTTCTTTTCCCGCGGAACCCCCAACGGTTGCTGTCCTGTTGCCTACTGTGTCCTGTTCCCCCCAGCTATCTCCAAGTCCAAGTCAAAAAATTAAAAAAATAAAAATAAAAACTCTACTTATTTTACTGGAACTAATTTTTTTACTAGTAGTCAAAATGGATTCAAATCTCACTATTTGTTTCTGTTCACCTGTTTCATTCCTAATAATATTGATTTGCAATTTTGTTAAAACAAAAAAAAAAAAGAAAAGAAAAGAAACACACACACACACACACACATGTTGAACCTAAGGGTCTATTAACTTAAATAATAAGCAGTAATATTCAGCTGCTTTACTCTTTTAAACCGTAATTTAAAACTAGAAGTAGTATGATAACAGGGCGATGAACAGGGTGGCGCTGTTGTAATTAGGGAAGGAGATAGGGGTTGAAGACCGAATGTCAGTTTGGTGATTGAATTGGGCTCCATGTACTTTGTTGGTGGGTCAATGTCTCAGGTGGGCCTTGTCTTGTTGAGGAGATTGGTTTGAATTGGACCCAACAAGTCCCAGCTTTCAGGCGTTCGCTGAACGTTCAGGATTTCCGTGGAAGAAATGGAGATGGATCTTCTTAACGTGTGATAGTTTGGTTTCTTTACTATATTTTTAATTTTTTTTTTTTTTGTTGACGAATTAGGTGCATGAGTGTGTTCCTCTTAACTTTTTCACACCCAAAAAAAAAAAAAAAGAAAGGGCTGCACTGCTGGAGCATGCATAAATGGGTCGGATAGATGATGGGCTCGTTCAACCAACTAGATTTAGCTCAGTTGGCCATCAGAGCATTTGCTAAAAGTGCACTAAATTCTTTTCAAATCCAAACGGATGTCTTCTAGAGGCAGTTCAGTCTCTTCGGTTCCCATGACCCAATTGGATCTCCCCCTTAGAGTAAAAGGCTGTTCAATACCCTCTGACCCTCATGATCTAATTGGGTCTCCTCTCTAAGTGTAGAATATGACAATTGGCCCCAAAAAAAAAAAAGAAAGAAAGAAAAAGATGACGGGTTCGTTCATTTGCCAATTTTTACGGATTTCTTTGATGATAAGCACACGGGCAGCAGGAGAGCAAATGACGATACAGGACACAACAAGGCTATGATAATCTACACCACACCATTAAACAACAATAGTGGGGGGTTTTTCCACTGATTGAGATATCTCCCCGTTCTGCCCCCAGTGGGCAGAGCAGATGGTGACCACATTCGGGTAATTACCCAAGGTCACATGATCGACTCCTGTTGGTGACCTGCTGTGCATCTTGGGCAAGCTCTGCACAGCCGCAGGGGGATTAGTCTGACCTAAGTCAGGACACCCCCTGTGTCGATAAAAAAAAAAAAAAAGAGATATCTCCCCGTTCTGCTTTTAGTGCATAATTAATGGGTGAAATTATGAAACGAAAAGAAAAAATCAGAAAAGAAGAGAGAGAAGAATGTTCTCTGAATTCATTACACTAACATTGAGAAAATATTCCAACTGGCACACCATTCATTTTGAGAAGAGTAAAAGTCACATATTCTGAGTAAATACTAGTACTATATTCAATAAACTTTCCCCTCGTAGTCATAATAGGTGGCAAATCCTATCATGTTCGACAGCTCATGTTTTAAGAACTTGCTTTTACAAGTTGTAATTGTTCCATTCCAAAAGTTCTCTTTGTTACATTAAAACCCGATTTAGACATGGATGCTTTCATGAGGAATCAACTGTTAAAGGTATCGGCTTGGTCAGAATGATCATACTGTTAGTCCTTTTTTTTTTTTTTTTAATCTCTCCAGGTATAGAGTACCACAGTTTGGTTTTTGGCACTAAAACAACCCGATACTTGCTCCTCTACTCTGACCACTTTCCTTCCCTGTCTGTTTCTTATACTTTGCAATCAATGCTCCATGCAGCAAGAAACCCCACCAAAGCCAGACCAGTTCATGTTTTCAAATTTGATCTGTCCCTCTCATCATTAATTATTCGTTAACCACATCTTAAAGAGAGAGAGCAAGATAAAAAAAAAAAAAGAAAGAAAAAAGAAAAAAGAAAAAGAATCATCGTGTGTCCAATAGTAAATCATGCTCTCTTTATTAATACTAGTAAATCAAGCAAAGAATTGTTACGGGTTCAAAAGAGAGCTGTCCAGATTTCAGAGGTTCAATTGAAAAATCTGGGAAAGGGACAAGTAGTGTGAGATGCCGTGGCTACATAGGGCAAGGATGGGGTATTTTGTTGCGCTACATCCCTTTCTTTAGAATCCAAGGAACCATCGCCTGATCAGAGCGCCACGAAATTGACCAGTGTCGCCATCTGGATCTGGTTCCCGATTAGTTAGACAGACCATTCACTTGGTTTCCAGTTTCCATTATATACAAAAGCCGGAGACCACAACCCGAGGGGTTGGGACCAGCAGTAAGCGGCTGGTAATGCGAGTAGGACGACCAAGATTCAATCATCGCTACACTCCCCTAATAAGTTTCAGAGTCAGGCCTTCACCCCCAAATAAGAGTCAGACTCTGCGGGCTCGCACTTTGGGCCAAATCCGGATACCGGGTGGTTATACCCAAAAAAAAAAAAAAAAAGCCGGAGACCACGCTGCTGCGTGTGGACACTCCTTTATTATTATGTGTTGTATTTGTAGGCAGTTTTTCGCTCCTCCATTGATTTCCCTGGGAGGATCAACAACCGTGGCACTTACAAAGTTACGGAAGAGGACAAAGCGACTTGAAATAAGGTTACAAACAGTTGTCAATTGCGACTATCTGAAAAGGTTCATGGTCCAAATTTTATTAACATGGTAAAATTTAGAAAACATAAGAGCCAAGTAGTGTTGCATAATTTTGACACAACTAATATGTACGAACCCACATAATTAATAGTTAATTATAACATTTATGTTATAAAAATGTACAACCGGCTGATAATGAATTATGATATGTTGAATCACTTGTACGCCATTCAAGAACAATTCCACTAAAAATTACTCTTGTCCTATTTTCCCAATACCCGCAAATAGTTTTGGACCTTTATTGAGTTAACGAATGATATGATTCGCCAAAAGAAAAAACATGTTTTGCCAACTCTTCAATGTCTGTTTAATAATTCTGTACCCTTTATCCTTCGAACCTTTAGAGCATTTGGAGTGAAAATGGTGTTTTTCGTCTTAGCAGAAAATGAAAATTAATAATACATAACATATTTGCAGCTGGCTTGCCGATTTGGGATGAACATGTTATTCACCGGACATACAGTGGTACACATTTATTTGCACATATAAGCAAGGATGTGCATGAAAGAAAATTATGTACAACTTAGAATTTTGTAGAATAATATAATTATAATTTCAAAGATAAAATACCGTTTTAATGTCCTGGAAAACACAGCATGTCCATCACCAACCCAATGTTGTAACTTGCGAACTACCAACTATTGGGCCTCGAAGGCCCAAATAAGAAACAAATCAAATCAAGCGCCGACTGGATTCGGAGCAACAAACCGCCCCGCCAACCCGATTTCCTTATACCGGTGGTTCATAATATTCCCGCACGCTGTTAAACCCCTGAGTTGAAGTGTCCAAATTTGGAAGAGCGATGGATAGAGAGTGGGGTTCGAAGCCTGGTAGCGGAGGGGCTGCCTCCGCCCAGAATGAGGCCATTGACCGGCGAGAACGGTTGCGGCGACTTGCCCTCGAGACTATCGACCTTGCGAAAGATCCCTATTTTATGCGCAACCACCTGGGCAGCTACGAGTGCAAGCTGTGTTTGACGCTACACAACAATGAGGGGAACTATTTGGCTCATACGCAAGGGAAACGCCACCAGACTAATTTGGCTAAGAGAGCCGCTCGCGAAGCCAAGGAGGCTCCTGCTCAACCTCAGCCTCACAAGCGCAAGATTGCCCTTAAAAGATCCGGTAAGAAAAATACTGTACTAATTGAATTTTCTTTTAGCGTGTGTGCGCTTTTTGTTCCATTTTTTTTTTTTTTGGTATCTTTGAATTTTGTTTGGAAGCAATTGTTTTCTGTTGATTTAGTATTTTTGGCTAATGAGTAGTATGACTCGTAATTGGAGAGCTTAAGATGAGGGCTTTTAGGGTTTTTTTCAAAAGGAGTGGATTTTGCATTATGTGGTTTGTTTAGCTGAATAAGCGGTGTTTAGTTAGATGTATGACGAAAAGTACTTTAGAGGTTTTGGACAATGGCTTTCATGCTTGCTTGTGCTCAGGAGTTTAATTTTCTGGGTTCTAGGATTTTTCAAGAAATAAAATACTTGCTTAGTCCGTTCTAAAACCCAAAAAAAAAAAAAACAAAAGGAAAGAAATCTTTAAGGTGAATGTTTTTTCTCTTTCCCTAGACTCGCAAATATATGTGATTTTTCTGAATGTACAAAAAATTACTACCTTATAATAGGTGCTTTTATGATGTTGGTTTTGGTTTTTAGTAATACACGGTTTCTAAACTTATATTTAGTACCTCCAGATTGGATTGTCCGTGTGCTATCTAGCTGGTTCTTTTTACTGCTAGTGTGTAATGCATGATCTCTGTTTTGACGACTAGTTCAGTAAGTCATTACTTATCTACTCCTCCCCATAGAAAGCATGTTTATGGACTTCAATTTTGTAACTTTTTTGCATTGTTTTTAGTTAAAATTGGCAGGCCTGGATATCGAGTGACAAAGCAATTTGATCCAGAGACAAAACAAAGGTCGCTCCTCTTCCAGGTAAGGAAATAATTTACTCTGCTTTACTTCTTGTGATAGGATTTTCTCTGGTAACAGCAGTCGCATCTAAAGTGTTTGAGTTTATCTTTTAGCTGTTCTAGTCCATTTACTTTTTCGTTGCACTGGGGAATACCATATTAGCAAAGTAAGCACAGAGCCATGACAGAAAAAGAGTATGTCTAGAGCGGAAGGAGTGTTAAATAAGGCTTATGATATGAATCAGTAACTGATTGTGTTTTGGTTCTCATGTATTCACTCATCAGAATATAAAGTATAAGCTATTAATCTTGAGGTATTTCCTTCTGTTTTCTGGTTCTTCCCTATTATTTTCTTTTACTACCTTCTGAACTCATGTATTTTGTTTTTTCTATCCATAAAAACTAGTTAGTGGTCCTTTGGCTGAGGATGTTATTTACATTTTAGTTGTCACTCAAAAAGCTATTAAATGCTATTATAGACCTTCTTCTCTTTTCAAGGTGATTTTGGAATTGACATTGTGATCATGTCAGCTCAATGCTTGTTATTTTTGCAGATTGAGTATCCTGAGATTGAAGATAACACTAAGCCAAGGCACCGTTTTATGTCATCGTTTGAGCAGGTACTCTATAATCTTTGCACAAGTTTCATGTCCAAAGTATTGGCCTTTGGGACATAATATTCTCTTCTTTGGTTGATTTGTTTGGCCCTTATAGTCCATTCAAAAGAATGAAATGGGAAATTTTACTTTTTCAGAAAGCTTCTGTAGTTAACATAATATGCTAATTTTTTGTGCTCTCTTTTTTGATCTGATTTGCAGAAAATCCAACCTTTTGACAAAAGATATCAGTTTCTTTTATTTGCAGCTGAACCCTATGAAATCATTGCATTCAAGGTAATTTGATTACAAGGTCTTGATGTTTAAGATGCATTAATACTGGGTTCCGTGATGGATTTTAACTCTGAATATATTTTGCAGGTTCCTAGTACAGAGGTTGATAAATCAACTCCCAAGTTCTTCTCACACTGGGATCAAGACTCTAAAATGTTTACGGTATGAATTGAAATCTTCCTTCTGTTGTATCTTTCAATGGATGGCCTTGCTTCTCTATGTAACTATTGGTGAAACCAATTGTTTGATATTTATATCCATGAGAGTGGTCTTAGCATATACTATTAGCTATGGTGTGGAGGTGGGTGGCACCATCCAGAGAAGTCTCAGTGAAAGCTTTTCAGTTGAAATCTTGTCACCTAGATAATTAGCCCGGATAAGCATTTTCTTTCCTTTATGAAGCATGTGGTATTTAAAACTATTTTTTTGCACCTCAATGACCACTGCTTTGATGCAGGGTAATACTGTCAAACTAGGCCTTTTATAGAGAGTATTTGCCTTGTAGATAATTCCTTCCTTTATATCTTAGTTATGTTAGCTCCTTTTTAAAAACTCCTATCTGGCCGAGCTTATATCCATGTTTAGTCTTGCGTTCTATTTCTTAATATTGGAAGTCGTTGAATTATGTCTGATGATCATCCTCGTGAAATGATGTACAGCTCCAGTTATACTTCAAGTCAAAGCCCCCCGAAGCAAATAAGCCTCAATCCGCTCCTGTGGCCAATGGGACAGCGGCTTCTGCTGCTCCACCTAGGCCTGTGCCACCTCCACCTCAAGCTCCACCACCACCTCCACCTCCTCAGGGACTCCCTCCATCGGGGAATATTCCAAGAGGTCCGCCTTCGATACCTGGTTCCGCACCCCCTCCACCTCCTATAGCAAATGGTTCAATGCCTCCTGGTGGAACTTTGCCTGCCCCACCACCCCCAGTTGGCAGTGGGGCAATGGCTAATTTTACTCCCGGTACACAAATGGGAAGACCGCCAATGATGCCTCAACAAGGTTTTCAAGGGCCACCTCCGCCACCGAATATGGGTTGATGGGCTTTTTCTCCACTTCGGATCACTACTTCAGATGCAATATTTGTGTGTATGAGATAGAAAGTTGATGTCTTGTATTTACTTGATTTCTTGCTGCCTGGGAAAAATTGAGCTTACAAGTCTAAATGATTAGGGAGTACTTCCGGAATTATGGACTGGATATCAATAGGAATCTGAAATTATTAGACAACCATTTCCTCTTCGTTTTCCTGAGCTGTTTTCTTAATGTTAATTTGACGTGCTTTCTGGTTTCTAATAAAAAGAATAACCCTGGCTGAGTGATACTAACACAACCCCGCAACGCCAAGTAGCCAGTGCTCGCGCAATTGTCTCCTCATCCATGCAGCCTACAATTGTCGCCTTGTGTCCTGTGCACCCTATGCTACAAGTACAAGGTTCGTCCTAAAGAAATACAATCTCAAGTATATAAAATGTCAGTCTAGCTCCCAAAAAAAAAAAAAAAAAAAAAAGAAAGGGTTCAGGCTAAAAAGTGGTCAAAATTCAGGTATTTATTAATTTAAATTTGTAAGGAATATAAAAGTTAACATTTTAAAAGTAAGAGATGAAAAAATTCATTTGATAAAACGTGAATGAAATTTTGAACAAATTTCCCTATTACTTGCATTTATTTTGTTAGAATCTTTACTGCCACTTACATTTGTAGGAACCGCTGTTCCCTTTCTACTCCCTCCCTACGAGTAACTTATTTCTTAGTACATTTACACCCATTAATCGCATGATTGTCACGTCAATCACAATTCAATTATGTTGATTCGTCTAAATCTATCCATTAATAAATGGTTTTAAATATATGATAAATTTTGAATGGGTTTAGATAAATGACTCATTTAAATCCATTTTACTGTAGGGTTGATTCATTACCCATTTATACCTATTTAAAAATATAATTGTATATTTAAATTCAATTTTTAGTGGATGTTAAACAGATAAATTTAAGTTTCTTATGAACACAATAACAATAAAATATCATTATTTCTTGTTAAACAATATTGAGTAAGTAGAATTTTAAATGGGTCATAAATAAATAATTGAGTATTCTTGTACATATTTATTAAATGGGTATAAGAAATGATCCAAGCATACACATCACTCAGTTATAACCCATTCCAATCACCCATTTTGACTCCTCTTATTTGCCTCTGTGCCGCTATCTGAAACTAGCATATAGAACAAGGGTGCTAGAATTGAATGAATTTCAGAAGACCTTTTCTAGGAGGAGCAAACGCGACAAAATTGCAGGGGCAGCATAGAAGTTGGCTCGGTAGCATGAAACAGATCGTCAACAGAAGCATTTTTATTGAATAAGAGATGTATCAACGTGGAAGTACATCCTAAATACATACGGCACCGGACGTATCTTCAAGCAATCAACAGCCACAGATTGGAAACATCAAAAAAGGAAAGAGCTAGACTTAAAAAAAAAAAAAAAAAAAAAAAACCACTATTCTTCGCGTTGTATCTTGTTGCCCAGTGGTGGGAGGACAAACTCCACCGGCAGAGGAAAGGACCAATTCCAGGTCTGTCTTCTAATTTGCTACCATATTTGGAGGGAACACTTTCTGAATAAATTCCAGGAACCTCTGGGAGTAGAAAGTAGGATCCACTGCAGATATGGAAATGGAATCAAACTGGATAGACTTGTATGCATGTTCTATCTTCTTGGTCATGTTGTACTCTTGTAATATGTCAATGATACCCAGGTACAAAACAACATCATAAGCCTCGTGAAATATCTGGTTATCATCATTTCCCGGAATATGCTCTGCTCTTGCAGGCATATTGACTCCAAGCTGGATCTGCAGTCTGCTAAGCATCAGACAGAAGCAAAAGACATCACTAGGAAAGTACAAAGCTCCACATAAAATGCAGCACAAAAAGTCCGCATTTACTAGAGTTACTAGTTTGTGAGCCTAAGTTTCTTTTTTAATCACCTAAATTATTATGATAAATAACATATCAAATATATTGGGGAAAGCAAGTTCATTTATTTTTATCTAGAACTAAGTATGGGGAGCCTCTGGAATTAGGAGTTTCTGCAAGGACTATAGAAGCACATTCTTTTCCCTTTGATGATGCTATCCAGATTAATGGGGTTTCTAAGAATTGAGAATGGAACACTAAATTAAACTTCAACACAGGACTACCTTGCTGTACCAGGAAGGAGAAGATCCACCTCCTCATTGCCTGCTGCAGACGATGTCCGTAATCTGCTACCTCTAATATGGGGACCCACGACAACATTATTGTCATCACCACCACGAGGGACCAGTATGAGGCCCTGTGGAGATATTTCATCGTCCATAGCCTCTGTGGTGAAAAGATAGAGAAAAGTATCTTAAAGTGAATTGTAACCAGTCATATTCAACTTGAGAATGCAGAAATAAAAGCTTGATAGAAGTTCAAGGACGGTAGATCAGCACAAGTTTGTCATTCACTAATCTAATGGTGATCCAATTGGAAACAATGTTTCACTGGC
The DNA here is from genome assembly GCA_013103745.1 of Gardenia jasminoides. NCBI lineage: Eukaryota > Viridiplantae > Streptophyta > Magnoliopsida > Gentianales > Rubiaceae > Gardenia > Gardenia jasminoides. The sequence continues at coordinate 9,101,716 of CM023103.1, forward strand.
TTATACATTTTTATGTTATTTGAGTATCAAAGCATTCTTGAGTTGCCTTTGTTAACTGAAAACCCCAGATACGAACATTGTTGACAACGATGCTAGTCCGCAATGAGTTGAAAAAAGATTTTCCTCTTTCAGAAAGGGAATCCAGTGGTATCGGTCATGACTGAGGCAAAAGTAATCACTTCACAGAACTGGGGATAAAAACACATGTATAACGGGGTTTACCCAACTTTCTCAAAAGTCCAACCGTTTTGCAAGCAAAACATTCTACTAGCAATTTGGAGGATCCTTTCATCAAGGAGTCCATGACCTCAAGTCAGAAGCCACTTAGGTGCAATTGAACTGTTATGGCAATAAGGTGAAGAGTCATAGTATCCATCTTCAATAATCAGCCCATAAATGGGTACAAGAAGGAGCATTTGAACATCACCAGTACCCTCAAAATTAGCAAATTATCTCCAGTCCATGAATATGGGTGGCATCTTCAACCAGTAACTTAAAAGATGATTAAGAAGCTGAAAGTCATATTAGCACCCACCCACCCTAAATAATAGGCTCTGTGAGAAATTTATCTCTTTTCTCTGCCTCTGGCTGCTCTGCAGAATTCATATACAATTACACACCCTCAAATACTAGTGGTTTTTATGCTCAATAAATGGTTGTGGCAGTTGAAGTACAAAGTTTAAAATAACCATTTATTGAGGTAGGAATTATACCTTCTTCTGCAACAATTTCGAGTCCATCTGCCGTCATCCGTCTGGTGGTTGACATGAGAGATCTTAGGTGTTGAGGAGCTCGGTAGTGAACCCCCAGCAAAAGGCTGTAATCCATGATGTGCTGTGATTCCAGAAATTTGTTATCAATTTCAATCTGCCTGCATATAGAACCCTATGGAATGATAAAATTGCCAAAAAGGATGTGGCATATAGATCAGCCATATTTATTTATTTCACAAACAAAATCACTTCTGCTGGTGCTCCCACCATAGAAGAAAATGAAACCTTCAACTAGAAGAATAATTTAATAAATGACAAAGCGGTGGATTAAAAACCATAGTTCCACAATAGCAGCACAAACAGGTTAGCTAATGAGGCTCTTGAGACCAGAGGAGATCAATCCAATTTACATTATAGTCATAAAGCAGAAGCAGCAGAAGATGAAGAACTCAATAGTATGCCTGTAATTAAGGAATTAAAGATAAAAACCAAAAGCATGAATTCATGAACTTTATAAGATTGTGTAGGCAATTTACAGCCTAGAGAATAAAATAACAAGCACAAGAAGCAGATGTACTGCAAAATGGCTCAGAGGTCACTTGATTTCTGAGCTCTTTAATATGGGACTTCTGAAGAGCCAATGAGAAATTAGTATGACAACAAAATAGGCTCTAAAAATTGAATTTGTTACAATGAAGTAGAAAATAGCCTAAGAAATCTCCCCACTATAGCTTTGCAATTTCTTTCTATTCTCCTTTCAGGATGAGCATAGGTGGACCAAAGACATAAACCAAGAGAAGTGGGAGTGAAGAAGAAAAAGTAACAACAAAAATTTCAGCCCTATGAAGAAAGGAAATGACTGTTTTGCACATCACTTACTTCAGAAGGGATTCACGCCATGAAGGTTCTAGATAAAAGCAATAGTTCAAGTCCAGATCCTTGAGTATTGTGTTCTCATCAATTTCAACCTTGTCTGCTGAACGTCCCAATGAAGAACCCTTTAAATCAAACCTTCTGTGGATCCTGAGCTCTGTGCAAAACATATTCCCCATTACAACAAAGCAAAACTGCGAGACAAAAATAATAAATGATTAGTCCTCCCTATTACCATAAAGCACTGGATCCTGACATCTTGACATAAATCAGATTCAGTAGACTGGTAAAAGATACAATACTTCCTACCTAATACTGGGAACAGGGTGGTGTTGAATGTGGCCTACATGCAGACACTCTAGCGCATTCAGCAGGAACCTTTTACTTCCTGGAAGGTGTTTGGATGGTTTCTTCTAACGTTCCCAAAGGGTTTTAAGTGCAGATTGATGTTTATGAAAAAATTGAGAGAATGGGAATGCTACACTATTAAAAAATGAAAGAGCAAAGGCAATTTTGTCAACTAATCAAGCAATGTTGCTTTGGGTACATAGATCAAACAGGAAATGGATGTGCTATTTCAGTTCTTTCAGAGAGCCATCAAGTTGGAATTTTTCTAGCTTAATAAATGTCCAAAACCAATGCCTCACAAACAAGTGATAAGTCGCCTCATAGTAGCATATGACAGAAGGAAAAGAAAAAAAAAAAGAAAAAAGAAAAAAAGATTTCGTAATCAATGGTGTTGATTACCTTTTGACCACTAGAAGGCTTTATCCTATGAAGGCCAAAAAACTTGGTGATCAGCGTGTTCTCATATTTTTGCACATGGTCATGATAGGATGGGAGCATCCTCAGAAGCACCTGCAGGTGGAATTGTTGGTCATAAAAAATTCAACTCACTCAAATGAAGCATTTCCGATCCACGAAAATTTAACTTAACTCAAATGAATCATTTCCACATCAAATAAGTTTTGGGTACTACTCAGTCAAAATGGAAGGACTCATAAGCATATACTTGGCCATTATGATAGTCAAGAATCTGAAACCCTAAGATTTGGCAATGAGTTAATAAAGTTCCATTATCTGGAAAACTCTCAAGGTAATGTTTTGAACAATCATGACTTCTGCTCTCCATCAGCAAGTATGTAGTAAAAATATAGCAAGAATTTGCATTCCACGATTGATATAATTAGATATAATTATATATCTAATTATGCTATGTAGACTCCATTTTCAATTTCTCCCCCACCCTTCAACCAGCCGCACCTCAATCAAACAACATTCCAAACAGGAAGAAGCAGAGAAAAAAATTTCGACAGATCAAAAGACAACACAAAGATGTAAAACAGCACGCAAGTGAATGAGGTCAGATCTAGATGGCAAACCTTCACTTCTGACTTCCGTAATGTCTTAATCATAAAACGATCATCTTGAGAGAGGAAAAACACACTACCACTTTTCCCAGGAGAAGAAAGCTCCCGAAGGGCATCATTTCCACAAATGGACATCATATAGTCAGCAGCATCAATCTTAAACATCTCCCTCAGATTCCTACAAAGGGAGACAAGCCATTTGAGTTCCCAAAGGGATACGAGCAAAACTGAGCTCTGGATTATGCCACAACTTCTAATATGCTATCAATGACTCAAATAAACAGTACAGAATCATCAAAACGAGGCATAACTCATCCATCAAACTGATAGACAGAATTTTGAAAAGGCTTAGTTCTCTTTTTTTTTTCCATCGGCAAGTTTTTAAAGTGAAGCAGAGTAATACAGGCATCATACACACGATCTAAAAGGGTAAACAGCCATACAATCAGACATTTACTTTACAGTCACTATCAAGGATAAATTTGATGCACAGACTTGCATTATATCAGACACTTGCACCTATTTCACAACTAAGGAACAAAAGAATACTGGTAAAGATTGAAGAAGCATTCCAAATCATTTCATAATGAGATCTAGATAAAATTGCAAAAGAAGGGAGACTCAGTGTCAGAACTAATTAAAGATCAAGCAGATCCCAGTGGAGAGGCAACCAACCTGAATACCATTGGACAATAATCTTTCCACTTGAAATCCTCTGACTGGTGCTGCGGTGTCAATTGTGACCCCTCCTTTGGAAAATTCATCCAGAAGCTGGCACGGGTGCCAAAATCAGAAGCTCGCACTTCTCGTCTTTGTATGGGCGTAATTTTTCCCACTGTATATCTGGCAAAATTCCAATAAAATGTTCCAGTACAATTACATATTAGGAGAACAAGACATGGATTCTGAAAATTGGAGCAAAAAGTTTGACAAGTTGATGTCTTGCTGGCAAGAATGTACATCTTTGCTAGGATATTTACACAAGGAATGTCATAGAGCTAACAATTACACCATTGCCAAAGAGAAAACTATAGTTTTTATAAAGGGAGCCATCAACTTTCAGTCTAAACAACCAAAATAGGAGATCTATCAGTGTGTAAGGTACATCAATTTGTTTTTGAATCTAAAGCCTTCATTTGTGCAACAATCCATACTTGCTCAAATTCGAGCATTCCTCATCCAAACATGAAATAGAAAAACAAGAAAGATTGAATAGTAATTATGATGCAAAACTAACAGTCACAGACACCTTCACCAGTCAGCATTCTTATTTTTTTTTTATCTAAATGAAACATAAATGAAGCTAGAAAAGATATAACAAAAGATATAGAGGTGTCACCCAATGCAGTATAACAATTTTACTCTTGTAATCTCTTACTTTTTCACTCTCTTTTCATCCAAATTTACTAATCCAGTAAAACTTGTTCAATTGATATAATTGTCCAACCCATAAATTTCAAAACATCAATACCCAAGCTTAACAAAGAATAAGCATAATGTTTACAATCTTCAATTTACAGAAGATGACTTTTTCAGTTTGCATAATGAGCAATGCAATTTAAGAAATAAATTCTGAGTTTTCTACATCTGACAACAGTAATTTATCCAGGTTTCAACAGACTAGAAAAAATAACCCCTTGGAAATTTCTAAAAATGCAAAATTCATATAGGAAATATTTACCTTATCATGCATTTTTTTGATGGTATACATAGCAAATGAATCAGTTATAAGCTGAAAAACATCATCTGAACCATTAATTGCGAGGCAACCTTTGATCAGCAGAAATAAAAGAAACATGGACAATTTTTCCTTGTTCTTGAGAAGGGGTAAGCATGGGCACAACAGGAGATACCAAACTTCTTTCAAACTAAAATCTCTTGCAAGCCAGAATATGGACAAATAATGCGTGGAATTTCTCTTGATTTTGTTTTCTGCCTTAAATTTGTTGAAAACCATGTTCTTTTACATAAGTCTGACTAACTAAAAACAAAATAAATACTCACAAAAGTGATAACTCCGATAAAAATTTACACATGAAGTTGTCAAGAGGCTTAGCATACCTGATGCCAAGCTGCAGACTAAGCATTAGATCATAACTCCTGTGACCTTTAATTATTGTTTCACCTATTCTCTTTATCTCCCTTGCAAGTTTCTTTTGTCGCCTTCGCACTCTTTTGGATGATGGTGAAAAGGTGTCACTAATTACAAGTTCACTGATTAAGACACCTTGCATGTATTCTCGTTCCAAGATCGGAGAATTTATATCTTCCTCATATTCTCTGCCATCTAGAGAAAAATCATGACCCATAACTTTCTCAATTGACACCTCAAGGCTCCAACGTCTTTCCAAAGAAACATTTGTGGAGCGAGACTGCTCTAGATTCAGCAGGTTTCCACTGGCAGGTTTATCAGATGAATTCCGACGAGATCCTCGGTTCCCACTGACTTTGGCAACCCCCATATCAACTGAAGAAGAATGATGAATATGTGAAACCTGATTTTGTTTTCTTAAATCTGGAAGCAACCCTCGTTTTCTTAAAGCATTAAGATACATTTCCTGACCAGCAGGAAGTCTACCGCCTTTTGGATAAAATGCTCCTTTCCCATCCTTCAGACCTCGAGTCCAGGTCCCAATATAGCAACCTCCATCACTCCATGTGTATATCCCAAACCCATGCATCATACCATTAAACCAGTTTCCCTCATAAGAGTCCCCATTGGTCCAGGTTAGAGTTCCTTTCCCTGACATTTTTCCTCCTTTAAGATTCCCCAAGTACACATTTCCATTAGCCCATGTGTATTTGCCAGGTCCTTCTGGACTCCCCTGAATCCAAGCTCCTTCAAATACATCTCCATTGGGGTATACTTGATACCCTAAACCGTGTTTAAGGTTCAACCGCCAACGCCCCTTATAGGTGATCTTATCACATCTGGTATAAGTTCCTGTTCCATGCATATAACCACCTGAAAAGTCACCTTCATAAACAGCACCAGAAGGCCATTGAAGCTTTCCATATCCGTGCCTCATCCCACATCTCCATTCACCCTCATATTTGCAACCATCTGACCATATATATTTCCCTGAGCCCTCAGGTACACTGCCAAGCAAGGAGCCAGAGTATGATTCTCCATTTGGCAGTAAGAGCTCTCCAACCGTAAAGGTATGGTTCTCAGAAGTTCTATGAGAAACTTCCCCATTTGCCAATTTTAATGAGCGATTACTTTCACCAATTGACAAGCCATCAAGAGATAATGTCCGGTCTGATAAAGAAAGTGCCCCTTCAACACCGGCAACTGTGGCCACAGGGCCAGACATGCATAATTTCCAGGTGCCAAGTCCTGTACTAGCAGAATGGTACCCAAAGCCTTACCATCAGCTAATTCCGCACATCTAAGGCAAAAATTTAAAGAGTCCTGGATGATTTGATCTGTCAGAGAGAGAGAGAGAGAGAAGCTGGAAGCTGTAATGGTCAAACATTCTAAATGAACCAGAAAAAGCACAAACATAAAGCCCACTTAGCTTAGGTAATGGTTTAAGTCCATGATCAACATAGAAGTGAAGATAGAAGGCACCAAAAAACTTTTCCAGATACAAATATCATCACTTAGGAGCAGCATACAGTAAAAGGAGAAAATAGGCCAGTGGGACCGATAAGAAATGATAACTTGTGTAATCATGTACATCCTCTGTATCTTGATGTATTAGCAAAGTTTGGAAGCCAACATTGCCATTGCTTTTCACTCGCAGCAGGATGTAAAGTGTCTACGACCAAATTGATATATCTATGTCTGAAGCCATTATGAAAGGTTTGTAATGCAATTCAAGATGAAAAGGAGCAAGTTATGGCAGTTCCCAAGACAAATTTTTTTAAGTTATGGCATTTCCCAAGGCAGAAGGTGTCAACCCTGACATTCACGAGTCATCCCCCTTGAGTATTGTCTCTCGTACAGGCCTTAAAACCTAGTTTCCAGATGCAGTGATTCTCATACAATTTCCAGGTTTCCACCATATCAATTAGATACACTCAGACACCTATTACACAAGCACATCATGTGATGTCTTCCCTCTAATAATTATAAAGCCGTCGTCGCCTCTTATCAGCATTTTTTTCTTTGAGCGAAATTTCAGGGAATACTGGAATCACAAGCAATAAAATCCACATGCTACTGCCTCCATTGTTTCAACAACAAAATAAAAGGCCACTTAACCACACACAAAAGAGAAAACAAAAACCAAAAAAGTCAATACAAATGATTTGGTGAGAGGAAAAAGAGAAAAAGAAAAAAACAACGTCACAGTTTTGAATTTTTACTAATACATAGGCACAACTCGTAGGACAAAGCGAAAACTGAAATGTACTTCTTTATGTGAACAGCTTATAAGGGAGAGAGAGAGAGAGAGAGAGAGAGAGAGAGAGTGTGTGTGTGTGTGTGTGTGTGTGAGAGAGAGAGAGAACAGAGTACCTGAAAAGAAGACGGAAAAAGGAGAGGGAAATTGAGAATGAAGGAAGTCGAGGATGATATCCAGCTGCTTTTCAGTTTCTCTCTGTGTTTGCCTTTTGGACGTGGGGGATCTCTCGGCGTTCTCTCTGTCTGAGAAGAAGAATGATGAAAAGAGAGAAAAATCAAATCAAAATGGATCGAATCCCCAGGTGGCAAACGACCTCCCAAGGCTATAAAATATACAAACAAAAATCTCCAAGACGAAAAAGGGAGACTTGTTTGTGGCTATACACATTCTATATATACTTACTAGCCTTAACTACTATTGCTTGATTTTATTGACATTTTCATATTTGCATCTTTCCATCAAATTTATGGAGTCACTTTCCAGCGTGATGCCACTGCTATGCCCTTTATTTTTCTTTTCTTAGAAAACCTTTTGATGTACCATATATATATATATATATATATACACACGTACTAATAATTATTAACCTCGTCTACATTTCACAATATATAACATTGAAATATATGTTAACGAGTGCCAAATAGATAACGTCTTTATATAATATATGCCATATGGAGTTGTTGCTTATAGCAATTTTCCTTGCTTCTCCTTTTGTTCCAATAAATTGGGTAACTTGGATTAATCATCCTCTTTATCTGCAAAGCTGAGACGTTCAAAAGGCAGCTTATATAATCGCTCTATCCTAGTTGTAAAGTTTTCATTTTTAACATATCTCACAAGAGACCTTTGCTTTCTCCACCCCCTGATATTTTCTATTGACTTCTTAATTAGGCGTTTTAGCGGGCATGACAATGGATAGAATAAAATTCCCTTGTTTATGATATGGAAATAATACTACGTACAATTATTGCATCAGATTTTTTTTTTCTAACAAAACAATCCAATTACGGATCAATATACAAAAATTGCCCTCTCTCTAATTTAATACTAGTAACTTGCTCGCGAGGCTGAATAATTTTGGGAAGGACAGCAGACAAAGTATTTATGAAACCAGGCAACTTGACAATATAATGGGCCCTTTATTATTCTGATAGAGACGCTTGGGCCCACAATGTAAAGTTAATTATGATTTTGGAGAAATTAGTTTTTTTTTTTTGGGTTACTAAGTTGATTAGGTGCCCTTAAGCATCCTACAAAATCACACTAATTTAAAACTTGTGTAAGCCCATAGGAGGACCAGTCACAAAGTTCATACGATATAATAACCTAATCCATTGAAAAATGATTCTGCACCTTTCTCTTTCTAAGGTACCGCCAAAACATTTCTGCTCTTGAATCGCATTAAGAAATATTATATTCAAATTAATGACTACTTGCAGTAGTTGATAACTAAATTAGTACTACTTTAGTAGGGATTAGATGGTAGGATTAGGCATTGACAGCCAGGTCTATTTTCATTAAAAAGGTGCAATTTGCAAGAATGTGGAATATTTTACCACTAGATACTTGACTGACATCAGTACCTCAATACCCTAACTTTTTGCGTCTGAATTTGAAAACAAAAAGTTGATTCACTTTTTTTTTTAGGTTAACCAAGATGGGGTTGAAGCATTTGACGTAGTTGATAATTGTCTCCAAATAAACTATACATTGTGGGTAGCTAAATTAATTGGTATAATGTACTATCATTTAACGGAATGACTCATCCTATTGGCAGAGAGATGGAGTTTTATACTAGACCTTTACAAATGTTCATTCGGTGATAGGATATAATAACCTAATCCATTGAAAAATGATTCTGCACCTTTCTCTTTCTGAGGCAATGCCAAAACATTTCTGCTCTTGAATCGCATTAAGAAACATTTTGTTTGGATAGAGAATTTACTTGAGATTTTATTTGGAATATTTACTGTAGCACTTTTTGTGATGTGATGTATGTGAGATAAAAATGTTGTTGGGAAGATAAAAAGGTGATTGGAAAGTGTGATTATGATGTAAGCAAAGTAAATTTTGCAAATTTCTGTTATACAAACAAACCCAATATATTCAAATTAATGACTACTTGTAGTAGTTGATAACTAAATTAGTACTACTTTAGTAGGAATTAGATGGTAAGATTATGCATTGATAGCCAGGTCTATTCTCATTAAAAAGGTGCAATTTGCAAGAATGTGAAATATTTTACCACTAGATACTTGACTGACATCAGTACCCCAATGAAGTCAAGGCTGGACAAGGAAGGAGGGAAAGTGGTGAATAGTATATGTGAGCAAGTTGATGAAAGTGTAAAGCGGGAAGTGGAGGATAGTGGGCCAAGTAAGGGATGTCAGCAACTAACCCAGGGCAGTGTGGCTCATAAAGACAATGGAAACCCAATGGAGTCCAATCCAATACATAGACCTAACAATATGAAGTTGGACACTACTGAGAAACACCTGGAGGCCCAAACACAAGGCCAACAAAACCAGCCAATGATTGCCAATGGCAGATCCACCAAATCCCCCAACCATGAAGAAGGGTCGGAAAGAATCAAACCTGGAAGAGGCACCTCAAGACACATCATCATCAGAAATAGAAAGCTATCATCTCTGAATAGGAACCCGTTGGAAACAATGGACAGCAACATGGGAATGAGGGAAAAAAGGAAATTTCAGCTCATTGATGAGGTAATAGAGGAAGCACCGGTTAAGGAGGTGAATCCAGAGAAATGCAGAATCAGTAATGGAAAAGAAAATAATGCTGACTGGATGGTGGAGGAGACCTGCCCTAAGAGGTCTCCACAGCAATCATGAGAGTATTGGCGTGGAATTGTCGAGGAGCGGGGAGCTCCTTGACTCTTCCCTGTCTTAAGGAGGTTTGCAAACTCCACTCCCCAAATTTAGTCTTTCTTAGTGAAACAAAAAACCAAAAAATTTACATGGAAAAATTCAAAAAGAAGGCTGATTTTGATAATATTTTTGTTCTCAATCCATCTGGGAAATCGGGTGGCCTAGCAGTGATGTGGAAGGAAGAGACGAAGCGGGAAAAAATTCTTTTCACGGAGTTTACCATTGAAATCAAATTTCCAACTGAAAATGGTAAGGAAGCATGGTGGTGCATCTGCATTTATGTAAGTCCAGATTGTAGGATCAGGCAGAAGCAATGGCAGGTCTTAACTGAGAGGAGGAGATTATGGAATAGGAATAGAATGTATATGGGTGACCTAAATGACATTATTTCCAATGATGAAAAATGGGGTGGCAGAGTTAGAGGCAACTGGACTTTTAGAGATTTTAAGAGCCTTATCAGGAACAACGAATTGGTTGACATTGGATTTGAAGGCCTCCCGTGGACTTGGAGCATGGCATGGGATAATGGGGAGGAGATTAAGGAAAGACTGGATCGGGTACTCACCTCAGCGGAATGGTTTCAAGAGCACAAGGACGCAAAGCTCTCACATATCCACACGGTAGTTTCGGATCATTGTATGTTACTCCTTGACACCTGTTCAGGAAAAATGAAAAGAAGGAAAAGATTTTTCTTTGATTCAAGATGGCTTCAACATCCAGAAGTAGAGCAAGTAGTAAAATCAGCTTGGAGTAAACAGCAAACAGGTTCGACAAGCTTCAAAATGGCAAGGAGAATACGAGAGTGCAAATTTGCTCTCTCCAAATGGAATAGGAGCTTGAATAGTAATAGCCAAAAGGAAATTCAGAGGATCAAGGATGAAATACATATTCTACAGTAAAGTGATTTCCCCAACAAAGTCTTTAAGATAGCTGAGCTGAAAAGAAAATTAAGTGATGCCTATGCAAGGGAAGAGCTTTTCTAGAGTCAAAAGGTTAGGAAAAAGTGGCTTTGGGAAAGGGACAGGAATACGGCATTTTTTCATGCCAGTGTGGCCATAAGGAGAATAAGAAATAGAATTTCTAGGCTGGAAAAGGAGCACGGATGCTGGTGTCAAACGGATGAGAAAATTGGAATTGAAGTGGCCGAGTTTTATGATCAGCTTTTCAAATCTGGGGGAGCACATGACTTAGATGAAATTCTAATGGGCGTCCCGAGAACTATCACTGACTAGATGAATCTTCAACTTACCAGGCCTATGACAGAGAAGGAAATCAAAGATGCTCTATTTTCCATGCACCCCAACAAAGCTCCAGGGCCAGACGGTATGTCTCCCATTTTCTTTCAAAGATTCTGGCATGTTATTAAATCTGAAATTATTAAGATTGTCAGAAACTTTCTTACGACTGGCTTTATGTCTAGAGCCCTCAATCAGACGCTTGTGACTCTGATCCCCAAAATTAGCACTCCAACAAACCTCTCTCATTTTAGACCGATTAGCCTATGTAATGTTATTTACAAGATCATTTCCAAAGTTCTGGTTAACCGTTTAAAACCTTTGCTGAGTTCCTACATTAGTAACTCCCAAGCTGCCTTTATTCCAAATAGGCAAATTGCTGATAATATCATCATTGCTCATGAGGTAGTGCATTGGCTTAACAATAAAAGAGGAGGGAATGATAGTTTCATGGCCCTTAAGTTAGACATGACCAAAACTTATGATAGGGTAGAATGGAAATTTTTATTCTGTATGCTAAACAAAATGGGTTTCTGCCCTTTATGGATTAAATGGATTCATGGATGTCTATCTTCTGTTTCCTTCTCTTTTAACATCAATCGGAGTGTTATTGTGCATGTTCGCCCCTCTAGAGGCATTCGTCAAGGAGATTCTCTCTCCCGTACCTCTTTCTTTTTTGTGCGGAAGGTCTTTCGAGCCTTTTGAGAACTGCAACGTGTAGGAACACAATTTCAGGCATCAAAATTGCTAGACAATGCCCAAATATTTCTCATCTATTCTTTGCCGATGATTCCTTGATCTTTTGTAAAACCAATTCTAATGAGGCCATGGAAATTGTGAGGATTTTGAGCTGTTATGAGAGAGCATCCGGTCAACAGATAAATATTCACAAATCCTCTATTTTCTTTAGCAAAAATACTTCCCATCCAAATGTACAGCGAGTCTTGGGAAGCTTGGGGAACATCCAGCTGGTCACCTAAGGTAAATACCTTGGGTTACCAATGGTCATAGGAAGGTCAAAATTCAGCATTTTCAAGTTTGTCAAAGAGAGGATCGAGAGCAAGTAACAAAGCTGGAAGGGAAAATTGCTCAGCCTAGCAGGTAAAGAAGTTCTCCTCAAATCAGTTGCTCTTGCTCTTCCAGCTTACACTATGTCTGTTTTCAAGTTATCAGCTGGCCTATGTAAGGAGATTAGTAGATTAATGGCTCATTTTTGGTGGGGGAATGACAATGGGGAGAGGAAAATGCATTGAAAAAAGTGGACAGATCTTTCTGATGTTAAGGGTAAGGATGGGCTGGGGTTTCGCGATATTCAATGCTTCAACATTGCCTTACTGGCAAAACAAGTCTGGAGATTCATCTCTAACCTAACTTGTTGGTTAGTAAGGTGATCAAAGGATGGTATCATCCAAATAAGCCCATCCTTGAAGCTAAGCCTAAAGCTGGATCTTCCTGGATCTGGCAAAGTCTTCAGAGCTCGTTTTGTTTGCGAGAGCGTGGGCTGAGGAAGCAGGTTAGGGATGGGCAGACTATTAGAGTGTGGGAGGACAAATGGGTTAGGAACAATGGTGTTGGGAAAGTAACTTCTCCAAGACCCAACAACTGCCAAGTTGAATGGGTTAGTCAATTGATAGCTAACCATGAGTGGAAAAAATACCTCATTTTGTCCACTTTCACTACTCCAGAAGCAACCAAGATCCTCCAGATTCCTCTTGCTTTGGGACCAAGAAAGGATAGGCTTACATGGGAGCCTACAGAAAATGGAATCTACTCAACAAAGACAGGGTATGTGCTGGCCAAAGAAATATTGCAAAGTCCATCAATTGGGGCTGACCAGGAGGAAGGAACGAGCACCGGAAAAAAGATTCAAAAGTGTGGCATCAAGTCTGGGATTTGAATATCAAACACAAAATCAAGCATTTCATTTGGAAATGCCTATATAATATTCTGCCCACCAATAAGGTGATCTTCAATAGAACAGGTATTGGGGACAAATGGTGCAAATGCTGTGGGGACGAGGTAGAGACGCTGGAACACATGCTCTTCACAGGTGTAAGTCTAGAGAAGTGGCCTGGAGAACGTTTCCAATTTCCTGAGATGGGCTGATCCATGAAGCTGGTAATTTTTGGAAGTGGTGAGAAAGCCTCCAACATGCAAGATCAAGAGTGGAAGGGAAAAGTCATATCGAAACCACTGCAAATTTCTTATGGCAAATCTGGAAATCAAGAAACAAATGGTGCTTTAATCAGGAAAATGTGGACTGCTTACATATAACTAAGAAAGCTGTGGAAGAATGGAGGGAGTTTATTGAGGGTGGAATGTTTGAGCCTCACCCTCATTCTGAGGCAACACCAACAAGGGGAGGGTCTGAAGATGATGCGGTTCAACATGCAATCCTCATTTTTACTGATGGAGTTTCAAATCATTCAAAAACAAGGTCGGGTTTGGGGATAGTGGCCAAGGATCATGAAGGTCAATTAATCACTTCGTGGTCTATCCCACCTCGGTTCCAAATGATCTGCAATCAGGCGGAAGCTATAAGGAGGGCCTTGCTTAAAGCCATTGACGAACAGTGGACATCCATTTTAATCCACTCGGACTGCAAGTACCTTGTGGGCAAGATTAATTGTGGAGAAACTGGGTCTTCTTCCTTATATGTGATTATTGATGATATTTTAGTTTTAAGTAAATCCTTTTGGAGATGCTCATTCGCCTTTGTTAGAAGGGAATGAAACCTCACTAGTCATGTTCTGGCAAAGTTTGCCATCAACTGTGTTTATGATACTAGATGGAAGGAAAGCTTCCCGGTATGGCTCTTAACAGAGTCACACAAAGACCTTCTGGCAGTTGCCAGCCTATGTATTTAACCATGTTTTCTGTGGAATGGTATACAAAGTTGATTTCTGACCAAAAAAAAAAAAAAAAAAAGACATCAGTACCCCAATACCTTAACTTTTTGCGTCTGAATTTGAAAACAAAAAGTTGATTCACTTTTTTTTTTTTTTTTTGGGTTAACCAAGATAGGGTCGAAGCATTTGACGTAGTTGATAATTGTCTCCAAATAAACTATACATTGTGGGTAGCTAAATTAATTGGTATAATATACTACTATTTAACGGAATGACTCATCCCATTGGCAGAGAGATGGAGTTTTATACTAGACCTTTACAAATGTTCATTCGGTGATAGGAGAGAATTAGACATTAAATCCTCTTCATTCACGTATATTTTTTAGGGTTAATCACAATTAATCCCCTTAACGTATATCCCATTTCTCACTTTACCCCCTAATCTTTTTTTTGTTTCACTTTATCCCCTATTGGACAAAATTACCCCCTATTGTTTTAAACTCTTATTGTTTCTCTTTCTCTTTTGCTTTTTTTCTTCTTTTCCCTTCTTTCCTTGTTTATTTTCTTTGTCTCTTTCTTCTTTCTTTAATTCTTTCTTTTCCTCACAAGAAATTTGACCTTAGTGATTGAAACTAAAAAAAATAGGAATTGCAAAGATTTGTCTTCTATCCAATTGATTAAAAAAATATTCAAAGTAATTCCCAAAATACTATTTTTTTAACCTTTCAATTCTTTTGCTTATTCCCCTTTACAATTCAGTTTCTTATTTTACTCTCAAGAAAATATCACAAGATGTATTTGAGACCTGATTAATAATTTTTAATTGCAATTTATGGCAAATAAAATCATTAGAAATTAGCTTTTGATGCGTTTTAAAACTTCATCTAGAAATTACAAATTCAAGCTAAAATTTTTCATTGAAATGAAGTTTTCTATTGGAAAGGATGGAAGAGAGTATATGGAAGAAAGAAAAAAAAAGAGGGGAAAAAAGAGAATGGAAAAAAGACAAATGAAAAGTTAAAATAATAAAAGGGTAATTCTGTCCAATAGGGGGTTAAATGACAAAAATTAAAGATTAGGGGGTAAAGTGAGAAATGGGATATACTTTAAGGGGATTAATTGCAATTGACCCTATTTTTTATGTGCTCAAGTAGGTTGGATGTCATTAACAAATTAAACCTATTATACGTTGATTCGTACAAAAGTTTCGCAATCAAATCTTATCTGCATTTAGTACCCCGTCATGTTTATGAATGCATATTAAGATCAAGATATTCCGATCTCTATTACACTTGGCATATAAAGATCCAACATTAGAAGATCTTTTTAGTTTCAAACTAACTTGTACTTTGATTATTTCCTCTTAGTTATTTCGCATTCTACTCTTTTTTTTATTTTTATTTTTCTTCTTCGAAAAATTTTGGATGGATCTGACTCTAATCACCCCCATGGGTCAGAACATGTTTTTAAAATCATAAATTGCTTATCGAAATTTCGACAAATTGCTTATCAACACGATCTTTATATTGACACTAAAAATCGAGCATACGGCCCTTTGTAAGAAATTAACTCATTCTTATCAAATGAAACAACTTTTGTTCATATCTTCTGCTATACTCTTTTTAGTACTTTTCCCACCAAGAACTTCATGTTTGAGGACCATCACTTCCTACTTCTGTTTCAAGTGGAATGAATTTTGATAGTACGTAGCAATGTGCTTTTGATCAATCTATTTCATGGCTGTAATTTTGTCTTATGCACTTTCGAATTCTTTGTTTATATGTCTCATTCTTCTGTGGGAAAGCAATAGAGATATGACTTTCTTTAGTGTAGATTCGATCTTCAACGTCTCTCAAACGTCTGAACAGCATGAGCCAGATGAATGCATTTTAGAGCAGCCTTTAGCTTTTCTAATCCGGCTACCACTTATCAGATCAGTTGTGCGTTCTTCAATTTGTTAAACTACTCCTACCAAAGCATCATCAGTCTCATGACTCATTGTGCAGACAGGAATCTGATTCCTGTCCTAACATAACCCACTGTTTTATTTGCTGTGGGATGTGAGATATGTTCTAAAGCTGTGACGGCAAATAATTTAGCATGATTATTTCCTTTTTGCTTGAGCATTTAGTAGACTGATTTAATGAATACAAGTTCACCTAAATTAAATATGATGTGCTATGGAAAGGTCCCCCTTTTCAAAAATATGGGGCATCTAACACCTTCAAGAGCTGCCACCAATCATATTATTGCACTTATATTTTATTAATAATAATTAAAATTAATTAAAACACAAAGTGGCTGCTTATCATGTGGTTTTGCTGAACTGTGAAGGCCATAAGTAACGTACATATGACGCAAAGTGTTTAAGTTCTTATTTCATGCAGGCGCCAATAGATTTTCCCCAAGTCAATTTTGTTTGTTTGTTTGTTTGTTTGTGTTACTACTCATACAAAAATTTCTCACATCAGCTCTAGCTCAGTTTGAACTACTAATTCTTGATGTAATTGTAGAGGCTCTAAGTGTTCATTTTCATGTATGCAAAACCACACACACAAACACACACATACACATATACGTACACTATTTAGAGGGGCATTTTTTTTTTTAATAAATCACAGGTATCCGCATCTTGTTCGAACTACTGTTGGAGCCTTTGTGGGGAGCTCTCCCAACATTATTTTTTGTATTCCTATGGGTTTCGAACTCAAGATCTCATGCATTATGGACTATCACCTATCAGTTTTCATGTAAGTGTCCTCTCAACTGCAAAGTATTTCCATTCATGTGCCAAAAAGAAATACTAAAAGATAAAAGAAAAAGCTTTTTAGCTCTGCCGCTGTTCACAAATCGATTTTGGTCAACAATTCATTGGTTCGAGGATGTTTTCCATCTTAATCTTGCCGAAGTATCGGTCGGTTACACAAGTCTTTGTCGAACACAAGTTAATTGAGTTTGTAACTGATGCAGTGCAGCGAAAACAATCCATGAGGCAAAACAAAGACACAGTTTCAATCTTAAATTGAAATGCAAAGAGATATTTTGTGATTGAGAAATAATCTTTTCGTGGTGGTTGTCATTGCGCAGCCGACCTTTCGCACCGCCTCTTAATTTAAAACATTTCACCCTTTCCTTTGCCTCTAAAAAATTCACATATTTGCCCCACCCCAGATATTTGGGAGATGACTATATTGCAATAAAAACAACAAATCTTACTCTAGCCTAATCCTCGTCTATACCATGGGAAGGGGAGGACCCAAAGGGGTCACAATTAGGGAATCCAGCGGGGACTAAACTACCACTAGACCAAACGAGTGCCTACGCACCCGTTGGTGATTTTTTCCAGGAAATTCTTGTGAGAAATGCAGGCCGTGGGATTTGATTCCATGACCTACACCCAAGGAGAGTTTTACACTCTACCTTGGTGGCCAACTTCGCTAAGCCAAGTTGGTTGACTATATTGCAATCACATTTTCTTTATATATATATATATATAAGTTTTATGCTCGTGACTTTTTCGTTTGTTTGACCATCTATTGTCTATATTGTGGGTCGGTTTCTTTGTCCAATCAGTGTTTGTTATATCTTTTCAGAAAACACAAGCCGAATAGTAGGGTTATGTAGTTTTGACTCCACAGTGCATGATTTGGTATTTTGTCGTTGATTGTCCCGAGTCAACGATATATGTATTCGCTTCACCAATGAGATATTTTCTTCCTACTAGAGGAAAAAAAATTTGACGATGTCTTGACAAAGTTTTGATGTTATGCATTGATTAGATTAGTTTGGCCAAGACACCTCATTTAATGGGGCAAAAAGAATGTTGGATGGATGCTTGCATCAGGTCTCCTCCTTTCCGGTCATAGCTTCCAGACGTGGAAGTTCTTGCGCCCTGTGAATTTTTTTGGTTTTGTTCTGGATCTTTGATGCCGAACATACACCCAACTAAAATTGGTAAAAACATATGGCAGGTCATGGACACAGATTTGATTAATTCAAATAGTACTCCATATTTTTAATATCTTGCGTCGAATTTAACTGAAAAAAGGGAGGAAAAAAAAAAGGGGGACACTTGGAAGATGGTCATTTCGTGCTCCCACTATCAGCTCTCACTCATTGCAAGAAAGAATACATCAGAATTGGATAACAACTGAGAATCAAGAAAAGAGCCACTCAGACTCAGTTGTGATGGAAGAAAATGGAGCCACTAATTAAGAGTCCGACTATCGCTGCATATTTTCTTCATCATCATCATCATCTTTACAGTTGGCTGCCACCGCCCTCAACTGAAAAACATGGAGGCCATCACATCAGCCTGCACTCTCTGTGTTCTACCAGCTGGTGCTTCATGATTTGGATTTAAAGTTCAAAACCACCGTCATCGTGCCTCCAAGTATTTGCCTGCTTTCTACAATTCCACGTGCTATGTTCGAACAAATATATAGCTAGGACAAAATTGTTTGGATTTGAGAAATTCCGTTTCATTAACTTATGGATTGAATGTTATTTAGAAAAATTTTAAAGTATTTACTCCGATATTTTTTTTTATGATATGATATATGTGAGATGAAAATGTGTTTCAAAAAAAAATAAAAAATGTGTTTGCTTGTAATGCAAGCAAATAGTTTTGCAGATAATGGTTAATACAAACACATGTTTGCATGGAAGATTATTTGAAAAAAAAAAAAAGATGTTTACTATGGTTTTGCCGTGTGATGTATGATAAATTAAAATGTGGTGAATTGGAAAAAATAAAAATGTGGCAGAAAAATGCGTTTAGATAATATCAGAAAACTTTTTCCCCAAATAATCCCTTTGAAACGTATCATATCATTGATCATTCATTGTGTACGACCAGCGATAAAATAAGAGGAAAACTCTGGGGAAATGTATAGCAGGCTCTAAATTACATTAATGGTCATTTTCTCATAGCCGTCCAGAGTTGTCACCAACAGTGAAAGAAACTACAAATCATGCATAAACAATTTTGCTACTTGCTACTCTGCTGCTGATTGAAGTTTAGTAGTGCGTCTAAAGGTTTTCAAAATACTGTGGGAGTCTCATGAATTTGAATTAGGGCAACAGTAGTTTAAGATTTTTGGTAAAACATCAGATGTTAAGCATTTAATCAGGACTCAGTAGTGATAATTTCATATTCTCAGATAAACTTGTTTCCATTTTATCCAGGCTTGTAATGAAACGAGAATTCTTAAGAATTTCGAAAAGCAATCCGAGAGAGATAACACGAGCATTCTCAAGAGATAGCAAATATTCAACATTTTAAACTCGTTCTTTTAAATGCGTAATCTCGCACGTAATTAATCACCCAAGATTCCATTCATATTAAAAGCTTATGTTAATATGGATAACAATACGGCCAAATTGATAATGCCATTAAAAAGAAAGAATCAGCTCTATGTTGTCTGTAAACTCTGAAGTACAGACTCAAATTAATAATGTTTCACATGAACAGGGACATAAGATTCAGAAAAAGAGAGAGAGAGAGAGCGAGAAGGAGAAGAAGAAGAGGTGGATTCAGCTAAACAGCTCATGGCGATCCATATTATAACTCTTTAAGTGTGAATATATAAATATTTGACTTACACTTTTGGAACGTTCAGAAATCAACAACTATTTGACTTTCATCAAAGCTTCAATTTTCAGTTTATATGCAGCGCTATTGTTGAATTCGAAGATTAATTGCTTCCTTGAGTTAATTATACTTTAACGAACTGTAAAGTAGAGATGATAACTGGTATATATGCTGGGCATCATTCAAAAACAGATCCTTGACACAGGGCCTTCTCGTCTATGTAGTTTTTAAGATGTTAACAGATATTTATTCTTTGAGAAAAAGTAGCCTAAAATCTCAAAAATCTTCCCCCCCCCCCCTCAAGCAAAAGCAATTTTCAGATGTGATTTTTTCTTGATATTCTGATTTATTTTAATTAAGTAGAGAGAAACAACGTAATTGAACAAAGTGTAGTTCACGTGAGGGAAAAGAGTTGAAACGTTTTCATTTGATACAAGCACTTGAAAACTCACATGGACCGAGGAATCAAAACTAGAACAGGTGATTGAATAACATTCATTTAGACTTGTATTTCCTAGAACCGCAATTTGACCAGGTTTGATGAATTTGATCAGGAGATGGAGGCATGATAACGAACCAAATTCATTTTCTAAGAAAAGAAAACAAGTTATTGTTTGTAAGATACCATCAAGACGCGTGGCTTTCAATTTCAGATAGAGATGGTTTGGTTGATTAATTTTGCAGACCTTTAAATCAACGTTAGTCTGCTAGAGGGTCAATTTAACATGATCAAATACTACGTACGTAGTCCGCCATTCTTTAAGCTATCGAAGCTCGTCAGCGATTACATACGATACGAATAAGCTCTAGTAGGAAACAGCCCGCATGCCACGTGGGGGGCTTTCTCTTCTTTCTTCCTGTCAGCTCGGGGATTCCATTGTCTTCTTATTGTAATTCGACTCCGTATCAGCCACCAATCAAATGAGATGAGAAAATTAGGAGTTACTTTTGATTGCCTTCTTTTTTAAAATTTTTTAAGTGAGAGGTTTTAAATTTAGTACTTATTATTTATAATTCCTCTCAGTTTACTATCCAACTATGCCCAGTTCGCCTTCACATGTTAGTGTATATTATAAGCACCACCTAGGAGTTACTTTTGATATATTGTGTGTTTTACATTAAGGAAACTACGAGTTCTAAAACTAGTGTGTAGAAAGATAACTAATTGAAAGCATTACTAGAAGCGCAATATGAATGACGAATCCATTTTCAAATTGAGAGACAACATGACGGATTTCCATTACCACTACCTTTTTTCATGTTTATGAGTTATATCCGAATCAGATATTCATGAACAATGGTGCTTCATTTCATAGAGTAAATACAAGAGTTGAATAGTGAGTACTATTAGATATCATTATTCATTTCATGGTACTACGCAACAAAAAGTTCTCATACTAATAATTCGTATTTTTGGCATCATTATTTTTCATCAATTTCACATAGTTTCAGAATGGAGGGTTAAAAAAAAAAGAAGGAAAGAAGTCCATCACGTAGTCATGTGTGCGTCCACGGAAGAGCTTCTTACATGTTCTTTTGGGCTCAAGTGGACTGAAACAATTATGTTGGGCCCAAAAGTCAGTCGTTTAAAATTTCTGTGGATGACCCAGCCAACAGTGATTTCACCTGGGCCATAACACATTAGTGAATCCTGGAGCCGCCAGAGTGAAACGGGTCGGATCCGGGCCGTTAAACCCTCTGACTAATTTGGAGCTAAAATGAAACTAAAGCTGACAAAGAAGAAACCTTAAACCCTAGTCTCCGACCGTCCGGGGTGGCATTCATCAGTATAATTAATAGGATATCATCCCCGCCTACACGCAGTGCCTCAAACCTGGTGTTTGAGCAATGGTGAAGGCGTACTTGAGGTACGAGCCGGCCGCATCTTTCGGGGTGATTGTGTCGGGGGACTCAAACATCGCTTACGACAGCACCGGCAAGTTCTTGCTGGCAGCGGCTTTGGAGAAAGTCGGCGTGTGGCATGTCCGCCAGGGTGTGTGCAACAAAACTCTAGCTCCTGCGCTTTCGTCTACCTCCCGCGGCCCCAATCTCGCAGTTACCTCTATCGCTGCCTCCCCTTCTTCTCTTGTAATTTTCTCATTACCTCCCATCTTTTGGCACTTTTGTATCTTGTGGACAGTTTTATCTGTTGAATGCTTGAATTAATGCTGGCTGTGTTCCAACGAGAATGACAATTATGCTAAGTTGCTTGAATTCTCCTTGTATTCTTAATTTCGTATGTGCATGTGCCATATATCATGTTCTCTTTGCATAGAATAATTGCAATTTTGAGAATTCATTTGCTACAGCTGATGAAAGAGCATAAAGTTAGTTTAACTAATGACATGGCAATATGGTTTGAATAATTAGATATCAGAAGAAATGGAGAAGAAAAGTACAAATTTTCTGAAATATTTGGGCCTTCATTGATGAGTTCTTTCTGATATTTTCTCTGAACTTTTTATTTTTTCGAATTACAGGCTCCTAGGACATAATAGGTTGGGAGGATGGGAATGTTAATGAATTTCTTTTCTTTGGTAAAGGACGGATTGGCAAATATGCTCTGGTTTGATTGGTTTTTGATGCCATTAATGAATGAGATAGTGCTTATGAAATCTAATGGCAGGTAGCAAGTGGATATGCCGATGGTAGCATAAGAATATGGGATTCTGAAAGGGGAACATGTGAAACCACATTGAATGGACACAAAGGAGCTGTAACGGCCCTTCGCTATAATAAACTTGGATCTTTGCTTGCATCTGGGAGCAAGGATAATGACATTATTTTGTGGGATGTAGTTGGGGAGGCTGGGCTCTTTCGCCTTCGTGGTCACCGTGATCAGGTTTGTACTTTAGCTTTTTGTAAGAAAGTTATTAGTTCTGTTACCATTTATACCCAATTTGCCTTGTGATTTTTGGTCGGGTTCCTGTTTTGTAGGTAACAGATCTTGTTTTCTTGGATTCTGGTAAAAAACTGGTTAGTTCATCTAAGGACAAGTTTTTGAGAGTTTGGGATCTGGATACACAACATTGTATGCAGATTATTAGCGGTCATCATAGTGAAATCTGGTCCATAGACATTGATCCTGAGGAGAGATATCTTGTCACTGGGTCTGCGGATCCTGAACTCCGCTTTTACACAATAAAGCATGATTTTACTAGGCAAGAACCTTTAGCATCTAAAAAGATAACTGTGACAAGTGATAAAGAGATGTCATTTGAAAATAAATGGGAAGTCCTGAAGCAGTTTGGTGAAATTCAGCGACAGAGCAAGGACAGAGTTGCTTCCTTGAGATTTAATAAGTCCGGAAATCTATTGGCATGCCAAGTGGCAGGAAAGACAGTGGAGATATTCCGTGTACTGGATGAGTCTGAATCTAAGCGTAAAGCAAAGAGGAGAATTAATAGAAAGAAGGAGAAGAAAGCTTTAAAAGGGGCAGTTGAGATGGAGAATAATGATGCACATGTCATAGCAGAGGATGGAAGCTATCCGGTTGTTACTGTCCCTGATGTGTTTAAGCTCCTTCAAACTTTACGAGCTAGTAAGAAGATATCGTCTATTTCTTTCTCTCCTGTTAGCTTGAAGAGCTCGCTAGCCACTTTAGCATTGTCTTTGAATAATAACCTATTGGAAATTTATTCAATTGAAAGCAGTTCAACTACAAGAACAAGCACTATTGAGCTCCAAGGACATCGTTCTGACATCAGGAGTGTTACACTTAGCTCTGACAACACTCTTTTGATGTCAACAAGTCATAGTGCAATCAAGATATGGAACCCCAGTACTGGTTCTTGCCTTCGTACAATTGATTCAGGATATGGACTATGTGGTCTTTTTGTTCCTGGTAACAAGTGTGCAGTTATTGGTACAAAGGGTGGAACAATAGAAATTGTTGATGTACGAAGTGGTACATGTGTGGAAGTAGTTGAGGCACACGGTGGTTCTGTTCAATCAATTGCTCCGACTCCTGATGGGAGTGGTTTTATCACTGGGAGCGCGGATCATGATGTTAAGTTCTGGGAGTACCAAACTATACGAAAACCTGGTCAAGTATGTAATCCTAATTTTTCTCTCTCTGTCATATGGTGTCACAGTGTCTCCATTTCTGTGCATGTTTTATTTGTCTGTCTGTTCTTAGAAGCCTGGTCAAGCATGTAATCCTGATTTTTTTCTTTTTCTCCATCACATGGTGTAACAATCTCATCATCTGTATGTATGTCTCCATCTTTTCATTTGTCTGTCTGCTTTTCTACTTCAAAGCCAGTTCATTTAATGCCCTTTCATTGTAGAGTTGTGCTTTAGTTTAACATGAATTGAGTTCGTGTGTATATGTACATGCAAAGAATTTCCTGGCTGAAATGTATGTTAAAATTTTAATCTGATTTTGCTTTGACTGAGCTGTATATTTCTTGTATGCTTAGGTATTAGTAATATAATGACCTTGTTATTTATTAAAAAAAAAATGCTAATCTCATTTCATTTGTAGGATGCCAAGCATTTGACTGTATCTCCTACGAGGAACTTGAGAATGAACGATGATGTTCTTGTGGTGGCTGTCAGCAGTGATGGTAAACACATTGCTCTTGCCCTGCTGGACTGCACGGTTAAGGTGAGAATACTTCAGGTTCACCTTTTCTTGTGCTTCAAATCTGGAGAGAACCTTGTGTTTGTCATTTTCTTGAGGTTACCTTTTCGGGTTTATACTTTTCCTACTGGGGTTATTTTTTTTCCTAATATCAAGTTATTTCGTCTGTTATTTAAATTGCCTTCTAATTTTTGTTTTTTCGTTAGAAATTCTCTTCACCTTGATGAGCTGTTTTTACATCATATTAGAATGAAATGCTTTTTAATCATGTCACCAACTGAAGTTTGCTACATGGACGAATTCATTCTCCACTTCTATCATGAAGATAATTTTGCAATTTTCTTGTCCTATGAGTCCAAATTGGACAATAGATGAATAGAGTTTACCTAAGAATGCAGAGAGCAAATCCAGATTCACATGCTGGTTTTTTAATGTGTCTTTTCTTCTCTCTTACCAAAACTTGCACTAATGCACATTTTGGATGTTTCAAGGGGGGAAAGGTTCTCCTGACACCCAAGGAGATGTTAACTGTGTGGGTCATGAAATTCGCAATAATGAGTTGTTGCAAGTGGAAAGTAAGGTTAGGGGCCTATTAACTATGAGATGAATAATGTCTATGTTGAATTCAAAAAAGATAAGCTACATGATTTTATCATCATCTCTTCCTCAGTAGTGAAGCTTTTCTATTAAAAACTTTTACCACTGCACTTCTCCATTTTAGAAGGAATAAGAACATGAAGTTTGAACGAGCGGAAAGTTTTGATTGCCATCTGGCTTTTATTTTCCTGCTGTATCACGTCTTAGCTCTGCTCTTGTTCATTGTCTTTATCAAGATTTTGAGCTGGAAGCATGTGGCTTTCCCAGGTTGTAATTCTAGTCTAGGACATTATGTTCCTCACAATATGTTACTGTGAACTTCCTCAGGTATTTTTTATGGATTCCCTCAAATTTTTCCTTTCACTATACGGTCACAAGCTCCCTGTGCTCTGCATGGATATTTCTTCTGATGGAGATCTACTTGTGAGTGGATCTGCAGACAAAAATTTGAAAATTTGGGGTCTGGATTTTGGTGACTGCCATAAGTCTCTTTTTGCACATGCAGATAGGTAACTAGTCATTGCAGTTGATGTACATTAACACTTTTTCAGATTTGTCTTGAAGATTTCCTTGCAAGACTGTTACAAAGTGTGCTGATGTGCCTATTGTGCAGTGTTATGGCAGTCAAATTTGTTCGCAATACCCATTACATGTTCAGTATTGGGAAAGATCGTCTTGTGAAATACTGGGATGCTGACAAGTTTGAGTTACTTCTAACGCTTGAGGGACACCATGCTGAGGTTTGGTGTCTTGCCGTTAGCAACCGTGGTGATTTTCTTGTAACTGGATCCCATGACCGGTCCATACGGCGCTGGGATCGGACTGAAGAACCATTTTTCATTGAGGTATGCTTTCTCCAGTTTGGTAGTTCCTTAAAGTTGTGCCCTACGCAAATATGCTGCATTTGCTTCTTTTGCCCAATTATTACCACAATTCACTTTGGAAGACTGGGTTTGTATTCATTATGTGACAGTGTACAGAATCAATAGCTAGTCCCCCAGATAATGATTGTGAAATTTTTCATTTTGCAGGAAGAAAAAGAAAAACGGTTGGAGGAGATGTTTGAATCTGACATTGACAACCCATTCGAGAATAGATATGCTTCAAAGGAAGAACTACCAGAGGAAGGAGCAACAGCAATAGCAGGGAAGAAAACTCAAGAAACTCTGACTGCCACAGACTCCATTATTGAAGCACTAGATGTGGCTGAGGCAGAGCTGAAGCGTATTGCTGAACATGAGGTATATGTTGTGCTCTAGATATTCTTTGCCTACTCTAGAGAGTAGAGGTCCACTCCTACTCTTACTGTTTTTATTGCTATTCAGTGTATGTCACTGCATGTGTTTCTGTGTATGTACTCAATAGAAATTGTTCAAGAGTGCTTGTTTCCATATGGATCTTCTCGTCCTGTGATCAGGACTAATGAAGCAGCCTGACATTTTCATTGTATTTGACTAATTATTTGTGGTGGTTAATTCCTCATTACTGGTTCTATTGTGTGGGCGGATGGCAGAGGAAGGGGGATATTGTTGCGCTAATTGTGGATTGATTCTGAATCAATATTTTCTTTTCCATGCATTTTAAAATTTTAGGAGGAGATTTCTATGGGAAGAAATGCAGATTTTCACCCAAATATTCTTATGCTCGGGCATTCTCCATCAGAATATGTTCTTCGTGCACTTTCGAGTGTCCACACAAATGATCTGGAGCAGACTTTGATGGTAAGCTGGCAGTCAAAATTTTATTTCTTTTATGTAACTTGCGTGTTGTATGTTAAATGTCATGTCATCATTTATGCAAGGTACCCTGACAGTGACATGTTGTGGATTAAAAAGAATTATATCATAGCAGAAACAAGATATTTATTTAAGTGTTCAAAGGCACTTTTTAAGTGTAAAACAGTTTATTTGCCCATTTGAGCATCTCTTTCTTCTTATGGCAGAGAAGGGGTCTTTTGCAGACATAAATATCTGACCTTTTAGTGATCACAATTTAGTCTTAATTAACTAATCTAGGCAGCTTTAAATATCATATGACTCCTTGCATGTGGTAGTTATTAACCGAGTCTTATTGTTTTCAGTATATAGCAACATTGTACATTACTTTACCTTACCTTACAATATTAGCCCCTTTTTGTTCACAGTTTGAAGATTAGTATTTACGCAGTTGTGGGTTTCTCCTTGCAGGCCCTCCCATTCTCAGATGCATTAAAGCTTTTATCTTACTTGAAGGACTGGGCCTCCATTCCTGATAAGGTCAAGATTCTCATCCATAGATTCATGATATGTACTTAACTTTTCAAATTGGAATGTAAAGCCTGAATCAAGTTTTTCTGGGGTTATATAACATTGAGAGCAGCTTTTATTCTGGCTTTTAGTCCTAATTAAGCATTTTGCTTTCTCTATAATGGCAGATTGAGCTTGTCTGCAGGATTGCTACAGTGCTGTTGCAACTGCATCATTATCAGTTGATTTCTACTGTGGCTGCCAGACCTATATTAACTCATCTGAAGGACATTCTTCATGCAAGAGTCAAGGTAACTTTGGTCATCCATTGCTTTGAAATTCATTTTCTGCACATGGTCAAATTCCAATTGTGCCGTGCATGTGAATTTCTGTGTACCTCTCAAGAAATTAAAGAAGAAACAATTTTCGTGACCTCTGCATTAAAGAAATTGGGTTTCTGAAAATGAAGTCTTTATGATTCTGTATACCAAGATGCTTTGATTTAGTAATTTGCAAACTCTGAACTTTAGTCCTAGTGGAAATAAGAAGAGTTCCTTTCTTTGGTTTCTTGTCTTGATTTTTGTCATTTTGATCAGCATTCGCTCTAAAGGATGAGATGATATATTTGTTAAAAGAGATGAAATTATAAAAAATGGTTTGAAGTAGCTTATGATTACTAGGTGATGCATGTTGATGGATATTAAAGCATTGTTCTGCAAGCACATGTGAACTTGCCTACTTGGTTCTTCATTGAAACAACTTAGATGAGAATTAAACATTCTGTTATTGATGTTTTAACCATTTACAGGAGTGCAAAGATACACTTGGTTTTAACCTCGCAGCAATGGATCACCTGAAGGTAAGTGCTTTTCACACCTAGAAACGTTGTCCCTTTTGATAGATGAGAGAAGACTGTCAGTCTCCTCTGATTCTTTGGCTTAAATTTGTCTTCAGCAACTGATGGCTCAGAGATCAGAAGCACTCTTTATGGATGCAAAAACTAGATTGTTAGAAATACGATCACAATACGCACGTCGCTTGGAAGCAAGATCAGAAACAAAGACAGAAAAGAGAAAAAGGAAGAAGCAGAAGAAATCTGATAGTGAACATGTTTGGTCCTGACTTGCACCCATGATGTATCCCAAGTATATATGCTAAATCCACGCATTAACAGGACAGTACTGCAAACCATGCTGTAAAAATAACAAAGGAGTAAAATCCAATCATGCAACATTGTCTTGCCAGATGAAGGGACTCTGGAATGTTTTCCTTCCCCAATGCGGGTTGTCTTGTGAACTCTGGGGCCTCACTTGAACATCTGTCTGCTGCAGAGTCAATTTTGGTAGTTCAGGTGGTTGTAAATTAGTGATGCAAGTCTCAAGATGTAACTTGATTATTGTACATCTTCCAAGTTCATTTGTTCTGGAGATGATTATTTTCACCAGAAGAAACATACAATGTGTTTCTAGCTTAGATTTTGTTGTAAAGAGAGAGAACTCTTAAATGAAGCCCAAAATGGCATTTGGCGCATAGATTGCTGATCCTTAGTATAGATCTGGGATGTCTCTTTTCGCTGACATCAGTTGAACTCATGGATGTTTGGGTGATTTTCTGTTAGCATTTAGTATATATTCACAAGCTGCATATGGCTGGATAATGTTTACGCAGCTGACATGCTATAGGTGCATCTTAATCTGACGAAAACTTCTCTAGTTATACAAGGTTATACCTGCGCTTCATGGCCTAGGCCAAATTTCTTTTATTTAAGCTAGTCTCTCATTTCCTCGCGTTTGGAGCAGGAGACAGTGACTGATACAAACGCGGGGAAATTATCCGAAAGAGTCGACTCAGATGATGAAATAGAACCTCCAATGCCGTGATCTTCCAATAAGCATTGGCTGGCAACTATGCAAGGACGAGAAAAGTAGGAGAATAAAGTAGAACGCAAAGCAGAAATACATGGGTTGGTTCGGCTACTCTTCAAAGCAAGATAATTGCCCTCGAAGGTTTTCCCAGATTGTCACTTTTAAGGAGCGACAGGCAAAGAAATTGACGTTTTTTCCTATCACTTGTAGCAACTCTAAAAGAAAGTGTCTCACCGGACATCTTGGCACCGGACTGCCATTTCTGACCCAGTTGCGGATTTATCAGCTCCTTGCACCTCCACACTCGTAACATCTCCATCCCCTCCCAACGTTTGTTACCAATACCAAATTGAACCTGCTTTGTTATGGTGAAAAGGATTCCTTCTTGTTTCTTGCATGGAACGTGCTTTGTTAAACCTCAAGTTCTCTATTCATATTATCTCTAAGTGTACAGGCAGAGAGACATTGGTGATGTCTATAATGAGAATTAGAGAATAATACATGAAAATTCTATTATGAATGACTTTCACCTGGATGATCAATTCTGTGGTTTGGACGTATCCAACTATACGTAGTCGGCAATTGCACAGGAAAAATTCCCAGCCTTATAGTCAGCAATTTGAAGAAATGCTCGCTGGGACAAATCAAAATGCTCTCATGGGGGGTTGCACCAGCCTCCATTGTAATCTGTAGATTGTAATCAGGTGCACAAAAGATGGTTTGGCCGGCTTACACCATTGAGGACCATCTGCACATTTTATTTCATAACAAGTTCCACAAGCCTGCCCATTTCCGTGTTCTGTTAAGTATTAAGCCGAGCCTTGCTTGTATAGGTCTTGATACCCCCATCCATGCATGCAAACTTTTCGTCTTAAACACTATCTTAAGCAAAGAAAGGAAAAGAGGGAAAAAAAAAAGATACAGTAACTCGGTCGTAGTCCATAAGCCACTAGGCCATGGTGCACCATGCATGCATCAGGACGCGAGGAAAAGTATAAATAATTTAGTTAGTGGTCTGTGGTCATCCACGCAGCATCGTTCCTGAGCCATTAGCTCCTCCGCAGAAGGTGGCATGAGCATTCTTCGATGGACCAGGCGTGAACATTGGCTTCACACGATCAGAGGGAAACCCTGCTCAATTCTGATGAACTTGAGGAGTGCAGCACAAGAACGAGAACTAGTAGCATTAAAGGAAGTGAGAAAAATGATTGTGATTAGCAGCCATGATCAATTGGGCTTGTGATAAAGGATTTTATAATATCGTTGTTTGATTCTGTCAGCATATTATAAGATCAGCTGCTTCTTTACTCTCAGACCATTGACTTTTTAAGGACCTTCGAGGCCTCTGCTACATATACAGTTTTAAAAAGTTGAATGTTTCGGACGTGTTTGTCTGAGTCCATAATCATGCATTGGAGTGAAAGGATTTGAGTGGTCAGAACGGGTGAAGAGATACATAGTCCTAATTTCATGTATCTGACTCTCTATTCGGTATTTACCCCCTTCAGTTGTTGCTTCTGGTTTAGCAAAATATATTTGGCCGGTACTCGCACTTATCTTGCTTTTTTTTTTTTTTTTTTCTCTCTAAATTATTGTTTGTGGTGAAGATGACGGGTTGCCATTAGAATTACTGTCATAATGCTTAATTGTCGGCTGATATATAGATATATTTTACATTTCTGGAATGCATTCGGGATCAAGCAATTCCCTGGTAAGTACTCAGTTAGCAAATCAGGTCGAGCCATGCCAGCCTTTGTACACATTATAAACCAGATCTTTACGTTTTGATGATCTTCTGTAAGTTGGAAGGAAGCTATCGGAAATATGATGCAAACACTAGCTATACCTTTTGTCAAAGTTTCCCACCCCCATTATCGTTTGTATTCTTAAGCTTGCCATAGCAACATTAGGTCAGAATAATTCGTGTATATTTGAGGCAACGAACCATAAACAATTTTTTTTCCGAAGATTGGCATTGGCAATTTCATAAAGGCATGATTGAGATACAATCAAGCAAATACACTTATGGTCTAAGGCTTTGATTAATCCTTAAAAATCGGTCAGATGACGAATAATATAGTTGTTCCGGCACATACATGATTCCGAAACTCTTCACTCATATAAATCTACATGAGATTTAAACAAATTATCAAAAGAAAGAATAATTCGAACGATTTCAAACAGGAGCTGAGTTCTAAAAACAAGCAGGTGCTCTTGATTTCACCCCTATCTCTTCTACTTGAAGTTCTTGCCTTCGAATGTTTGACCAAACTGCCAGTTTCGTGGGGTAATATGCCATGAAGTAGAGCTTCTACCATCACTTGCCCTAACTCTGAAGGAGAGCGACTCCCCAGTTAACACGGTGTGAGTCTGCCATTTTTGACCCCAATTTCGTTGCATTGGAGTCCACTTAACATTTTTATCGCCCTTCACCTCCACACTCGTAACATCTCCAGCTCCTCCAACATTCCATACCAAAACAAGGGTAAAGTAAGGATTCCCTGTAATCGTGAATCGAATTCCCCCCTTCTTAGCGCACGGAACCCTGCAACAAAAGGAAGGCCTCTTAATGTACGGCAAAGGGAATTACTATATGATTAGCTTTGACACATGTATAGTGTAGAGCATGTACCTCCGATATTGAACAGGGACAATGCCGGCTTGGTATTCGGCAATCTGAAGAAACGCTGGCTGTGCCAGATCAAAATGCTCGCGCGGAGGGTTGCACCATCCGCCATTGTCGCTGGATAAAGCATAATTTGGTGGGCAAAGATTGGTAGCGGTCACAAAGAGCGAAGGCTGCCCAGTTTTACACCATTGGTTGTCGTCGACACATTTTATTTCGTAACAGGCCCCGCATGTTTGACCACTGTTGAACAAAGCTTGGCTCAATGCAGCTGTCTCCAAGCCGTAACCTTGTTGTTTGAGATCCTCATAACCACACGCTCCTCCTGTACAAAAATCAGTCTCTTGCTATTTACCAGAGAGAGACGTAGAAACTTGGCGCCATGCATGCAGGCATGTGGTGATACAGGGTGCAACTAAGGGAGAATGGATAAAGTATGTAAAAGAGGACCAGAAAGGTTACGTACCCATTGTTCCTGAACCATCAGCGCCTCCATAGAAAGTAGCGTGAGCGTTTTTCCAAGGGCCAGGACTGAATCTTGGCCTGTGATGCTTGGGATGTGAAATTGGAGAACGATGGCCTGTCCATATGGAGGTGATTCTGTTTTCGGCATTTACATTATGTGCAAAAAGCACGAGAACACTCCAGGACAAGAAAGATACTAGTGCCGGAGAAAGGGATGCCATGGTACGCGAGACTTAGCGAATTACAGGTCTAATGCAATTATTAGAAAATTTATCATCTGTTTCCTTTGTCCATTGGTTATTGGAAAATTTATCATCTGTTTCCTTTATCCATTGATTTACGGGGACAGCCATAATAAAATGGAGGGATGGAAATGCTTTACAAGTTTTGACCGTTGGTGAGGGTTAATTTGCTCCTTCCTCTTCACCTTACACCTTTCTTTCTCTGCGAACTAATTCGATTTAGTCGCTTCAGATCATGGTTCAAAGTCGCGGTCGCGGTCACGGTCGCGGCCTGTACCGTTCCATATCGGATTCGGCATATCGGTCGCGGTCTCGGCGAGACGCATATTTTTAATCATTTATTATTTCAAAAATTGTAAATAATTTTTTAAAATATAAAATAAAAATATGCTAAATAAAAATAATAAAAAATTAGTAAACAAAATTTTTAGAGGGTGCCTCGCCGAGTTGACACGGGACGACCCGGGAGTCTTGGCCGATTCACATCATCTCGGAGACGACTCGGTCCGAGTTGGCTGAGTCTCGACGATTTCTCGGCGAGTCACATGTCTCGGAGTTGAATCGGAACGGTCTCGTATCGTTGCCCTCCGTTCCGGTTTCGACTCGGCCGAGTCGTCTCGGACTCGGCCGAGACTTTGAACCATGCTTCAGATGCAAAACCTCCTGGTAGCCAGGCTGGCGAGCCTCCCCTGGCTCTTTACCTCTAACTCTATTTAGACTGCTGCCTTTGCAAATTCTACTTGGCACCCAGGCTGGCAAACCCTCCCTGGATCAGCACATTGATCCCCAAACAAACAGAAAAATCCTCCCTCATGCCTTCATGGAGTTAGAATAATTTGGGAATCGAACATCTCGAAATTGCACTACTTGAGAAAAGGCTTCGATTCCATTTGCCAAAAAGGAAATTCTCATGCTATTTTAACGTTCATGGTTTGACGATCCTTTTTCTGACCTTGTCCCCCCTATTGCATATCGAGCAACTTAGACTTAGACTTAAATTCTTGTGCTGCAAATGAAGATGATTTTGATGTGTTGCTAGAGGACTCGTTGAACTCATGGGCTACAATTTATGAAAATGATATTCATGAACGATAAAAGTGGTTTACTTGTCAATATTTAAATGGATAAAGAAAAGCAGCATTAGCTTAGGGAAATATGGAGGAATTTTCTACTGGGAATAAGGGAAAAAAAACGAGGCACCATTTGAACTATAGTGAAGCTAACAAATCACTTCACCATGTTTTGACTTTCGTACTATGTTGGTTTAGAAACTAATGTATAATAAATATTAGAAAAAAAAAATAGAACCTATGATTTCTATGAATATGATGTGACGAACTTCAGGCAAGTCGAGAAAATCTGCCAAGTTTTTCAGTGTTGGCACCATGCGGATTTATTGCTTCGCAATTTAAGTTGTTGTTTCAGAGTTCTACTAATGCAGAGACTTTATTCAGCTGTTCTTTGTCAAGAAATCTAACTAGGACATTAAAGTCATCTTAGTATCTGTGTATAAGTTTCTTGTATGCATCCTTGTTCTCAGCGTGGTACTTGATTTCAGCCTGCAAAACAGTAAGTTATGCCTCGCTACCACATTATATTTTAATAGAACAATATACCTAACTCAATATCACTGGTTATCCCTTCATTGCCTAATAAGGTTCCCAGAGCCATACAAGGAATCAAGGTTTATATTTGAAGTTTATAGTCATAGGCTTTAATCTTAATTCATAACATTAACCAGGAAAACAAGAAGAAAGCAATCCGAACCCGTACCTTTCTCACCCCCTTAATTGCAGTCAAGAGCTTTTCACCAATCATATCCCTCATCAGACTGTCCTTCTCTAGAGCTTCTAGAGATTCAGAAAGAGACTTTGGCAATCTTTGAATTTCTTCTTTGAGATTGTCTGGATTTTGATCTGTACAGTTGAACAAGACAAAGTTTCAGCACATCCACACAGCATGTCTTATTTGTACATGATCAGTTTGAAATGGTGTGTACTAGCAAGTAATCCACTCTTCCTCCAATGTTGCAGTTTCAAAAAGTACGACTATTTCACCTATTCCTGCTTGGTTGTCCAACCACATTATGTAGCATATTTGCTTCTTAATACAATTGTACGAGTAGCTTTGCAACTCATATTAATACATAACTTTTCTGTTGTCAACTTGGTGCCTACCATCAAAATAGAGTACACAACTACACATATCTAAAAGAGAAAATAGCTTGATTATTACACCCCTCGGAACAGATATGCATATTAATGTGGTCCCCTTTCTGGTTTTCAGGATATGGCAAGATCAAGCACTTACTCTCTTATTTCAAGAGGCCTAGGCTTTCTAGCCCCTCTAAGCTTACAAAAATCTTAATAAGCAATTTATGACAAACTGTTGTTCTCATAAGGGATGAGAGTAAAATAGATTGCCAACAACATAGCTGATGAAAAAAGCTGACTAACAAATTTGCAATGGATAATATGGTCTTACCAACAGGTTTAGGTAGCTTTAAGTGTCTGCGAAGACCGTCAAGCCCTGCAGCAATTATAGAAGCCAAGGCCAAATATGGGTTTGCACACCCATCACACACCTTGATCTCAAAGTTGCTCACAGCACCATTTGGCACACCAGGTGGGCATGCAGTTCTTAGTGGAGCCTCCCTGTTTTCTTTACCCCAGCAAAGGTACGCTCCACTCCATGTATTTGGTTGTATTCGATCATAACTGCCAACCAAGATTCTTAATGATAAATATCCAAGGTAACCCAATTCAAATGTTACTCATCCATCATGTCAAATATATAGTCCAGAAGCAGAAGAAAAATGATAATTCTTTGCATTGTCTTCCCCAAGGCAATCTGAAAACTGCATTGATGTTCTTTCACCTAGAAAAAGAAACTTTACAGATTGTATTCTCAATCACATGGCTTTTTTTATAATGATAATTCTTTACTAATTGGCATGTTCTAAAACAAGTACTCCTTTATTCTGAAGGTGAGCTGGGTATGTTCAGACAATAATAAGTTGCCCATCTGATGCTTCAGATGCTTCCCTAAAATGCATTGTACTCTCATTATTAAAGCAACTGAGGATAAACACTGAAGAAACTTAGACACATGTAAATTGCTTATCACTGCTTGAGGCTTTCATAAATCAACATACAGCAAGGTATAGTTATTTTTTTTTACATGTCATATAGAGAGAAATTTTCTGAGAAAAAGGATGGGTTCTAATAGAACTAGTAGTCCAACATCCTTAACAAGGAAAGATACTAGAACCAATAGACAGGGTTTCCACACAATTAAGGGAAGAGTAAAGCATCATAATATAATTTGTATACAATTTTGTAGCACTATTTGAGATGCCTGCTTGATTTTTTGGAGTTCAATGACTCGGATAATACAGCATAGACTTCTCATGGACAATGCAGCATATTAATTAATTAGCAATACAGAGAGTATAGGATTACCTATTGGGAATTGGTGCGGTAAATACCAAAATCGAAGGAAGGTGATTTAACACCCCAGCCATGAACTCCTCCCCAACCTTGGACATCCCATGCTCAGTTGATTCACCTCGAGCCATAAATACATTATCTCCATTCTCAGATAAACTGATGTGAACATGTGACCCAGAGCCAATGTCATCCAGTGCATGCCTAGAAACAAAGGGGGATATAAGGCCATATGGTGGAAGTGTTTACCATTCATTAAAATTTTCACACCACACAGGCTTGTGCTCTAATGAATGGGTAAAAATCATCTTTCTCTGTGTGTATAAAGGCTAACGATTCTGAACTGTATGCTCCCATCAGAACTAATTGATCAACGAGCTCCGGATCTTATAACCTTTGATGTGACAGAATGTAGAGCTAAACACAGATGACCTTTCACTGTTTATAACTCAATTTACCAGGAAAAAAGATAAGAGTCCTTATGAGATGATAGAGTATCCTCACACTGATCGAATATATCAGCAAACAAACAGCCTGCTTGATGAGATAAGATAATAAAATTTCTGAAAGGACTGTGACATAAATTGATGCAACATGCAAAGATAGGATGCATACAATGGTTGTTGCAATCAATCTAGTTACAAAAATCAAAACAAACATGGGCCAAATGCGTAAAATTAGCAAGTAAATTTATAAAAAGCATGAAAAAGATTTTTATTTAGTTAACACAACATACATCCAAGAGAGAGAATGAAATGCATCAATCATTAAACCAGTGAGGATGTTTGAAAAATGGCTTAACGTTCAGATGTACTTAAGATGTTAATTAACTGTAACATGGGACCTTTTCAAAACATGGTTAGATCATTCTAAGACAGTTCTGTAAACTTTTTGACTCTTCAAATACTTTTCTCCCACAAAATTAGGTGAATACGACAAAAACTCAGAATCTCCTTCTCAACAAACTTAAACAGATAGAAAATGAAATTGAGAAAATGTGAGTGCTTACTTCGGCAAAAAAGTAGCCAGGATTCCATGTTTCCTTGCAACAGCTTTAATTGTTTCACGTGTAAAAACTAAGTCGTCTGCAGCTTTAGTACAAACTGTATATCCCAAGGCAATTTCAAATTGACCATTTCCAGCCTCTGCATGTAGCTATTTAAAAATCCAAAAATAGTATTACTGGTTCAGATACAGTTGAGATTTTGAAACCCTTGCAGATGCTAGCAGGGGCATGTCTACAAAGGCAGAGAGAGGGGTGAAAGAATAACAGAATCTTGAATATCAAGCTCCAACTTAGCAGATGCAGTCAACTATGATATAAAAAGAGTATAAATTTGTAATCAAAGTGTAGAAAGAACTGGGCAAATATCTTCCAGTCTACCTGTTCCACTGTAATATTCAAGGACTGCAGAGCAGATGTCACTTCCTGAAGTATAGGAAAAGCTGCATCAAATGCTGACGTAGAGCAGTAAGGTTTTGTGTCAAAAGGTACCCATTCTTCTTTCCCCTCCCTGCAGGCTTCTTGATGAGTAATAATGACTCATAAAACACAGAAGGGAGTGAAAGCACATGCGAGAATACAGACTCCTGAAAGAAGTTGCCTATTATACCTTGCAACATTGTTCAAGAGAACAAACTCGTTTTCAAATCCTGCATTCATTACCTGAACATGGAGCATTTAGTGAATCATAAAAGTAAAAAATCAGTCAAATCTTGAATCAGACATATGCCAAACTTACCAAGTTAAATTCATCTTTCAGGAGTTTAGAAACCCGTCTTAGTGCTTCTCTTGGGCAACATTCCCATGCTTCACCTGGTGTAAGATGCATATCAGCCAGAACCATTTCCTGTTGCTTTGACCTGTGTCAAAGAGTAACCCAAGGATAGTGTCACAAAGGGTTTTCCAAAAATAGAATAACAATTCGTCTGAAGATAGGATAACTTAAATGAATTGCATGACAAATCAAGTAAATTAACAGTTTTTACAGAGATAATTGCAAGGTCTACAAACTAACTGGACGCACTTACTGTAGATCGAGATAAATCTATTGTCCATATTCTATATCACAGCTATATTTTCAACAAGGTGCTTCTATAGACCAAGAGTCCCCCAAATTCTAGTAAAGAAAGTCAAGCAATTAGCATAGTTGGGACCCCAAATACCATTGAGAATGACATGAATGCCATCTAAGTTAAAGGTGAAGTTATTGATGCACAGTGATGATGCCAAACAGATTAATTCGAGAATGAGTTTAAACTTGAATTTCCTCATACCTCATCCAGGTAACATACATTTCACGTATGTTATGTCAAGCCTATCCATCTAATTCTCCTAAATCATGTTATGATTCAATGTCTTGTAAGGTAAATGCATGACATTGGCAATCATGCAATCAATCATTTGTATATGCCTTTGTTATGCAAAATTTTGTCATTTAATCTTAAGGTTTCAGGAAGACACCATTCTATTGTGCATAACATTGCCAGTTTGTGTCCTATTGTCTAAAGCAGCATATACGGAAAGGATTATCCCAACTGCCCACCACAAATAGGTCTTGCCCGGTCACATGGTATACATGTTTAATTGCTTATAAACTAGATTTACAGAAACACATCCCATATCCCCTCGTCCAAAAGTAATCTCAAGAAAACTTATGTCCCTCCTTTCAAACACTTAAAACTTGAAAACAGGACTCCTCAATGATTATCTGAATGAAGAAAACACAGAGATTGAGAAAAAGACAACTAGGAAATTGAAAAACACATACTACCATGGGATTGTGTATTTGGTCAACATATCAGGAATCAGTCTGATCTCACCCACGCCACTTAGATTAGTCCCATCAGCAGGACGATCAGCTGAAGTTATTCCCATACACGCAAAAATTAGACCCACGCCATTCTCCTTCACAATATCATGGAATCGTTTCTGTGGAACAACCTGCAATGATGAATAAAATAACATTATAAAAGAATTTAAAAAGAAGAAGAAGAAGAAGAAGCTAATCTGACCACCATGATCATTTTAAGCAAATCAGATTCAAGACCAGTATGAGAAACAGAAAACCATGAGTACCAAAAGCAATTTCTTCTATCAGCCATAAGTCAAATTTAATATGAAAGAATCCAAATCAGGCCGGATGCAGGGCCATTATCCATCCTTCCTTAGTGTTATGACCTCGGGATATAAAAAGCTCAATTAACACAGTATTGTTTCTTCAAATCAGGAGATCTGGTAGTTTTTCATGCATCGCTCTTGACAATGCATGGAGGTGGTGAGCTCAAGAGACTTTATAAAAGAGCTCCAAGTGATCACCCACAAGATAGTTAAGAAAAAAAGGGCACTTACACGACATCTTTGCTGTCCAGAAGCATCTACCCAGATAACGCGAACAAGCACCAGATCTTCATTAGAGGCACTGAATCCAGTGGGTAAATTGGAAGCAAGTGCAAGAATTTCTGACTTGACATGTTTTTCAGTAACTTTAATTTTATAAAATTCTTTCGCATTGTCAGCAAAAATATCTTTAACTGCTGCTACAGCATCTTGAATTGAGAGATCACCTGCAATACAGGCATCACATAGAACAGAAAACACAACTTCCCGTGCCCTTTTCGCAGCTGTTCATGTGATCAACTCATATTAGAACAACCATTGAACAGAATGACTATTCACTCAGCATTCAACCAACCAGCAAAGATTATTTTTAGTGCATGTATGTCTGCATAGAAATAATTTAGATGAAAGCGGGTTTTGATTGTTTGCTTCATGTCCAAAAGTCAGACTCAGCTATCTGTTCTCTGACATGTGGATTTGACTGGGAAATTGTCAGGACAAATATCTACTACTAGTAAACTATATTCTTTCCGCCCATAGAAGTAACAAAAGCAGGTGACACGTGTAAGGATGTAGTACTAATCCATGCTTGTGTACCGGGAGTAAAATCAACGTGCTCAACTATGCAAGCACCAATCAGATTCCTTTGGCAATTTTGTAACAAGAATAATATTTTAAAAAGAAAATATGATGAGACAAACCTAAATAAAAAGTCTCAGGAAATGCACAGCCATCAGTGCTAAACATCACCTGCCAGTAGCAATATTACAAGGATATCAGAGAAAGCTGAATGATGGTCATTACAAGTTCTTTGTTACAGAAGACCACACAAATGTGAAGGCATAGTCCTGGCCTGAACTTCAAAAGTAGTGCAGTTGTAGCAGAGCAAAAGGAACAAAACAAAACAAAACAAAAATCGCACGTGAAAAAGGAAAGAAATAAAAAATCTGATCTCCAAGTACATCTTGAAAGACCCAGAACATTTACCTTACTTGTTGGAGCAAGATCCAAGAGTTCTTTTAGTGAAGATATCATCCCATGGAAACTAAGTTTTGGAATTGCCAACCCAAAATCAAGATAGACCTGTAATTGCAGATTCCCTTCCATAGAAGGACTCACAAAGCAAAGAAACAAGCCAGAGCAACAGGTCTTACCTGAGGATACACAGAGGCTAGATATGAGGCTTCCTTTGTAAAAGGATAAGATGCATGTAAAAGCACGAGCCGAGTCTTGCTGAATCTCTTGTCTTCAAGAACGTTGCGGAGATGTAGGGGATTGGATAGTCGCAAATCAAGATCTTTGTCCCCAAAACTAATATCAATACTAATGTAGAATTAGAGTTTCAAAGATAAATGGTTCGAATAAATAGAGAAACCAAATTGCATCATAGTCTGCCATTCTTTTTTTTCCTAGTTTGCCATTTTATCATAAGAGGATAAGAAATTAAGTCCAGAAGTAAAAAACTATGGTCAGTGAACTAGGAGAAAAATTTTTAAAAACCAAAAGCCTGGAAAAAGATTACAGGTTGATTAGTTCACTTAGATTTTTCACAGTATATCAGCTGAAGTTATATAGAGGGTTCACTGTCCCTTACCCGGTATGAATCTGGATTGGTAAGTCAAAACATAGGGCGACCTCCAAAGCGCAAGTGAAAACATGATCGATGAAGTTTTTATTTGCAATGCGGACAGGATTTCCACCTGAAAAGAGAAAATTATTAGGGTAAAAATGAACTCTAAAATTTGTTACATAAACCCATTTCTGATTAACTCACATCGTAAAACATCATAAAGGCCTTTCTCAGCCTGCTCCACTGTGACTTTGGTATTAATATCCAGACCACTGCGGTATGCTGCAATGCTTTTGTAGCCAACAACTTCACCAGATAATGTACCACCAAAAAGATAAGGAACAAAGCAGGAACTGTCCAGTCACCACGTATCTATATTAAACCAAACAGATAAGAGGCTTTACAATAAATCTGAAAAAGGATATGATTTTAACTTCTGCACAAACTTTTCAGTGAAAGCATCCAGCGTCCAAGTTGTTCCAGCTGGACTTTCCTAAAACATATAGATATATAATGAAAAATGAATTCAAAAGGAAAAAAAGTAGCAATACATGACAGACAGATTTGCTGATAAATTGAGCTTTTGTTTCGGCCTGTGGATGCCAAAGAGTTGTGTTTGAGAAATACGAGTATCGTCGCATAGCGATAGAATGCACCATTTTGTTGGTTTACAACATGTAAGCCCGTCAACGGAGTTAGAAAGATGTGACAAAAATAAACATCTAACCTGATCAAGTGTCTGCTCAGCCAAACGCTCGATTCTCAGTATTCTCCCGACGGACAATACAAATTTCTCGTGCCACTTGATTTCCTGCTTCTTATCCAATTCAAATCCATCATCGATGAGCAGAGTGGATATTCTTGCAGCCTTGAAACAAGTCGCCGAAATAACTTCCAATCCGGACGAACGCCGGAATTCTTCAACAGCAGGCAAGGACGACTCCGTGCCATACAGTGCTGATATTTCTCTTAAACTCCTCTGTTTTAATCGATACAAAACACCGAATTAAATGTAGATTAATCGAAGTGGACAAGATTCTAGAGATTAGCGGAAGAGGAGAGTTCGGCAACCGCGGATAGAAAGAGATTAGACTTGAACGGACCTTGAAGTTAATGGTGTGCGGCACATGGGATAGAGCCTCTTCGCCGGTGGCTTCAGAGAAGCAACTAAGGAAATGCACGCCGGAATCGAGAGCAACGATGTTGTGGGCGTGGGCGTCTACCAGCTCCACTCTCTCTATCGCTTCTCTCAGCTGTGCAAATTTCTCCATTCCGCTTGTCTCGGCGACTGTACTGTCGCTCTATACTAATTTATACGATCCAGTTGACCGTTTTATTCGCTCCATTTTGTTTCTTTTCTCTTTATTAAGTATTAATGTTAGAACCAGAAATACTCTGCTGTCCTAGAGTTGACTTTTATTTCCATTTCTAATTTTCTCAGTCTTTCCAAAATCGACTCCGGAATGGGGCCAGTTCTCGGGCAAAAACATCACCATTTAACATTTCCACATCGTCGTCTGTGATGATGCATGCATTGGCCCATTAGTGGAGGCCCATTCCGGTGAACGAAATTTCAAAGTCCAATTTATACTTCTAAAAATTTTAAACAAATTATATCATAAGCACAGAAGTAATAATTCAGTACCCCCAATCTAAACATAAATCATCGTTCGAGGTGGCAAAATTACCCAATACTCGTTGGGATCCCATACCCAAATTTAATTTGGACGGGATGAGTATCTAAAATATGGGTTTTGGGCCTTATTGGGATATACCCAATAATACCCATTTAAAATATGGATATGTATGGGATTTATTTGGGACTCCCATGGGTATTTATTAAAATAATATTAAAATGACAAATAATCGTTCTTTTCATTTTTTTTCTCAAAATTAGTAAATTAATATTATAAGGTTGTTGTAGATATTAGGTAGATTAGCACTTATGCATCATGTGTTCTCTAATAACTACAAAATTTCATCATTACAAAATTCTACTCTTGATAGAATTTTATTGAATTGGAATGGCCTTAGATTTGAAAAAAATTTTAGACTGGGTCTTGAAAGTTAAGAAATAAAATGAAGTAGATGAGTAGATAGATTTTGAGGACAATTAAATTTTGGTGATCAATAGATTTTTATTTAATCAACATGAATTCCCAAAAAGAATCATCCACTTATATGAAATTGATCTTTTATAAATTTTGTATTTAGAAAAATTTATTTAGTTTGGGAATTTATCACATAATTTATAAAGAAGAGTGTAGAACTTTTACAAAATTAAATAAACAAACCAAATAATATAAAAACAAAATATAATATTGAAATATTTGATTGAAAAAAAAGAGTGTTTTTAAAAAAATTAAAATGGGATTAATTTGGGTATTTGGACGGGATCAAATGGGTGTAGCCCATTTTAGTCCTACCCATATTAGTCCCAAGGCTAATATGAGACTGTTTGGATATAACCCATATTTTTCAATTCTAAATAAATCCGGCCCAAATCCCGCTCATTTGCCATTCATCGTTTATTAGAATTAAACGCAATTAAAAAATGTACTAGTCCTAAGTTGGGTTTTCAGTCCTCGTGTAAAAATAAGCAGAAAATTTCCAGATCATATGCGTCGATCTAATGGTACAGGTTGGGTGCAATATTTGAGTCATTTGACTGATATTTTGTTCGCGTACAAGTTTAGGTTTATATGGCATTTAGCAAACCTTTGGAATGACTGGCTGCTCCTTACCAAATGTATAATTTAGCATTTCAACCTTCAAAGTTCAATCGTTCCATTTAGGGATAATTTCACAAACCTTTCCTGAGCTTTCTGACAATTTCAATTGGCATTCTCAAACTTTAAAAAATCTCACTTAATTTCCTTATTTTAAATTGTTTATAACATTCAAAACCTGTTCCAAAATATAATACTAAGAAACTCATTTTGGGAGAGAGCATATAATTTCATTCCAAATTTGCACTTGTCTTGTAATTTCTTAATTACCATAATATACAAATTTATCTCTTAATTTTTGTAAATGGATGGATGTTGTTCATTCATTAAATTTCAAAAGTTGATAATAAGATTGAAAAACTCTTTATTAGTTTTTATATCATTGGTTCGAACAAGTTTTGTTAAATTATTTAAAATTATGAATGATTTATAATACTCTTAAAAATAACTTACAAATATTCATAACCATGATAATACTTTTTTGCACTGGCTTAAACAAATAAAAACAAAATTTATATATAATTTCTAGCGTGTTGTATCTTTTTAGATTTCAAGCCTTCGATTTGGACAATAAAATAGAGAATTCAAAATATGTAAATGATTTATAAAAATTCATAAATTAACTCTAAACACTTTACAATAAAGAAAAATTTTATCTATGTAACTTGCAAAATTCAAATATTAAATATTACTATATAAAAACACACCATATTTTGTCCAATCAGGATAAATTTTCATACTTTTTGTTTTTATTTTCCTTTGTTATTAATAGATTCACTTTTGGTAATAAAAAAAATAAGACAACAAAAGGGCAATTCTGGAATAAGATTATATTTTCTCTTCTAAGCTGAATTTTTTAATATTATATTTTTAAAATGGGTTGCAAATGATACAAAAATATTAAAGTATATGAGACATGTGAGATTTTTCAAAAATTGAGAATGCCAAGTGAGACTGTTATAAACCTCAAAAGAGGTTTCTGAAATTATCCCTTCTATTTAACCTTCCAAATATTAGGACAAGGGGAATTATTTAGGCCTAACATGTTACTAAAATGCCTCACCAAAGAAATGTAAAGAAACATTATTGTGATGTGTGATGATAAGTGTGCAAGAGTTTTTATATATCTAAATTAATTGCAAAATAGACTAACTGATAGGGAGATAATTGTGCATTTAATTTGTTGATATTTGGTCTTAATTTTGGTCACTTAATGTGCCAGGAATGGGGTTACTGCTAATAACTGATTTTTGTGTCACTTGCAGGCCATTCGTGTTAAAAGTGATGTTTAATGCC
This sequence comes from Gardenia jasminoides, assembly GCA_013103745.1. Taxonomy (NCBI): domain Eukaryota; kingdom Viridiplantae; phylum Streptophyta; class Magnoliopsida; order Gentianales; family Rubiaceae; genus Gardenia; species Gardenia jasminoides. Next base: position 9,146,575 of record CM023103.1, read on the forward strand.
AAAATTTCAGAATACTTTTAATTCCCAGGCGTGCTTGTGCCAGAGAGTGTGGAGCTGAGTTACGTGACAACATGTCGAATCTAAAATTCTGGTCATTACCCGATGCACTTGCTGGTATGCGGAGGAGCTGAGTTCAATTAGGAAGTGTCTTCTGTTGAAGAATTGGCAACAAATTAGGAAGGGAACAACCGAAAAGATTCCTTAGCTAATTGAAAGGCAAAAAGGGCGGTGGAAAGTTTGGGAATGAATCCAATTTCCTTCCAAATTCGGGAGGAGTCGTGCTTTTAGGAACGCGAGCAGCAAATAAGGATACGACTTCCTCACGGGTTGGAGGTCAGTAAAGTAACCGACTTAACTTCCATATTTCTCGGGACTACCGAAACAATTTGGACGTTCAAGGGCGGTGGAACAAGTGAAGAGGAATGAGGAATTGTTCCCTTGTCTTGGCAGGAGTCCAAATGCATAAGGGAAGAGGGGCGCAGGTGTTCCTAACGGCCCGGCAAATTAGAAGACCATTATATATATAGGAGGTTGTTTCTTTTGGGGGGAATCATCTCTTTAGCTTAGCATTATTTTATTTAGTAGTTGCTTTGCTTTTTTTGTTTCCAACCGCCACTTAGCAATAGGTTGAACATTACTTTCTGTGGCAATCTTGTTTTTTTTTAGTGTTTTTCCGTTTTTCCGTCTTTCGTCGTTGGTGCCAGGCAGACTAGTAGTTGGCTTGTTTCTCGTGTGCAGTTCGTAGGTTCAATTGAAGACTTTTTTTTTCTTGTTAATTCATGTACTTTACTATCTGTTTGAGTTGCATGACTTTTGTGGGGTGCATGGTAATGTCAAGGCGTGGCTAATTTCTTTTCTAATTAAAGAATAATCAAGACTCGGGACACCATAACTGTGAGATCGTTATAATTATCTATTTTAATTTATATGTTCATGTGTATTTAATTATTCTCTATTTTTTCCTGAATTATTATTATTTAGATTTATTGGATAATTAGGTCTGTTGTTCAATTGCCTGAATAATATATAGCCAATTAGGGTGTTGGCGCGTCGCCTTTAAGCATCTTAATTAGTAGCAAACGAGACAATTTCACCGCTTCGCAAGCGATTTAAATTGGATCGTGGGAATAATTAATCTAGCCTAAATAAACCTGCATGTGACTACAATTGGGTCTTTACTAATTATCATCTAGAATTGGGTCTTTCTAATTTCTAATACTGTGACTACAATAAATCCTATGAGCGTCTCTAGGGTTGTCTAGTTCACAAGAGAATAGTTTATGAGCGTTTCTGGACTACTATAAAATTAAGGAAAGATTGGTGGTTGGGCGCGTCGCTTGACTACTATAACCAATTTATCCATGAACGTATGAATATTTTTATGTATCTATGATCAATTGTGTGCACCGGTGCTAAGAATAAAATCTTGACTAGGTTGTTTTAATTGATTGTTTCTTGTGATATTTACTTCCTACAATTTAGTTTAATTAGAATTTCAACTTTAATTCCTTTTTAATTACTTGCTATCTACTCTAAAAACCCCCCAAATTTTTCTGTGTGATTTATCTACCAGTTCTCTGAGGAGACGACCCTATTTGCCCTGTTTACAAATTAAATTAATTTTATTGAATTAACTCTGGTATATCGGGCTCAGTGTACTCATTAGAATCAGGGTGAAATTAGTAATCCATTGCACATCCGGAATCCCTGCTCCAGTATAAGATTTAATTTAAGAGTGTTTTGCTGGCAATTAGACTTCATACTTTAATTTTATTTTTGGCGGTTTGACACTCACCAAATTTTAGTGCCGTTGCCGAGGACTGGTGCTTGAATTATTTCCCAAAATTTTTTTCTCCTTTTATTTCTCCTCTATTTTTCTAATTAGTTGATGGCTACTAATTTTCAATATTTTGGTGATAGATTGGACTTTATTCCTAATTGGGTTAATGAGAATTATTCTGTTAAGAATCCTTGTTTTGATGATCTGGCTTCTCTTGTTCAAAAATTGAATGATGGACAGAAACCACAAGTCAACACTTGTGGAATATGTCAATTTGATCATTTAACTGACAAGTGCCCGCTACTTCAAGAAGACATGGATGACCAAATTGGTGACGTTGGAGTATTTCAAAATCCATCTCCACCGATATTTGATATTTATTCAAATGTGTATAATCAAAGATGGTGGGAGTACCCCAACTATAACTATGCAGTGAGTCCAACATCTCAATCATCATTCTTTAGCGGGGGAGTTTCTTGGAAGATCTTATTAAGAGTTTGGCCATAAGCATTGCTCAACTCCAACAAAACACTGTTCAATTCCAACAAAGCATTGCTCAATTTCAACTAGAGATAAAGACAAGCATTTATAATTTGAAAAATCAAATATGTCTATTGGCATCTACTATGAGCCAATTCATGTTTCAAAATTCTGAAACATTGCACTCAGATACCCTTGTCAATTCCGAACCAGATATGAGTGTAATTATCTTGAGAAGTGGTGACGAATGGCAAGAGATTTAAAAAGAAGAATCCAACTCTGTAGCTGAAGATAATGTTGAGAAAGAAACAAGGGGACCGCAACCTCTAGCCTCTCCAGTGAAAAAATCCAATGAAGAAATCCAAACTGTGGTGACATCTCTTTCATCTCTAACTCTTATCTCTCATTCTATATTTTCTGTTGGTGAGATTAATTTTGTTATATCAGAAATTTTTGAGTTTCATAATAGAGATAAATTAAGAGTTGCAAAAACTATAAGGTTATTAATTGATTGTGATGCAGAAGTAAATAAAGAATTGAAAGTATTACTTGCATGTTTGCAGCCATCTGCTAGTCAAAAGAAAAAAATAGCTCTCGTTATCATGAATATGAGAACGATGTAATGAAAAGAACTATATGATTTTATCCTCCATGACCAAGTATGGAAATGTCTAACTAAAGACATTAAAGAAAGGCGCTGCATGGGAGGCAACCCAAGAATTTAATTTTTCGTTCTTCTCATTTTTAAGTTTTCCTTTATTAATAGTTTTTTTTAAAATTATCTTTAAATATGTTGCAGGGAAGCGATAGGCAGAAGACTCATGCTTCTACAGCGTGCCCACGCCTTACAACGGATAAAATGTAAAAAAAAATTAAAAAAAATTTCCTCTTTTATTCTAATTCTTTTTATCTTATTCCTTACAGCATCTAGTATCTGTATTCATTGTCTACTGTAGTTCTCGGGTCTCCTGTGTTCTAAATTTCAGTGATGATTGGATATCAATTCAAGTATTTTCATCCTTCAACCTACTCCGGTACTTAATTCTCTAATTAGGAGAGTTCTCTTATTTTCCTTTTACTTTTTATTTTCATCCATTGAGGACAATGTCTGATTTAGGTGTGGGGGAGGAGATATTTTCTCTGATATATATATATTTTTCAACAATTTTAAGTTTTTCACAACTTTTTACAATTTCTTAAGATTTTGTTTTATTGTGAAGAGTAAGAAAGATGCAAGTATGATTAGTGAGATTTTTGCTAGCATGAGTATTATATTTTTCTTGCAATTGATTCAAATGATGGATGTGCAAGATTTGACAAATTTTTAGTAATTGGTGAGCTTTTGAGCCTAATGAGCATTTCATTTATAAATTGCTCTAATTTCTTTCATTGAGTGATATCGCATATGGTTAGATTATTCTAGAACTTGCTTTGTTATGCATGTCGAGATCACATCGTTGAATTTGATGCATGAAAGTGATAAGGGCACTTAGGTTTACTCCTTTCGACTTTCTAAAGACCAGTCTCAATTATATTTTCCCTTAGTTAACCATGTTTAAGCCTAAACCTTTTCATTGTTTAAAAACTCTTTTGAATTACCCTTAATCCAATTTTTGTTTAAACCTTCTTGTTTGAACCCTGTGTCAAAGGAATGCCTTAATTTTATTGCATGATGATTTCAATTAGTGGTGCAAGAGTATGGTTGAAGCTAGCAAGTGTGTTCATGTTTTAATATTAATTATGTCTTTTTGAAAAAAAAAATCAAAAAAAAGAGGAAAAAAAAAAGAAAAAAAATAACAAAAGAACAAAAAAAAAAGAAAAAGAAAGAAAAAAAGGAAAAAGAAAAAGGAAGAAAAAGAAGAACAAAAAAAGAGTTATAAAATGTTATTGTAAATATGTTGGTGGGTGTCAAACCGCCAAAAATAAAATATCTACTCTAAGAATATAGATTCAAGTATAATGGCGAGTAGGGTCGTATACTCAGGGATTGGGTGATTTATTTCCTACAGAGAAATAGGGGGTTTTTGGAATAGATAGCAATTAATTAAAAAAGAATAAAAACTGAAATTCTAATTAAATAAGAACGCGGGAATTAAATAACACAAGAAACAATGAATTAAAATAACCTAGTCAAAGAATTAATTTCGGTATCGGTACACACAACTGATCATAGATACATGAAAATATTCCTTAGTTACTTGAAAGGCAACTGATCATAGAATTGACAACAAATTAGGAAGGAAACAACCGAAAAGATTCCTTAACTACTTGAAAGGCAAAAAAGGCAGTGGAAAGTTTGGGAAGGAATCCAATTTCCTTCCAAATTCGGGAGGAGTCGTTCTTTTAGGAACGTGGACAGCAAATGAGGATACGACTTCCTCACGGGTTGGAGGCCAGTAAAGTAACCGACTTAATTTCCATATTTTTCTGGACTACCGAAACAATTTGGAAGTTCAAGGGCGGTGGAACAAGTGGAGAGGAATGAGGAATTGTTCCCTTGTCTTGACAGGAGTCCAAATGCATAAGGGAAGAGGGGCGCAGGTGTTCCTGGCGGGCCGGCAAATTAGAAGACCATTATATATATAGGAGGTTGTTTCTTTTGGGAGGAATCATCTCTTTAGCCTAGCATTATTTTATTTAGTAGTTGCTTTGCTTTTTTTGTTTCCAGCCGCTACTTAGCAATAGATTGAACATTACTTTCTGTGGCAATCTTGTTTTTTTTTTTAGTGTTTTTCCGTCTTTCGTCGTTGGTGCCAGGTAGACTAGTAGTTGGCTTGTTTCTCGTGTGCAATTCATAGGTTCAATTGAAGACTTTTCTTTTTCTTGTTAATTCATGTACTTTACTCTCCGTTTGAGTTGCATGACTTTTGTGGGTTGCATGGTAATGTCAAGGCGTGTCTAATTTCTTTTCTAATTAAAGAATAATCAAGATTCGGGACACCATAACTGTGAGATCGTTTTAATTATCTATTTTAATTTATATGTTCATGGGTATTTAATTATTCTCTATTTTTTCTTGAGTTATTATTATTTGGATTTATTGGATAATTAGGCCTGTTGTTCAATTGCCTGAATAATATATAAGACGCTCGGAAGCCACGTGGGGGTTACTATTTAGTGTACCCAATGTACCCAATACAGACAATACTTTTTGAGGGTCCTGATGTTACAGTAGTGCCCCATTGCTACAGTCATCATGCCCAGACTTCCTTCTTCGTTCTTCTTCAACGCGAAGAACATCTTCCTCACCTATCCTAGATGCACAGTCACAAAGGAGCAGGCCCTTGATTATCTCCGGCAGAAACAGTTCTCGATTCCTCCGATCTACATTCGTGTTGCTGCAGAGTAGCACCATGATGGAACACCACATCTCCACTGCTTGCTGCAGTTCAAAGGCAAGTTCAAAACGAGGAACCAGAGGTTCTTCGACATTTCTCTCTTTCATCCCAACGTACAAGGTGCGAGGAATTCATCAGCAGTTACGGATTACATCTCTAAGTATAGAGATTTCACAGAGTGGGGGACTTTCCAGTCCGATGGTCGGACCAGACACGCTGCCGACCATGGGGATGAGGTATATGCCGCTGCGCTAGCCTCAGAGGATAAACGAATAGCTTTGGACATCATCAGGAAGGGCGATCCTCGATCCTTCGTCATACATTACGACCGAATGTCCAGAAATCTCGATCGCATGGGAAGAATAAATTCCTGACAAAATTCAAGGATTATGGGACTGTAACGGATGGCCGTTACAGTAATGTGAAGGAGAATGCACTCATGCTGTATATAGTATGGGACTGTACATCAGGCAACACTGTTGCCGTTAATATTAATTGTAAAATGATGTATCATCATTAAGTGTAAATACAAAGGATAATGTGCGATTAAGCACATTAATTGCTCGATTACGGACAGATTGAATGGCCCGCTCTGCGGGCCCCTCTCGTCCCACGTGCCTTTAGGCACGTGGGCTGCTGTACGGATTAGTACACGTGGCAGGATGCCACTTGTGGAATCCTTCTGTTGTAGGCCACGACCTACGTGGCCCTGTCTCCCACCATGCCGACAAGGCATGGTGGCCGACAAAGGTACTGCCAGGTGGCAGTATGTCATTGGCCCACAGGACATGTGGGCCACGGCCACTAACACAAATGCTAGTGGCAACAAGTGCTTCAAATTTTGAATGACGGATGAGCAGTGCTGAGGCACTGTATGCCAGCTGTCAAGCTGGCCAGTGTCATCGAGACACGTGTCATGGTGGGACCCACATCAAGAGTGCGTGTCCAGGAAGATATTGCTGTATAAGTAAAGGCTATTCACTTGGATGGTGAAGAGAATAAGAATGAGATGGCAGATAGAAGGGATTACGAGGGATTTTTCAGGTGTTGGCGCATCGCCTTTAAGTATCTTAATTAGTAGCAAACGAGACAATTTCACCGCCTCGCAAGCGGTCTAAATTGGATCGTGGGAATAATTAATCTAATTTAAATAAACCTGCATGTGTATTTGTCATCTAGAATTGGGTCTTTTTAATTTCTAATGCTATGACTACAATAAATCCTATGAGCGTCTCTGGGGTTGTCTAGTTCACAAGAGAGTAGTTTATGAGCGTCTCTGGACTACTATAAAATTAAGGAAAGATTGGTGTTTAGGCGCGTCACTTGACTACTATAACCAATTTATCCGTGAACATATGAATATTTTTATGTATTTATGATCAATTGTGTCCACCGGTGCCAAGATTAATTTCTTGACTAGATTGTTTTAATTGATTTTTTCTTGTGATATTTACTTCCTACAATCTAACTTAATTAGAATTTCAACTTTAATTCCTTTTTAATTACTTGCTATCTACTCCAAAAACCCCCCAATTTTCCCTGTGTGATTTATCTACTAGTTCCCTGAGGAGACGACCCTACTTGCCCTGTTTACAAATTAAATTAATTTTCTTGAATTAACTCTGATATATCTGGCTCAATGTACTCATTGGAATCAAGATGAAACTAGTAACCCATTGCACATCCGGAATCCCTGCTCCATTACTAGATTTAATTTAAGAGTGCTTTGCTGGCAATTAGGCTTCATACTTTAATTTTATTTTTGGCGGTTTGACACCCACCACTGACTTTTTTTTTTAAAAATTTTTTTAGTATAAGTGGTAGGTTTAGAATTTGGAATCTCTCACTTATACTATTTCCATCCATATCACCTAACTCATCCCTAACCCCAAATAAACTGACTTGAAGACTTATAACTATACAATGTATGTTCTTATCTCAATATGAAACAGATATAGATTCTAATAGAAGTCAAGGATTCAGAAAATCCGAACATATGCTTTTCTTTAATAAGATTATAAGTCTACACGTAGTTATTTTTTATTTGTTTGAAAATAAAATGATTGTGAAACAATGTGTGATGCAAAAGTAGACCACTTGCAAATAGAATGATTGTGAAACAATTGTTCCTGAATTCATTTTTAGGAGGCATGAAATAGAGTTATAGCAGAATAAATCAACAAAGTTGTTGTTTCAGAGTTCTACTAATGCAGAGACTTTATTCAGCTGTTCTTTGTCGAGAAATCTAACTAGGACATTAAAGTCATCTTAGTATCTGTGTATAAGTTTCTTGTATGCATCCTTGTTCTCAGCGTGGTACTTGATTTCAGCCTGCAAAACAGTAAGTTATGCCTCGCTACCACATTATATTTTAATAGAACAATATACATAACTCAATATCACTGGTTATCCCTTCACTGCCTAATAAAGCTCCCAGAGCCATACAAGGAATCAAGGTTTATTCTTGAAGTTTATAGTCATAGGCTTCAATCATAATTCATAACATTAACCAGGAAAACAAGAAGAAAGCAATCCGAACCCGTACCTTTCTCACCCCCTTAATTGCAGTCAAGAGCTTTTCACCAATCATATCCCTCATCAGACTGTCCTTCTCTAGAGCTTCTAGAGATTCAGAAAGAGACTTTGGCAATCTTTGAATTTCTTCTTTGAGATTGTCTGGATTTTGATCTGTACAGTTGAACAAGACAAAGTTTCAGCACATCCACACAGCATGGCTTATTTGTACATGATCAGTTTGAAATAGTGTGTACTAGCAAGTAATCCACTCTTCCTCCAAGGTTGCAGTTTCAAAAAGTACGACTATTTCACCTATTCCTGTTTGGTTGTCCAACCACATTATGTAGCATATTTGCTTCTTAATACAATTGTATGAGTAGCTTTGCAACTCATATTAATACATAACTTGCAGTCTTTTCTGTGGTCAACTTGGTGCCTACCATCAAAATAGAGTACACATATCTAAAAGAGAAAATAGCTTGATTATTACACCCCTCGGAACAGATATGCATATTAATGTGGTCCACTTTCTGGTTTTCAGGATATGGCAAGATCAAGCACTTACTCTCTTATTTCAAGAGGCCTAGGCTTTCTAGCACCTCTAAGCTCACAAAAATCTTAATAAGCAATTTATGACAGACTGTTGTTCTCATAAGGGATGATAGTAAAATAGATTGCCAACAACATAGCTGATGAAAAAAGCTGACTAACAAATTTGCAATGGATAATATGGTCTTACCAACAGGTTTAGGTAGCTTTAAGTGTCTGCGAAGACCATCAAGCCCAGCAGCAATTATAGAAGCCAAGGCCAAATATGGGTTTGCACACCCATCACACACTTTGATCTCAAAGTTGCTCACAGCACCATTTGGCACACCAGGTGGGCATGCAGTTCTTAGTGGAGCCTCCCTGTTTTCTTTACCCCAGCAAAGGTACGCTCCACTCCATGTATTTGGTTGTATTCGATCATAACTGCCAACCAAGACGCCAAATGATAAATATCCAAGGTAAGCCAATTCAAATGTTACTCATCCATCATGTCAAATATATAGCCCAGAAGCAGAAGAACAATGATAATTCTTTGCATTGTCTTCCCCAAGGCGAACTGAAAACTGCATTGATGTTATTTCATCGAGGAAAAGAAACTTTACAGATTGTATTCTCAATCACGTGGCTTTTTTTATAATGATAATTCTTTACTATTTGGCATGTTCTAAAACTAGTACTCCTTTATTCTGAAGGTAAGCTGGGTATGTTCAGACAATAATAAGTTGCATATCTGATGCTTCAGATGCTTCCCTAAAATGCATTGTACTCTCATTATTAAAGCAACTGAGGATAAACACTGAGAAACTTAGACAAATGTAAATTGCTTATCACTGCTTGAGGCTTTCATAAGTCAACCTACAGCAAGGTGTAGTTATTTTTTTTCACGTCAGATAGAGAGAAATTTTCTGAGAAAAAGGATGGGTTCTAATAGAACTAGTAGTCCAACATCCTTAACAAGGAAAGATACTAGAACCAATAGACAGGGTTTCCACACAATTAAGGGAAGAGCAAAACATCATAATATAATTTGTATACAATTTTGTAGCACAATTTGAGATGCCTGCTTGATTTTTTGGAGTTCAATGACACGGATACTACAGCATAGACTTCTCATGGACAATGCAACATATTAATTAATTAGCAATACTGAGAGTATAGGATTACCTATTGGGAATTGGTGCAGTAAATACCAAAATCGAAGGAAGGTGATTTAACACCCCAGCCATGAACTCCTCCCCAACCTTGGACATCCCATGCTCAGTTGATTCACCTCGAGCCATAAATACATTTTCTCCATTCTCAGATAAACTGATGTGAACATGTGACCCAGAGCCAATGTCATCCAGTGCATGCCTAGAAACAAAGGGGGATATAAGGCCATATGGTGGAAGTGTTTACCATTCATTATGGTTAAGATGCATTAAAATTTTCACACCACACAGGCTTGTGCTCTAATAAATGGGTAAAATTCATCTTTCTCTATGTGTATAAAGGCTAACGACTCTGAAACTGTATGCCCCCATCAGAACTAGTTGATCAACAAGGTCTGGATCTTATAACCTTTCCAGGATGTAGAGCTAAACACGGATGACCTTTCACTGTTTATAATTCAATTTACCAGGAAAAAAGATAGAGTCCTTATGAGATGATAGAGTATCCTCACACTGATCGAATATATCAGCAAACAAACAGCCTGCTTGAGATAAGACAATAAAATTTCTGAAAGGACTGTGACATAAATTGATGCAACATGCAAAGATAGGATGCATACAATGGTTGTTGCAATCAATCTAGTTACAAAAATCATAACAAACATGGGCCAAATGCGTAAGATTAGCAAGTAAATTTTAAAAAGCATGAAAAAGATTGTTATCGTGTTAACACAACATACATCCAAGAGAGAGAATGAAATGCATCAATCATTAAACCAGTGAGGATGTTTGAAAAATGGCTTAATGTTCAGATGTACTTAACTATGCAAAGTTAGCAATTTTTCTATAGATGTTAATTAACTGTAACATGGGACCTTTTCAAAACATGGTTAGATCATTCTAAGACAGTTCTGTAAACTTTTTGACTCTTCAAATACTTTTCTCTCACAAAATTAGGTGAATACGACAAAAACTCAGAATCTCCTTCTCAACAAACTTAAACAGATAGCAAATGAAATTGAGAAAATGTGAGTGCTTACTTCGGCAAAAAAGTAGCCAGGATTCCATGTTTCCTTGCAACAGCTTTAATTGTTTCACGTGTAAAAACTAAGTCGTCTGCAGCTTTAGTACAAACTGTATATCCCAAGGCAATTTCAAATTGACCATTTCCAGCCTCTGCATGTAGCTATTTAAAAATCCAAAAATAGTATTACTGGTTCAGATACAGTTGAGATTTTGAAACCCTTGCAGATGCTAGCAGGGGCATGTCTACAAAGGCAGAGAGAGGAGTGAAAGAATAACAGAATCTTGAATATCAAGCTCCAACTTAGCAGATGCAGTCAACTATGATATAAAAAGAGTATAAATTTGTAATCAAAGTGTAGAAAGAACTGAACAAATATCTTCCAGTCTACCTGTTCCACTGTAATATTCAAGGACTGCAGAGCAGATGTCACTTCCTGAAGTATAGGAAAAGCTGCATCAAATGCTGACGTAGAGCAGTAAGGTTTTGTGTCAAAAGGTACCCATTCTTCTTTCCCCTCCCTGCAGACTTCTTGATGAGTAATAATGAATCATAAAACACAGAAGGGAGTGAAAGCACATGCGAGAATACAGACTCCTAAAAGAAGTTGCCTATTATACCTTGCAATATTCTTCAAGAGAACAAACTCGTTTTCAAATCCTGCATTCATTACCTGAACATGGAGCATTTAGTGAATCATAAAAGTAAAAAATCAGTCAACTCTTGAATCAGACATATACCAAACTTACCAAGTTAAATTCATCTTTCAGGAGTTTAGAAACCCGTCTTAGTGCTTCTCTTGGGCAATATTCCCATGCTTCACCTGGTGTAAGATGCATATCAGCCAGAACCATTTCCTGTTGCTTTGACCTGTGTCAAAGAGTAACCCAAGGTTAGCGTCACAAAGGGTTTTCCAAAAATAGAATAACAACTGGTCTGAAGATAGGATAACTTGAATGAATTGCATGACAAATCAAGTAGATTAACAGTTTTTACAGAGACAATTGCAAGGTCTACAAACTAACTGGACGCACTTACTGTAGATCAAAATAAATCTATTGTCCATATTCTATATCACAGCTATATTTTCAACAAGGTGCTTCTATAGACCAAGAGTCCCCCAAAGTCTAGTAAAGAAAGTCAAGCCTTTAGCATAGTTGGGAACCCAAATACCATTGAGAATGACATGAATGCCATCTTAGTTAAAGATGAAGTTATTGATGCACAGTGATGACGCCAAACAGATTAATTCCAGAATGAGTTTAAACTTGAATTTCCTTGTACCTCATCCAGGTAAGATACATTTCACGTATGTTATGTCAAGCCTATCCCTCTAATTCTCCGCAATCATGTTGTGATTCAATGTCTTGTAAGGTAAATGCATGCCATTGGCAATCATTCAATCAATCATTTATATATGCCTTTATTATGCAAAATTTCGTCATTTAATCTTAAGGTTCAGGAAGACACCATTCTATTGTGCACAACATTGCCAGTTTGTGTCCTATTGTCTAAAGCAGCATATACGGAAAGGATTATCCCAATTGCCCACCAAAAATAGGTCTTCCCCGATCACATGGTATACATGTTTAATTGCTTATAAACTATATATTTACAGAAACACATCCCATATCCCCTCATCAAAAAGTAGTCTCAAGAAAACCTATGTCCCTCCTTTCAAACACTTAAAACTTGAAAACAGGACTCCTCAATGATTATCTGAATGAAGAATACACAGAGATTGAGAAAAAGACAAATATGAAATTGAAAAACACATACTACCATGGGATTGTGTATTTGGTCAATATATCAGGAATCAGTCTGATCTCACCCACGCCACTCAGATTAGTCCCATCAGCAGGACCATCAACAGCCGAAGTCATTCCCATACATGCAAAAGTTAGACCCACGCCATTCTCCTTCACAATATCATGGAATCGTTTCTGTGGAACAACCTGCAATGATGAATAAAATAACATTATAAAAGAATTTAAAAAAAGAAGAAGAAGAAGAAGCTAATCTGACCACCATGATCATTTTAAGCAAATCAGATTCAAGACCAGTATGAGAACCTGAAAACCATGAGTACCAAAAGCAATTTCTTTTATCAGCCATAAGTCAAATTTAATATGAAAGAGTCCAAATCAGGCCTGATGCAGGGCCATTATCCACCCTTCCTTAGTGTTACAACCTCAGGATATAAAAAGCTCAATTAAGACAGTATTGTTTCTTCAAATCAGGAGATCTGGTAGTTTTTCCAAAAATTTCAATTTCACAAGGAATTTCCTTCGAACAGATGAAGGACATATTCATGCATCGGTCTTGACAATGCCCCGAGGTGGTGAGCTCAAGAGGCTTTATAAAAGAGCTCCAAGTGATCACCCACAAGATAGTTAAGAAAAAAGGGCACTTACACGACATCTTTGCTGTCCAGAAGCATCTACCCAGATAATGCGAACAAGCACCAGATCTTCATTAGAGGCACTGAATTCAGTGGGTAAATTTGAAGCAAATGCAAGAATTTCTGACTTGAAAGGTTTTTCAGCAACCTTAATTTTATAAAATTCTTTCGCATTGTCAGCAAAAATATCTTTAACTGCTGCTACAGCATCTTGAATTGAGAGATCTCCTGAAATACAGGCATCGTGGAGAACAGAAAACACAACTTCCCGTGCCTTTTTTGCACCTGTTCATGTTATCAACTCATATTAGAACAACCATTGAACAGAATGACTATTTACTCAGCATTCAACCAACCAGCAAAGGTTATTTTTAATGCATGTGTGTCTGCATAGAAATAATTTAGATGAAAGCGGGTTTCGATTGTTTGCTTCATGTCCAAAAGTCTCAGCTATCTGTTCTCTGAAATGTGGATTTGACTGGGAAATTGTCAGGACAAATATCTACCACTAGTAAACTATATTCTTTCCGCCCACAGAAGTAACAAAAGCAGGTGACACGTGTAAGGATGTAGTACTAATCCATGCCTGTGTGGCGGGAGTAAAATCAACGTGCTCAACTATGCAAGCACCAATCAGATTACTTTGGCAATTTTGTAACAAGAATAATATTTTAAAAAGAAAATATGATGAGACAAACCTAAATAAAAAGTCTCAGGAAATGCACAGCCATCAGTGCTGAACATCACCTGCCAGTAGCAATATTACGAGGATATCAGAGAGCTGAATAATGGGCATTACAAGTTCTTTGTTACAGAAGAGCACACAAATGTGAAGGCATAGTCCTGGCCTGAACTTCAAAAGTAGTGCAGTTGTAGCAGAGAAAAGGAACAAAACAAAACAAAAATCGCATGTGAAAAAGAAAAGAAATAAAAAATCTGATCTCCGAGTACATCTTGAAAGACCCAGAACATTTACCTTCCTTGTTGGAGCAAGATCCAAGAGTTCTTTTAGTGAAGATATCATCCCATGGAAACTAAGTTTTGGAATTGCCAACCCAAAATCAAGATAGACCTGTAATTGCAGATTCCCTTCCATAGAAGGACTCACAAAGCAAAGAAACAAGCCAGAGCAACAGGTCTTACCTGAGGATACACAGAGGCTAGATATGATGCTTCCTTTGTAAAAGGATAAGATGCATGTAAAAGCACGAGCCGAGACTTGCTGAATCTCTTGTCTTCAAGAACGTTGCGGAGATGTAGGGGATTGGATAGTCGCAAATCAAGATCTTTGTCCCCAAAACTAATATCAATACTCATGTAGAATTAGAGTTCAAAGATAAATGGTTCGAATAATAGAGAAACCAATTTGCATCATAGTCTGCCATTCTTTTTTTTCCTAGCTTGCCATTTTATCATAAGAGGATAAGAAATTAAGTCCAGAAGTAAAAAAAACTATGGTCAGAGAACTGGGAGAAAAATTTTTAAAAAACAAAAGCCTGGAAAAAGATTACAAGTTGATTAGTTCACTTAGATTTTTCACAGTATATCAGCTGAAGGTATATAGAGGGTTCACTGTCCCTTACCCGGTGTGAATCTGGATTGGTAAGTCAAAACATAGGGCGACCTCCAAAGCACAAGTGAAAACATGATCGATGAAGTTTTTATTTGTAATGCGGACAGGATTTCCACCTGAAAAGAGAAAATTATTAGGGTAAAAATGAACTCTTAAATTTGTTACATAACCCATTTCTGATTAACTCACATCGTAAAACATCATAAAGGCCTTTCTCAGCCTGCTCCACTGTGACTTTGGTATTAATATCCAGACCACTGCGGTATGCTGCAATGCTTTTGTAGCCAACAACTTCACCAGATAATGTAACACCAAAAAGATAAGGAACAAAACAGGAACTGTCCAATCACCACGTATCTATATTAAACCATACAGATAAGAGGCTTTACAATAAATCTGAAAAAGGATATGATTTTAACTTCTGCACAAACTTTTCAGTGAAAGCATCCAGTGTCCAAGTTGTTCCAGCTGGACTTTCCTAAAACATATAAATATATAATGAAAAATGAATTCAAAAGAAAAAAAAGTGGCAATACATGACAGACAGATTTGCTGATAAATTGAGCTTTTGTTTCGGCCTGTGGATGCCAAAGAGTTGTGTTTGAGAAATACGAGTATCGTCGCATAGCGATAGAATGCACCATTTTGTTGGTTTACAACATGTAAGCCCGTCAACGGAGTTAGAAAGATGTGACAAAAATAAACATCTAACCTGATCAAGTGTCTGCTCAGCCAAACGCTCGATTCTCAGTATTCTCCCGACGGACAATACAAATTTCTCGTGCCACTTGATTTCCTGCTTCTTATCCAATTCAAATCCATCATCGATGAGCAGAGTGGATATTCTTGCAGCCTTGAAACAAGTCGCCGAAATAACTTCCAATCCGGACGAACGCCGGAATTCTTCAACAGCAGGCAAGGACGACTCCGTGCCATACAGTGCTGATATTTCTCTTAAACTCCTCTGTTTTAATCGATACAAAACACCGAATTAAATGTAGATTAATCGAAGTGGACAAGATTCTAGAGATTAGCGGAAGAGGAGAGTTCGGCAACCGCGGATAGAAAGAGATTAGACTTGAACGGACCTTGAAGTTAATGGTGTGCGGCACATGGGATAGAGCCTCTTCGCCGGTGGCTTCAGAGAAGCAACTAAGGAAATGCACGCCGGAATCGAGAGCAACGATGTTGTGGGCGTGGGCGTCTACCAGCTCCACTCTCTCTATCGCTTCTCTCAGCTGTGCAAATTTCTCCATTCCGCTTGTCTCGGCGACTGTACTGTCGCTCTATACTAATTTATACGATCACTGTACTGTCGCTCTATACTAATTTATACGATCCAGCTGACCGTTTTATTCGCTCCATTTTGTTTCTTTTCCCTTTATTATTAAGTATTAATGTTAGAACGATAAATTTTCTGCTGTCCTAGAGTTGACTTTTAGGCTTAGTTTGGGAGTTTATGAAGGAAGAGAAAAGAAAAGAAAAGAAAACTTAGGAAAGAAAAGAAAATAAGGGAAAATATGCATATTTTGTTTGGGAGTTCAATGAAAGAAAAGAAAAGAAACATCTTTCTTTTATTTGAGAGGTGGAGAGATTTGGAAAGAAATGATACAAGTGTAATGCAATATTACATATTTGCCCTTTTAGTTGTTAAGTCAAAGATTTGCTTTCTTGTTCCACCAAATAGAATTTTTGGGTAAGACAAATTTGTGAATCAATTATATATATACTCCCACAAGGTGAACAATAATAAATTGAGTTCTCAAATGGTGCAAGACAATTTTGAATACACCAAGTATGAGAAACTTTTATCTTTTCTAGTAAACCTTTAACATGCAATTCTATTAGGTGAGTAAATTTAGATTAATCTTGACTTGTTACTTCCAAATTGGTCTATGCATTTTTTAATTTTTCCGAATTACCGACCGATTTCGAATTGAATTCGGAATTTCGAAATCGGAAATTCGGAGTTCAAAAGTTATTTTTGGAATATTCGATTTCGATATCATCGAATTTGGTTCGAATTCGGTTTTAAGAATTTTGAAATCGGAAATTCCGATTTCGAATTGGTAATTATTAGCTGTTTGTTTGTTTTGCATAAATTACCAACTGTTTCTTTGTTAAAAGTGTTCTACCTTAAACTATCGGCTGTTTTTGGCCTTTTAATCTTCTACAGTTAAAATTTACAGAAACCTGCTAACTTTAATTACCTGAGCCAAGTACTTAGATTCTTTTGCCTGTATATAGCTTTTCTCCACAACAACTTAATATATACTGTCCTAATATTTATTAACATGTTCATGAAAGAGAAAATATACAGAAACTAGTGTTAAACTATTGATATGATCAAACTTGAAAAGGGAATTAAAAAAAAAATCAGTTATGGCAAATGCATGTATGAGAATGTGAAATGTCATGCAAAATTTACTCCACCTAAAATTAATATATATTTTCCTAATATTTTTTACGTGTTTATGAAAGATAAAATATGCAGAAACTAGTGTTAAAATATAGATATGAGTAAACATGATAAGGGAATAAAAAATTCAACTATGGTAACGGATGTATAAGAATGTGAAATGTTATGCATAAATTACCAACTGTTTATTTATTAAAAATATTCTACCTTAAACTACCAAATGTTTCTTTGTTAAAAGTATTCATTTCGATTTCTGTCCATGATAGATGAATTCAGTAGAAGAACGTAAACCAAGAACGTAAGCCTTCTGTACTTTTTTGCACTGGATGAAACTGCTGTTGAAAATAGAAGATTGAGAAGAACTCCATCGATGCCTTTTTAAGTATCAGATTTAGGACACATTGGGAATTAAAAATTTGTTTATCAGCTTTTTAAGGACAAAATTGTCATATTGGAAATATTTAATGGCGCCCTTGGAGTTTCCGTCCGTTTCTTCCCAATTTTGGACGGAAAAATTTTGGCCAAAATTTGGGAGTTTTTATCCCTCTATTTCCTTTCTTTTCCACCGTTACTAAACTCCCAAAGGAAAAAAATTATAACACTTTCTTTCTAAATACTTTCTTTTCCACCCTTTTCTCTGCATCCAAATGAAGCCTATTTCCATTTCTAATTTCCTCAGTCTTTCCAACATCGGCTCGGGAATGGAGCTAGTTCACGTGCAAAAACATTCACCATTTTCCATTTCCACATCGCCATTTGTGATGATGCGTGCATTGGCCCATTAGTGGAGGCCCATTCCGGTGAACGAAATTTCAAAATACAATTTATACTTCTAAAAAATTTTAAACAAATTATATCATAAGCACAGAAGTAATATTTCAGTACCCCCAATCTAATCATAAATCATCATTGATTAGAATTAAACGCAATTGAAAAATGTACTAGTCCTGAGTTGGGTATTCAGTCCTCGTGTAAAAATAAGCAGAAAATTTCCAGATAATATGCCTCAATCTAATGGTACGAGTTGGGTGCAATATTGGAGTCATTTGACCAACATCTTGTTCGCGTACAAGTTTAGGTTTATAGCCATGAACTCCTTCGGCCGCTCGTATTTAACAAACCTTTGGAATGACTGGCTATTCCTTACCAAATGTATAATTTAGCATTTCAACCTTCATAGTTCAATCGGCCCATTTAGGATAATTTCACAAACCTCTCCTGAGGTTTTGGACAATTTCAATTGGCGCTCTCAAACTTTAAAAAATCTCACTTAATTCCCTTATTTAAATTTTTTTTTAACATTCAAAACCCATTCCAAAATATAATACTAAGAAACTCATTTTGGGAGGGAGGATATAATTTCATTCCAAAATTGTACTTATCCTGTGATTTCTTAAATATCATAATATACCAAATTTATCTCTTAATTTTTGTAAATGGATGGATATAGTTCATTTATTATATTTTAAAAGTTGATAACGAGATTGAAAAACTCTTTAGTAGCTTTTATATCATTGGTTCGGAGAAGTTTTGTTAAATTACTTAAAATTATGAATGATTCATAATACTCTTAAAAATAACTTACAAAAATTAATGACCATGATAATACCTTTTTGTGCTGGCTTAAAAAAATACAAACAAAAAATATATATACATATATATAATTTTTAGCGTGTTGTATCTTTTTAGATTTCAAGCCTTAGATTTAGACAAAAAATAGAGAATTCAAAATATGTAAATGATTTATAAAAATCCTTAAATTAACTCTAAACACTTTACAATAAAGAAAATATTATTTTTGTAACTTGTAAAATTCAAATATTAAATATTACTATATAAAACACACTATATTTTGTCCAATCAGGATGAATTTTCATTCTTTTTGTTTTTATTTTCTTTTGTTATTAATAGACTCACTTTTGGTAATAAAGAATAAGACAACAAATGGATAATTTTGGAATGACATTATATTCTCTCTTCTAAGCTAAAATTTTTAATATTATATTTAAAAAATGGATTGTAAGTGATACAAAAATCTCAAAGTAAATGAGACATGTGAGGTTTTTTAAAATTTGAGAGTGTCAAGTGAGAATGTCATAAACCTCTTTGGAGGTTTCTGAAATTATCCCTTCTATTTAACCTTCCAAATACTAGGACTAGGGGAATTATTTAGGCCTAACATGTTACTAAAATGCCTTGCCAAATAAATCTAAAGAAACATTAGTGTTATGTGTGATGATAAGTGTGCAAGAGTTTTAATACATCTAAATTAATTGCAAAATAAATTGACTTTTTCTTTTTATTTTTAGTGTAAGTGGCAGGTTTAGAATTCAGATCTCTCATTTATACTACCTCTCCATCCATATCACCTAGCTCATTCCTAACCCCAAACAAACTGACTTGAAGACTTGTAACTACACAACGTATGTTCTTATCTCAATGTGAAACAGATATAGATTCTAATAGAAGTCAAGGATTTAGAAAATCCAAACATACGCTCTTCTTTAATAAGACTAGAAGTCTACTCGTAGTTATTTTTTTATTTGTTTAAAGATTTTAGAAATTATCATATGAAAGCTAGACGAACCCCCCAAAAAAAAAAAAAAAATCCTCCCGATTTCTTGTCATATAGTAATGAAGCAGATGACATTAAAGATTTGTTCCTACAATAGTATTATCACTTTCCATAAAAGTGGGAAAATGTTAAGACGGCTTTAATGACTTCATTTAATGCTTACTCTTTTCTAAACTGAAAAGTTATTATGTGCACTCCAATATAAACCAGGCACTGTTATCTAGTCATTTGTAGCAGAAGCGAATTTTATTTTATATTCTGCCATTCTGCTTGAGAAATCTTGCGAAATTGGTGATGAATATCAAAATTATTTTCTCCTTCTTAGCTTTCTTAATCACCGGTAAGTTCTATTGTTTTCTTGTATGCTTTTTCTATCACCAAATGAAGGCATTTCAGTTACCTGACCACACCTAAATTGTATTGACCCCATGAAAGTTCATGGCACTAAATTCCTCTGCCATGTATGGGGTGTATTCATGGCAGTAGTCAATTTTCAGAAGTTGAAAATCTCTATGAATAAATGAGGGTACCCGTACCTTAATTTGTGAATGCAAGTACACTTATGATGCCAAGATTCAGTCAAATGTTCATAATGATTATCTCTATTTCCGTTTTTTTTTTAATGATTGTTTCCATTTCATTTCAGCCTAGACGAGTTATCATTCTCAAATTCAAATGTGTGTAGTATTTTCTTGTGTATGTATTGTGGTTGAGAATAAATGTGCAATGTGTGTATCCTGACGAACGCATGCTTTGGTTTCGTATTCTTATTATTGGCATTGCAGGTGCATTTTCGGTTAGTTTCACTGTTAAAAATAATTGCCCATATACCATATGGCCTGCATCACAAACCAGCAGCAAAGGACCTCAGATATCAACCGGATTTGAGTTAGCATCTCAAGTCTCAAAAGCACTAGGGGTCCCGTCCCGGTGGTCTGGACGATTCTGGGCTAGACTTGCTTGCTCGAGTTCTGAAGGCCGATTTACCTGTCAGAGTGGTGACTGCGGCTCAGGTCGAATAGAATGTGGTGGCGCAGGTGGGCTGCCTCCTGCAACTCTAGTGGAATTCACATTATCAGGCGATGGTGGGCAAGATTTCTACGATATCAGCCTCGTTGATGGATTCAATTTGGCAGTGAAAGTTGTGCCACAAATGGGCGGTTGTGCTACTATTAGCTGCCCGGTTGACATCAATCAAAGGTGCCCGAAAGAACTGGCAGCGTTCAGCAGCGATGGTGGTATAATTGGATGTAAGAGCGCATGTGTCGCGTTCAATCAACCGCAATATTGCTGCACGGGTGATTATGGCTCGCCCGATAAATGCAAGCCAACGGATTATTCAAAGATCTTTAAACAGCAATGTCCTCAGGCTTATAGTTATGCATATGACGATCAAGGCAGCTTATTTACTTGTAAAGGTCAACCTAACTATGTTATCACATTTTGTCCATGAGGAATTATGAAAATATAAACAAGTCACAAGATTTTTATTACAATTAAGTGCTACATGATCATGTGTTGCAAAATGTAAGATCACTTATCCGTTTGATACCGTTATAGTTTTGTTATATTCTACATTGTTGGTAAGTTTTACCCCCTTTTTTTAATATGTAAATAATAAGTTGTATTGATTAGTCAAAAATATATACGGTTTGAGCAAAGACTTAAAAATCTGTGCAGATGTCCATTTAGCGCTATAGATTGGGATAAACTCATTCCATATCCTTGTTTGGATTGAGATTTTTCACAAAAAAAAAAAAAAAATTTACGTTTTTCGTAATCACATTTTTCAAATACCTTCTTATTGCACATACATCAAATCGCTACAGAAAATTTAGAAAATGACAATCCAAACAAGATCAGAAAACATATGGTACTCATTTACTAGATACGTAGCAGCAGCAGACCATATTACAAATTGCCTCGTTTTTTGTCTTAAGAAATGTATGAGGAGATTGAGTCTGTTAAACTTATTTCAATCAAGTTTAGATTTAGTCTCCCAAACGTAATTTATTTGAGGTTTTTAAAATAATAAAAGCGATGTAAGTGCTACTTTCTCAATTTACCATTTTAATGCTCTATTAAACAGTGGATATTATTTAACTTTGGTTAGAATAATTTCTGAAGAATAACTGTTCAAAAAAGTTTTTTTTTTTCAGCTTGCCTTGAAAATAAAAAATAAAAGAAATAAAACAGGCACCGCCCCTCAAACCCATGTCCTGAGACGGCTACCCTCGGCTTTTAAAAAGCCATCATATGCTCCATTAATTAATTTAGTAATGAGCACAGTCATTTTCACTCAGTCTATCTAGTTACTACTTTTTTTTTTTTCGGAACGACAAATCCTATTCTAACCTAATTCTAGTCTATACCATGGGAAAGGGAGGGCCCAAAGGGATCAATTAGGGGATCCAACCGGGATTAAACCACCACTGGGCCAGATATATCATGGGAAGGAGAGTATCCAAAGGGTCAATTGGGGACCCAGCGGGGACTAAACCACCACTGGACTAGATGGGTACCTACGCACCAGTTGGTAAAATTTTTCTGAAATTCCTGACGAGAAGTGCAAATCTCATGACCTACATCCAAGGAGAGCTTTAAGCACTACCTTGATGATCAACTTAGCTAAGCTAAGCCAAGCCAAGTTGGTTATCTAGTTACTACTTACTACTATAATATTTGTACCTAGCGGGTACCAACCGGTCCCATTTCCACGTTGAGGGCCAGTTGGTGGGCTGTCCAGCATTCCCTCTTGCCTTTCCCTACTTATCAATTAATTGCAGTTTCTGATACTCTTTTATTCGGTGATCTTTGTTTCGTCCATTCCATTTCCAGCTTCGATGGCTTCTTCGAGCTCCGGCAACTCAATACCTGCGCCTGGTACCTATTTTCCATTCCACTATAACATGCGCATTCATTTGTATCCATTCTGTAAACAAATTCAACAATCTGGAAACAAACTTGAAAAGAATTCGCGGGTTTTATTGAAACTATTAATCATTCCTTCTTTGTCTTCTTATTTTTCTGGGAACTTACGTGTTCTAGAGGCAATTCAAGTCTTGGTGTCCTCGCTTGGCGATGAGTCCCCCATGGTTCGAGAAGCCTCCATGGCCGCTCTTAAAGACATTGCTCCTTTGTATTGCCCCTTTCCCTCTTCCATGCATTACGTATTTTCTAAATTGTTTGAAATTGATGAGAATTTGGCGTTCTTTAGGAATCCACTTTTGGTGCTCGATTGTTGCTCACTCGTGTCTCGAGGTGGACGGAGGGTACTCCTCTGCTCTTTCTGCATTATTGTGCTTCGTTCAATTGAATCCAGTAGTATTTGATACATTGAAGTGATGAGCGAAAACCTTATTATTATTATTATTTTTTGGGATGGAGTTGTAGAGGTTTGGGAATATTAGTGGTTTATTTCAAGTAATGTCGGTGGCAATTCGGGCGTTGGATAAGCGAGATGTTGACCCCCCTTACATGACAAAACTCGCTAAGATTGCCACTGCTGAAATGATCACTTCGAAGGTGCAGATGAAACTTATGTTCTGTTTTTGCAAGTATTTCTGCTGGAAGGTTCCTTCTGACGCACTATTATTGCTCTAAATATCTCAAGGAATTCCAAGCCGATTGGCAAAGAGCTGCAGCTAGTGTTCTTGTGGCAATAGGTTTGCATCTACCTGACCTTGTAAGTTGTTCATTTTTGTTTCAGCGTTTATGTGCGAAAATACAAATGCATCCTGCTGCTTTGCCATCTTTTGCGGTTTTTTCCTTTTTTTCTTTTTTTTTTTCCAGAAATTTGAAGTATCTTCTTGTAGTTTTTATGAACCTTTGTCTAGTGAATTTTCTGATACAACCTTAACAGGAAAAAAGCAGGTAAGAATTTTTAAAGAGTTTCAAACTATTTTAAAGCTAAGTAGGGCATGTAGGCAGATTTACTATCAATTGCCATGTTCAATAAAGATTGGTGAAGGAGAATTCTTAGTAATTTTTTTTTTTTTAAATCTTCTCACATTTGAGAAATATGCATGTGGTCAGGCACGTTTTGCTGCTAAATGCTTTCATCTGTTTTTCTTGCTTGCTCACTCATTCATTATATCCTTTATACAAATTATATTGAGTTAAGTAAGACGCATCACCTGCATGTACCATTCTGATGTTCAGCATGAGCAAAAAGTTCTGCCATCCCATGCATTGGATTTATCTGCAACCTATAATTGCAAACACGATCCATGTTTGGTTAGAATTATTTGCTTGCATCACTTAAAGACAACATTTGTAATATGGGGAAAAGAAGCATTAACTGCTGCTTGTTGGTTGAAGTACTCATTTGGGTGGTAATGGGATGCTAAAGTTTTTACCAAATGGTTTTGCTTAAAGATAGCTATGTAAACAGTTGGTGACTTTCAACTGCTAACAAACTGCTCTTTTATAGTTTCTCTAATATCCATCATCAAGCTGGGATAACCTGTTACTGAATTTTGTCTAAGTGAGCTTTGCTGATGTTCACCTGAACTTCAGTAAATGTTAGAATTTCACCTAAATCTCTTTCTGATACTAGAGGTATAATTGGGACATGCAATCACTGACATACAGACATGTATGTGTTTTGTACATATGCAAAGAATATGCTTAAGAATTAAGGCACCCTTGTTATTTTCTTTTACATCTTTCCCCATCAAATCTTTTTCATAACCTAGCATGGAAACTTGTTAATTTCATATATGTAAAATGAATCGTTGAATGTGCTAGAGTATACAGTGTATTATAGTGTGTTGTATAGAGTTGTTCTTCAGGTGCTGATGTCCAATATATCCATGTGTGGATATTCTTTTGGGTGTCCATTGGCAGCATGAATATAAGATTTTGGCATTCTATCAAGTGATTTATCCTTAGGGTGGATTAAGAAGTTGGAGACTGTTAATTTCTTAGTCCAACTAATTTCTTTTTGAATTTTTTAAAATATATTGTGGAAAGCTATATGCTTGACCTCATTTGGTTTAATTTGGTCCTTTCGTATCTGCATTTCCTGGGGAAGAGGGTTGAACCTTTTTTGTTCTGCAGATGATGGAAGAAGTATTCCTTCATCTCTCTGGGTCCAGTTCATCTATGCCAGCAATGGTTCAAGTACTGGCTGACTTTGCTTCATTTGATGGTATGTTGCCTGATTATATGTATTCCCATCTATTTGTTTTTCAAATTAGCTCTTGGCTGGGTTGTCTAAACTGACGACCATGATTTATTCCACATTTATTGTTGAAGCTTTACAGTTCGCTCCAAGACTTAAAGTTGTCCTAGCACGAGTTTTGCCCATTCTTGGCAATGTGAGGGACATTAACAGGCCAATCTTTGCAAATGGTATATTGATCCTGTTTTACAGCATGCGAAATACATAGATGATTTGCTGTTAATGTCTTCCTTTTCTTACATCAAAAATTATAACGCCTTGCTGTCTTCCTTTCTGCACAACCTTGAACAAGCTGTTCTTTTACAGCATTTAAGTGTTGGTGTCAGGCCTGTTGGCTGTATAGTGTGGATTATCCTCTCTCCTCCCTTTTTGATGCTGATGTCACGTAAGATCAGTTTGCTTGCATTTGGTTCTTTCATGATCCTTTGCTTTTTTCTTGCTATTTTTTGTTGATAGAAATGTGTACTGTAGGGCAGGTCTTTCCTCAATTCTGCTTTCGAACTTCTGTTGAGAGTTTGGGCAGCCTCTCGAGATCTCAAGGTTTGCAAGTACTCATGTCTTTACAATATTGTGGTTTCTGTTTAGCAGGATGGGTCATGGACTCCTGACATCATTTATGTTTGTCTGATATTAAGTATGTTTTGAACTAATATCTCCTCTATTGCTGGATAAATTTTACAGGCCTGTAATTGACTTTGTTGTGTAAAACTATGATAAGCAACTGCTTTGTTAAGTTTTGTGATATATAATATGCGCAATTGGAGATACATTTGCTTAGTTGATGCTTACGTTTTCTCGAATTTATTCAGGAGACAATTTTTTTTTTCTGGAAAAATGCTTGCTGTCCTTTTCTTCTTCTGCTCTCTCTCTCTCTCTCTCTCTCTGTCTGTCTCGTGAATTTCTTTAAAAAAATTTTCGTTTCTTTTGGTCCTTGAAAATGCTTTAGTTTCTTAAGGCGTGGGGATTTTGTTAATTTTATGTATCAATAAGCAAATAAATGAGTTTCTTTCTCATGATGTATGTCTGTTGTTTCTGCAGGTCAGGAGTACTACCATTGAAGCATTAGGTCAGATGGTTGGTCTTATAACCCGGACACAGTTGAAGATGTCTTTACCAAGACTTGTTCCAACTATTTTAGACATGTAAGATTTATTCTGAATTCTGAGAGACAGAACTTGACACTTGCAATAGTCTTAGATGTAGTTCATCTGGTGAACCTGCATTGTGTCTTTTTTCATGGAGTTTTGAGTCATACACAAATGGGGACTCTTGCACTTGGAGTATGAGTTGTGTCTCTCTATTTTACATGAAGAGCTTTTTAATAAAACCCATCTTTTCTGTAATTCAGGTATAAGAAAAATCAAGAGAGTGCCCTAGTGGCCACTTGTACGCTCCATAATCTTCTAAATGCTTCATTACTTTCTGAAAGTGGTCCACCTTTGCTTGATTTTGAGGTTAGTCATTTTGAATATGCTGCTTGATTTTGAGGTTAGTTATTTCAAATCTGCTGCTCTGTAGATAACTTGATAGATTGGTTTGGCATGAAGTTTACGAGTCAGTTTGTTCTCTTTTCTGAATTCGCTTTTAGAGATTAGAAATTCATCCTGTCCTGTGCAGTTTTGAATCTGAAGGAGAATTTCAGTTTGCTCTTGAATTGATTGGTCAACGTCAAACATGCTGCCTATTCATGCAGGAAAATGTTCTAAACACAATCATTTATGATCCATATCTTGCAATTATATCATTGATTTGAGTTGTGGGATTTGATGTGACTCTAATGAAAGGCCGAGGACTTAATGCTGAGTGATACAATTCAATAGCATCATGACCTAGTGGTGAAGTGACTATAATGAGCATATGTTTTAATAGCTACTTTATCTGATGTTTGCAGGAGCTCACTGTTATATTATCAACACTTCTTCCGGTGGTTTGCATCAGCAATGACAGCAAAGAGCTTTCAGACTTCTCTGTGGGACTGAAGGTATTGCCTTTACTATTGTTCTTTTTCAGTACCTTTAGATGCATGTATTACAAGAGATTATTAAGTCAATTAATTTTTGTGGTAGAAATTTGACCTTTGCTTTGTATTGAAGTTCCCTTAGATTCTTTTCAGGGTTACTTGTTAATCATATTTTATTTTCGTGAAGCGGCAAAAAAGATGAAAATAACTTTCAAGGCGTTCAAGGACAGTTTAGCGGACAGCTTTTTGTCCAAGACCAATAGAGAGACTCAAAACTGACTTACCTTGGATTAGCAAAAGCTTGCTACTTCATCTTCCCTCATAGTTTTAGCTCTACCTTTTCCTTGTCAAGATAAATTCGGATTTCAAGGCTGGGATCCTTTTCCTATTGTCTTTTGTCTTTGATATTGTAATCTGAGAGGAACTTCATAATCTCAGGGCTGGGTCCCTTTTTCATTTCCTTTTCTGCAATATCACGTTTGACCCTCCATTACAGTTGAGAGGGGGGGGGGTTTACAGAAAGAGAGAGAGTATTTGTTTACATATGATAGGTTTCCGAAGTCTTCATCTAAATGAAGCATGTCTTTTAATTCTTAGTGAATTTATGATGGATTACATCATCCAAAACTAGGCATAGAAGAAAAATATCCTTGGAGTTTCAGTTGAACATTAAAGAATCATTATGTGCCAGTGGCTGTGCTGTTGCAGTTGTTAATTCTCTTGATCTGTTGCTTCTGTCTTATAATCATTAGGCTAGATAGGTAGGCTCTGAAGAGTCTTTCGGGCTTCATGGCTTTTTTCTGCCTTTTCTACATCTGCTCTCTTTGATCTTATTAATTTTAATCTTTCCCTTTTGAATGTCAGACTTATAATGAAGTTCAGCATTGTTTTTTAGCAGTGGGGTTGGTGTATCCTGAGGATTTATTCGTGTTCCTTCTCAATGTGGGTATTGATCCTGGTTTGTGCATTTGTTTACTAAGTTTATTATAAAGAAATGACTTCCTCCTCTTGCAAGGAATTAGATGATGGAGACCTAGTGCCAAGCAAATGTGCTGGTTATAATTGTTCTGAATCATTTCATAAATTTGCTAGTTGTTACCAGAAATGCAGGTTGAAAGAAGGACCTTTGACTTTTGGTGCACTGAGTGTCCTAAAGCATCTCTTGCCCAGGTTTTTTCTTCTTCCTGTGTTGAACATGGTCCTGACTGTATTTTGTCACCTGATGATCTTAGTCCAATGTATTTGAAGGTTATCCGAAGCTTGGCATGGTAGAAGGCCTTCACTGGTTGAAGCTGTCAAGCTGTTATTGGATGAGCATAGTTTGGGTGTTCGTAAAGCAGTTGCAGAGGTTAGATATCTTGCTTTGTCAAAATGTCTTTTGATACATAGAGAAGATGATCGTCAGCTTCTAACTTCTTTTTGGTTTTTGATTGTGTTGCTCTGGGGTAGTTAATTGTTGTTATGGCTTCTCATTGTTACTTGATTGGTCAACCGGGAGAGCTATTTGTTGAATTTTTGGTACGGAATTGTGCAATTGAAGATGCTGTGAATCCTAATGCAGTTGTTAGACGAAGTGGCACTCATTATGCTTTTCCATACAAGAAGTTAGAGGTTTGTGATCTTCCTTCAAAATTGTCTTTGTTTTTAATGGTTTTTGGCATGGCCTGGAATGCAATTTTCATTGGTACTGCATTTAAGTATGTGCATGTGATGCAGTATCTCAGCTGTTTCCTCTGCATGTTGAAGTCATTACATACCTCAAAACTCTTTGTAGTTAAGGTGCTCAAAATTTTCAGGTGAAAGCTGGAGCTTTTAGTCCCACTGAGTTACGGGCAGTCTGTGAAAAAGGTCTTCTTCTGATCACCATTACTATTCCTGAGATGGAGGTATATTAAATGGTTGATTAGTGCACAGTTAGTTTTCATTTTTTTGGTGTATTGTGGTTTATTGTTTCTCTTGCTTGAAGCTAGATTTTTTTTCTTCAGTTGGGTGATTTAATTTAGAGGATTTATCTTTCTGTTTGTCATAAATGCAGCTTGTTCTCTGGCCATTTTTGCTGAAGATGATTATACCACGAGTCTACACTGATGCAGTTGCCACGGTAAGAAGTGTCCTGCTCTTCATCTGATTGTCATGATAAAGTAGGGAATACTGTTAATGTACAAACTCTTTCTGTTTCTTTAGGTGCCTCCCAAAAGTTGCTTTTCTTGCTCTGTATCATCCCGTATTTTGTGCGGATGACTTTAGTTTTGTCTTGCTTTAGTAACATGTAACCAAGCTGTTTAAAGTTTGCAGCTAATTGCTGTAATGTTTGTGTAAGCTCACTCCACATTAACAGGTTTGCAGATGCATCTCAGAATTGTGCAGACGTAGATCTTCTCAGAGTAATAGTATGCTATCTGAGTGTAATGCGCGTACTGATATTCCACATCCTGAGGTAGAATAGTTTTCTTGGGCAACTACTGTCTATTTATGTACAATGCCCTCTTCACTTGAAGAAGAAAGTGTGAAATTAATTGGTATGCATATTCAGGAGGTTTTTGCCCGTCTATTGGTGCTTCTGCACAATCCTTTAGCAAGGGAGCAGCTGGCAACTCAAATCTTGACGGTGAGTTTCTTTGCTCTGGTACTGGGAGACTATGTACTGTGATAATACTCCTGAAGAAACCCCCTATATTCTACACTATCGTAATGATGTATGGTTATATGCATTCTGGGAATGCAATTTCTTCTCTGCTAATCTTTTCATAGGGGGTTAAGATGTCTGAGGAGAAATCATCGCCTTGGGTTTCTTCTGAATCCTTTCTCCTCTCCCTTGTTTTGTAGGTCCTGTATCATTTGGCTCCTCTCTTTCCAAAGAATGTTAGCTTGTTTTGGCAAGATGAGGTATACTATGAAGTATATGTGTAAGCTTATCTTTTTGATGTTCTTCCTGATCTCTCTCTCTCTCTCTCTCACACACACATATGTTTAACTCAGTATGACATCCTTTTTCATTGAGAAAGTACAGAAGAATCTGATTCTTGAAACTGTTTTGATACTACTGAACCAAAGCTGTTGTCATGAGATCTCGTATTGATGTTTGTTTTGACATTTGTTTTATGGCACTATGATTTAGGATACTAGAATTGCGGGAGCCATATGAAAAGTATGTTGCTTGGCATATCTTGTGTTCTTAGATGAGATTTTGCTGGAGAAGCGTGAATCAGAATTGCATTAAACAGCTTTCTTCCAAATATTTTTAACTATCAAAATATGCCTTTGACTAAAGGAGGAGACTGTAATTTGTCACACAGTACATTATTATTTTCCTTTGTACTAAACTAGTAGTTCTATATGTTGTTAATATAAACCGAAATATCTTTTCTTACATTCTAACTGGTTGTCTTGTTTGGTAAGCTCTAGATTCCGAAAATGAAAGCATATGTGGGTGATACAGATGATCTGAAGGAAGATCCCTTCTATCAAGAGACCTGGGATGACATGATTATCAACGTAAGCTTTAGCAAACTTTCTTGCATGACTAGTTTCCGGTGAAGCGTGATGTAGATTACTGCCAATCGCTTTATATTAATATATCTATCTAATTTTTGCAAGGACTCTTTACACTTTGTAGCTGGTCCTTTCCCTCATTTTTGTATGGCATAATAGCATAATTGTCTCATCTTCCTCAACCTCTTACTTATAGAAAAGCTGTTTTTGCATTTCTAGAAGCAAAGTAGATTGAAAGCTTTGGTTAGGGCGTCTTAAGGATTATGAATGACGCTAATGACAGGAGTGATGCCTTCTGGCATGTCTGAATTCTTTTTGTTCGTTTGACAGTTTCTTGCAGAATCTTTGGATGTGATTCAAGACATTGATTGGGTAATTTCTCTGGGAAATGCTTTTGCTAAACAGTATGAACTTTATACATCTGAGGATGAACACTCTGCCCTGCTTCACAGGTAACGTACTCTTCGCCTAATGAATCTTTCTGAAGGATATATGGAATCTTGTGGGGGTAATATTATTGTACTTCCCAAAGCAAGAAAAATCTAAAGAAATGAAGGATAGTTTATACAATTAAAGTATTCTTGTGTATTCATTTATTCAGTGAAGCAATATGTTATGTTGTTCATATGCTAATTTTCATAAGCTTGTCCTGTTTCCTGGTATGTCCTTTTTAGAACTCAACACTTGTTTCATTTTGGAGAGTTCATCGGTGCTTTTTCATATGTTGATCCTTAATGTAAATCTTTGTCTTGGCAGTCCTTTATGTGCAATATAAATTGTTATTGTATAGACATGCTGAGAGTTTACAATCAAGATTAAGAATTGTGTTTAATTGCCACTACGTGCTTCAGAGATAAATTCAGGTTGCTTGTCTTTCCTGGTGCAGGTGTCTGGGCATTTTGCTGCAAAAAGTTCATGACAGAACGTATGTTTGTGCTAAGATTGATTTGATGTACAAGCAAGCTAATATTTCTTTCCCAAACAATAGACTTGGTTTGGCAAAGGCCATGGGATTGGTAATTGCTTGCAGAATTAGAAAATTAGCTCTTCTACTAAGTTTGGACATATTAGTGCCAGTGGCAAATAATTTTCATGCTTTTATTTGGTGTTGTCAATTTGACGTTAACTGCAATAGTGTTTGACAGGTTGCAGCATCACACTTGGATACTGTCTTGGAAAAACTCAAAGTCATCCTTGATAATGTCGGCCAAAGTTTCTTTCAAAGGTACATCCTGGATATCATGCTTTGTTTGGTTGTTTAAGTTTGGCTTTCGACAGTATTTATATCTTTACTTTCATAACTTTCTCTGGTGTCCTTCGGATATTCTATGATGCTCATACGTTTACCCTAACTGTTATTTAGACGGTAGAAATTTTGATTTTGATACACTGATGACAAAACAATACCTAAATCACACACCTTTCAATGTCAAATTTTCTGTGAGATCAGCATTTCCTAGTAATTTGTCTCATATCTGGTGTCATCTTGCATATCTCTCTTAATATGTACTCCTATCTGGTGTCATCTCTTATCTCTTTGTATGTATATCTACAGGCATTCTTTGAAGTATATTAAACCATATAGGATGCATCTGTTGCAGGATCCTGTCATTTTTCTCTGACGGAGCTAAAATGGAAGAGTCAGATGATATACATGCTGCTTTGGCACTAATGTATGGTTATGCTGCAAAATATGCACCAACAACTGTTATTGAAGCAAGAATTGATGCGCTAGTGGTGAGCCTCCTGTTTTGGGAGTTTGACTTAATTGCCTAAGCATTTGGATGCCACTCATGCATTGCTTTGTTCAATCTTCTTGTAGTTAATCTAATTTTGATTCTAGAAATGTGTACTTGGTGAAAGAAGCATCCAATTTGGGAGGAAATTTGATCAATATGTTATGGTAAGGGAAGTTAAAAGTTTGATTTTTAATAAAATATTTATGAATATTATGGTTTGATGAATAGAGAAATGAAGGATAATCAATGAAAATCCAGGTTCTTATACCCAAGAGCCCATCCTTCTAATTTTGAGGAATGTTTTTTCTTCTGAGTAATCTAGTGATGTTTGTTGAACCCTAAATAATTTTTGGTATCATTGTTGGAGAGATTGTCTACCAAGGTATTACATTCTTCCAGTTGTTAGAGAGAATCCATTTCGTGGGCTGATGCTGTGTTATGCATTCACCTGTTCAAATTCTTTTGTTTCCATGTTTGCTATTCTGTATCTCAATTCTCACCTTGATGATAAGCAAATTTTGTTGCATATTTATTTGCATGCTTGTAAAACAATAATGCAAATTTGTTTTCCATGAACTTAGATTTTTTCAATTTTGGTTGCTGTCAGAAATTGGCCCATTTCAGTGCCTGGATGGGAACTGGGAAAAGGCCCCTTCATTGTTGAATAATCCTTATACATATCAGAAATTTCCCATAACTTCCATCTGAGAAACAAGAGTTCACCGTTTTAAAATTTCAGAAAATCAGCTAATGCTATTGCACTTATTTATGATGTTAGTTAGAAAGTATTTTATTATGTTTTTCCTTTTTCACTGATTTAGTATTGTACAGTGTGAGGCTGTTATTTTTTCTTTTTTTGGGGGGGGGGGGAGTAGATTCTAAGATAACCTAGTGTTGCTGCTTGTGTTGTAAAGGGCTATCCAAATAGTAACAAAGATTGTTAAGGACTATGCTGAAATTTATCAGGTTGTGACTGATAGTGGTGAGATATTGCTGAAGGACATCCTCCAAGCACCTGTACTCTTATTATATCGCCATCAGCTTCCTTGGTGTGAGTCACATTTTATGCATTTGTATCAAACAAAAGTATTAAAGGATTCAATTCAACTATGGTTGGTGTATTCTCCCATCACTAAGCATGTTGTCTTGGGTGTCATACCAGAAAGTATCAATTTTTTCCTGCAATGTGCAATTTACTGAGGCTTTTGCTTTTGTGTGACTTTTTATTAAATTATTAAGACATTCTGACAGAACATCAGCTTGTATAATTTTGGCATATTAGTTGTTTTACGATTTTGTAGTCTGTTGAGGGTGGGTGTCCTTCAAAAATGTTACTAATCACTGCATGGAGTTTCTAAATTATTTTAGATGTTACTGGAAAAAATTTCTCCTTTCTAATGTGTGAATTTTTCTGTTCAAATTGATTATGACTAGTTCTTATTGTAATTTTCCTTGTTTGTGTTTGCTTCACCTTGCATCTTTCTGCGTTGGCATTTGATTGGCTATACTTGTTGATTGTTAACAGGGGACTAACATGCTTTCACGTCTTCTCCATGTGCGCCATCCGACTGCAAAACAGGCTGTTATTACTGCTATTAATTTACTGGGTTGGTGCTCTCTATGACTTGGGCATTGGATTTTTCTTCCTTGCAGTTCTTCCTTTTGGGCTGCCCAGAATTGAATATGCTGTCATTTTATGTTTCTAAAGAGGCTGTTCATTCTTCACTTTCTCAAGTTTTCAGATTCTTCTCTTTTAATGAGTTAGTGACTCATCAAACTGATGCACATAATTTATTTATTTATTTTTACCTCCTTTGGTTTGATTTAGAAACTTTTTTAAGTGTTCTGGTATTTATCTATGTGAAGTGATTCAAATACTTACTGGAATCATTAGAAGCTGATACGAAGTGGTATTGGAATCTTGGAATCATTACTAGCTGATCTGAAGTGGTATTGGAATCATTTTTAAAGTATATGGACTGATAATTTGTCCCTTTAAATTTTGAGACCCCTTCTTTGATGCCCTTTCTGTGGGTTCATCTTTGGAATCAATTGGTGCCTCATTATGTCAGTAATCATGCTTCTGTTCTACATCGTAATTGATGCTTAGAGACGTTCTACTATTCTATTCATGTGCAATCTCCTTTGGATTTCATGGCTAAAAGTCTGAAAAATGATTCCTGGTGCAGGTCAGGCTGTCTACAGTGCTTCTCAAAGTGGTACATCCTTTCCACTGAAAAGAAGAGATCAATTACTTGACTATATATTAACTCTGATGGGCCGAGATAGTGAAGATGGTTTTATTGATTCTACTCGTGAACTTTTATGTACTCAGGTTTCTATGTCATAATGAATCTGTTTGTTTGTTCACTGGCTTATTTTGCCTTGGCCTGTCTTTTTTGAATCAGCCTATGCTCTAACTTGGATTCTTTTATGCAGTCTCTTGCTTTAAGTGCTTGTACTACGCTGGTTTCAGTGGAGCCAAAGCTCACAACTGAAACAAGAAATCTTGTTTTGAAGGTGTGCATCATTGTTGTTCGTCATTCAAAAAAATAGTTTCAGATCTTGCTGTCTGATCTTGTTCATTTTATTTGACAGGCCACCCTAGGATTTTTTGGTTTACCAAATGATCCTTCTGATGTTGTCAACCCCCTAGTTGACAATCTTATTACTCTCTTGTGTACGATTCTTGTTACGGGGTATTCTTTCTTGCCTATAATCTTTTTGCAATTCATTCTTCTTCGTTTCTGTCTTATTAATTGTGTCAATTTCTGAATCCATATCTAATTGTCTTTTAGTGGATATTGGAACTTACAGTGTACACACGCGCACACACACATCTTTTTCTGTGTTTTTTTACATCCGGCTCTATTGTTTCACTTCATGGTGTTATGGCAATTCTGTGAAATATACTACAGATGGTGCTGAATATAATTTTCTTGTGATCATTTAAAGGCAGACTGATCTCTTCCCTCCCCCCCCCCCCCAAAAACTCTTCTAGAATGACAACCTTGTTGACTTGTATTCTTTGGTTGAGAATGGATATAAATGGATTTCATAACATCATAACTAATTTGATGAGTACTTCTGTCACTTGTAGTGGAGAGGATGGAAGAAGTCGAGCAGAGCAGCTCTTGCATATATTGAGACAACTTGATCCCTATGTTTCTTCAGCAGTGGAATATCAGAGGGAAAGAGGATGTCGTGCTGCTCATGAGATGCTTCACAAGTTTCGGACACTATGTATTAGTGGATATTGTGCATTTGGCTGCCAAGGAAGTTGCACACATGGCAAGCACATTGATCCTGTTGTACACTGGAATTATTCTAATTTACCATGTAAGAATGTATCCACACGCCTTTTCTTCCTCTGTATATGTGTGGTTTAGTACTGTTATGACCATTTTTATTTGTTGGCTTTCTACCATCAGCTGCTTTTGTGCTGCCAAGTCGTGATGCGCTGTCTTTAGGGGAGAGAATCATGGTTTATCTTCCTCGTTGTGCGGATACAGTTCCTGAAGTTAGAAAGCTTTCTGCACAGGTCAATAGTGTGATAGAGCTTTATATTGTTTCAGTTAGCTTGATGTTTCCAGTTTATTACAGATTGGTTTGTATGTATGAGTATGTCATAATTGTTTCATCAGTCCCGTCCTTTCTTTTCCTCCATCTTCCCTCTGCATTTTCTTATCCTCTTTTTACTTTCTTCTAATTTTTGTCTTACATTTTCCCACCTGTAGATTCTTGATCTGTTTTTCAATATCTCTCTGTCTCTGCCAAAGTCTTTGAATTCCAATTTGGGGTTGGATTTAGAACTGTCTTATAGTGCTTTGACGTCACTTGAGGATGTTATAGCTATCCTAAGAAGTGTAAGTTTGTTTGCTATCCTCTCTATTAAATTTCCCGTTTTTATTATTGAAACATGGTATTATTCTAGCTCCTTTTGATTTATTGATGAAGTAATTCCTTTTATTTTCTTGTCAAATATATATTTGCACTTCAGGATGCTTCTATTGATCCTTCAGAAGTATTCAACCGGGTTGTTTGCTCTGTTAGCATCTTGTTGACTAAAGATGAGGTAATGGTCTTATGCAAGGTTTTGATTGTGTTCTCTATATATTAATTTTTTTGATAATTCTGGTGGATTTGTATTGAATTGGATGAAGAATTTATCAAGCCTTCGAACAACATCTAACATAATATTACAGCTTGCTGCTGCCTTGCATGGTTGCTCAACAGCCATTTGTGACAAGGTGAAGCAGTCTGCAGAGAGTGGAATCCAAGCTGTAGTTGAGTTTATCACCAAGAGGGGGAATGAGTTGAATGAGACTGATATCTCAAGGTCCTTCCAATGTGAATTGCTTATAGCTTTAGATGATTTCCAACAATATTTTTTGACAACAATTTATGAATTAATATTGGATTTGACTTGACTTAGAGACACATGTCTGTTAACAGGACAACACAATCTTTGCTCTCAGCTACAGTGCATGTATCCGAGAAGTATCTGCGCCAGGAAACTCTTGGTGCTGTATCCTTTTGTCCTAACTTTTGTCAGCAGTTGGGAGTCAGAAATTTTGATAATCTATGTTTATTGAAATATTATTTGGCCTGTCATTTTGAGGACCACTGTTTAGCAAATGATACCTCATTTGCAACCTTGATGCAACAGGACGGTTGTTGAGATTTTTGAACTTTATGGGAAGATGTTTGATTCAGAAGAATAACAGAAAACCATTCCTAGGAGTCACTCGAAGGATCTCTTAGGAAGGACACCTAAATTTGATAAAATTGTCCCCCTTCACAAACACTTAGGGTTGGTGGATTTTGATTTCTTTCCATTTGTGGGAGAATCATGTCTACAACTTGATTTTGCCCTGATTCAAGGATTTTAGAGTTCATTAGTCCCTCACTTTTGACCTTATTGGAGAAGGTTTTTCTAGTGTCAAATGCCAAACCAGTTCTAGCTGTTCTAGTTGGAATTGATTGGTTATTGGAGCCAGAAACTTTTAAGTGATGAAGGGTAGTTGTACTTGGATTGGGTTTGGGCCATGTAGATTGGGGTATTGGATTGAGATCTGGCTAAAGGAGACCCAGGATTTTAAGAGGTGATGGCAGGTGGGAAGGCCTGTAAAGATGTATATCTGTTGAGGGGGGAGGGGATTTTATATGTTTTACGCAATAAAAAGTTTACTTTTAGATGGATATAATAAACTTGTAAATTTTATAAGGATACATATTGCAATTTTAGGAGTCCTGGGTGCTGGGTTTCTGCTCTGGCTTATCCCCAGTTGCCTTTCCTATGAAATTCTATATCATGTATGGTAACCTTTATCTTTATTGCTTGGTGATGGAATATCTTCCTCTATTTGCAACCACGCTTGTATTTGCATTTTTCCAATAACTTTTTAAAGATCTCGTCTCTTGCTGAGAACACCAGTTCAGGCATTGTGTTCAATGAAGTATTAGCAGCTGCAGGAAGGGATATAACCACCAAAGATGTATCCAGACTACGTGGTGGCTGGCCAGTACAGGATGCATTTTATGTACGTTGTTCATTGCACATGATATTCATTGTGATAGTTATGGTTCGGATGTCATGTCTATTTGATTCATGTGTTCATGCTTATGAATGTATTTGCTTGTTGTATGTGTTTGTACATTGTTTTGTGTCCATGTTTTAGTTATTTGGAGATATCCTGTGTAAATGTATTAGTTTGTGGTTGGGATGGGTGAGAGAGAGAGAGAGAGAGCACTTCAAATGTATTTGGTTTATATCTCTTTTATTCAGTATCAAATGGAAAGATATCTTGAGATTTAATCTCGTGATAATGAATAATCCTATGTCTATGTGATATTACTTGTCTTCTCTGTTCTTTCCTCTGTTCTTTTAGCAGGTTTATGTTCTTCGAGTACTAGTAGCTAAATCGTTACAAGTTTATTTTCCAATAGGCATTTTCCCAGCATGCTGTTCTGTCATATGCATTCCTGGAGCATGTGATAGCTATTGTGAATCAGACCCCTCTTCTTAAAGGTGATCTGGGAATAGGAGAAACTCCCAGTCATTCTGGTGATACTCAGCTGGAGGATGTTTTACAGGCAGCTGTTGTCGCTCTGACGGCATTCTTCAGGTCTACATCCATTACATTATTCGACCTTTCTATTTTAATTGCAGCTCTTTCACATCTTTCAGTCCATGTAAATGCCAGAGGTGGTGGTAAAATTGGAAGGAAGGCTGTTGAGCAGAATTATGCTTCAGTCCTTGCGACTCTGGTCCTTCATTTTGGAAGTTGCCATGGCTTAGCCAGTTTTGGTCAGCATGAGCCACTGCAGTATGTGTCCATTGACTTACTCATGCATGGACACTTTGAATCTCCTGAGTTTATGTTGATAACCTTCTTTCTTTTATTACATTCCAGTGCAATGCTGATAGCGTTTCATGCATTCTGTGATTGTGTTGGTGATCTGGAGATGGGCAAGGTACCATAGGTTTAGTTAGAACTGGTAATGTTCATTTATGATTAACATTTCCTTTTTGACCGTTTAGCTAAAAAGCAGCAAATGTATACGCAGATTCTTACTAGGGATGGAGAACATACTGAAAATGAGAAGTGGATATATGTCGTTGGAGATCTTGCCTGCTGCATTTCCATAAAAAGACCAAAAGAGGTTGAATTATTTACTGAATTGGCTTTGCTTCTGTGTGTGTGTGTGTATCTCTGTCTCTCTTGGTGCTCAAAAACTACAATCGCCAAGATATCTTCAAATGATCACGCGCGCTTCCTTTTCACTTCTCTTGCATGATAAAACTTGCATACACTATGAGCCATAACTACAAACTTCAAACACCCCCACCACCTGAAAAATGATTCCAAAGGAAGAAAAACAGAAAATACTAAAGGGGAATACTAACTGGTGGGAAAGAACAAAGAGCATCTCTGTGCTTTTGAAAGGGTGCGTACTTCGCCAACTCTAATTAGTTTGCTGTTACACCCAAGTAAATGTTTGCAGTTGTCTGGAAGATTGATCTGAATGTCAATTTCTGAATCCCAGATTCAATTTATCCTGAGTTTGTAGTAGTCTTTTTGTGACAATTTTCCATACTTAGAAGTGTTCTGTGACAAAATGATGCAAATTGTGACTTATCGACATGTTTGACATTGTTATTTTCCAGTCAATAAGTGATAGAAACACGGAACACCCAAATTTTTTGTAGAAAATGCATCATGATGTCTAGTCATCGCCTAGTAGCTGTGCTATAGAGTTTTGAATGTATTTTAATTTGTATGCTTGTGGAATTCCTTGAATCTGCCTAAATAGTGTTGCTTATATATCCCTCATATTCATTCCAGGAAATATCACCATCTGATATTTAGTGACTGAAATTATGAGAATTTTTTTTGCACACCATTTTTTGGCTAGATATTTCTTTTAACTCCTCTATCAATTCTTCACAGCGTTTCCAAAGACAACTTGGTTCTAAAGTCCACTAGAACTGAAAGCATAAGCATCACTAGGATAGAATGGTTCCAAACAGAGTGTCCTACTTTCACTTGGCATGGTGTTTCTGGGTGCCAATTGAAATATAGCCTGTGTTAAACAGACTGGGAACTTGATGGGCTGTAGTCTTCACATGAGGTTTGCTGTATATTTGAGTACTATAATTTTTCTTGACCAAATCATTTGCAAAAAGGCAAGTATAATAATATTTTGGTATTTGACAAATAAATAAAATGGATAACATAGATTATGGAATGATTGCACGTACGTGTTTGGATCTGTATATGTTTGCTCTTGTAAATCAAACATACCAAAGAGAAGCCAAATGGTGGCATGATGGTGGTCTGTTCCTCTTATTGTTTTAAAAGAAGGGCATTGAGTATTGAGCATATATTAGACCTACTATTGTTAAAGTTATTTCTTATGTATTGTAATATTTGTCGACGTAAGCTTGATCTTGCACCTATGCGCTGGGTATTGTGCTCTTTTAAGGTTTTATGTGCTTTTAGTGTACGATCTCCAACTTGCAAGTTTATGGTGTAGCAATTGTTGTTACGGAAATCCTAACTTTTCCATATGAATTATCTTACTCAGATACCCTCAATATGTTTGATTGTGAGCAAATCTCTAGAAAGATCCCAAAGATTTCAGAGGGAAGCAGCTGCTGCAGCATTGTCAGAGTTTTTGCGGTATAGGTATGGCTGGCAATTATTCTTGGTCTCTGTGTGTGTATTTTCTTTGGTTCCTTTTTTTTTGGGGGTGTTTTCCTGTGGGGCATGTTTGTTCTGCTCACTTGGCAACTTGCAATTTTTCTTTCCTTATTTGGTGGGAATTGGGGGTGAGAATGCTCTCAATTGCTAATGCTGCTGAATCATTTAGAGAGCTGAAAACGGTGAAAAATGATATCAAGTTACTATAGTTTTTGGAAGTATCAGAAATGAGTTTTGTGTTTAAATCTGATTTTCGTATTGGCTAGTAGCTCTTAATCCTAGATCCTACATTGTTCTTTAAATATTTTTAGCTTGGAATTTCTGGTTTCTGCAGTGATGGCTTTGGTTCTCTATTAGAACAGATGGTCGAAGCATTATCACGGCATGTATCAGATGATTCTCCAACTGTTAGGCGCCTCTGTTTAAGAGGGCTCGTTCAGGTAATATTGTCTTCTATTGCTTCTTCCCCCCCAACAAAAAAAAAAAGAACAAATTTTTGCAAAAACTACTTTTATAAGTTGTCGTGGGACCAATGGATTCTTTGGTAGTTCATTTTACTGTTGCATATGTGGTTTAGAAGTATGCTCATTCTTGTGTGTTGTTTTGTGTCTGACCAGTTCCTTGCGTTTTACTGTTGCATATGTGGTATAGAAGTATGCTCATTCTTGTGTGTTGTTTTGTGTCTAACCAGTTACTTTTACAACTTTACTTTTGATGTTATGATGCCCCCTTGGCCTTGCAGATGCCATCTATCCACATACTTCAGTACACCACTCAAATTCTGGGGGTAATATTAGCTTTGCTAGATGACACGGAGGAATCTGTTCAATTAACTGCAGTGTCATGCTTGTTAATGGTGATCTCCTATGCCTTCTTAGTCTATCTTTAACTGCTGTTACTGCTTCATGCATTTACTTTATCAATGTTTCCCCTCACTAGGTCCTTGAGTCATCTTCGAAGGATGCTGTTGAGCCCATTTTTCTCAACCTTTCAGTTCGACTCCGTAATCTTCAAGTAAGTTTTGAGTTTTGGAATATTATTTCTCATTTATGTACTCAACTTTCCTTGACTGACAACAGGATTCCATTTAAACTTGTATTCATGATGTTTTGAAAGAGTTTAACATGAGAGTACATTGTTAGCAAGATGATTATGCTCGGATGAGCTAGTTTATTGTTTATGGTTGTGATTTAGAGAAAAATAGTGAGTAGACTGGAGGCTATCTTAATTGTGGATTCTTTGTGTTGGTGCCAGATATGCATGAATACGAACATTCGTAGAAATGCATTTGTTGCTTTTGGAGCCCTAAGTGGCTACGCAGTTGGATCACATCACGAGGCATTTCTTGAACAGGTTGTTTCCTGGCTCAATGCACAAATTGTTTCTTACATGTTTGTAGTTATTGGGAATTAAAGCAATTTTGTGACTTGAGTTTTACTATAGTTTAACCTTTAAAGTATA
Organism: Gardenia jasminoides; assembly: GCA_013103745.1. Taxonomy (NCBI): domain Eukaryota; kingdom Viridiplantae; phylum Streptophyta; class Magnoliopsida; order Gentianales; family Rubiaceae; genus Gardenia; species Gardenia jasminoides. The sequence continues at coordinate 9,188,426 of CM023103.1, forward strand.
ATGGACTGTCTGTCCTTAAAACTTGTTTGTCATCATAACTCAAGCATTCAACTATGCATGTTTGCAACATGGTACTTATTTTTTTTTGGGGTTAAATTCTTTGCCTTCAATTTACAGAAAACTTCATATTTGCTCCTTACTGTATATTAAAAATCTTCTCAGGTACATGCTGTCATCCCGCGTTTGGTTCTGCATCTTCATGATGACGATCTGGGTGTCAGACAGGCCTGCCGGGTAGATAAATAGTCATCAACTCAGTGTAGCTTTCTTGGCTTGGATATTCTAAAATCTTGAGCTTTTTTTTTTGCTTTTTCCAGACCACATTCAGGTCTATTGCTCCTCTAATGGAAATTGAGGGAGTTGTTGCCCTTTCCAATACAAATTGGTTTGGATCTGATCACAGGTACTTTTGCCAATAAAAGAAGGGTGTTTCCTTTGATTGATGCTGGATATTAGACTGTATTAGTTCTTTTTGTGTTTGCAGAAGTGACTACGAAGACTTTTTGAGAGATCTTGCCAAACAATTTAGTCAACACTTGGATTCACGTATTGATAGTTATATGGCATCAATAATACAGGTTTGGATATTCCTTTGCTCAAAATGTTAATTGAGTTTGGCATTTTTGCTTGAATGTCTCTTAACCCACTCTGGAAAAGTATCTCCTGTTATCTGAGCACAGGTTCATGGATTTTTGCTACTTTATTAAGTCATTAGCCTGTTCAGATTTCATTTGAGTGCTATGATTGTGTCCTTTATTGTTTACTTGTCCAAGGACAAACTTGTAGGAGGTTTTATTAGCAGGTTTTGCAATTACTCTATTGCTTGATGTAGATGTTAAGTGGACTTTTTTTTTTTTTGAATAACTTATAGATGTACTTTATCTTACCTCACTTGATACTGATTGGTATATTAAAAATCTTTTTAAGTTTGGGGTATTAACATAAAATAAGAGGAACAGATGATTTGATCCAACCATGTCCTAGACTTTGATGGTGTTATATACATTTCAATATCCTGGTATACATAGGCTGTTTTCTGGACTGAACAAATTTCTATTCAGCTTGAATGGGAACTTAATATGCTTTCTTAGACTATATTCTACATGTATGAAATGATGAAGGCTTGAGAAAAAAGGGCTCAGCATTAGAGTATAATTTGTACTTCTAAAATTTGAATGACTGAGTGATGTTGAGTAAGCGGAGAGGATTAACCATAATTATCAAAGCTATGATATATTCGATAAAATTGCAGAAACCCTATTATATTCTGTTTAGAATTTCGACTTTGAATTTAAAAACCTAAAAATAATTTAGTATTTAATAGATAAAAGAGCTCAAAATTTGAGCTGTTATTCTTCTCAAATTGATGTGAACCTGAGCTCAAACAACTAATTTCTGTTATGAGCTGTGCTCAAGAAGATTTTGACTCAAAAATGTTTTGAGCCGAATTCAAGCTCATGTTGAGTGATAATATTCGAGGTGTTCAAAGGTATATCAGGTGGGTTAGGAAAATTCATTAATAGTGTAACCTTTTGTTTTTCATCTCTCAAAGTTTATTGGATAGGACATCTGCTTAAACTTGACTTTTGAGAATCAGCTAGTGCCTTGAACTTGTGATGCATAACTAAGGCAAACAGTGTATTGGACAGGCAATGGATTCTAGAAATGCACCGTGCACTAAATTACTAATTCACAGGGTTCGATAAGCAATCGTTATTTCATGTATTGGTTACACTAAAGCTGTCATTTAAGCTCATCAGGTTCTGGATATGCAGGCTTTTGATGCTCCTTGGCCTGTAATCCAGGCAAATGCTGTTTATCTGTGTAGCAGCATTCTTGCTATCTCTGAGGATCAACGTATATCACCTCTCTATTGTAACCAGGTAACGTCCAATTTCCAAATAACAAATGTGCAATTTTTTAAGACTTGTGGAATCTGCATGCTAAAATTTGACTGGGCTGTATTCTCTTAGGTGTTTGGAATGCTGATCAGCAAGATGAGTCGGTCAGCAGATGCAATTGTTAGAGCAACTTGCTCTTCAGCCTTGAGTTTGTTACTCAAATCAGTTAACTTTTCCTCTTGGAAAGCTGTTCGGCTTGAATGAGTGACCTTGCCGAAATCTTCTTGGTTTGTTTGAGTGGACTTGATTAAGCGGAGACATGAAAAGGATGACGTTATGATGTACAGATAGATTAGGAAATTGTAAGTTGGTCATATGCTTCAGATAAAGTAGGCTCATTTTTCAATACATCTGGAGATCCCGTTTCACTTTAAATATGTACAGCTGCTGTGTTGCATTAGGGTTGAGGCAGTGTTATTGAAAATTTGACACACAATGTGTTTACAGCTTGTAATATTGTATCCAACAAAAATGGAACAGAAATCGAGATATCTGTGCATTCCGTCACAAACAAATTTTTGCTTAGTTTGTAGTTTGCCTTTGCCATACTATGCTGGTATTCCCTACTGCCAATTTTATATGATACGGAATATTTTGCCTTCATATTCCCATGTTTGAAATTGCTCAACATTCAGGATCATGATTAATCTGTAATCTGCGGTTGTCCTGCAGGATCGCGAGTCTGTTGACTGAGTGAGATCGTACTTTTTGATATTTCAGAAGCCTTCATTCTCGCATTGAAACTTCTTCTTCTTCTTCTTTCATGTTTTTTTTTTAAAGCTTTGAACAAGCTGAGCTTTTGGCTTTCAAGCTCAGCTCATTAAATTATAGAGCTAAGCTTGAGTTCAGTTCATCTATGTAGCAAGTTAAAAATTGTGTTCAATCTTGACTCATTAAAATTATTTCTAATTTGAACTCGAGTTAGAGCTTAACTCGTATGGCATAAACGAGTTGAGGTCAAACTAGTTCAAGCTACAAAAGCTCAAATGTGCTTAAATATCTTAGGTTGTATTTGGATTGATGGATTTGAGAGGGATGGACTTGAAATGATTTTTGTATTGAATGCATTTGAAATTCCTTAAATGAGCTTACGTCATCTTATAGGTATATTTGAAATTTTATTCTTAAAATAAAATTCTCAAACGAGAAAGAATTTGGACTGTGGATTTGATATCAAATCTATCCAAATCCATCAATCCAAATATATTATAGAATATTTTGCACTTCAAAAAATTTAACCAATTTAATTAGCCTATTGAATGAGAGAATTTTCATTAAATATACAAAGATTCTTGATATTAAAATAAAATAAAACAAATGAAATCCTAAACGGTCTAAGCAAGTTAAATCTACATAGTTATTAAGAAAAATTAGTAAAACTAATTTGAATGAATTTAAAAATGAGGTTAAATGAGCTTAAACAAATTATTCACAAACCAAATCGAACTCAATTCATTTAGAAACGAGTTTAATTCAATGTTTGATATTGGCTCATTTAGTTAAATGAACAAGCCGAACTCAAACTTATATGAGTTAAGTCGAGCTAATTTAAGTGCAGCTTGGTTCGTTTAACAGCTTGGGTTCATCATCTATGACATAGCAAGTCAAACTTCATTATACAAATCGATAGGTGGTATCATCAATTATCATGTCCGTTATTTGCAAATATATATATATATATATATATATATATATATATTGCTTATATTATAAATATTCTGCACAAACTATAGGCTCAACAAAAAGAGAAACGTTAATGAATTCCATAGATGTACTTGGACGGAGCCACAAATGAATTGACCAACGCGAAAGGTTTCAAGTGAACTACTAATGATTACGGAACAAGCAACCGTATGAGAAAGGGCCAAATTAACTCAATCACAAACATTAAAATATACTTAAGAAAAAAAAAAGATGTTTTCATTTTCCATGGAGTAATAGAATGCACTTCCTCTTCTCTCTTTAGATAAATTCCGTTGCTTGTAGTAGTAGTAATAGTTTTCACTATTTATGAGTGTGTCTAGAATGAAGAATTCCGAAAGAATGAAATATAATATTAATATAATACTAATATTCTTACCGCCCTAACCTAATACTCCTGTTCATAAAGTAGTAGTAATAGTCACGTCTGAAGTCATGAATGAATTGGTAGGACGAAATTACGGCTACCCAATCATTAAAGTTACAACGAGATTTCTTAATTACCTCCTGCTGCTGTCGGTGGCGGTGGCGGTGGCAGTGGTGGTGGCGGTGGAACATGAATAAGATCTTTGGGAGAGATTAGAGTGCCAACGTAAGGGATGATGTGGTGGATTACTAATGATGATGGTGACGATCTTCTTCCTCCTCCTTCTTTGGTACTACTATTACGGCCAGCGAAAGGTAGGTTAACCAGTTCAAACTTCCTATCGTCGGGATGATACGCCCAAAGTCGCTGTCCGTCATAATCTAGGCTTACATTATTCTTCTTCTAGATGCGAATGCCTAAGAATTGGAACCAAAGATAGGGAAGAGTGGGTGCAAAAGAACCAACAGCATCAAGCTTTGATGTATACCTAAGAATTGGATAAAGGAAAATGTATTCCTTTCTCCAAACTTTGTCCGTCAATCTCGATATAATAGTACCCCCCTGCTTGGATCCCTCCATACCATGCCAACCATGTCTTCCATCCTAATCATCCCGACTTCCGTTCTTGGGAAAATCTGACAAGCACATTTGCCACCTCTTTCAGTTTCAGCCAACAACAGTGGTGGACCTTTCAAAGTTTTAAATTTTTCTAATACTGTGTCAAATGATAGTAGCCATCTACCCTGTCTAATGGTCCAAAACAAAGTTCCATTGCAGTCCACATAGTGGTGATCGATCCACGGCACATGCATTTTAAGATGATGGCGGATCCTTTTCCATGTTTTAGAAGAAGAATAAGAATAAGCAGAAGAACCGAAGGTGTAAATATGGCATGCGACTTTTGCGGGATGACGATGTTCTAGTCCAATGACAAGGGTAACTGAGGTGAACAATTTTATACTCCCTCGTCGATGGTGAAAAGCCAAATCCCCACCAAATTCCGCCCGCCGGACGATGAAAATGATGAGGAGGTTCTAGTTTCAAAGGCACCTCCACTGTCTCTTTTAGTATTGGATTACAAACGTAAAAAGAGTATTTCTCAGGCACAAAAAACACTATTAATCCACCACTTGATGCACGAATTCGAGCTCGTGGTGTTTTAGCAAGATGAGAACGAGGTCTTACTGCGCCGGGCAAATTACTCGAGTCATCAAAACCAATTTCCGTTCCCTCAATCTGACCACCAATGTTTTCTGCAAAACAGATTATTGGTTCTCGGCCCCATTCAGGATGACCAATTCGACGACGTTCATGGCATACATAAAGAAGGCCAGAGTTATCAATTGCACTATCTCGATGCACTTCTGCAAGCCACGAATCATTGATAATTCCATTCCATAATTTGCAATTGAGTTTGGTTATCACAAGAGACTTAAGAGGCAGTCGGCTAAGAATCTCAACTAGTATGTCATGCGGAAGATCCTCAACTCTTGTCGTTCTTCTGAGTTGCTGCTACAGCATTACCCTCCGTCTCTTATTATTCTTCTGGGTCTCACCGTTTTGAAAACAACCTTCTTTTCCATCCCCACAATTAAGGGTGGCAATTGGGTGGGTTGGGTGGGTTTTGGGCGGGTTGAGGGTGGGTTTCCATTTATTTGGATTATACCTAACCCGCCCAAGTGTAACTTGGGTTGATATTGGATTGGGTCATATTGGGTCAACTCAAACCCATAATCCAAATATGACCCAATATATTATTTTATATATTTTAATACATAATATTCTTTCACACACATTTGTATACATAAAATGATTTTTTCTTATACATAAATACTATTTCACATACATAAACATATTTTCACACACTAAAACACTTCCACACGCACAAACATACATTCAGTTATTAATTTCATTACATGAAAATACATTATTTTCATTCATACAAACATATTAAAATACACACTAATATACATACTAACTTTTTAAACTATTTGGATGGACAAATTTAATACAAAAAATCCTTTTTCAAAGACAAATCAAATAATGTAAAATGATACTAAATTGAATTGAAGAATTGTAAAATTCAAGCAAATGCAGTCATCTAAATAGATATTTTTTCTTTCATGATTCACAAGGGGCAACCAACTTTTTAAAAATATGCTAAATATTATGCTATGAAATCTCCAATTACTACAAAAAATGTTGTTAGTGACACCCACCTTGAGACACTATGAATGTGGATGATTAAAAAGTAGTTCAAGCAACTACAGTAATTTTTCATAAAGTTTAAAACTATAAATTTGGATCAAACTAGAAGTAAGCTGTTCAAAATATTCACTTTTTAGTTCAAAATTTTTTGATAGGAAAAAATGACTTGGTAAATAATAAGAAGAAAAAGACACCGAATTTAATGGGGATGAAGAAAAAATTTGGAAAAATTAATTTGATTTTTTGAGAATAAAAATAGAGATTTTAAGATTGAAAAATTGAATTTTTGTGTTTGATGCATGATGGGAAAATGGAAAATTGAGGTTGGGAAAGTTAAAAGACTAAATTGTGTTTCTAACTTTTCTTAGTTTTGTCTAAATTCATATTAAAGAAAAATTAGAACAAAGAAAAAGAAATTGGATTTTAAAATTTGATGGGTCATTAATTAAGAAAATGGTTGGAGTCCAGTAGAAAAAGAAAATAAAAAAAATAGTTGTAGTTGGAAAAAGTAAAATGAGGTTGCCAAAACCATCACTCTTTTTTTTTTTTAAAAAAAAAAGATAAAAATATTTGAGTACATGCATTTACTTTATGCTATGTGGAAAAATGTTGGGTTAATGGGTACCCAACTTCAAAACTCAACCCACCTAACACTTACTTGGGTATTTTACACCCAACACCCAACTGACCCAACCCAACCTCTCAAATTAGTGGGCGAATTGGGTAGGTTATTGGGTTATGGGTTTTCTTACCAACCCTACCCACAATCTACTTGCCACTCTAATAATTCCATTTGTAGTGTCTCTGCAATAATAATACACTTTCGAAGGACATTAACCAACAGGGAAAAAAATAATAATAACACCAATAAACAATCCCACAAACCAGAATCGTAGAAGAGTTCTGTGTGTGTGTGTGTGATTATATTTACATAGGCAGAAGAGTTCCCCAAAACTTCACAAACGACAAATTTGACTTGTACATGGACTCAACAATCAAAATCTGGAATTCAAAATTCATCACCACCGTCTAAACATTATAGGAAAACTCCTAATTAAATGAATTTAGCAACTACTAAAATGCTTGATTTAATTCCTACTTCCATGTTGTCCAAAACTAACAACAAGGAACCCAACTCCCTCCTCCGTTTTAAACTCAGAACCAATTTCAATTTTATGGACAATACTTGCATGCAAAGCATGTCATACGATCAAGATCACCATTTGAGACTTGTGCACAAATAAGCTGTACAGGTAAATTGAGTAGTTTTGACAAGGCAAATGCTAGTGATTGGAGGTTACACATAAATTCCATTTTCTGTGATTTTAACCTTTTCTTTTCAAATAATTTTTTCTAACAACAAAATATTTTTACTATTTTGATTTGAAAATTTTAACCCCTGCATAGGTCAAAATTCTAGTAACATAACGTTTGAGAAGCTTTGGTTTTGAAAGTCAAATGGCCAATTCAATAGGAAACATGGAAACAATTACCTACAGAATTTTAGGAATTACATATACCAAAAAACAAAAACAAAAAAAGGTCTTGCAAAAAATAGTAAGGCAAGTTCGATATCCATAATTTATGCAAGGGCAATAAGGGACAGATAAAACCAGTATGCGATAGTCAAACTATCGAAGTGGAAGCTTTAATACGAGCACACCGCAAGATCATTGGATAGGTCAGTACAGTCTCAGGTTAACCAATACTTTCAGTCAAAACAAGAAATAAATACCATTCTGCCGAAGCTTTATTATTATTATTATTATTATTATTATTTCAAAATAAGCAAAAACGTAAGAATTTAAATAACAAAAAACCAATTCAGCAGAATATATCACACCAATATCACTGGGGAAAAGCATAGAGAAGCAAGAGAAAAAAGGTTTTACCTCTCCGATCGCCTGAAAAGGATCAAAAGATTCCGAGTTTGGGCGGAGATCTCCGGCCAAGTATTCAGAGAAGCGAGACGTCGGTAGACAATTAATAAACTAAGCTTATATAGTGTATTTGTTTAGTCTGTTAAATTAAAGTAGTTACCCGAAGTGATTGCATGGTAATGTTGAGTTAGTTTCCTTTCCATATTTTCTCTGTTGGGTCCTTTCTTACCACGGTAGTCTCCTTCCTGGTGGAGTTCTTTTTTTTTTTTGGGTAATGTCAAATTCTTTTCGAGTCAGTGGGTCAATTTCCTAAAGTGAGCATTATATAAGTCTTTGTTGGTTTCCTGTGGGAATTGACCGCAATGGATTTTCTGTCTCACTCCCTGTGCCATTTTCTGTCCCACAAGTTATTATATTGCTATTTCTCCTTCATAAACATCATATTTTAATTCTTTTTTGTTCCCTTGTTATCAAATGAAGGAGAATACAGCAATACACAAAATTTAACAAACTCAAAAAATTAAAATACACAAAAAATAAGATTTTTATGAATTTTCTTATGTATTTTTGAACTTTCTATTATATAATGCTTTTTTTGAGATTGTTATATTTATTTTTTATTGTGTTGGTAGTTATTTGATAGCAAGGGAACAAAAAAGAATTAAAATATGATGTTTATGAAGGACAAATAGCAATATAATAAATTGTAAGACAGAAAATGGAACAGGGAGTGGGACAGAAGATCCGTTGCGATCAATCTCTGCCACTCTGCCCCTACTAGAAACTATTTCTAGCTCTGATACTAACTGTTTTCTGTCTATTGAAATCTTGTAGACCCACCTTACCAAATATGGATTGTTTTAAATATTTGCCTCCTTTTTTTATTTTTTTTTTATTTTGGCAATCAAAGATATTAAATAGCAAATGAAGTTTAGTTTATCCTGGGTAACAAATGCCCCTCAAATCCTCATTAACTACGCCCTTTTTTTTTTTTCCCTGGCTTGGGGGCGGGGGGGGGGTGTTTGAATAACTGGGGTCCGGGGAGGACAAAAATAAAGAATACAAAAGCTGTCCTCGTTCCCAGCAGAAAAGGCCTTGGGTTTTGGGGATCGAATTAGTTGAAGTTTTTGATATTCCCAAGTAAAAGAATTAAGGAGCAAGGTTGATAGGTTGCAGGGTGGGGAAGGAGTTTACATTGGAGAGGTTCGAAAAAGAGAGAGGTTCGAAAATGCATTCTTTTCTAAAGGACCAAAGGCAGGAGCATGCATGCAAGGAAGAATAGAATAGAGTGCTCCAATTATTTGCAAAGGAGTTTAACTACTGTTTGCTATAATAGCCTCTCCAAAAGCTAAGCTAGCTCCAGCTATCTTTTGCAAACTTTTAGGAACGCAAATTAGCTAAAAAAATCACTATCCGTGAGTGAGCGTAACTTATGTACCTACGGCGGGAGGAAAAGTGCAAATGTAGCAAAACTGTCCACTAAATAAGGCGGGGTATTTAAGTTAATGATAAATGTTTTTCTTATTTAAAAATAGATAAGACTTACAACGAAGGCTATCAATAGCGGTTATAATTACATTTACATTGTAGAGCTTAGCATTTTAGTTAGGAACAATTTTACTAATATTGTGTCCCACTACAGTAGGAAATCTTGCACTTCAAAATATCAATATATTCTAGATTATGCCTTTCTCTCTCCGTCATCTTTTTCTTTGATTTCTTTTTTCCTAACATCATTTTCTTAATATCAGTTTAGTCAACAATTTTCATTTTCATCATATACAAAAAAAAAAAAAATAGACAAACAAAGAAAAAAGTAACGTCTCTATTTTTTTTTTTTTTTGGTTTGTGTCTAATTTCTTTTCCTATCATCTCCATTTAAAATTATAATTCCTTTCTTTCATTAAAAAAAATATAAAAGTAGGACTATTAACATCTTTTTTTCATTCCTTTTAATTTTACACATATAGTTGATGCTAAAGATGAAATTTGTATCTAAATAAAAACCTTCCAAACAATAACAAAGGGTTAAAAAACAAGTAACTATTCTTTTAAGGAAATAAGGAACAAAAAAAAAATTGAAATGTAATTGCTGTTGGAAGATAAGAATTGATAAGGCATCTCATTGTACATAAAAGTATAGAACATTAAAGATAATTTATCAGAAAGCACCAATTGCAATCAATCCAAATATGAGGAAGAAAATGAAGTGCCAAGTAATTCTATGTTTTATTCAGAGTTTGGCAAAAAATTTTCTCCAGATCTACAGTCTAAGCATCACTCCTAATTATTCCTTAGAAACTTGACTAGAAGTTAGAAGATCCATAACCTTTGACGCAAGAGTTTCATTTCACAATATGCAATAACCATGAGATTGAGGCCTAGCAGAAATCGCAGCAATAATAAAAAAGAGGAGAATGAAGAAAATGAAAAACTATTGGGTGTGTTTGGATAGGAAATTATTTGAAATAATTACTATATCACTTTTTATAATGTGATGTATGTGAAATACTATATCACACGATTCGGTTCTATATAAGTTGCACTGTAGGTCTCAATTCTCTATCCATGCTACAAGCGTAGATCTCTAATGTACATGAAACTGAGTAGTCATATAATCCTTTTTTCCAGTTCCAGAATCGCATGGAGTTTGAATCCTTAGATTTTGGCTGGATTCGAGATTTTAATTTGATAGAGAAGTATTTTGCAGGAGTTTCAATGTTGACTTGCGTATTTGACTCTCAAGTTATTTCTTTTTTCATACTTTTATGAGATTTTATGAAAATGCTAGAGTATTATTGTTACAGTTCTTGTTTCATTTTTTCATTTCGAATGAGTGTATATTCAAAGTGCTGTTGGATTTCAAATCCCATCTCCAATAGTGGGAGCCGGAAGAAGAACCAGAGGTAGAGTTAGTTGCTGACTATTGGGATTGGATTAACAGAAAAGAGTTTGCCTGTGAGGGAGAACCCAACTGAGATCTGATAGGCGAGACGGCTTTGGATGGCAAACATGTTACAGCAATAAAGCTTTTTAGCGATGAGAGTCGGGATTGGGTCATTATCGGAGGAATTGGAGATCTTAATCATGTGTATATTTGGCCTTTGCCATAACCGACAATAGAGTATAAAATAGTTTGAATTATTTCTACATATTTCAAGAAAATCTGTACATGGTTACAAAAATCCTATGTGCATTTATAGCAAAAAGTAAAGCAAGTGAAGGTAGAGTAGGGGCTTACAAACTTACAGTGAAGGACACTTGAGATCGTCTCCCCAATCCGCGCTTGCTTTCCCTTTTCTCACTTTTTGTTAAACTAGGGCTTCAATTTGCTTCTGCGACTGGAAAGCAAAATCCATTTCCACTAGATTGATTGTGAATCTTGACGTTTGTGCACTGTGTCTGCCTCTTCTTGCATGAAAACCAGTTGAAACGGTGGATATATGAGTCCTTGTAGCTAGAGCTGTTAAACGAACGAGCTGTTCGTGAGCTCGGCTCGTTTAAGCTCGTTCGAGCTCGCTAAGAGCTCGTTCGAGAAGTTAAACGAGCCGAGCTCAAACAAAAAATATGGCTCGATAGCTTATCAAACGAGCTCGAGCTTTGTTCGCGAACGCTCGTTAGTGTTCGTGAACAGGGGTAAAATAGTTTTTTATTTAGACTTTGTTCGAACGCCATTAGTATTTAGACATAAAATTGGCTCGTTCGTTTGGCTCGTTTGTTCGGCTCGTTTAGGTTAAACGAGCCGAGCTCGAGCTCGAAATTTAATCAAACGAACCGAGTTCGAACAGTATTTTCGGCTCGTAATTCTTAACGAACGAACACGAGCCGAACACGAACGACAAACGAACAGAACTCAAACAGCAAAAGCTCGGCTCGGCTCGGCTCGTTTACAGCTCTACTTGTAGCCGACTGGTTGCTGAGGATCCCCGTGATAAACGACAGTTGGGTCCAGAGAACTGGTAGTTGCGTAGCACATTCTTTAGCCCAGCAAGCAAAGTTCTCGGATGTCCCAAAGTTCTGGTCAATTATCCCACATTATATATCAGCACTTTTGTTGGCTGACTTCTATCATGAATAATAGTACTGGAATACTGGAATATTTTATTTAAAAAAAGAGAGAAGAAGAAGAAAGCAAGAAAAAGAAGCATATAGCATAGTCTGGTCTAAACACAAACACATTTGCAACTCTGACAAAAGAGGCCTAAAGCATACCACATTATAGATGTTTGGACTTAATAGATCCTGTATCTTTCTTTCATGCTCCCAAGCATTGCATATTGTTTGGTGCGGCATATATTCACACAATTAAAAGCATGTTGTGAATAAAGGAAATTTATCAAACTGATCCCTCATGTTTAAAAAAAAAATAGTCCATCATATATAAAATTAGTCATAATAGTCCATCAAATATAAAAAAATTTGCTCGATTGGCCCTAGGACTCATTTTTGCTTGCTTCTCAGGCCAAAAAGCACACACTTCTCCCACATGTCCAAGATTTCAAAGGTAAAAATAGAAACACACTTTATTTCCTCTTAAGAAACACATCAACCACCAAAATCAATTTTAACATATTAAGAACCAATTTTACTTCATATCAAGAGCCAATTTTTTCCAAAACAATCAAAGTGAAATATGCTCAGACTTACTCCGTAGTTTGGACCGTTACAATGTAATGTCCCATATCGGACATGGAATAAAAGAAAGGAATGGTATATAACTTCTGGTCGTTCAGATTACTAATAACTTTAACTTAATCATTTTGAACCCGTGGTTTCAATTTGAAAGGTTATTGGGCAAGTCCTGTGGGTACGGAGCGTTACAGGTGGTATTAAAGTAAATTTCCTGTGGTCACTACACGGAGTGAGTTTGACACCAAGTGGTGTTATGATTACAGGTGGTATTAAAGTGAATTTCCTGTGGTCACTACATGGAGTGAGTTTGACACCAAGTGGTATTATGATTTCGACTACACAAGAGAGTGTAAGGAACTGCACAGAGTGAGTTTGAGATGGTATTAAAGTGAATTTCCTGTGGTCACTACACGGAGTGAGTTTGACACCAAGTGGTGTTATGATTTCGACTACACAAGAGAGTGTAAGGAACTGCACAGAGTGAGTTTGAGACCAAGTGATGTTATGATTCCGACTACGCAAGTGAGTGTAAGGAGCTAACAGTGGACTAAGTGCCATGTTCGATGGGTCCCAACTCTAAAACCTACGGGACTAAATGCCACATTGGACGAGGCCATCTCTTGAGTCTGCATAAGCCACCTTTAGAACCTGCGCACGACTAAATGGACAATTTGAAATTAACGGACTTTGTGAGGACGGAATGTAGCGGACTTTGTGAGGATACAAAGTTCTAAAGACGGGGAGAGTGGAATGTCCCACATCGGACATGGAAAGAAAGAAAGGAATGGTGTATAACTTCCGACTATTCGGATTACTAATAATTTTGAATTAGTAATTTTGATTTAAAAGATTATTGGGCCAATCTGACGGGGGCTAGGCGTTATATGTAGAACCTTTTTCCTAGACTTGCATGTTTTTAAAGTCCCATTTATGAACTCTTTGCCACAATAACATCGATCATTGTTTACTTCCATTATACTTTTTAATGGGTGAGTTTTTTAGATCTATTTTCTTGTTTTTCTTCTACTACTTGCAAGTGACCATGCTAAATTTTCTTCTTTGATTGGCGGTTTGGTGGCTTATAATTAAGGTTTTGGTAGTTAAAAAAAATAGGAGAAATAGGGAAGAAAGTGTTTGGTGGCTTACATTTTCTTCCTTTTATTGAAGAGGAAAGGAAGTGTGTTTCCATTGTTAGCACTAAAAATATGGACACGTAATAGAGGCTGCACTTTTTGGCTCGAGAAATGAGTGAAAATGAGTTTTAAAACCAATCGGGCAAACTTTTTTTTATATCGGATGAACTATTGTGATCGATTTTAAATTTGAGGGACCGAAAAAGGGTTTTTTTTTTTTTTTTTAATGTGAGGAACCGATTTGACAAATTCTTCTATGAATAACATTTACTTTCTTCTACGCAAATTACAAGAACTTAACATGCAACGGATGACAGATATAAACTCCATGGCTAAATCTACTTGCAGTTTAGAAGGTAGCACAATAGTGAGGTTATACGACAAACTCGTACTCTTTTCTCTGTGAATTCATCCGTATTATTCTTTCTTTTCCTTTTTGTCCTAAACCCAAAGACTGGAATGCAAATTTTTGAAGCGGAAAGCTGCAATCGTATAATAAACTCAAGTTAAAGGGACGGCTGGACTCTCATGGGATGGAATTTTCCTTTTTAAATCTTTTCCCTCTACGGTAGAAGAAAGGCTATGGGATCTCTACAGTATATATCAAGTATTTACTTTCCATGATTACAATCGTAAAATATCTTCCAACTTCCCGTCTTTACCAGATACCATTCCACCAAGCCCAGAAACCCCTCAAATTCACTATTCTTTCTCTATTAGTTAGTTGTAGTATGAGTACAATTCCCTAATGAGTGGTTATAGATCCATCACCATATATTTTAATTACATTTTTGTCATTTATAAACTTTCTGATTTATTATCTGGACAAGGAAAATGATTGAACCTTGTAAGACAAACCCGAACTCGCCACAGGACCATGCATCAGATAGAAGACGGTAGAATGTCCACCATACAGTGCCAGGAGGAGATAAGCTCATGCTGGCCATGCATGAACCCGTGGGATCTCATCCGTGGGCCTCTGGCTAGCTGCTGACTGCCCATCCATCTGCTTCTGGCATTTTGCAGCTACATCTAGATTGTTTCACTCAACATCAAGTAAACATGCCTAGAAACCGAGCTCCCTCGGAAGATCTTTCAGAATCCATTAATTAATTTGTCACCGGATTCTTAGCATATGAGATTGAGAAACCCAAGTTGGATACGATTCCCTCCAATTGGACCACTGTTGCAGTGAATCGTACGTAAATGGAACCTTCCAACGTAATTAGTTATCGAACGTGACTTCCTATTCTAACAAAATAATTTTACAGGGCAAGAACTTCAGTAAGTTGTCTCCATCTTATGGCTACGACAGAGCCAAGTTGTGTGGTATTTGGAGAAGATTGGAACTGCACAGTTTTTTGCTTCGCCATTTGTCTAATCATAATAAGACATGCCAATTTCCTTAATGTGCGTAAGGACAGCTTAAGAGTATCCACAGAAATTTAGTTCGTTCTGCAAACCATAGGAGCTGCAGAACAGACAACTGGTGTGCTTATGTAGGCTCTTACATCAGCAGCCAATGATGGATGGTACAAGATGAATTGATCACGTCCAGAGGATTTCGGCTAAAGTGTCTATATGTAAACCCGCAAAGTTTAGGCCCTGGGGTAAACCATTCTCCTCCAGTTTCTTGAGTTTCAGCTCTCAAACTAGTTGCTGCTATGGCCTTTCCTGTGCAGCCTCCGCATTTTATCCTGATTCCTTTCATGGCCCAAGGTCACTTGCTCCCTATGGTAGACATTGCCAGATTGTTGGCCAGGCGTGGAGTTATCATAACCATTTTCACCACACCTGTAAATGCCAAGAGAATTGAATCAATGGTTGAACGAGAAGTAGATGCCGGACTGCAAATCCGCCTCGTCAAACTTGATTTTCCCTCTGCAGAAGCAGGGCTGCCCGACGGATGCGAGTGTTTTGATATGCTCCCTTCCATAGAGTCCGGTCTCAATTTCTTTGCAGCTGCCAGAATGCTACGACCATCAGTTGAACAATGGTTTAGTGAGCTGAAACCGTCCCCGAGCTGCATACTTTCTGATATGTGTCATCCATGGACAAGTCAAGTTGCACGGAAGTTTCAGGTTCCTAGGCTTGTTTTCCATGGGTTCGGCTGCTTCTCCCTCCTCTGTCTGCACAATTTGAGCAATTCCGAGGATCTTGACAATGTAACTTCTGATGCAGAGTACTTCACGGTGCCTGATTTGCCTGACAACATTTAACTGACCAATGCTCAGGTTGGAGGCCTTGCCAAACCAATCTTCCCAGAATGGGCAGAAATTCAAGAGCAAATGAGAGAAGCAGACAAGGAAGCGTATGGAGTTGTGGTCAATACCTTTGAGGAGTTGGAGCTTGATTATGTCAGACAGTATAAAAAGGCGAATGGTAAAGCTGTCTGGTGCATTGGCCCTGTTTCCCTGTGCAACAAAGAGAATTTGGATAAAGCTGACAGAGGAAACAAGGCTTCAATTAACGAACACCAGTGCATGAAATGGCTCGACACATGGGAGGCAGAGTCCGTAATCTATGCCTGTTTGGGAAGCATTACCCGGTTGGCAACTTCGCAATTGATTGAGCTTGGACTAGGCCTAGAATCATCTGGTCGACCTTTTGTGTGGGTCATTAGAGATGCACCCGATGAATTTCAGAAATGGCTTGTTGAAGAAAAGTTTGAAGAAAGGACCAAGGGCAGAGGCCTTTTAATCCATGGTTGGGCGCCACAGGTTCTCATCCTGTCTCACCCATCAATTGGGGGGTTCTTAACGCATTGCGGGTGGAACTCAACTATAGAAGGGATAAGCTCAGGTGTGCCAATGATCACATGGCCACTGTTCTCTGAGCAGTTTATCAATGAGAAGCTAGTATTATATGTACTTAAAACTGGAGTCAGGGCTGGAGTGGAGTCTCCACTGTATATAGGACATGAAGAAGAGGTTGGAGTGCAGGTGACAAGAGATGACACAAAGATGGCTATTGAAGCGTTGATGGATGAAGGGGAAGAAGGGCAGATGAGAAGAAAGCGAGCTGCAGAACTGAAAAAGATGGCAACGAAGGCAGTAGATGAAGGTGGCTCCTCACACCTCAACATTGAACAGCTAATCAAAGATATTGAGGAGAAAGTTCACTTGCTAAATCAGCCCAAGAGCATTACAGATGATTCTTAGAATGCGTATTTAACATTCATGTAGCTGAACTTTTTATCTCCTGATACATCAAGAGCATGTCTTGTCAGTTGATTCTTTTTCTTTCACCCCTAATGTTAGATGCCACTTTGCCTGATCAACATTTTTGGCGTGAACAAAATGAACAGGTTTTCAACATCATTAATCAACTATCGTAATAGAATCTGTCCATGCTTTGTTGTCTCTTTGGTTAAGCAGGGAAAACGTACAAACCAGCTAGCTTTTTCCTCTCAATTGTTCATCAAGATAATAAATTCTTTTTAGTTCCATTGGCATAGTACGAGGACAATTGCTCTTTTTTCTTCTTCTTTTTTTTTTTTCCCTCTCTTGCGAGGTACTCCTTTTTGCTATATTAGTCATATCTCCATCAGGGGGCCTTCATCTTCACTCAATGTAGCCACAAACAACGTCTGAGATCGATTGGCCTTGACTTGTGCAGCATTGTGCCCCACCTGCATTAATTTGTGAGAAAGAAACTATACAATTGATTGCCAAAGTTTTTAGCAAGGGTATGCATCATGACCCGATGATTCAAAAAATCTGGTGATCCTATTAACATCCGATCCCAATTAGCATATATCCAATATGTTGAATCACATGCCAATCGAATCACATTCGGATCAAGAAATTATACGGATTGAATCCAAATTTTTTTTTATCCGTAGATATCCGATTTGATTGATATAATACTTTTATTTTTTTTTTCTAAATTTTTTTACACATTAAACCCACTAATTTATAATAGTTTTATCTCTTATTTCTTATTTTTACATTGATGTTCTCTTCAAAATAGGTTTTCTTTATATATGGTGTTAAGTTTTAAACATATTGTCATGTAATTTGTGGATAAAAAATATGTAGATGAATTATTAAATCTTATTGGTTTGAATTGGAGTAAAAGAAAATAACACTGCAAGTTAATACAATACATCACTTATAATTTGGACCAAAAACTCATATATTAGTACAATATGTCACTTATGTGATATTTCTGAAATTCTAATATATTTAAATTTTATTTTATCTTTGAGATTTTTATTTTTTAAAGAAAATTTTAAAATTGGATACTGATATTAATTCAACCCACAAAATGCAGATAGATATCTGAGTTAACAAATCCGGATAGGGATAATAAAATGGCTATTTAGTCATTTTGTGTACGGATGGAGAACCCCTTGTTTTTAACTCACTCTTTTTAGTGATTAACTTGTGCATACAGAGACTATTGCCTTTCCCTACACGAGCGAGAGAGAGAGAGAGAGAGAGAGAGAGGCTGCTGCCTATTCTTATCAATCCCACTAAATTGACGCAAATCAATGCGACAGCCGGTGGATCTCACCAGGGCTCGCGTTCGGAGGAGCAGTGGTGAACGTTTCAACCGGTTAAAGGTTTTTGATAAACACATCAAAATAATTTCGACCGTGCGATTTGTATCAACTTTTTGCGTATATAGTTATGGCAGAGTTGCAGTACCGAAAATCATACTAATCTCTTATACTTTGCACCAACTTTTATACTAGCACAATCTTTTAAGAATGAACCACCAGAGCAGAGTATAGTTTGGTTTACAGCAAATTCAGTCCCCAAACTTTTGATCAAAGCAAATCTACTTCGTAATATTTTAAATTTTAAGTACATTTAGGACAATTAATTGATTTTTTCAATTTTTATTGAAATGGAATTATCTGTGTAACTAAAGGTAAAATAAAAAGAAATCACTAAAATCACATAAATATACATCTGGAATCCCAAAATTAATTTTGATCTTAACATGTTTTTTATTTTTCTCTCTCCTCCTTTAAAAGCAAATATAAAACCAAAATTTCTAGCAAGGGTCATGTGACTCCATTCAAATAAGAATTGAAAAAAATCATTCAACCATCCTGAACTTGCTTCAATTGGAAGCATTGTAGACCAATTTTGCCAAAACTTTGAAAATGAAAACTGCGTTTTTTCATAGACTCCACAAGTTATGTGTCTAAACATTGGGATCAACTTAGTGGTTAGAGAAAAGTTCAGGTTCGAATCCTATGCTGAGCACTTGGAGGTAGAAAAGGGTGCGCGAAAGGGTTGAAGAATTAAAGAAAAGGAAAAAATGTTGATGTGTCTAAACTAGTAACACTATACGACAAATTAGTTGGGCTTAACAAAGGTAGCTTCTCCGGTTGATTGCCCCGACTGTACTTCAACCTATTGTGTGTGTGTGTGTCAACCTTCAACGGCTTGCTCTTTTAAATTTGGGATAATTTCAGAAACCTCGAATGAGATTTCTCATAATATCACTTAGCGCCTCTAAAATTTTTAAAATCTCACTTATCTCCCTTATCGACTTGATAAAATTAAATATTCCTATCAAAATTCACAAATTGACAACATTACCCTTGATCTTGATAACTATTTAACTAAAAAGCCAAACTGAAAATAAAATTTTCAAACCAAAAAATGTATATTAAAAAAATTGCTATATAATATAGGTTCATATTTCTCTATATCGAGATCATGTTAAGATAACAAAGGACATGCATAAATTTAACCTAGTCAAAATCAATTGCTTAAGAGGATTTTAGTGACTAGCTAACATCTTAAAAAAATTTTATAGACAGTTATAATTAATAAATTTTAAAAAAAAAATTTGAAAAATATGTTTTAATACATGATGTAGTTTAAATTACATTGATGACTAAAATAATCTCTTTATACATATAAATTTTTCATGGTGTAATTTTTTTAAGATATAAATTTTACTTTTATTTCAATACAACTAAAATAAATAGTTTAAATCAATAAATTTACACCTTATAAAAATTTAAGCTTGATTTATTTTGTATTGTTGTTGTAAACTTCATAAGTAGAATAATACAAGGGTAGTATTGGAATAAAAGTTTTATCTTTATTATATTTTTTTCAAAGAGGTTATAATATTACAAAAAATGTCAATCTAAGAGAGGTAAGTGAGATTTTAAAAACCTCAGGGGTGCTAAATAATATTATGAGAAATTTCAAGGGAAGTTTCTGAAATTATCCCTTTAAATTTTGTCCCGGTTTAGTCTATACTCCAAGACAAGCAAAACAAGTGTACCCACCCAGGCAGGTTCGGAAAAACACTTGCGTTAAGATCGTGACAGCTTGGCCTCTTCTGACTTGAAGAATCCAACTTTATTATATCGGCGCCGCCTTCTAGTCCTAAGCAGAAGGACCACGATATTTTTCTTAACATTGTGACCTTATCATAGAGGTTTACACTAACAATAATTGAAACGCATCCATTGGACAAAGCTTCTAATAGTTTCCAAATTATTGCAACGGGCTTCTAGAAGTTAAAAGTAGGGAAAACGGGGCGTATTAATGTAAAAATAAGGGTTGTTAAACTCGAATCGGATCGAACCAAGTGTGAACCGATCTTTTTTCTAGGATGGTCAATCGTGCAATAGTGCATTTATAAAAAATCGGTCAAAACCTTTAAAAACAGGTAAAATTAGTGACCCGATTCGACTGTTTGACCGGATTTTCAAAGTTTCCTTTCTTTTTTTTTTAGTATTGATTTAAATTATCTAAATTGTAAAACTTTTATTTATTGAAAGGAATAAGAAAACATGACCCCACTTAGTATAAGCACTAAAATCACTCACATTTTCTAAATGATTTCTAAACTAAGAAGCTTTCATTCTATCATCTTATCAATTTATCATCATGGATTTGAACTTACATTAAAAAGTCATATTTTTAATAAAATAATATTGAATTGGATATAGTTTATTTTAAAGATTTTCAAGTAGTTTTGGAGAATGAATATATATAAGACATGAATTTAGTTTTTTAAAATAATTTTTAGGTGTATAATTGATAAAAAGCCTTATATTTTGTGAAATACTTTGTATATTTTTTTCAAAATATAACTAAGAATTTAATTTCAATATTTTTGAAAACTTATAAAAATGTAAAATAATTATGACATCGTATTGATATCGATGGATATTTTAGAACGATCCAACCAATCCGACCAATTAAACCTTAACTCAATAGTGTAACCAATTCACTACCAAAAATAAATTCTAAATGATAAGGAATTATGTAAAGTTCAAATATATTTAACACCCCAACTTGAATATAAATCTACAAACTAGCAACATATTTAGAGTTTAAACATATTCCCAACCCATATTTGATTTTTTTTTTTGTAACTCAATGACCATATTAAGGGTAAAAGAAATACAGACACCTAACATTAAAGTGTAATTCAAGGGAAAATAATTAGGATAAACTAGTTTTTCATAGTCAATAGTTTTGTTTGACAGAATACGAGTGGTGAATCTCACCATTTTTCAATTACTAACCAGCCAACTATTCAGCTACAAGTAACCGATTAATTCACGTGTTCTCCGCCAGAGGCCAGACACGGCAGTGCTAATCAAATCCCATGGTATTAAGATAAGATTTTTCCTCTGCTAGTCATTGCGACAATACTGCCAGTGTAGTGCATAAGAAGGGCCGGATTGCGTGGAGGGGTGTGTATCGAATTCGAATTCGGTAATTTGAATGGTTGAATTCGGTAATTTTTGGTATTTTGTATACGATATGTCCGATCGAATTTGAATTCGAATAGGTAAGAATCAAATTCGAATTCGATTCGCAATGAATTCGAATTCGGTACTCGTTCGATTTTGACCGAATTCAACACCCAACAATTTCCTGCATGATGTATTAGCCAAAAAAATTTACCAAAAAAAAAAAGAAAAAAAAGAAAGGCCACATCTCCCCAACCCCAACTTTTGTAGCTGACATATGGAAGACCCAAAACCTTACGAATGAAAGTGAGAAATTAGATAGATAAGAGTTTAAAAATCAAACAAGTGGTATCATGTGCATTCATGTTCTGTTAAACTGAAGAAAGTACAAATCTTTCTCTTTTTTTTTGGTTGGCTCACACCAGTCTATGTACCTAAAGAGTCCTACTACAGCTGGAGGGGAACAAGACCGAGAGTAAGAGAAAATAAGTACAAAACAAGAGTAGACACTTCGTTCCATGCCTATCAGCAATTCAGAATATCAGACAAGTGCCAAAATAAAACACAAAAACCAACCAGCTTGCCAAAATGAAACATGAAAACCAACCAGAATATCAGACAGCATCGAATTTGCAGTTTTGCTTTGCACACACATTCAATTTTGGCACAACCAAAACTAACCAACTCAAAGATTTTCAACCAAATTTCCAATTTCCATCCATCAAGAACAAACAATTAGAAAACATGAAAACAACATCTACACATGAAATATCCAATCAGCCATCATCCATCATCCATATTATATTCATACAAATAAATAGCCAATATCCAACAGAGTAAATTCAACCAGCATACCACAAATTGAACTAGTCATTAAAATTAAGAATAAAGTTCAACTTCAACCAGATTTCCAATTTCCATCCATCCAGAACAAAGTGGACAGCATTCAGATGGTTGAATTCAAGTCTCAAACATCAAGTATTATTGACTCAGATCCTCCCTTGACCAAACTTGCAATGGAAGAGCAATTGACAAAGTAATCAAGTGCATTAAATTACAACTTTTCAACTGAAAAAATAACTGAGTTTTGAGAGTAATAGTGATGATAGTTTACCAGATTCAAATGCCTCAAGTTCCTCTAACTTTCTTCCACATTGAATTCTGTCATTGATGATCTAAGCCAGTCTTGAGTACATATCAAACATTGAAGAATCCGAGGGGTCAAAGAGCTCCTAAATGCATCTAGAACGCGACCTCCGGTACTAAAAGCAGACTCGGAAGCGACCGTAGAGATTGGAACAGCCAAGACATCACGGGCCATTATTGAGAGGATTGGAAATCTAACACTATTAACTTTCCACCACAAAGGAATATCAAACTTCAGTTTCTCATCATCATCCTCACAATCCTCATTCAAATATTTGTCCAATTCAGATTTATTGTCCCTCCCTCCAAGTTCAATTTTCCTTTTTTTGAATTCCATTTTGTACCTATAATTAATCCTTCTAGATGCATCTCCATCGACTGAGGCTTGTTGTGAAGAAATGGGCGAAGTAGAAAAGGAAGAAGAAGAGGATTCATGTGCACTGTGGAGCCTTTTATACTCATTGAATAATTCAAATATGGAATCTTTTGCAAGCATAGATACAACTCCACCATCTAATTCCCCATACATTTTTGAGAGAACAAATTCAAGGTACTCAAATTTAGTACGAGGATCAAGGATGGATGAAATAAAGATCAATATGTTCATCTTCTCAATCTTACCCCAATATTTATCATATTTGTCCTTCATTGTCCGTGCCATGGAGTTTAACTCAACATTTGGACTTTCCATCATTTCATTCAATAGCCCATTAATGTGACTAAGATCATCAAAAAAATTATTACAAGTCACATATTTTGTTCCGGACACTTTAACAGTCAACTCATAAAAATTCTCTAAAAATATAACAAGGTATCTAGCCTTCTCTCAATTAGATTTTGTCGACAAACAACTTAGTTCTGAACTCATATAAGGGTCTTGTTCTTCAAATCTTTCAAATGCTCTTTTATATTTAGAAGCCGTGTCTAACATCATATAAGTGGAATTCCATCTAGTAGCAACATCTAAACTCAACAACTTTTTACATTCAATTTTCTCAATTTCTGCACATTCCTTGAATTTTTTCAACCTCATTGGTGACTGCCTAATATACCTAAAAGCTGCCCGAATATTGTCTATTGAATCCCTCAATTTTTTCAACCCATCATGGACAATTAGATTAATTATATGAGCAACACATCTTACATGAGTCCATTTTCCTCCCAAAACAGTTTTTCTCCAATTCTGCAATTTACCCTGTAAATATTGAATTGCCGTGTCATTAGAGTTAGCATTATCGACTGTAACAGTAAATACATCATCAATTCCCCACTCCAGCAGACATTTTTCAATACATTTTCCAATTTCAGTCTCTTTGTGACTACTAATTGGACAAAAATTGAGTATCTTTTTGTTTAATTTCCAATCATTGTCAATGAAATGGGTAGTAAGACACATGTAATTGATACGCTGTATGGAAGTCCATGAATCTGTAGTTAAACATATCCTACCACTGTTATTCTTTAGCAGCTGTTTGAGCTTATTTTTTTCATCCAAATACAATTGATAGCAGTCTCTAGTAATTGTCCATCTAGAAGAAATTTTGAAAGATGGACAAGCTATACGCATAACAAGTTGAAAACCCTTTCCTTCTACATGCTTAAAAGGAAGCTCATCAACAATTAGCATGTATGTTATACTTTTCCTAATAGCCTCAGGGTCATATTTCCAATTCATACGAGTTGTCTTAACCTCCCCCATCAGTTTCAGTTTCTCCTAAACACAATGTAGCTTGACTGGAACCCATATTATTAGGATTTGAAACACATTTCTTGACATGTGTATTAAGAGGAGAGGTTCCATGAGCCTTAGAATCAGCAGGGATTACTTTCTTACAGTATTTGCAGATTGCATGTCGAACTCCTTTTATGTAATTTTCTTCACAATGATCCCAAACTGCAGATCTCTTCTTGCAGTGCCCTCTCTTCTTGGACATGGAAGATTCCTCAATGTTGTCCGTGTGTGCAGGGGGTACATCAGAAGAATCTGTATGCTCAAAATTCTCTGAATTGGGATTCATTTCCTTAGACATGTAAACAAATCTCTGATAAGAAAATGGATGCGACTAATCAGTAACAAACTTATAGAAATCAGTAAAGCTACACAGGAATCAAAACTTATAAATTTATAGAAATCAGTAAATCAGAAAATGCATTCGACTAATCAAAACTCATAAACTTCCAATTTTATTTCACAGTCAAACAAGAAAAGGAATCTGTCATTCTCCTAATGGAGCTCACACATAGTAAAAGGAATCTACAGATTCCAGGATAAGCTCACTAACTTGTATGACCAGTCCCTCTTCCAATTATGTGAATTTTATTTCTGTGAAAACAGACCTATAATGTTCAATTGGAAAGTGACTAATTCTCTCCATCATTTCCCTAAATAAAGGGATAAAAGAAAATGAAACGAGAAAATGCAAATGATTGATATACAATGCACATGATTTTGTGATTAGAAGCCACTCAGGTTATCCAAAGTAAGCCAGCAAACATATTCTAAAAATTGAGATAAGCACGCCTTATGACAAATGATAACAATGGAGTGATGGACAGCAATGGACAAGAATGGAAAATTGGGAAGTAAATGGCTATATAAACATATTCTGGTGGCGATTCACTAACTTGTAATGGACAACAAACATATTCTAAAAATCCAACTTTTCCCCATCACCATCATATGTGAGATAACGAAAAATGATAAAAATGGCAATTCAATCCATACCAAAAAGTCGAAAACAGATTAGGTCAAAATTGACCATTACAGATTAGTCCAATTCATCTCTTAGACAAACTCTAAAAAAGGCTATTTCACTGTCATTTGAACACACTAAATTGGACAAAGCAATTGGCCAAACCAATATTGTCGATTTCATTAGGGCAAATTAGAAAATTAGGGCAAGAGGAAGAAGGAGTGTTGCACACCCCTACCTGAACTCACAAGGACTGTTGGACTGGAGTCTGGAGTGGCTTGTCGGACTCGGTCGGATGCAATGGTGGTGAGAGCCTCGGGGGAAGAATACGACGACCACGGTGAGAGGGAGAAGGAGTGTTGAGTGCTGAGCTGAGAGTGAGAGTGAGAGACTGAAATGGTGGATTGGTGTGTGAGTGAGTGTGAATGTGTGATTGTGTCTGTGAGACTGTGACTGTGAGTGGGAAGAGGTTGAGAGCGACGATTGACGACGCCGATGAAAGTCGAACAGAGACTCAGAGAGTGAGAGCTAGAGGGGTGCGGGGGAGACCGGGAGAGAGAATTAGGGATTTTGGGGATTTTTCTTTGATTTTATTTTGTATAAATTGTATTGTATTATTTTAAATCTTTCAGACATATGTATATCAGTATATGTATTAATATGTATTGTATTATATCTGTATCAGGTATGTACTTTGTCTAGTGGCATATATTATTTATATTAAATTAAATGAATTCGAATTCGGATGGACCGAATTCATAATTCTTCATACCGAATCCGATTTCGATTTCGACAGAAATCAATTCGGTATATCCGTTTACCGACCGATTTACCAATTTACCGAATTCGAAATTTCGAATTGAATTCGAAATAGATCAGTAATTCGGTAAATCGGTTTTTTGCACACCCCCAGCGTGGAGTAAATTTTAGCTTCTGCAGTAGCCTAGGTTGGCCCACACTGTTTCTTTTTATAAAAATAGAAAGCTATACGATATCCTGCGAAGTTTTCCCACCAAACGCCAACGGCAGAACACACGCATCCAGTCCGAAAATGAGAGTAAGTGTGACTATTTGTGATTTCCATTTCTTTTTGTTTCGTTTTAATGTTTTGGAAATAAAAAAGTCAAAGTAACTTAACCTCAATAACACGCAGCAATTTTTAAGTCTTTCTTCTCTTGATAAGTTTGTTTGGATTGATATTATTTGTCCAAAATTTTTTTAATTTGTATTATTGACACAACTTTCAACTATTTTTTTATCTTGCATACATTACATTCAAAAAAAAAAAATGCTACACTATTTTATCACTACTTTTTAATGTAATGAACGCTTCTTATCTCATTCCTAAAATTTAGACCTATAGACCTCTAGGTTTTTACACAATATATCTCATTCCTAAAACCCCGATGTTGGTGCTTTGATAGTGTACTTAGCTGTATACAACAGAAGTTGCTGCACCACCTCGCTGTCTCTATCTATATAGACACCTTCCTCCAAAGTCCAAGTTGCTCTTCGGTAGATTTCCTTCCCATTTGGCTTCTTTCTTCAATAGTAGGGTACTGATTCTACCACTGGAATCTCAAAGATCTGCAATAAATGGATCCTCAGACCGAGCATATTCATTTCCTCCTAATTCCTTTGATGTCCCAAAGCCATATTATTCCCTTGACAGATTTTGCTAAATTACTGGCAAGGCAAGGCCCCATGGTCTCAATGATTAGCACTCCCAAGAACGCTAACAGGTTTGAAGCTCTCATTGATTATGCCGCGAGGGAAAACCGCAGGATTCAGTTGATCACAATACCATTCCCAGGTCAACAAGTCGGATTGCCAGAAGGATGTGAAAACCTGGATACGCTTCCTTCTCCAGACTTGGCAAGAAAATTTGTGGATGCAAGCTGTTTGATGCAAGAAGCAATAGAAAATGTTGCCAAGAAACAGTTAGAACCGAGGCCAAGTTGCATCATTTCCACCAATGCTCTTTTATGGACTCAAAACCTTGCCCACAAGTTAGGAATCCCAAGGTACGTCTTCCAAACCGTATCTTCCTTCACTCTCGTCTGTGCAGGCAGAATAGGTAGGTTTCTCCGGAGTCACGACTCTCCGGATTTGGACGCATTTTCGGTACCAAATCTGCCGCACAGAATCCAATTCAGAAAATCCCAGTTGCCTGTTACGGGGAGCAGGAAAGAGTCGGGTGATGTAAGGAAAGAAACTCAGATCCCAGACAGGGGGACTCTGGTGAACAGTTTTGAGGAGTTGGACCAGTGGTACGTGGAAGAAAAGAAGAGAGTTGAAAAGAACTTCTGGGACATTGGCCCAGTTTCTTTGGTCAACAGTGCCGGGTCAGCGACAGCAAAGAGTGACCACTACAGTTTAAAATGGCTGGATTCGATGAAGCCTAGCTCCGTTATTTATGCGTGTTTTGGCAGCATGTGCCATCTATCGTTGGGGCAGCTGAGAGAGATTGGTCTGGGGTTGGAAGCCTCAGGTCGCCAGTTCATATGGGTGATTAGAGAAATTGATTATTCGCCAGAAGTGGAAAAATGGCTAAAAGATGAGAAGTTTGAGGAGAGGGTTAAAGGGCTTGTTGTCAGAGGATGGGCACCGCAGGTTCCGATATTGTCCCATTCGTCGGTTGGAGGATTCTTGACCCATTGCGGGTGGAATTCCATACTGGAAGGAATATGTGCGGGGGTGCCAATGCTATGTTGGCCAATGTTTGCGGAGCAATTTTACAATGAGAAATTTGTTGTGGACGTTGTCAAGATTGGCGTGAGGATCGGAGTCGAGACGCAAATGAAGGTTGGTGAGGAAGAGAAGACCGTTGACAGAGAACAAATTAAAGCAGCAATCGATCAGCTGATGGATGAAGGAGAAGTGGGGGAAGAAAGAAGAGAAACAGCGAGAAAGCTGAGTGAAATGGCAAGGAATGCAATACAAGAAGGGGGTTCTTCTTATAGGAATATCACATTGTTGATTCAAGATGTACTCCTGCTCCAGCGACAGCAAGCCGGAGAAGATGAGAGAGCGAATGAAGCCAAGACTCAGGAACCACAGCCAAACGTGATGTAGATGGAGGACCCTTTCCTTCCTTTTATGGTATGCAGTTCATACTACTCCAGTAATGCTCTTTTTAACTCTAATGGCGTTTACAGTGGATGACTCCTATTCTTCGGGAAAAACAGCCAATTTGCCGCCGGCTCCATTATTGTATTGTGAATACTAGCCTGTCTTAAATTCGTGTGTTCTTCCTTGAACAATTATGATGCTGGGGACCTCTAGTTCCCAGTTCCTACGAGAAGCAAGCAGTCTCTAGTTTAGTAGTAAAAGATTCCTACCCTCTTTGACTTCAAGCAAACTTGACTCATTCCCAAAATTTTCAAGTAAACATGATTAATTTTGTGGATAATGTATGCATATATATTTCATACCATCTTTTTTCAAAATTTTTTTCCCTTTTTTGTAAGTATATTTGTCAATCACTTTTTTTGGTTCACACAAATCAAATCGTTACAATACATTTTTTTTTTTATAAAACTTTCAAATTAGACAGGTTCTTTGTTTTTCCAGAAGACAAAATATGAAAAAAAAAAAAGAGAAAAAAAGAAGGGCGCAGTGTCCCATTTTTCCTTTTGATAATTCGGAGCACCACATATTTGGTTGCACGAATAAATAAAAGTCAAACACCGAAGCATAAGCAAAATGACAGTGAATGAAGCCCATTGGCCCGCCAACCGACCCATCAAATCCAGTTGTTGTAGTCTTCTAGAAGTAAATACAAATGCAATCAACTAATCCATCCACGTGGGTTTTCTTGCTTCTCTCAGCCTTTCCCAGCAAATTAACAAACGATAGTGCCCTGTTGTAAATACTACTCAGCAAAGTCCTTGCTCATTGTGCTATATATGCCATAAAACTTTTATCCCAAAAAAAAAAAAGAAGTAAAAAAAAAAAAAATGGAGAGCAGAGGTTATAAAACGGCACCGTCTGGTGGAGTCTTCTCACTTCCGCTATTCCTCTGAGTTAGTGGAATTAAACCCAGCCACCTGAGACAGCGATGTAGAATAGACTAAGCAGCCAATCAGATCACTCTCCCTGGTCCCAAATTCCAATTCCTAAATGAGATCCATTTCAAGTTGAAGTTTAGACTCTGTTTTCAAATCAATTTACGCGGAATTAAAAGTAATGTTATGGGCCCGAGTCACCGGACTTAAAATTTTCAGTGTTCCTGCATTTTCAACCCCACCTCAATCTTGGGCTTGGGTACAAGTAACCTATAGGACCGAACCGATGAGTGGAGAATCAATTACCCTAATCAGACTAGTTTTTAGAGCTTGAAAACATGGCGGAAAAACGATTTTGACTTCACCCATGAAAGCAGCACCTATACTAGATTTGTTGAGTGGCATGTTTCTAGACGCATCTTACACTGGTTGCGCTCATGCATGATGTACTAGATAAATCTGGCCCAACTTTTCTTTCTTTCTTTCTTTTTTCTTGTACTATCATACATAGTATTTGCTTTTAAATGATTAAAGTCGATTGATCTAAGACCGCCCGGTTGTCGATGTAATTGTGTAATGTCGTAATAACTCAGGTGGGTTTGTCAAGATAAGATCATAAATGTCGTGGAAGGATGGGAACCCAGGAGGTGTTTCGGGAAGTATCTGACTACTTTGTTTTTGTTATACTATTAGACTAGACTTGTTCTTCTACGAATTTTCTAAGCGTGTTCCAGGCCGCAAAGGCAAATCCACTGAATTTTGAAAACAGACGAAAGACAACGTCCAAACATGAATGAATTCTTCCGCATAAAGACAGCACCGTCCTAACATGAGCAGTTTCTCGTGCATGAAGCCATGCCGAATCATGATGCTCACACATTTTCTTGAAATATACTCACATGTCTGTAGTAGGATAAATGTCCTAAATGGGTTGTTGAGTATATCAATTTATCGTCCTGAAAATGCCTATTTATTTATTTTCCTAGTGAAGAGTTAAAAAATTCGGTCCAATGTTTAGGAAAGTGCTTCTAGAGTCTTTTTCACTGTAAAGTTCAATTTAACCAGCACAAAAAAAAAAAAAAAAAAAAGGATGATTTCTTTTCCCACTTATCATGTTAGGTGTCTGCATGGAATATTAGCGTAAATGCTTTAATGTTTTAGTGATCATGTAAGGTGTCTCTACCTAGAACATTAGCGTAACATTTGCCTTATACAACATTAGAGTAAATGCTTTATTGTTTTAGTAATTATCCGCTAACTGTGCTGTTTGCCATGGTTCTGGTAATCGGACTGGTTATTGAGCGCGGTCATGCTAATTGCTTTTTTGTTCGGAGAAGAGCAAGGTGTTACAGGAAATAGATGCCTTAAAAAGAGAGAAAAAAAAAAAGCACTTCATTTCTCCCAAAAAAGAAATGAAATCAAAATTTTGAAAGTTTTAAAATTCTCTACATTATGTGGATGATTTGGAAAATATTTGGGTTTTGCAATTCACTAGTTATAATAGAATTTAAATGTATTTAAATATTTGACAAATTACATATCTGAATGCCTTCCGAATAATTCAAGCAATCAGAACAGATTTAAGATAATTTCTAAATTTTTTTTTGGTTGTAAAATCGCTCAATCAAAATGCAGTCTAAACATTTTTGATGTCCAGTATTTTCACCATATCTTGATTTTCTGTTACTGGCTGTATAATTAAGGCTTAATTATCTCAATGGAATCGGTCCAAGGAAAATTAACGAACTATTGGTTATGGAACATTATACAGGCTCATGTAGAACATATATACGTATACGTATAGTTATCTCTTAGATTTTTCATAAGTAGCATTGGATTTAGAACTAGTCGAAGTCAAGGTCATGGGGGGCAAACAAACCAAACTTCACATTGCGGTCTTAATCGTTCCCACTAACCGCCTAAAATTGACTATTAGGAGCCGCAAGTTGATTTTAGTTTGAGAAAAATCCATCGCCGTTCATCAACAGAGGTAGTAGATTATTTGGGATAATTTTGTTAAAAAAATACTGTAACACTTTTTTGATGTGATATATGTGAGACAAAAAAATGGTTGAAAATTGTATCGATAATGCAAGCAATTTACCTTATTAAATGCTATGCATTCTTTTTTTTTTTTTTGGTTTTTTATTTTTTTGGGGTTAAGAAATCAATCTCGACCAACTAATCTAAATATCTAATTATTGATAACCACTCCTCTCGTTGTCAACTAGTTCTGAGATGACGATGAAACTCAACTTCTTTCACACCTTTCATCACAATTTAAAATCATTTTTATTTTGTTTGGTTCTCTTCTTTTTCAATTTTTCCTTTTGACTAGTAATAGCTAACAATAACAAGGTATAAACAAATATAAACCACCACTGCTCATTGCAAAAGTTTATGCAACGTTTGAAGGCCTAGAACCGCAACTTTTGAAGGCGTAAAACCTACATATAAATTTCCGGCTTGAAAGTCAACACATGGTCGGTCGGATTTTCTTTCTTTCAGATTTCAGGGGAGAATTTGGGGCAGAGACGGCCATAGGAGGGAATTGAAACACACCATTGACAGTTTACCCTTTAATTAGTTAGCTCAGCTAAGCAGTTATTCTTTATTCATTTAAATTGCCTAAACAGTTGCTATGTCTGTTTTCTAATTTCTAATTTAGTACCTAATTCATATAAAAGTTGGAAAACTTTTGTGGGATTTCTTTCTTTTGTCTATATCGTTAGAGTATTGCATTTTTAGGTTATTCTCGCGTTTACTGTACAATTTGAATTTCTAAGACGAGATAACTCATTAAGAAAGTAAAATCCTAAAGTGATGTGAGATTTTTAAGAATATATAAGAAGTTTATGACGCTTGTCAAGTGAGGCGAGGGTGGTGATCAATTTGACGAAAGTAGTGGAGGACAAAGAAACATCTCAAAATCTAGAACCCTGCACACCAAGAAAAAGATGGTTAAGGAAAAAGTACTTCCTGGCTTTGAGGAACTCAAAAAGAATAGGGCAAAAAGAGAATTTGCATAGCACAAAAAATGTTGTGAGTTGTATTTTGTGGGGAAAAAAAAAAGAAGAAAATACGTAAATTTTTTTTAATGTTACGTAAGGTTAATTACGTAAAGGTTTTACATTAGTAATTTATAGTGGAACAATTTAATCCGATACAAAAACACTTCTGAGATCTATTCCTTAAATTTCTTTTTTTTTTAATTTGTAAAATTATGATACTAATTGACCATCCGAGAAGAAGACAAATGATCGAAGCGTTTCTTGAAGAAACGGCAGATAAATGATGATCGGAAAAGTATAATTCATGCAAGCAACGATGAACAGAGTCGTGTATCAATCATTTGAAATTTATATTCAAATATAGACAACAGCAGCATCAGAACGAAGACCTAATCCAGTAGTAATCCTTGGCTCCACGATTATCGTCTGTGGCAATATTGGACTGGACTAGACGATTATTACCCAGAAAACCAAGGAGGGGGACTGGACGACCAGTGATTAACTTATCGTCCCCTGGCATGATCTGCAATTGCAAGCTGGGGCGGTACACGTTTTTAATGGCACATTTTTTTTTTAAATTTTCTTTACATTACACAGTGCTGCGGCTCCTTCTCCTTCCCTGGCAGTACGAAAAATCTCCGGCTTCAAAGTTCAAACTTACCACACGCCCGCTTGATCAAATCGACCATTACTAAAAATTGCGGTAGTGATTTTTGCAGGAGGCTAATAATTGTAAACATTTTGTCTTTTTGGGTAAGTTAATAATCGTACACTTGCATGGGCCATGAATCAAAAATTTTCCACATCAATGATCAACCTGGAATTCTTGCTCCACGCCTTTTTTTATTATTATTACTTTTTTCTTTTTTTTTTGGGGATTTTTTTTGGGAGTGTTTGGATTGTCGTTTTTAGGATCTTTCAATAGCCTGTTTGGATTGCTATTTTCTAAATTTTATATAGAAAAATATACCGTAACTATTTGATGTATATACGGTAAAAAGGTGACTTGAAAATGTGTTCGCAGAAAATATAAAATTTTTTAGACAAAAATACCAATCTGAACAAGTATGCCAGCAATTTAATGTATGTGAGATAAAAAGGTGATTGAAAAATGTGTTTACGAGATATTGAAAATTTTTTCACTACAAAATGACAATCTAAATAAGGCATAAGGTTTCCTTCTCCACACTTGATACGACCGTAGCTGACACAGTTCTAACACAGTTTGAAAGGTAGTGCTGAATATGCAAGAGAACTGCAAGACAATTCCATTTGGTCCAATAGTGGAGATTTGGAAAAAGCAAAGGCCGAACGAGGCTCTCAAGGTTGGATTGTCATTTTTTGGATTTTCTGTAAAAAAAAGTTTATCGTAACGATTTAATACATGTAAAATAGAAAGGTGTCCAGAAGGTGTAATCATGAAAAATGTAAAGATTTTTACGAAATATTACAATTCAAACAAGACAAACAGTCCCTTTAAATTACCTGGAAACTACCACATCTTTGTAAGTTTCTTGATATAACGTGGATAAAATCATTTTTTGGCTTCTTCGAAGGGGCAAGGATGGGCCTGTAGCCTTGTCCCAACGACTCGACGTGTATCACCAGAATGAATGAATTTAAGAGCAAGAACCTTTGAAAAAAAAAAAGACACAGTACCAGAAAACACTTAGGCATATCTATGCTCTTCCGTAGATGCGGTCAAGCTAACCGCATTAGACTTGGCTAATTCATAACCGGCACTCTGTTTTGACTTTTTTGCGGCGATCATCATCATCATCAACTTTCTTGATAACCGGAGCCCATGCCAATTCCCCATTACCAGCTTCACCCCACCAAATTTGCTTGCCAGTGATCCACGGCGATGCTTGTGTAACATTCCCCAACCCAAATGTTAATGTTTCGTTGATGGCACCAAATCTGCAAAATCTTCACTTTGTGCTGGTCCCCCTACTGGCGCAAGGCCACCTGATCCCGATGACAGATATGGCCAAGTTATTCGCCGAACATGGCGTTAGAGTAACCTTGGTTACTACTCCAAACAATGCCCCCTCATCAACAACAGCTATTCATCGGGCTTGGGAATCAGGGCTCCCCATTCAAGTCCTGGAAATCCCATTCCCCTCTGCAGAAGTAGGACTGCCACCAGGCTGCGAGAATCTCGACAGCGTACCTTCCAGGGATCTTCTAAGAAAATTTTACGCTGCACTGGATAGCCTACAGCAGCCACTGGAACAGTATCTCCAAGAGCACAAGCATCCTCCAAGCTGCATAATTTCAGATAAGTGTATGTCCTGGACGTCCCAAACAGCTCGAAAATTCCAGGTTCCCAGAATAGTTTTCCACGGAATGTGCTGCTTCTCTCTACTGAGTGCCCATAACATCACGCTCTACAGGTCTCACCTTTCCGTTAGGTCCGCTACTGAACCTTTTGTCATCCCTGGATTGCCAATGCACGTCCAAATCACGAAAGCCCAGTTACCAGGGTCGTTTGTTGCATTGCCTGACCTTGATGATATCCGGAACCAGATGCGTGATGCTGAGTTGAGCTCTTACGGGGTGGTGGTTAATACATTTGAGGAATTGGAGAATGGTTGCGCGGAGGAATACAGAAAGGTTACAGACAAAAAGGTTTGGTGCATCGGACCTGTTTCGCTGTGTAACAAGCATAGTTTGGACAAGTTTGAGAGAGGGAAAAAACCATCCATTGATGAAGAACAATGCTTAGAGTGGCTTGACTCAAGGAAGTCAGAGTCAGTTCTTTATGTTTGCCTAGGCAGCCAGTGCCGGCTAGTTCCAGCCCAATTGATACAGATCGGATTGGGATTAGAAGCATCTAATCAACCATTCATTTGGGTGGTTAAGACGGGAGAAAGATTCTCCGAGTTGGAGCAATGGTTATTGGATGAAAGGTACGAGGAGAGGATCCGAGGGAGAGGATTACTGATTAAAGGTTGGGCTCCTCAGGTTCTTATTCTGTCCCACCCTGCAATCAAAGGATTCTTGACACACTGTGGTTGGAACTCGACCATGGAAGCCGTGTGCTCAGGTGTACCAATGATAACATGGCCTATGTTTGCTGAACAGTTCCTCAACGAGAAATTGATTGTAGAAATACTGAAGGTCGGTGTTCGAGTTGGTGTTGACCTGCCAGTAAGATGGGGAGAAGAAGAGGAAGTTGGAGTACTAGTGACCAAAGAGCAAGTTGTAAATGCTGTGGAAAGGCTAATACATGAAGGAGAAGAAGGCAACGACAGGAGAATCAGAGCCAGAGGGCTTGGTTTGGCTGCAAAGAAGGCCATGGAAGATGTAGGATCGGCTAATATCAGTGTATCACTTCTGATCCAAGATATTATGGAACAATCCTTTCAGTTAGGAGAAGGATAAGGAGGATATTAGATTTAACAATTATGAGTTCCAACCCAGAAACTAGAGCTGTATTACTTGTTAGCAATAAAAAGTCAGTAAAAAACTCTCTTTGTTATTTTCTTGTTATATTTTCTTTCTCAAGCTTACAGAACAAGACTGCCAATTTCGAACCCTCAGAGCTATGATTAAACCAAGAACAGGGAAGGAAAAAAAAAAAAAGTTTTACTTCAACTGATGCTAATTCTGCCATCTCTTGAATAAGAGAATACTTTGTAGCTGTCAGTTCTTGAAAAGAAGAAGCCATCAAATCAAAGATTCGAGAAATTCTTTATTTCTCCCAGTTGCGGTCATCAGAATTAAGAAGTTAGATCAACGTCGACCTTTTTTTTTTTTCCCAATCCCGAGTTGCAAAACTCTAACTAAGAAATTGCAAGCCGGTCCTAGAATGGCCGGATACTTGATTGCAAATGAGCTCGTTGGACCGTCTCCCTTTACATGGATCGGTCAAATCCATCAATATTTTATGGTGGAAAATGAAGACTATGTATCTAGTTGCAGTGCCCCGTTGCTCTCACCATGCAGGTAAATTCTATTAGGGTTGGCAAGAAAACTCATAACCCAACAATCCGTCCACTAATTTGAGAAGTTGGGTTAGGTCAGTTGGGTGTTGGGTCAATTAAGTATTTGATATAAAATACCCAAGTAAGTGTTGGGTGGGTTGGGTTTTAAAGTTGGGTACCCATTAACCCAACTTTTTTCCACAGCATAAAATAAATGCATGTACTCAAATATTTTTATCATTTTTTTTTTGAAAAAAAAAAGATTGATACTTTTGGCAACCTCATTTTACTTTTTTGAACTACAACTATTTTTTTATTTTCTTTTTCTACTGGATTCCAACCATTTTCTTAATTAATGACCCATCAAATTTTAAAATCCATTTTCTTGTTCTTTGTTCTAATTTCTATTTAACATGAATTTAGACAAAACTAAGAAAAGTTAGAAACATAATTTAGTCTTTTAACTTTCCCAACCTCAATTTTCCATTTTTCCATCATGCATCAAACACAAAAATTCAATTTTTCAATCTTCAAATCTCTATTTTTATTCCCAAAAAATCAAATTAATTTTTTCAAAATTTTCTTCATCCCCATTAAATTCAGAGTCTTTTTCTTCTTATTATTTACCAAGTCATTTTTTCCCATTAAAAAATTTTGAACTATAAAGTGAATATTTTGAGCAGCTTACTTCTAGTATGATCCAAATTTATAGTTTTAAACTTTATTAAGAATTACTGTAGTTGCTTGAACTACTTTTTAATCATCCACATTCATAGTGTCTCCAAGTGGGTGTCACTGCCAATGACAACATTTTTTGTAGTAATTGGAGATTTCATAGCATAATATTTAGCATATTTTAAAAAAATTGGTTGCCCCTTGTGAATCATGAAAGAAAAATATCTATTTAGATGACTGCATTTGCTTGAATTTTATAATTCTTCAGTTCAATTTAGTGAGATTTTACATTATTTGATTTGTCTTTGAAAAAGGATTTTTTGCATTAAATTTGTCCATCCAAATAGTTTAAAAAGTTAGTATGAATATTAGTGTGTGTTTTAATATATTTGTGTGATTGAAAATAATGTATTTCCATCTGATGAAATTAACAACTGAATGTAAGTTTATATGTGTGGAAGTGTTTTAGTGTGTGAAAATATGTTTATGTATGTGAAACAGTATTTATGTATAAGAAAAAATCATTTTATGTATATAAATGTGTGTGATAGAATGTTATGTATTAAAATATATAAAATACTATATTGGGTTATATTTGGGTTATGGGTTTGAGTTGACCCAATATGACCCAAACCAATATCAACTCAAGTTACACTTGGACGGATTGGGTATAACCCAAATAAATAAAAACCCACAGTCAACCCGCTCAAAACCCATCCAACCCACCCATTTGCCACCCTTACATTCCAAGTTCTCTTGTCATGTTGGTGACCGATCATCATTTTGATAGAGGAATTGGCAACAACGTATATTTAGCCAAAAACTTCCGGACGTCAATTTAGATCCCTCATCCCAGCATCAAATGTGAATACCAAGCATTTTAAGATTTTCATGAATCTCTCGGTTGCGAGACGCACAGAAAACCAGAAGGAAAAAAAAAAAAAAAAACCACATTGAAGAACACTACACAACTAAAATTAACTTGGCGCCCAGAACAGTTTTTAGCTTCTCTAATTAGAGGCTGCAAATAGACTACTAAATTAAAAGTAAAAAATTCAAATACAAATTCAACAATGTAACACATTTGCTGGTCCCTGTGGTCTCTTTTCAATTGTATACTGAAAATATTCATTTTACTTAGAAAATTATAATTTAATGTAAAGCTACTAAATATAAAAATAAAAAATTATAACATGAGATCATACAGAGAAAGAGCATAAAAAAATTACAACATGAGACCATATAGAGAAAGAGCATGAGATTGTCTTTTTTACTTCTAAATTGGGCATGTGATTAACGATTGTTTTTAAATGGGCAAAAAACCTAAATGGCCCTTAAACTATGTAGTTGATCCACTTTTAACCCTTCAACTATTAATTGTATATTTTTGCTCTTTGAACCTGTAAAAAGGTCCACTCTTCACATTTTTGGCTAAAAATAATTTCAGAAACCTCCCATGAGATTTATGATAATATCACTTGACACCTTTAACCACTTGTGAGATGGACCATTAACCACTATCATCACACATGAATTAATAAAATTATCTTCACTACTTTAACAATATTTGGGCAAAACATTATTGGATAGAAAATTTTTAGACAATATATATATATATTATATTATAATCAACATGGTAGAAAATTCAATATGATACAACACAAAAGGATAGAATTAGGAGAAAAATATATCATGCTCATTAAATGATTGTTATAAGAATAATTTAATGATACAAGAGTGAAATTATTATAAAAGTATGCTTCTAGGAGTTGTTAGTGATTATTTTCTAAACTTTAGGAGCGTTGAGTACTATTAACATAAATCTCAATGAGGTTTTCAAAATTATACTCTAACCAAAAGGGCGAGAAATATACCTTTCTATAAGTTTGAGGGGTAAGCATGTGTACTTAATAGTTGGAGGGTTAAAAATCAATAAACATAATAATTCAAGGGCCATCTAAATTTTTTGCCCCTTTTAAATTGATACTCACGATATCCATTCTACCCTCAAAATTTAGTATTCTCAGTGCCCATTCTTTCCAAGTAAAGATAACGGTTTCTGAACATACAAAAGATGACACGTTCTGTTTTCAGTTTTAATTACCATCACGTTTGCTTTCTGTTTATATATAACATAGCTATCATGTGATAATGACGGAGGCAATAGAAAGCCAATGGGTTTAGAAAGAGTAAAAAGGTGAGTAGATAAGTCCTTGGACCAACTTGAAAATCAGCAATTGACTTTTGGGTTGGTTTGAGGATTTAGGTTTATCTTCCTGCTTAAAAACTTTGACAAAAAGAAAAAAGATTCAGTGGAGAGGTTAAAAATATTGGTGAGTGGAGTGGTAGTCACCCTTTAGTAGCAGCTCCCAAGTTCCTTTCCCTTAGTCCTACATCGGTTTAGAAAGAGTAAAAAGGTAAGTAGATAAATCCCTTAGACCAACTTGAAAGTCAACAATTGCCTTTTGGATTGGTTTGAGAATTTAGGTTCATCTTCCCTCCTTAAAAACTTTGACAAAAAAAAAAAAAAAGAAGAAGAAAGAAAAAAAGAAAGCCAATGCGGCTGTCCGTCGGTTTTTATCAAATGGCAAGCCCAAAGTACACACACATAGTACTAAGTATTTAAATAAACCCCATATTGTACGAGAGCATTAAAATTATGGAACACAATGATGAAAAAAAAAAAAAAGGGGGGAAAAGACAAAAAAAAACTCATCCAATCCAGCACCACTAGCGACTCAATTACTATTAGCGACCTCAACAAAATCTTGGGACACAATCCTCATGCACAAATAACACAAACTTAACTCTGAACCAACACTTTTAAGGCAAGGGAATTATCTCGTCTTATAATAATCTCAACCCGGTTGCCCATACATGCAGCTTAGTAGCCTGCAACCAGGCCTATATAATCTTATAGCTAGCTACGAGTTTTAGCTAATCTCCACAAGTTAAGTATCACTAGAAATTCCCTGGACAATAGCTTCTAGAATAATAGAGATGAAAAATTAAAAAAAAAAAATTTAAAGTTGGTGCCTTCTTAAGAAAGGCCTCTGTATAGGGTTGGAAAAATATAGTGTCAAAAATTTACTGTCATTCTTTGCATTTTCAGGTCGTGAAACACTTAAAATAGAAAACTAAAACATGGACTGAGGAGGAGCACTAACGAAAGCATGAGAGGATAACCTTTGGGAGGCAAAACTAATAAATAAATAAATAAATAATCCTTAAAGGGGTATTTATATATATATATATATATATATATATATATATATATTATAAAAAGTTTCGGGGACAAAGTATAATGTTTTGAGAAAATGTAAGTGAAAATCTAAACATGTTAAAGGGATGTAAGGAAGGATTTCTAAAGTCTTTTGGGAGGAAGAGTTTATGGAGAGTCTAAATCGTATGAGGATAAAAAAGAAAAGTTCAAAATTTTTTAAAAGAATAATATTTAAGATCAGGACTTAGGAGGCAGCTGCTGCCCACCCTGCCCCCTTGACTATTGCCAACGCCAGCGTCGAGGAGGCCATATATTATGCAGGCAGGATTCTCATGGGAAGTGCAAGTAATGTAATGTTCCACCAGCATTATTGATGTCGTTTAATATCCGCAAGCCACACGTCACACATAGCAGCTACCATTTGTACACTGCAGTTCCACTTTTCAATACGAATTTTACTTTTCCATTTATGGCTTCAATAAACTGCAATTTGGAAATCTTTTGTTTTTTTGGATCAAATATACTCACTAGTTTAATTAGTGGATTTTTCTAAAAGGATATTCCGACAACTGTCATTAGTATACCAAATGTACTATGTGGATCCACACATTTTCATTTATTATATTCTTACATTTAAGACACTTTTTCAAATTAAAAATACTCTGTCAAAAACCTAATATTGAGACTCTCGTTAGTGAGTACTAACTAGGCATCGGTTAACAAAACCTTTAATTCATTGCATAGGCAATGTTAAGTGCCATGACAAATTATCATCACATTCCTCCAATTTGGCTGCTGTATCATCGTGCTTCTCCAAGTTTTGAGAAATTTTCTGTAGGGCCCTCCCACGGAAGTGTTTTTGGGAAATCTTGTAATGCAAAATGGCAACAACTGCAAATGTGGAAGATTTTGGAATCGATGCATAATTTTGAAACCTTCTTATAGCATTAATAAATAAAAATAATAAAAATAAAAAAAATAATAATCCAAGTGAACATATCAACAACACTGTCTGTTAATTAGGTAGACATATCGTAATGGAAATTTTCAATTAACAGTTCATTTAAATTCATACCCTCTTAAATTCATATCTTTTTGGCCGCACCCAATCTCCGGCATGGCATTATTTGCATATATATATGTAGTAAGTTGAAAAATGATTATTTTCCTTCTCAGTTATAATAGTTTCTCAAGTGTAAGTGTAACTAAGAAACCAAATCAAAAGCCTTGCGAGAATGATCCAGCGAGCCATCTAAGCGAGGAAGAAGCCATTCTTGTCCATCTATATAGGTGAGATCCAAAAATGCTGCGGCTTCGGACTGCTTCAGCTGCTTTCCGTAGGACACCCTAAACGTGTAATTAGCTCCCGGTCCAAAGCACCCATATTCTCCAAAGAACACCGTCCTACAAAATTTTGGCACTGATAGGTTTTAATGTAGTAGCCAACAAGAACAAGAATGTGGAAGACTATGATATGTAGAACATGTCATCTCACGAGGAAATATTAATCCTTCCTTTAGCACTAAATGAAACCTTTAAAGCAGTGGACGATCTCTTGATTCTTCTCCTTAATTTGTTTTCTTAGGAAATTGCAATTAACATCAAGTGGTCAAAACCTTGGCAGTCCTATGCAAAAACTGCACAACTTGGTCCAAAATTTTTAAGACACTATAAGAATCAGGTCCGAAATTGTTAAGAGTCGTTTTCTTCTAAGCATTCCGTGTAATTCTAATTTCGGATTACTTAATTTGGGGGGGGCTCAGGTACTAAAAGATTATTAAGATAAAGAGTAGGATCAACCACACACTGGTCTCTAGAGGGATCTCTCCAATCATTCCAGCCATCTGAAGAGACAACATCCGACATGTATGTCTTTGAGAAGACTACTGTAGCATGCGAACCCCAAGCTCGTCCCAGCCACACTTTGCCACTGCCTTCAACATTGCAATTCACGAAAGAGAAGCCCGAATTCTCGCTCGTTGAGTCCCTCCCCTGCGCTGTGATGGCTCCACTAATACCACTTGAAACTTCTTTTGCTACTGAATTTATCACGCAATCCTGCCACAGCAATTTTGCCAATATATAACCATCATAATTACTAGTCCCTACTTTGTAAAGTTGTAATTTGTAAACTCTATATGTGTATATGTGTGTGTGTGTCTCTACATGTATATATATAAAAGAGGTGACAAGTACACATGTTGATTTAATTGTCTACATATTCTTACAAGATTCAATTACTAATGCACACAGCACAAATATTTAAAGCGTTAAAACTGTGCTTATATAGGAATTTTCCTTGTAGTATAATTCAGAGAGTCGATTATACTATGAGACGAAATAAATTCATGAGATAGTGATTTACATGTAAATTGTCATCGTACAAGGTGATGTGACGCGACCTCAAACGCATGCATCATCGATACCTATCGATCCTTTTTATTTTCTTGATACCCTAATTAACTTACGGGCAGTACTGCCAAAACAAGAGGTAGTCTGGTGCATGCATACCTCGTAAAGTGATCTTCCATTTCCAAAAATGAAATCGATGGATCCTTGGATGAAGCATTCTTTGAAATAATGCCTCCCTCTATCGTCATTAAGGGTATCTTGTGCCCCAAAAAATCCACACCCAAAAAATGCAGCTTTGTCACCAGAAATCCTCAGTGCCACAGCCTGTGCTCCAACTACACCTGGGGATGGAGGAGGAGCCGTGTTCTTTCCAAGACCCCCAAAAGAACAAAGG
Organism: Gardenia jasminoides; assembly: GCA_013103745.1. NCBI lineage: Eukaryota > Viridiplantae > Streptophyta > Magnoliopsida > Gentianales > Rubiaceae > Gardenia > Gardenia jasminoides. Next base: position 9,231,362 of record CM023103.1, read on the forward strand.
TATTAAGCAAATTGGTAGAAGAGTGGTTGAGTTAATATAATGTCTGGGATAATGATTACCTGAAAACTAATATTATAAGCTACGAAGTTGGTAGATGAAATGGCAATTGTAGAGCTGAATGCAGTCCCTCCAGTCGAATTAGCAGTGTCATTCCAAGCTATGGTCGTGTTCAAATAACCCTGACCTTGTATTATTAAGTTCGTCTTATTTGCACTAACCATCACTTTCTCCCTGCATCCATATGTATACATGCATGTGAAAAAATGCTTAACTACATGATTAAAAGGAAATTTAATTATAATTTTCTTCCAATTTTTTTTTTTTCTTGAACTGGAACCAACTATAGTTGAATTATTCTTTCTAGTACTGGCATAGGCTTGCATCTTAAAAAAACGTACAAAATGCTGCAATAACATTGAGAATCTTTATGATTTTTGACACTTGAGAATCTTTATTAGTTAAATTACCTGTACGTGCCTGAATCAACTATGATAAGTGTCCTAGCCGGGCTAAAATCAGGAACAGCATCCACTGCCTTCTGCACACCGCTGAAATTTGCACATCCCTTCAAATCTACTGTGAGGACAAGTGAAACCCCATAACTAGTAATGAGCTTAGAGTTCCATGCTGAATCATCACAAGAGTTCTTCCTTTTCTTCCTCCTTCTGTGACTGTGATGATGTCTGGACCTTCTACGTGCAAATACTTGAATAATGTCAATGAAGTCATCAGACCAGCTTTTCTTGATCATCCTCTCTACAAAAGTAAGTTTCAACCTGCTAGTATCATCGCTAAAAGAAGTGACAGTATCAATCGAAGAGTGACGGGGGGGATAGAGAGAAACAATAATGGAAACAAGAAGAATGAGGAAGGAGGCTAGCCACAATAAGGCGGTTGTTCTGGCAGTCATGCTTTTGTTACAGTTGTTGGGCACTCGGGCTAGTATTTTTCACGTTTGGTAATGAGATTAGTGAAGAGAAAGGATGAAGTAGCATCAAATTTATTAGTGCTAATGAGGAATACATGGATTGACGTGGGAGGTAAGAAAAGTAGTACATGGATGTACATTTGCCCGTGACAGTGAAATGTGTTTGTGCGTGAGGAGAAATGATGACCTTTTCTTCTTTCTTTCTTTTTTCCTTTCGTCCTTTTCTGTCAGCAACTGCGAGTGACAAAAGGAAGATATGGGCAGCAAATGGAGATTGGACGATGCACACGCTATCGCCTAAGCAATTCTCTCTGTGTCAGATATTAGGTATTTAGCATCTTTTCTCGTCATGATAAAAGCAAATGTGCTAGTAATCTCTCATTTGGGGGGTGGCCGGTGGAATCGGCTCTACTTGAATCATTGCATGCTCTCGTTTAGATGATGGAGATAACTTACCATCTAGATTTGATGAGAAGTGCTGCATTTAATAAACTTGAGATCTCAATCATCACCTTTGACCTAATTGTGCTAATAAAATTTTAGCCCTAATTAAGAAAATTTTCCTTGACATGTTCTTTAGTTTTGGGGTAAGAAGCGTAAGGCTTAAAGATGGAGCATTTCTTATTGTCCGTTTTCCTATGGATTCTTACACTGTAGGATTACTTTTGGATTCTGAAACTAATAATGAGCTTGTCCCTTTCTTTAGCGTGTCAAATCAACTATACCTACGAAACCACGACCTTCTTGAACTTCTTCTTCTTCTTCTTCTTCTTCCTCCGTTTTTCTCCCCCCAAAACAACCTTGATTTCGTGTGGCTTTACGTCCCTTAGATCTCCCACCAAATTACTATTTTCTCCCACATTAACGTTTTTCATTTTCTTGTTGGTTCTGGATTCTAGATTCTGTCACTTCTCAAACCATATGAACACAGACAAACTCACAGTTTTTTTTGGTTCTTTTGCGTAGAAAAGAGAGAAATTGGAGTCGTTCCAATGGAACTTGACGATCACTTCAAAATGGACTGAGAGCTCGTCGCATGAAAAAATACTAAGATATATCATGTCAAGCAGATTGTACGAAAGCTAATCTGCAGCTCGAATACAACTTTAATTAGTAAAACATTTACTTTTCTTTCATTTCAGCAAAATCCCATTAAGGACGTTTCCCTTTCTTCCGTGAATTACAATTTTTAACCCATCGCTTTCCTTCGGAAAAATGGATTACCACCGGATAATTCGTCAGGTACTTAAAAACGGTACTACTACTTAACATGGCAGGGTCATCATCCTAAAGCGCAGACATGTAGTAGTAGAACGTAACGTTTTGAAACTCGCGTCTTTTGCGTATAGGGTCTATACGCACGGCAAAGACACAGACCAAGAGGAAACAGTATAATCAATTTTCTTTACACATAGTACTAGGCAACGCAATAAAGCTTATATACATGCATGATCCTAGTTAAAAGTCATGCTTCTACCAATCCC